>OZ026857.1:25100517-26300517 GCA_964023215.1 Eledona agricola | reverse complement strand
CTTTTAGAATAAAAAAATATATATTAATAGTTCTTAAAGTACTTTTTATTTTGCATCCGAAAATATAAAAATATACAGCTGTCCCATTTAAAAAACAACCTGTTAATCTTTATTATACATATGTATATCTTATATTCGTGTTAAATTTGAAAACAAGTACTTTTTAAAAAGCAATGTTATTCGATCGTTCGGAGACTTCTGCCTACTGTATAGTGAAAATAGAAATAAATCCTCCCACCCCTTCAAATTTCTCCTTCAAACAATTCTAAAGTATTCAACATGAGTGGGTGTCACATTTATTTCTCTACTGTTTGTTAAATAACATTAAAAAAATACTTGCATTTCTTACATATTATTATGTATGTATTATTATTATTATGTTATTATATTTGAAAGTTATTTGAGTGAGCATCTATCGTATGGCTGCAAATGAACAATATATATTTTATAAACCGAAACACGCGCCTTTATTTTCTGCTTTCCACAATTACAACGCCTTATTATCATTTCACCCTTTCCACAACTTTTCCTTAAATGAAGCATGCAATTGCGATATTGTATTACAATTTCCAATTATTCCGCACCAATAGCCTTGTGCATTATTCGTTCCAAAACACCGCTATAAAGATAAATTGTGTGTGTATGTATGTGTGATAAAGATAAACAGTATAGCCCGTACACTAAATTCTAAATTGATTTTAAACATTGTATAAAAAAGAGGACGACGCCGTAATGCATACAACCGTAGCTTATAAAAGAAGGTCGATTACCCACGTACTACGGTGGCTTTTTTATAAATCAATGTCGGCGACGTTTGTTGAACTTGTATAAAAAATTAATAAACAAAACAAACATCAATTACCAGTACGAAAATACCGGGGTGGCGTCTTTTGGAAGTATTTTGTGCTGCCTATCCAATATGATTTACTGAGTATTATGAAATTAATGAATGGCAATTACAGTTAAAATATGGCGAATTATTGTATGATTCCCTTGCATGAAGCGTCGCACAGCTCCTGTGCTTCGCCAATTAGCATATCAAACCAGCTTCCTCATTGTCGCAGGTTCTCTATTGGTTACATCCTACATCTCCTACGCCGCTGCCCAACCCTCCCCTTTTTGCTACCGACAACAATTACAACCCCCTGTATTCCACGAAACAGAGATTGTACATTTAATTGTCAAGTCAATTAAAATCCTCTAATTCGAACAATTACGTGCAGATGTCGTCGCGACGACGTCGACGCAACTCGCGCGCAGTCCCGCTCCACAACATAAACTCGAAAGTAACAACAAAGTGGGTTTCTTGTCCGTGCCCTCTTCGTCGTCTTCATTTTGTTTAGTTCGCTATTGCTCGTTGTGCGCGGTGAATGTGTGCGTGCAGCCTCTATATGTAAACACAAACGTGAAGTTTTCCCAAAAGAAAATCCGAAGGGCCAACCGAAAACCACAACTATGGGCAAAAATAAGATGCACACGTAAGTGCGATGTAATTTATTGAAACTCGAATTTATGTCACGCCTCTTTTGAAATATTTGCACCCGCTCGTAAATATTTTTAAATGTTTATGTAAGTTTTATTGTGAGAGTTAAAGCGCTAATTGTGTCAAGAGTTTTCGTATAAAAAAGGGGACGTCCCAGCTTTGCAACTTGTTTTTCTCGAAAATAATGAGTTGATTGATGTCATCATCGTTCCGTCGCTTTTGACTAATTTGACGGTCCATCATCGCCCAAATAGGGGAAGATAAGCGATGGCCGTGATCGGGGAAGCGAAAATTGTTGAACATGGTAAAGTGGGTCCTGTAAATTTACACCTGACGCGCAAATTGGCTCAATTAATTTCGGTGGTTGTTTGGCGCACGAGGTCGCACATTACTTAAACCCGGCAAATATTTTCCTCCTTTCGTTTAAAAGCAGCTTCTAACCTTGCCTCCGGACCTCTTAACAACAGGTTTTGTTTATTTATAATCCGTTAGATAATAATCCGCAAACAAAACCTCTACTCCCCTTTGCAGAGGGTGTGTTTTAATCAATTAGTACAAGGGTTCGGCTACCCATAAATTTCTTTCCCCCAACATAATTATGTATGTGAAAATTGGCAAGCGTCTAAAGGTTGCCTGAAATATAAATATACAAGTCCTTGATCATGGTATGCTTCTTTCACGACACGAAAATTCCATTTTTGTTATTGTTTTACGGATAATGGAATCAAGCCGGTAAAAAGTGTACATATTCGCACATAACTACATTATTTGAACCTTGAGTTTGTCCACATTAATATTGACTAGGACGTTTATCCCCCAAAAATAAAAATAATAATTCGAGGGAAATATTTCGCGTTTTAAACAGGATATGACTAAGTACATCCATTAAACGGCTAGGATAATAATTGCAGCAGCTATGTTCAATTTATACATAGAAGAGCAGTCAAACTAACTCTGAACAACAAAAAAATTATAAATTATGGGCTAGGTGTAATTTGGCGAGATGAATTTAAATTGTCGACACAGTTATTTCGACGGACCTGTATCCGTATCACGGCTGACCTTAACTACAAGAAGAAATAAATGTCTGATGGAATCGGACACGTGTGTTTACAAAACTTTATAGTTAATAGTGAATAAAATGGTAGGGCGCTTGAAAGAACCGCTTGAATTTCGTGACCGATCGATGACATTCAATTGACGCTAATTCCTCCAAATATATTTCCTACAAAACACCAACGGTAAATCGATCGTCCACGTTTCGCGCAAACAAACCGGGCATTATCAGTATACCGGGAGTGCAAATTAACACGTTTTGCACTTAAAATTCTAGGCCGGCATGAACCGATTTTCACGGTTCATCAACATCGCTGAAGACTTTTTCGCCGGCGTCGTCGTTTACCGAAGAACCACGCGCTAACCGCAATTCTATTGTAATATTTTTAATATCGACATTACTCAGACGGAAAAAAATTAACAATGTGGCATAATTATGCGAAGGTCATCGAGTTAAAGCACGCGGAGATTTTACATAACTGCATTCTGAAAATTGACAAATTCTGAGCTTGGAACCTTGTAAATCGAGCGGAAAAACGCCGTAAACAGTTCAATGACAGAAACGAAATTTTACGATTTTACTACACTGGGGTCATGCATTTGTTGGCTTTTTAAGATAACGGTCGGTGAATGAACATGATTTTCTAAGAAATTTGTATTTGAATCACAATGTACGAAGGATTAAACAACGATTTCGTGTTTATTTATGCACTCTCCTTCATAGGATTACACAATTAAATATTCAGGCATGTTTAAGCATCATGTAATTGAAATTGGATAGAACAAAACACTTGGAATGGCTAATGTCATGCGATACTTATGATATCATATCAAAGCCTTGGATGACGTCTTCCTGTCTTGCAATACTAATTATGCTACGTTTTTTGCGCCGACACTTGGCAAAAGTGCAAAATTAGTAGGCGAAGATAAAAATACGAACAAACTTCTATTTCGGTAAATCTTGCACAACCACACAAAAAATTCGTCTTCCTCTAAGGCGAAATATGTCATTCCATCCAGAACCGACCAAAAAACGAAAGTTAACCGCTTCAATAAGCGAATCGTCTCATTTTTTCGACGAAATACAATTGTGTGAATTTGTTCGGTCCACTTTTACTTTTATTCAATTCGATTTATGTAACGGCCGATATAGTAGTTGGACCATTCTGTGATATTGGATAATCTCATCCAGCTTAAGAGGAAATGCAACAGAGACCTCGTTGAACGGGTTTGTTTCGTAATGAACCCATGTCGCGCCCATGCCCCACGACCAAGACACCTGTAGTCGTTTCGAGGTGGGGATAGCTTTGATTTTTAATGGCCACGAGAGGAGAGGCATCTTCGTTTCCGGTTGCAATGGTTGTGCAAGCACATACATCCAACACAAATCGGGCGTAGATCGTTTGCAATGCACAAGTCGTCAGAAGAAGTGAGCGTGGGCCGATTTCCATCTGTTAGAGCTGTCTAAATGCAATATTAAACAGCCGCGATGGATACGAATCGCAACGGAGGCGAGTTGACGTGACTGTACTCGTTTAACTAAATAATTCGCAATGAATGAATAAAATGGTCTATGGTATATGAACGTGTGAAAGGGCGCGATCCGTCTGGATCACGCTAATTAACGTCCGCACACGAACCCTCTTTCAACTTTCGCTCCGTGCAAAAAGATTGCTCTTTACTGACACTGAAAACTGAAAGAAATACGGATCGTGAAAGACGCTAGTTACACAAGAATCGGGTCGACGACCGACGGATGTTCGTTGCGCCGCTTGATTGAACAATGTTAGTCGACAACTGGACCTACTTTTTCAGGAAATTCGTTTGGTTTACGTCTTAATAGTTTGCTGGGTGTTTATTAAATGAGTCAAAGAAACCGACCAGAAGCTTTAAGCTCGTCCAATTGATGTAGGTGTCAATTTATATTAGTTTCGTAGACTTTGTTCCCTTTTACAGCAGTTACAAATCGCAAATACCACAACACGTATAAAGTTGAGGTGAGTTGATGATGGGCGCTGTAGGGGAAGCACCCGCATAACAGTGGCGGCGATATGGGAGGCGTGACATTGAATTTATTGCTCCAAAAGTTTGTAATTCCTTCATGGATGAATACGAACGGCTGGAACTAATTGTCGCCGTCATTTCTTTCGCGGTGAAAACCTGTCATGTAAGGATTGAAAAATTGCACGTAAAGAGAAAGTAGCGTATAACAAGTGAAAACAAAAAAATGTACCCGACTTCACTTTTTATTAAAAACCATCGGGCGAAAAACAATAATGGAGCTTTATCTGAAACGGCGCGGCAGATGTGCAGCACGATTCCTACAATTCAATCCATGTTAGTTGGTCACTCATTCTTTGGTCGCCACTTTCTTCGTCTTCATCATTAGCACTGTCGGTGAAACTCGTCGCTTTATCCTGGTATATAATCGTTTTCATGAGCTGTATGTTAACGCGTGTACTACTTGAAACGACACTTGTACAACACGAACTTGAACTTGTTATTAATTAGAGTAAACAAACAGTAGTGGCTGATTGAGGATTTTCAGACACCGGCACTATGAAGAAGAAAACGAATGGGGATGCGGAAGCTGGCTGGAGTACGCTCTGGTCATGGTCTTGGCGTGTATCCTCCTTCTGGCATCCCTTGGTCTCACACTGTACTGGGCTATCAACGATCTCCACGGTTTCGCGTGGAGAAACGACCCTCACAAGCAATTCAACCTGCACCCCGTGCTTATGGTGGCGGGATTCATCACGTTCAGCGGTTTCTGTGAGTATCATCTTACGAAACATGATCACGTTTACCTTTCACGAGCTCGAATCGATGAAGCGCGTCCAAAGAAAGCCGATCAGCGCGCTTCTCAATTCTACCCTTCACATAACGTCCGAACCGTTTCTTTTTCAGCCATCCTCCTGTACAGAATCTGCCGCTGCTGTCGACGGATCTACGTCAAACTTCTCCACACCGTCTTTCACGCCCTGGCCATCCCTTGCGTCGCCGTCGGCTTTTTGGCCGTTTTCGATTATCATAATCTGGCCCTGCCCGCCACGCGCAACTTCTATTCTCTTCACAGCTGGATTGGGCTGGTAACAATGGGCCTGTTCGCAATACAGGTGCGTACTTTAATTAATTGGCCGTCGTGATATGTTAACGAGCGACAGGTGAGCCATCATCTTTCAGAGGTAAACGTGAATTTCAGAAATTGTGTCACAAGTTCGTTTTTTGCCGAATGAATGACGCCGTATAGCACAACGAGCGTAATTGAGCAATTGTTATCAATTTATGTGTTCATGTGGGTGCACAATTTTTTGAACACGAATCATATTCGCTTCTTCCGCATCACGAAATCGTACGTCATTCCATGGAACAGGCGTGCAAACAAAACAGATATTTCTCTTCGTAATGTGCACATCTAGCATAAATACGAAGTTGTGTCATTAAAATTAGAAATCAATAATATACAAGCTGACTGACTACTCTTGTTAGACACTTAGCCAGTGGGTTCTATCCTTTAAAACGAACAAAACAGTTCCCCTTTACTATAGTCCGATTCTCATTAATTCAGAGGTAGTTTTTTTTTCAACACTTACCGATTTTTATTTGAAAAAAAATACGCGGTATTACTAATGCTACAACAAATCTGAGGCTAGCGTTGCATTCTTATAAAGTTCGTATTACGTTATTTTTTCTACTAAATACAACCTCGCTGGATCCATATTAAAATTTACGCAATATTTTTGATGTATTTATTTGATCCACAGTTCCAAACCTAGGAACCGGCAAATATTACACAAACTTTTTTGTTTCTCTTAAAGGGTAGAACTCACTGGAAAAGTTTGTAACACGAGTAGCCAGTCACCCTGTATTTGTGTAATTTTCAATCAAAGTCCATAAATAAATCATTTCGGAAACCGACCAATTATTCATCAGTTAATGTGGTTAAATATACAGAATATATTAGAGAGTTTATTAGCAATTGAAATTTACAAAGAAATGATCGACAAATTCAAATTTCAATTGACAAACATAAATAAATAACAATAATTATTTTATCAAATGTTTTATTTATTCGTGTTAAAAGTTTAATTTTACAAAAATTCACAGAAGAAATTAGAAATTTAAAAACTGTCCTCGTTTTGCAAACTATGCCAAAACGATAGAGGTCATTACCTCTTTGTTATTTTGTCAACGTTTCTTTACATATTTGAATTTTTATAGCACATACCACACAATACGTTTATAAATTACCTACATTACATCCAAACCTAACATACTTTAAAAAACAGATAGTATCAAAAATAATGATATCTTTCACTGAGTTCTCTTTTAGTTTAGCTTTAGCGTCATTTCATAGTCGAACAGAAAGGACGTCTAATATTACTTTTTTTATTTATATTATAACATTAGAATGTAATTGAAATTGCAGCATATAACTGCTTCAAAACAGATGCTTTTTCAATGAACGACATTCGATTTTGTCCCTATTAAATTTTTTACTGAACATTTTATTTCTATCTATAGACAATGTCCACGATAACTGTATTTATTTTCATTTATAATAAAGTATGAAGACAAATTGCATTTCAATAGCTGCGCATAATTCATTTTCTATAAATATTCGATGGATTACAGCAAGGCAATAATAAAAACCCAGTAAAATACTACACAATAAACGAACTTTTGACTGCATTCTCTCGGTACAAGTTGAGCACATTTTAATTACCGTGTGAGTTTTAACGCGACAAATAATTATGTCAAGTCATAAATTATTTAACAAAGGCCTTGCCTTAAACAATTCCCTACAAATTGCTATTGATGTCTCATTTTAGGTATAATGTTGTTTGAGCTTGAATGAAACACTTGCGCATTCAGTTGGGAATTCTTGATGAATGAATTAAGTGGGACACAAAGAGGAAAATTGATCGTTTAAGAGGGTTGTTCACATGGAGGTGTAAAAAGTGTGCACGTGTCAAATATTGCATTTTTTCATATTTCATTTGGTTACGAATAGCTAAACCCGTCGCTGGCATCACCTCATCTTATTGTTAGATCATTTTTGCATTTGATTAATACAATTGACCCACATATGCTAATTATTTCTCGTTTTGAATAAACTTTTTTTTCATTGACAGTTCGTTGTGGGTTTCTTCAGTTTTCTAATCCTTTTGTGCTGCGAGGGAGCGACGGCAGGTTTCAGGGCATCTCTTGTTCCTATCCACGCATCGTTCGGCCTAACAACGTTTATGTTGGCCATTGCGGCTTGTCTAACCGGGCTCACCGAACACGCAATGACAACACTAAAGTAAGTATACGACATGAAAAAGAATCCCAGGCAAAAAGATGGCATGAATGCATACGTTATGCAAGAATTTATAGATACAAAAGCACAGTGCAACTTTCTTTAATGTCAAGGATATCGTTTGCGAATTGAACAGAGACACGACGACACTAATTAATTTTCTATTCCCGTCTAGCTCATACTACGCCATAGGTAAATCGTCTGAAGGGAATCTTATAAACGCGATAGGAATGGTCCTTGTGGCGCTAGGTATTCTCATGGCATATATCCTGCAAAGAGAGGAGTTCCGATTTAGGGCGCACATCCTCATCCGTTCCGGAGACCTATAAAAAACCTCCACCGTCGTTCATATTTTGTACCGATTTTTTAATATATTTTTATACGAACTAGCCTCTCAGCACTCTCTCGCCTAATCGCTTGAACTTAAACTCTTGCATGACCTCTATTCTTGCTGACGCATGATGCACGAAACACGAAACTCTTCAGGTTTCGGCAGCTGTACATTATAATTGTATCACCGCTAACGATTTCAGGGAGGAATATCAGGAATGGCCGACGCAAGCGTTAATTATCAACGCCCTTGGCATGGTGTTGGTGGCACTTGGTATTTTAGTATCTTTCGCTGTGCGTAGTCCAACTCTTCGAGGCGATGCAAAGGTGTGTGTTACTGAAAGATTGTAGGACGGTGCGCTCTCAAGCGCCAAAGTCTCGGACGTAAACGCCTCCCAAGAACCAGAACGATTCTAACACCGACCGAACGGAATCTTCTTTTCACACAAATATTAACAAACAGACATGGTTTTGCATGTGAAAATTGTGTTTGTTTTGGTGTCTAATTCGACTTCATTTTTCCGAAAACAACATGCCAAATATTAAATCAACTTTACTAAAATTAGCATCGTAGAAGCGTATCTAGCGAGGATAATTTCTTCTGTTTGTTTTTCTCTTATTCTATTTGGATATTAACAAAGCATTAATTAATACTGTACAGAGACGAAATTTGTTAACACAAAAGCTCAAAACTCCACTAAACGTATTATAATCAAATACTCATAGCTGTGTGTGCTATTCTGTTGTAAGACTATACCTATTATAGAGCATTTGATAAATATTTAAGAATTTGTTGAAATATTTATATTACGTTTTATAGAATAACGTAGAGACATTGTCGGTCGTAGTAGCTTTGTTTCTAAAAGCGAGTGTTTTGAAGAAAAATGCGAAATTCGATGTTAAACATACAAAGTTAGAGTATACAGATCAATGTGTATTATTTAGGATAGATGTTTCGAAGCCGCATTTTATTAGGACGAGTACAATTTCTTTGAAGGACCAATAAAAATTAACAATCGTTCGTAATAATCTATCTGTTGTTTCTTATACATTTGTTACATTTAAATTCCAATAAATTAAGTAATATCATAGAGTTTAATATATGACGTGCAAAATAAATGTGTACAACTATTTATAAGTTTTAATAAATGTATCGAATTTAGATTTGGTCATTTGTATTGTTCCGCCCGAACGGCTGTTTTGCAATTTGTCATTTCAAGCTTTCTTGCTCCAACCTCCGTCTATACACTTCACGTATTTTGTACAATTTTTACCATTATTAAAACGTCATACTTGCGCCACCACCAAAATTTTCCGACAATAAAAACAAATATTGCGCCATAAGTTATCGCGTCACACGAATCGCCATAACAATGAGCACAAATAACTTACTAATGTTTACGAAAGATTAAAAGGTAGAATAATATCAGTAGCCAATGTAAGTATATATGTGTGCAAACACAAACTCATCATTTTTTCAACAATTATTTTAATTTTTACTACCTTTATGATTTTTATCACACTGTGAAAAAAATGTAACTTTTATTGAAGATATTATTCAAGATAATAAATTTGAAAAGAGTGGAAAAATGTGTACTAATAAATTTTAAACTAAAAAAAGAAGTCGTTAACAATATAGTTTTCGATCTTCTTTAGTTCTTAAAGGTTATATGACATTATACATTTGAATGTATGTACATTAAATGTTCCAATTTTTTAGGGATTAGGATTAACTTTATTTTTTACGCAAGTTTCAAATCAAAAAAATATAATATTTTTTATTTAAAATTTAAAATTTTTGTTAAAAATAAAATTAATCTAATATAGTAAACATTTTGATGTACTAGTAATGGATCGTGTCGGTTTTCACGTATACATCAGATCATGTCGAAGTAAAATAAAAATAATTTCAAATAATTTGAAATAAAAATAATTTTAAATAACTTGAAATAAAAATAATTTCAAATAATTTAAAATTAAAATAATTTCAAATATATAATTTGAAATAAAAAAATTCAAATAATTTGAAATAAAAAATAATTTCAAATAATTTGAAATAAAAATAATTTCAAATAATTTACCATAAAAAAAATTCAAATAATTTGAAATAAAAATAATTTCAAATAATTTAAAAACCAAAAAAATTAGTAGTTTTTAATTTGTTTTGGTTTTCAAATAATTTGAAATAAAAATAATTTCAAATAATTTAAAATAAAAATAATTTCAAATAATTTAAAAATAATTTGAAATAAAAATAATTTCAAATAATTTAAAGACCAAAAAAATTAGTAGTTTTTAATTTGTTTTGGTTTTCAAATAATTTGAAATAAAAATAACTTCAAATAATTTGAAATAAAAATAATTTCAAATAATTTGAAATAAAAATAATTTCAAATAATTTGAAATAAAAATAATTTCAAATAATTTGAAATAAAAATAATTTCAAATAATTTAAAATAAAAAATAATTTCAAATAAATACTGATTGCTGTTTTTGTGGTGCTAGGTAGGCAATTCATAATACACACTGATGAATATTATTTTGTTATTAAACAAAATGCATTATACATTTATTGCATTGCATTATAAATTTAATGTATGTAAAGATTTCTCCCGTGGACATTGTTTAAATACTTTAAGAAAAAAATATTGGGACTCCCAAAACCTTTTTGGGTTGCTATCAGTACCAGTACATAAAACTATCGCATCACTGCGATTCGAAAATCAAAAACGATATGGTTTTGAATATTGTATTATTTTGTACTCGATTCCGTTCAGAGATTTTTCTCATGCGACAAATAATATCCCACTCACAAGGTTATATAACCACAAAAACGGGTAAAAAACTTTTATAAAATAATGTGGTCATTAAACTATTAAATTTTGAAACTGCGAAATTCACATTTCCGTCACAACCAGGAAATAAAGTTTCAAATGTTTATGTAATCACAGGAACTGGTAAATGAGGAATTTAAATAATAAGCTCCAGTCGTAACAACTTGAAGACATTTATTAAAAATTCCATACACGACCAAAATGTCACATTTTTTATTTTAAACACTCATTATGTTTTTATATTCCATCTGATGTGCGTACATCTGCAGAAAGACTTTATATTTCCGATCGTGATAATCAACAACATCCTGATTGGGAGTGATCACTTTTCCTTCGCCGCCCATTGACTGGATAGCCATGGTCATATCGGCAAAATATCCAGCAGCACAAGCGCCTAAAATAGCAGAACCCAATAGCACAGATTCGGGCTCTTCAGGAGAGACAACTGGTAAATTAACAACATCAGCTTGGGTCTGTGTAAAAAGCAAATTCTTGCTTAAACCGCCACAAATCAGAATAGATTTAATGGATTTATAACCCGACTGTGTTAACGATTCAAGTAAATGACGAGTTCCGTACTGAAACATTAGTATTTTATTAAATATTTGTTTAAAAAAACTCAATTCATTACCGCTAGAGCTTGCACTGTGGACAAGTATAAAACAGCTAAACTCTGCTCGTCTTCTGCTAACGTTAACCCGCTAATCTGTAATCACAAAGTGAAGCAAGTTGATAGTACTGTATTAAATCGCAGACCATTCCCTTGAGAGATGGATCAGCTAATGGTGATCTATTTCCGTGGAAATCAGGCCATACGTGTAACTCTTCAGTTAGAAATGCCACATTTTTAAGGTTTTGCTTATCGGCCAAGTCTTTCAATAGATTACTCAGATAGGTTTGTATGTGTCTGCAATAATGACAACTTTCACATGTCCTAGCGTCCATCCTGTATCTGCGAATCTTACATTTTGCCTAATTTTGCTCTAATTTCATGAGTCGCGGGATGTGAATCAATCACATGATCTATAAGTTTGCCGGTGGCGCTTTGTCCCCCTTCATTTAACCACATCCCAGGTACCATGGCGCTAAAATACGGCCCCCACACTCCGAGTACAAAAACGGGAGATTCAGATACGGCCATGTGACACGTTGAAGTGCCACAAATCAGACCTAAAACTCCAGTTTCTTATGACTGCTAAAATTTTAAAGTGTAAATTACTTAATCTCGAGGAAAATGCAGAGTCGATTTTAGGGGCGCGGCACCCTACAAGCCCCAAACCTCCGGCGTGCGCATCGATTATTGAAGCCCCAACTGGAGTGCCGCGTTTAAGCCCCAATTCGTTTGCAGCCGATTCAGATAAACCGTTGGTTATAGACGTGCCAGGCGCAAGTACGCTACTGCCAATTTTTCGCCAGTTGTTCTCCTGTAAATCCCCCAAACCTATATCGCAGAAGAAACTACCATTCCACCCTTGCTGCGTCCCGCTTATTTCGTAGGTCCATTTGCAGACTAGCGAGCACAATGAGCGCGACTCACTTCCCGTGGCTTTCCAAGTCAAGAAGTCGGGCAAGTCAAAAAACAACCCCGCTTTATCCCACCGAGCCCTCAAGTTCTTTTTCAGCCACAACAGCTTTGGAGCTTCCATTTCAAGTGAAATCTTACCACCGACATACTCCAGAACGGAATGCTTTAGTTCGTTAATTTGGGCGGCTTCGGCCGCGGCGCGGTGATCAAGCCAAAGAATCACATTCTGGCGGTCATCTCCGCCCGGATTGACACTCAAAGGTTTACCGGATTTGTCCAACACCACAAGCGAACATGTGGCATCAAAACCCAGGCCTTTAACATCGTCGGGGTTGATGCCTCGAGTGATATTCTACAAGAACTGTTACACAAGTGTTGTGTGCCAAGTGCGGCTCACCTTAATACAGGCCACGCACGCCTGCCAGATGTTCTCTGAAGACTGTTCGTAGAAGTCGGGTTGAAGGTTCCAAGTTTCGATTTCGTGGACTGCGGATTTGATAATTCGGCCGTCGTGGGTGACGAGGGCAGCTCGAGCACTCCCCGTGCCCACGTCCACACCTATGAAGTATGCAACGGACATTTTACAGCAATGACTCAAGGTCTTCTCAATTACAGCAAAAATGTATAAAGTGGGGAGAGGTCGCCGATATTGATAGCCTCTAGAACAATAATTACGTAAATGGTAATGCGGAACAAGGCGGGCTTTTATTTGCTTCATAATTGTTATCATTTATCATTCTTATCAGCCAATTAGGCTGGCTTTATGGTACTCCTTGTTTTCGGTTCATTTGCATTGTGACAGGGAATGTGTCACGTTTTTTAGTCATTTTTACAATTTACGGTAACTTTTTCGAGCTGAAAGTGATTTTTTGTCATATTGATCAGTGTTGTGCTTGTTGATGTCCAAACACGTGTGTTTGTTGTTTGTTGTTTGAGGTTATGTTGTTTGTTTTGGTTGTCAAACTAAAGCCACAGCTTCACCGATTTCTTAAAATTAATTTAAATTATCAAATTTCATAAATTATGTAATAAATGTAATTATGTAATTTGAAATACGAATATGTTGGAAAATTAGTAAAAGCTACTATTGTCGGAAAAATTACTGATTTCCCACCTTAACACATATACCGGGTGACTATAAATGATTGACATTTTTTGTGTTAGGTTGGCAATATTTTTTAACTCTTCCATTGGGTACACTGATTTTCAAATTTGAAATTGTCAAATAAACGTCAAATTTAAAAATTTACCATATCAGAATTGCTTTCAAAATGTTTTTACAACTGGAAGATCTTTTCAATCACTCGCTGTAACCAATTTCTCCGTTATTTGTCACTTTTCGTTCGCCATTATTCGGTAAGTTACACTTTTTGACAACAATATTCTAACCTGAATTCCTCACTCTTGCCAATTACCTAAATTGAAGTCAATCATTTATAGTCGCCCTGTACTTATTATGACAAAATTTATATTTACGGTGTCGTCCTCATTTCTTTGCCTCGTGTTTGAAATTTCCTTTCTCCATAAATAGCACCAATAAATTGAAAAAAAAAATATTAAAGCACGGTCAATGTACTTCGTGATTTTTTTGTTTATGGCGGATTGAACATTTCTTGTATTCTTTTTGGACAATTGAACAAATTTCGAACTGCATAATTCCTTTAAATTACTCTCAAGCCGTCCTAAATCTCGAAATTTAAAATTAATATCAAGCGGAACATCGGTACGATTTTGTTTTATTCAATTGCACAATAATTTCACTCACACCTGAAATAAA
This sequence comes from Eledona agricola, assembly GCA_964023215.1. NCBI lineage: Eukaryota > Metazoa > Arthropoda > Insecta > Coleoptera > Tenebrionidae > Eledona > Eledona agricola. Next base: position 26,286,210 of record OZ026857.1, on the reverse strand, counting down.
TGCAAACAAACATGTGCGACAATTTTTTGCGGCTCTGTCTGGACAGTGCTTTAGACATTAATTGGATTTTTTTCTTAATTAATTAGTGGTGCTCAGTGTAATTAAACGTGCTTCGACTTGACGTTTAAAACTGAGGTTATGTCACGACGTTTTTAGGTTATAGTATTTAACAATTTCAACGCAAACCTAAAATGGTTCGACACAAGAACAGGTATTATACTGACTGTCGTTTCTTAAATACATCTTTTAGTTTTTTAGGTATTTATTGGTGAAAATCAGCGAAGTGAACCGACACGACCAAAGTCCCTTGCATATCCGATCATCCACTTTATACCACTCGCTCCTTAACATCATACAAACGCTTTACGGCGACTACGGTGTAGCGGCCGTGACGAGCGGATTGGTGGCAAAATACTGCAACGAGAAGACTAGAATAGCAATCATCCGCTGCCGGCACGGCCCCCATAGATTTGTAGCCAGTAGCGTCCCTTGTGTTAAATCAATCGAACATAAGAAGGTTCAATTAGAAACGTTGTACTGTGGAGCCACCATCAGACAATGCTTCAAGGTTATAAAACGCTACCAACAACGCAAATTCGATGAGTTTTGTGTGGGGCTCAAGAGCGAGCAGGCAAAAGAGATTTTGAGGAAGGAAATAATGAATTTGGACCCCATGTTAACTATACAATAGTAATTGTAATTGTATTTATTATTTATAATAAAAAGAGTTGAGTATCTAGAATGATTGTTTATTCACCACTGGAGTCGCTCGTTGAGTCGTCTTCAGACGATGCGCGGAATCTTGCGGCTAAAGTACTCGCGAGTCTCCCAATGTCAAACCTGTAAAATATGGTTATTGGGTTACAATCGGATTTTAGTGCTTTACTGAGCAGTTTGTGGCCTCCTGACTCGTCGGCATCTTCCTCTCTTGTCTCTGGCATAACCGCTAGCGCATCGTTTGTAATGGAGAACTTCTCCAAGAGCCGGTGAACTTGATGGAGTCGCATCCTCAGCAGGCGCACTACTTGGATTCGCGTCTTCTATTATTTGTACTTTGATTCTGTCGGGGGCGCTGGTACTAAATGACACTTCAACTTTCTCGGTGCTTGTTTTTTCTGGTTCCGGTTCGGTTCTGATTGTCGTGCTTGGGGTGATTCTGGTAGTAGAGATCTGAGCTTGCGTGGATGACGCACTAGTGGTGGTGGTTGTGGTACGAATTGTGGAATTACTTGGGGGTTTTACTGTAAAGTCGGAGTAGTCGTAGTTGTAGTCGTAGTCCTGAAACAATCACTCTAAATTGAAGACAATTTGTATTGTGGAACTTACCCCAAGAGCTTCATCGCCGAGCAGGGCTATGATTTGGAAATCTTTTAAATGCACTTGGATATTGTACTCGCCGGTTTGCTTCTGGTCGTAGACGGAGTGTTGTGGTGCAGAACGCACCGATAAGATTGTTGTTAAGAAGTAGAGACCGAAAAGCTTCATGATTGCTGGAGCTGTGGCGACCGACTGGAACCTGCATGGTCGATGACTTCTTCGGATGCAAGGCTAAGGAAGGCCGCGATCGCACCAAGTGGGAGTTATTACTCCGATTGGCAAGATTACCGCTAGGTTCAGAGAACTACATGTTATGAAATCACAAGAACCAGTCAGAAGTTGAGCGGATTTTTGTACTTTTTAATGGTTCGACACGTCCCGTTAATAATTGTCAGTTGAGTGGCCTCCGATGACCTGCACTCGATTCTCAATTTTGGGAATCGAATTGCGATCAATTTTCAGACCGACGGATTTAACCATTTGCGCACGATAAGCGTCTATTTTGGTCTTCGGCTGATAACACTTGTGTTTATGTTATTATGCAATTAAAAAGTTTAAAATCGCCACCGAGCAGTTTCTGGCGTCAGATTTCAAGTGCACACTTGCGGTCAGAGACTCCCGTTAGTGCGACAAGTGTTACGGTGAAATCTCTTCTTCAAAAACGCCAGTCCATCTTCGCTCTGCATCCAGGCAACATGATCATTCCAACCGTCTTAATCTGCACCTTTGCGGTGGCGACTCTCTCGTCTCCGGTTCCTGCAAACCAAAGAGTTCTCTACGACCAGCGCCAGGAAGGCGATTTGAACTTCCACGCCGACTTGAAGAACTTTGTCGTGATGATAATTCCCACACAAACGTCAACGCCCAGCGTTCCTTCGGGAGACATCTTGTCGTTTTTGTTCAAAACCATTCCGAAGAGGGGGCAAATGAAGAGAGCGCAAAGCAAGAATAAGGGAGTTCCGGGAGAAGAGACCATGCATTTCATCGAGTCGAAGACCGCACCCTACCACGTGGACATCAGCAGAAGCAAAAATCATCTAGCCAAACTGCATCCCGAAGTACCTGCTGTAATCAACGCCGAGGAAATTGTTATCGCCAAGTCGCCGGCGGTTGAGTTGGTCAAGGACGAGAAACAACAACACACGAGGACTGCCAGAGCCTTTCTTCTGAGTGTACCACATGGCGAACAGTTTGAGAAGCAGAAAGATGGGAAGAAGAGGGCGAAAGAGGCGTCCAAGTCCGTGCTTAAACTTCTGGGCGCCGACTACGAGCAGTGCGGACCTGGACTTACCAGAGATGAGGAAGGAGTCTGCAGAACTATCAAAAACTAATTTTTCCAATTTGTGTATTTATTGTATTGTTATTATTAAATTATTTTACAACCGACTGCGTAACAGAAGAAGTAATTATTCCTCAATACGCCAAATTATTTTATTTGAACTTTTTGAAACGTTAGTGACTCGGTAACGTGTTTTTAGTAATAGGTAAACGTTATCATCAGTTCATTATTTTTTAATTTAAAAAAATCGATTTTAGGTTTACAAATTCACGCCACATAAAAACCACACTTAATAATGATAATTTTATTTTTATGTCAGTACAAGTAACAACGAAGAAGATGACAAGACAGACGACTCATTGCTTGGGCTGGTGCTTTCTGACGAACGGTCTGATGAAGCCTGGAATCCTCAACTTCCTGCAAATATTCGTCCGCGTGAGAATCGCGTTATAAAATCGATTTCTTTACCTTTTGCTGCTTTCAGCAGGCGGTGAAGCCGCTGGAGTTGTTTCAGAACTAGTCGTGGACGGCGCCATGTTCTCCGGTTTCAAAAAATCCTCGAGTTCGCCCAACTCCGCATCGTACAGCGCCGGATCCGCCAAGAGCGCAGCTGTTAAAAGCGATCCGGGAGGTGACCATACCAAGACAACTTTATTCAAATTGACGCGATAATTTTCGGAGCCGTTCTGTCTCTGGTCGTAGACTTCATCGAATTGCGAGGCGTCGTACGTTTCGTTGTTTCTCACAATAGTGATATCTGAATTGATGGGGACACATTCGGCACTGAAGAAGTAAGAGATTAGAAGAATGGGCGCGATGGGTAACATTGTTTGGTGTTTGCGGCGCGAACTCTCGAAGTGGAATGAAGATCAGCAACGTGAAGAAACTGTTAGACGAGTTCAACGTCGTCGTACCAGGTGCTGGAAATGTTTTTGAGGGAAGCGAATAGGAAAAGAGAAGCTGAGACCGTTTGAGTGATTTGTGTATTCGATACGGGTTCGAAGTCGAGTTCAGATAACGGAAACGTGGATATGCAAGATGGGGTTTAAACGACGCAATTTATTTGTTTGCTTAAAGACACTAAATGAATTAAACAGTTGCTCGCAGGCTGAAACCAGGTATCCTACAAAAGAAACCTGTCTTGGAAGTTGAAAAATACGTATTACGTGATTGTAATTTATGACTGCCAATTTCTATTCAAGACTGCTCCATCTTTACTACACATACTCATAAGAACTACTCCATAACTACTAGAACTGCCAAGTAAACAGGAACTGAATTAATCGAAGAGAAGGATTTTGTTACAAAAAAAATTTTTTTCACATTGTCTTATTTTATTCTTACAGAAAATTTAAAAAAAATTGGACGGCGCAGAATTAAGATATCTGAAAACCAATTTGAGACTACAAATAAGGTTTGTTTAATTTCCGTTTACAACTTTGCAGTGATATAATCGATCAATAAAATGTCTAGTGAATTTTGTAACATTCAGCACATTTTTCTCTCTCAAAATGATTTTCACAGATATCTTAATTTTCCCCTTTTTAATATATTTTCAGATTCTGCATTAATTCCATGTCATATGATCTCAACGTTTATGCACTTTCGTCCATTGTTTGAGAGAAAAAATATGATCTTGTGAAAAAGGCAAAAATCCAGTGCAATAACAAAATTAATAATTAATACACTCTAAAAGTAAGGTCGACGAAACTTGGTCAACAGTTCAAGAATATTCCTGGAGAAAAAGAAAAGTCTGGTGAAATTCGATAGGAAGGAGGGGAAGGTAGAAAATAGGACAAGGTAGAAAGTAGGGGAAGGTAGGAAAGAGGGGAAGGCAGAAAGGAGGAGAAGGTAGAAAATAGGGAAAGGTGGTAAAATTTTGAGTAAAAATAGTCATTTTTAATGGTAAAATTTTTATCTAAAATACTAAGGTTAAAAGTAGGGGAAGATAGGAAGGAGGGGAAGGTAGAAAATAGGGGAAGGTAGGCAACAGGGGAAGGCAGAAAGGTGGAGAAGGTAGAAAGTAGGAGAAGGTGGTAAAATTTTGAGTAAAAATGGTCATTTTTAATGGTAAAATTTTTATCTAAAATACTACAATATTTAGACTTGAAATTACTATAAATGATAAAATTGGGAAGAAAAAATGGCCAACGACTCAATCGCAAATAGCTAAAGTTTTGGGAAAAAATTGTTAAATATTAGGTAGAAAGGAGGGGAAAGTAAAAATAGGGGAAGGTAAAAAGTAGGGGAAGGTAAAAAGTAGGGAAAGATAAAAAGTAGGGGAAGGTAAAAAGTAGGGGAAGATAAAAAGTAGGGGAAGGTATAAAGTAGGGGAAGGTAGGAAGGAGGGGAAGGTTGAAAATAGGGGAAGGTAAAAAGTTGGGAAAGAATAAAAAGTAGGGGAAGGTATAAATTCGGGGAAGGTAGGAAGGAGGGTAAGGTAGAACATAGGGAAAGGTAAAAAAGAGGGGAAGGCAGAAAGGAGGAGAAGGTAGAAAGTGGAAGAAGGTGGTAAAATTTTGAGTAAAAATGGTCATTTTGGTAAAATTTTTATCTAAAATACTACAATATTTAGACTTGAAATTACTATAAATGATAAAATTGGGAGGAAAAAATGGCCAACGACTCAATCGCAAATTGCTAAAGTTTTGGGAAAAAATTGTTAAATATCAGGTAGGAAGGAGGGGAAAGTAAAAATAGGGGAAGGTAAAAAGTAGGGGAAGGTAAAAAGTAGGGGAAGGTAAAAAGTAGGGGAAGATAAAAATAAAGAAAATATAAAAAGTAGGGGAAGGTAGAAAATAGGGAAAGGTAGAAAGTAGGGGAAGGTAAAAAGTAGGGGAAGATAAAAAGTAGGGGAAGATAAAAAGTAGGGGAAGATAAAAAGTAGGGGAAGGTAAAAAGTAGAGGAAGGTAGGAAGGAGGGGATGGTAGAAAATAGGGGAACATAAGAAAGAGGGGATGGCAGAAAGGAGGTGAAGGTAGAAAGTGGGAGAAGGTGGTAAAATTTTGAGTAAAAATGGTCATTTTTTTAATGGTAAAATTTTTATCTAAAATACTACAACATTTAGACTTGAAATTACTATAAATGATAAAATTGGGAGGAAAAAATGGCCAACGACTCAATCGCAAATTGCTAAAGTTTTGGGAAAAAATTGTTAAATATCAGGTAGGAAGGAGGGGAAAGTAAAAATAGGGGAAGGTAAAAAGTAAGAAAAGATAAAAAGTAGGGGAAAGTAGAAAGGAGGGGAAGGTAGAAAATAGGGGAAGGTAAAAAGTAGGGGAAGACAAAAAGTAGGGGAAGATAAAAATTAGGAGATGGTAAAAATTAGGGGAAGGTATAAAGTAGGGGAAGGTAGGAAGGAGGGGAAGGTAGAAAATAGGGGAAGGTAAGAAAGAAGGGAGGCAGAAAATAGGAGAAGGTAGAAGTGGAAGAAAGTGGTAAAATTTTGAGTAAAAATGGTAATTTTTTAATGGTAAATTTTTTTTCCAAAATACTACAATATTTAGACTTGAAATTACTATAAATGATAAAATTGGGAGGAAAAAATGGCCAACGACTCAATCGCAAATTGCTAAAGTTTGGGGAAAAAATTGTTAAATATTAGGTAGGAAGGAGGGAAAAGTAAAAATAGGGGAAGGTAAAAAGTAGGGGAAGATAAAAAGTAGGGGAAGGTAAAAAGTAGGGGAAGATGAAAAGTAGGGGAAGGTATAAAGTAGGGGAAGGTAGAAAGGAGGGGAAGGTAGAAAAGAAGGAAAGGTAGAAAAAAGGGGAAGATAAAAAGTAGGGGAAGGTATAAAGGAGGGGAAGGTAGAAAATAGGGGAAGGTAGAAAGTAGGGGAATGTAGGAAAGAGGGGAAGGCAGAAAGGAGGAGAAGGTAGAAAAGGTGGTAAAATTTTGAGTAAAAATGGTCATATTTAATGGTAAAATTTTTATCTAAAATACTACAATATTTAGACTTGAAATTACTATAAATGATAAAATTGGGAGGAAAAAATGACCAACGACTCAATCGCAAATTGCTAAAGTTTTGGGAAAAAATTGTTAAATATCAGGTAGGAAGGAGGGGAAATTAAAAATAGGAGACGGTAAAAAGTAGGGGAAGGTAGAAAGGAGGGAAAGGTAGAAAATAGGGGAAGGTAGAAAGTAGGGGAAGGTAAAAAGTAGGGGAAGATAAAAAGTAGGGGAAGATAAAAAGTAAGGGAAGGTATAAATTAGGGGAAGGTATAAAGTAGGGGAAGGTGGGAAGGAGGGGAAGGTAGAAAATAAGGAAAGGTAAGAAAGAGGGGAAGGCAGAAAATAGGAGAAGGTAAAAAGTGGAAGAAGGTGGTAAAATTTTGAGTAAAAATGGTCATTTTTTAATGGTAAATTTTTTTTCCAAAATACTACAATATTTAGACTTGAAATTACTATAAATGATAAAATTGGGAGAAAAAAATGGCCAACGACTCAAACGCAAATTGCTAAAGTTTTGGGAAAAAATTGTTAAATATCAGGTAGGAAGGAGGGGAAAGTAAAAATGGGTAAGGTAAAAAGTAAGGGAAGGTAAAAAGTAGGGGAAGGTAAAAAGTAAGGGAAGATAAAAAGTAGGGGAAGCTTAAAAGTAGGGGAAGGTAGAAAGGAGGGGAAAGTGGAAAGGAGGGGAAGGTAGAAAGGAGGGGAAGGTAGAAAATAGGGGAAGGTAAAAAGTAGGGGAAGGTATAAAGTAGGGGAAGGTAGGAAGGAGGGGAATCTAGAAAATAGGGAAGGTAAAAAAGAGGGGAAGGCAGAAAGGAGGAGAAGGTAGAAAGTGGGAAAAGGTGGTAAAATTTTGAGTAAAAATGGTCATTTTTTAATGGTAAAATTTTTATCTAAAATACTACAATATTTAGACTTGAAATTACGACAAATGATAAAATTGGGAGGAAGAAATGGCCAACGACTCAATCGCAAATTGCTAAAGTTTTGGGAAAAAATTGTTAAATATCAGGTAGGAAGGAGGGGAAAGTAAAAATAGGGAAAGGTAAAAAGTAGGGGAAGGTAAAAAGTAGGGGAAGATAAAAAGTAGGGGAAGGTAAATAGTAGGGGAAGATAAAAAGTAGGGAACGTTAAAAGTAGGGGAAGGTAGAAAGTAGGGGAAAGTAGGAAAGAAGAGAAGGCAGAAAGAAGGAGAAGGTAGAAATTAGGGAAAGGTGGTAAAATTTTGAGTAAAAATGGTCATTTTTTAATGGTAAAATTTTTATCTAAAATATTTTTATCTAAAATATTTAGACTTGAAATTACTATAAATGATAAAATTGGGAGGAAAAAATGGCCAACGACTCAATCGCAAATTGCTAAAATTTTGGGAAAAATTGTTAAATATCAGGTAGGAAGGAGGGGAAAGTAAAAATAGGGGAAGGTAAAAAGTAGGGGAAGGTAAAAAGTAGTGGAAGATAAAAAGTAAGAAAAGATAAATAGTAGGGGAAGATAGAAAGGAGGGGAAGGTATAAAGTAGGGGAAGATAAAAAGTAGGGGAAGGTGGAAGGAGGGGATGGTAGAAAATAGGAGAAGGTAAGAAAGAGGGGAAGGCAGAAAGGAGGAGAAGGTGGTAAAATTTGAAGTAAAAATGGTCATTTTTTAATGGTAAAATTTTTATCTAAAATACTATAATTTTTATCTAAATTACTATAAATGATAAAATTGGGAGGAAAAAGTGGCCAACGACTCAATCGCAAATTGCTAAAGTTTTGGGAAAAAATTGTTAAATATCAGGTAGGAAGGAGGAGAAAGTAAGAATAGGGAAAGGTAAAAAGTAAGAAATGATAAAAAGTAGGGGAAGGTAGAAAGGAGGGGAAGGTAGAAAATAGGGGAAGGTAGAAAGTAGGGGAAGGTAAAAAGTAGGGGAAGATGAAAAGTAGGGGAAAATAAAAAGTAGGGGAAGGTAAAAATTAGGGGAAGGAAGGAAGGGGGGGAAGGTAAAAAATAAGAGGAAGGTAGGAAGGAGGGCACTTAAAGATCTGGTGTTTCTTTTTGTAGTTATACCTATTCATGAGACATTCATCATCTTGGTATAATTTGCTGTTCAAATATACAGGTGTTGCGTTAATTTTTGTGCGTACAAATAAAAGCAGTAGCTCAGGCTGCTATGGAATCTAGCTTTTGTTGTAGTTTTTACAGTGTAAATCACTACAATTGACAGGAGCTGTCATTTAAAAATTTGCTCAAGCGAGTTTAAAACCGAGACGTGGAGATGGAATTTGTTGTGTGTGCGTTATAAAAGTTATTCAACTCGGGAGATATTTATACAAATTTGGTTATACGAAAATTGAAGAAATAAACAGATTTCAGTTGTAGAAAATCGCACGGCCCTTCGCATCATGGAAAATTTATTTTCAAATTTAGTGTATGTAACAGTGATTAAAGTCACACACGCTTATGCGAACAATGCCGCCAACAACACCGATAAATGTCACTGTTAAAATATGCAAGACACAAGGCACTAAGTGCCATTATAACGACGCAAATAGCCGAAAGAAATTAATTTGATCCAGAATTTAAAACAAATTTAAATTATAATCCAAAACCCATAATTATTGTGAAAATTATATTATTTTTAATAATTTTATTTGCGTCGAAGAGGAAGGCAACCACCATTGCATGTTTTTTTATAATCATTTCTTGATAAATTCACGACTTGACATCGGGTACAAAACGAGATCGTGCTGTGTAAAATTAGGTTATCACATCTAAATGTGTGTTTGTCGTGTTTGTGTAAATTCGTTTCGCAATTTCCTGCTAATTTTGGACCGTTGAAGACGTAACCCTCACCACCGCCGTGAATTTCCACCGACATTTCTTTTCGAATGACAGTGCGTTTCGAGTCAACTAATATGGCGGGTGCGATGTTGTTTGAACGAGCGCAATCTGTTCCTAATTCGGACCACGAGAAATTGATGAAATTGAAACGTGACAGCGAAGACCCAGACAATGACGAAGAAAACATCAAGAGCAAAGAACAGGACATCCTCAACCTGGGTGAGCAGTATAAGAAAGAGGGTAAGGCCAAGGAACTGGCCGAACTCATCAAAGCCACCCGGCCCTTTCTGAGCATGATAAGTAAGGCCAAAGCCGCTAAACTGGTCCGCTCCCTCGTCGACTTTTTCCTCGACTTGGAGGCGGGCATCGGTATCGAGGTGCAGTTGTGCAAGGAGTGCATTGAATGGGCCAAGGAGGAGCGCCGCACTTTCCTGCGCCAGTCTTTGGAAGCGCGGCTGGTGGCCCTCTACTTCGACACTGGAATGTTTGCCGAGGCGCTCCAGTTGGGATCGACGCTGCTGCGTGAGCTCAAGAAGCTGGACGACAAGAATTTGCTCGTAGAAGTGCAGTTGTTGGAAAGCAAAACTTATCATGCTTTGAGCAATCTGCCGAAGGCCCGTGCCGCGCTTACATCTGCTCGGACCACAGCCAACGCAATCTACTGCCCGCCGAAAATGCAAGCGGCACTTGATCTCCAATCTGGGATTCTGCACGCAGCCGACGAGAAAGATTTTAAAACTGCTTACTCATACTTTTATGAGGCGTTCGAAGGGTTTGATAGTGTGGAAGCGCCGAAAGCGCTCACCGCCCTTAAATACATGCTGCTGTCCAAAATCATGCTCAACACTCCCGAGGATGTCCCCCAGATCGTTAGCGGAAAACTGGCGATTAAGTATGCAGGCCGCGACGTGGACGCAATGAAAGCGGTGGCGCAGGCGTCGCACAAGAGATCACTCGCCGATTTTCAGCTTGCGGTTAAACAGTTCAAGCACGAGCTTGAAGATGATGTTATTGTCCGTGCCCATTTGGGCACCCTCTACGACAACATGCTGGAGCAGAATCTGTGTCGCATCATCGAGCCCTATTCGAGAGTCCAAGTCGATTATGTCGCCAAAACGATAAAGCTGCCCATGCCCCAAGTGGAGAAGAAGCTCTCGCAGATGATTCTAGACGCCAAATTTCATGGTATACTCGATCAGGGAGCAGGTAAGAATGAAAACTACAGGAAATCACTGATTGGGATATAATTGTCGGATGATTTCAGGAGTTCTGATCGTTTTTGAGGAAACACCCGTAGATAAGACGTACGAAATGGCGTTAGAGACGATACAAAGTATGAGCAAAGTAGTGGATACGCTTTATCAAAAGGCGAAAAAATTGTCATAGGCTATTTGTAATTATTATTAAAAAAAAAACAAGAAAAAGTTTAAGTAAAAGGACTGTATTTTTCCTACATTTGAGAAATTACCTTAATCCACATAACTAACAACATCTCCCCACTTTAACAGTTAGGTGTACATAATTCAATTAACACTGTTCGAGGATTTCTGGGTTTTTAACCAAATTAATTGCTTTCTAAAACGTAAATAGTGTGCGTTTCGTGTCGAATGATAACAGTTTTTTCCATTGTATTTTGATAATTATGCTTGTAAAAAGAACAATAAAACTATTATTTATAGAAATGCCCTGAATTTGTTTTCATTCCATTTTGGCCGAGATCGAAATTGCAATGTCATCTCGGTCGCCAGCATTTAAAAATACATTCGGGTTGTTGTTGCAGAAATCGGCGCGCGGGGGCCGACTCATAACATTTTCTGCGTCACAAAAAAGCTGTTCCCATTTTAATTTACATATCAGACAATCCGATCGGTTATATTGACCTCGCGAGGACGAGTCGTCCTTTAAATTGCTTCGATTGTTTCGATTCCTGCAATTTTTTTCAGTATTGCGTTGTCGCTGCATTGAATATAACGTGCGTTCAAAAATAATAAAACGAAGCTGCGTTGGCCATGCAATTTATCGGCTTTCCAGTGTAGAAACCATAGGAAACATGAACATATTTTTGGCAATTGACAAGATCTGTCAGTTTCAAATTTTCCATCAAAATAAAACGGACAAATTTTATTTAAATTGTTTATAATAAATGCCAGGACATCGCTCTCATAAACATAATGCTACCCGGCTTCGCATCTATTTACTGCAATTTGTCCTAAAAAATTGTTCAGACAACTATATATAGTTATAACACAGATTACTCCAGATGTCTGACTCAATGCAAATATTTTGGCGGAATGACCATTAAGGACCTTCAAATTATGTAACAGTTTTCAGATGGCGCATCGATCAAATTTTGCGGCAAATTTAAATAGTTTCTCCTCTCTTTATAGGTAGAAAAAATGTTATTATATTTTGAATATTTTATGATATATTCTACAAAACTAGTGTAAAAAATTGTTTTGTAGAATAAATCATAACATATTCGTTCATTATTTACACGTCATACAAACAAACAACTTTATAAAAATCAATTTATTATATTACACAATTTAAATTAAAGAAAATTATACCCAAAATGTTAACAATTACATTTCTAAGATAGGTATAACTTACACATATGATAATTGCTTGGGGTTATTATATAATAATGGAAATTTTGAAAGACTTGCCGGACAACCAATATAGCAACCTGGCTTATTTCTTCAAATTCATAGACAAAAATAAGGAATAATGAAGCTTAATATCTAACGATACCGAATAGTGTTTTTTGCAAACCCTCCACTTTTGCTTTAGATTGCAGTTTTGGACATTTAGAGCTTCTTGCCACAGTTTCGCTCTAGAATTATGTAATTAGATTTCCTAAATTTGTTGTATTAATAAAACATCCTTACCTTTCTTCACTTTTTGGAAAACAATGCAGTTTCTCCGCTTAGTTTTCACCAACACCACAAATAATGCAAAAAAGACTCATCTTTCGCTTAAAATTTTTCACAAATTCAATATACAGGCAAGTTTTGACATTTACTGGCTTGATTATAATTGCAGCAAAATGCTGTTTTTAAAATATTAGTCAGAAAAAAGCAACAAGCGTAAAAACAGTCACGCTTTTTAAAAACACGGAATTGTACATTGTTCAATTTAAAATAGTAAAAATATTTGGTCTTTTATTTGAATTCAAATAAAAGTTCTTGTAGTGACATCTAGCGGTCGTACAAAGTATTAGCAACGACTAGAGCGCCTCTACATTTGTTTATGGTATCTGTGACAAAGATGTCATGCGCCTAGTTTAAATGTGTAGAAAAGAGATAGTTCCGGACAAAATCGCCCTATGAAGTCAGTCATCTGGAGTAATCTGTGGTTATAACTAGTTACATACATACTTTCATAAATATATCAGAATATGAAACAAACTTTGTCAGAAAAATATACATGCGTTATTTATTGTTTCCAAGCAAAACGCTAGGACAGTTTCAATTAATTTTTAAATGAGCCACCTTATGGCATAAAAATGTTACGACGTCACGTATTTTTGTACAAAGACGTCATCATTGGTTTTTGAACCTTCGAATCCAAGCAAACCCGACCCTTTTTTTTCTAATGTATATTGTGTAATATAACTCCCTAGCGGTCGACGTCCGTGTTTAACTATATATACAACGATTTTTGAAATATTAATTGAGAATGCAGTTGCTCTTAAACTGAATTGGTAGGTCTCGAGTTGCGCATAGAGACTGATGACCCATGAAGGTTGACGGGACAAACTGAGTGGTGCCCAAATATTCTCAAAACATTTCTCGGTTTTGTGACTGACTCTTCATCTCTCTATTCACGAGTTACAGTAAATAAATGAATTAATGACCCATTCTGTTAATTCAGAAATGGCACAACCGCCATTCCTGAATTCACAGGACGAATCATGATTCGCCTCGACAGACAAAAAGAGGAGATACTGTAACAAAGAATAGATTGATGATTGGATTCACAACGAAAGCGGGAAATGTTTTGCACTTTTTTATCCCATAATACGAACAATTTTGTTAACTAATAAAATATTATAGGATTAATTCATTATGTCACAATAAAATCCGTTCCAAATTCAAAAAACGCACTCGGCGTTCGAAAATCTCTGCTACGCACTAGATGAGTGCAGATGAATGCCGAAAAGTCTAAATTGGCGTCTGGAGATGGAATTTGTTAAAGAAAACACTAAATGCATCGTATACGACAACAACAAACAGACTAGAACTGACATTTTGAAATTTTGCCACACTAAATTGATGCACAAAGTTTTTCCATGGCCAACAGCCGCGTTTTCTTTATTTTTGAACATACGTACCACACTACAATGTACTACAAATCCAGTTGTAGTGGTCCAAACTTTCAGTATGATAAGCATTTTTTGATTATTTTTGATGGTAAAGCGCTAATTTTAATAAATCGTGCATGAAATGTACTTTATGAAATAAAGACATTCTATTTGGCCCAAAAAAAAATATCACATTTTTTCCAGAAACCACGGTTTTGTCTTCACACTGTAAAGGCGCGTATGCATCTGAGCACGAACGGGAACGAGGCAGACCGAGGCCGAACGAGCAAACTGATGTAGACGTGTCATCGAAGCGCGGCAAACAGAATTTGGTTGTGCGACGCACGAGGAATTCGATCGGAATCGGTACATAAAAGGAAAATTCGATTAAATGTAGACGGCATTTGCGTTTCAATTGCGCCTCCTTCCGATCATAATCATAATTGTTTATTTGAAATGAAATTAAATGAGGCAAACGTTCGGCCTCGGTTCGCCTCGTTCCCGTTCGTGCTCAGATGTATACGCGTCTTTAAATCCATCGAGTATGTAGTTGCCTGTTACGATGACAGACTGTCATGAATAGAATAGCTCATCTAACTCAACGATGCTTTCGACGCGGATACAGCAATCAGGAGTCATTCCTCAACGGCTCCTCATCTCAATATCTCGAGGACATGTACAACGCGTGGTTGCAAGATCCCAAAAGCGTGCACATTTCCTGGGACTCCTTCTTTCGTAACTCTCTAAAAGGGGGTGATGCCTACCATCCACCTCCAAACCTCTCCCCTTCGCAAGTAACAATCTCGTCGTTCCTCGACAGCTTCACACCCCAACTAGCTGGCAGTCCACAAGAACCCGCAATCAACGAAGCAACCATACAAGAACACCTCGCCGTACAATCAGTCGTGCGAAGTTACCAAGCACGAGGCCATCTCGTCGCCAAAGTCGACCCTTTGATGTTCAGCGACAGTTCCACAAATGTGGTGGGACCGGCGTTGAAGGTACCGAAGGAAATCGGGCGTGACTACAAACTGGGCTCGCTGGATAAAATGTACAAGCTACCATTAACCTCGTTCGTTGGAGGCCAGGATCAGAAACTGCCACTGCACGAAATTATCCACCGACTTGAACACGCATACTGCAGACACATAGGCGTGGAATACATGTATATCGACAACCAGCACGAACGCGACTTTATCAGGCAACGTGTGGAACCTCCGGGAGTCACGAACTTGGACCCCACAACCAGACGCAGGACTTTGAAACGCCTAATCCGCACGGCCGAATTCGAAAGTTTCCTATCGAAGAAGTGGACTTCGGAAAAGCGGTTCGGGATAGAAGGCTGCGACATGGTAATCCCGGCCTTGAGACACATAATAGATCAATCGAGCCAATTAGGCGTGGAGCACTTCTTCTTGGGAATGTCGCACCGGGGACGGCTTAACGTGCTCGCGAATTGCTGTCGCAAGCCTCTCTATCAGATCTTCTCCCAGTTCCAGCCGCTCGAAGGCGACGACTTCGGAAGCGGCGATGTTAAATATCACGCCGGGAGCTACGTGAAGCGCCCCAACCACATTTCGAAGAAGACGATTCACATGAGCGTCCTCGCCAATCCCTCGCATTTGGAAGCTGTAAATGCGGTGGTTTTGGGCCGCACGCGAGCCGAGCAATTCTACAAAGGCGACTCTGGTGGTAAACACAGTATGGCGATTACGATTCACGGAGATGCAGCGTTCAGTGGACAAGGAGTCAACTATGAGACTTTCGGTCTGTCCAATTTGCCGTGCTACACCACGCACGGACGCATTTGTATTATAATCAACAACCAAATTGGATTTACCACCGACCCCAGATTCTCACGCTCGTCCCGGTATTGCACAGACCTGGGGCGCGTGGTCAACGCCCCCATTTTCCACGTGAACGCTAACGATCCCGACAGCGTCATCCACGTGTCCACAATCGCAGCGGAATGGCGAGCAATGTTCAACAAAGACATCATTATCGACCTGGTGGGGTACCGCAGACACGGACACAACGAAGCCGACGAGCCCATGTTTACGCAACCCTTCATGTACACGAAAATAAAAAGCTTGGCGCCGGTCGTCACCACATACACCAAAAAACTCATCGAGGAAAAAGTCGTGACCCAAACCGACGTCGACGAAATGAGGAACAAGTATTTGTCAGTCTGTGAGAAAGAGTACGCGAAGGCGAGTCAAGAGACGCAGTTTTACCTCTCGGACTGGCTGGACACCCCGTGGACGGGTTTCTTCGAGGGCAAGAACAACCTAAAAGTCGCACCGACAGGAGTTACGGAGGAAACTCTTCGTCATATTGCGACGAAATTCTCGAGTTTGCCGCCGCCTAACCTCGACTTCGTGGTGCATAAAGGCGTGGAGCGCATGTTGAAGGCGCGTGCCGACATGGTTAGAGAACGCAAAATCGACTGGGGGCTTGGAGAGGCGCTAGCTTTTGGAAGTTTAGTGAAAGAAGGAATCCACGTGCGTCTCTCCGGCGAGGACGTGGAACGCGGCACGTTTTCCCACCGCCACCACGTCTTCCACCACCAAACCGTCGACAAAATCACGTACGAACCGCTCAGCAACTTGTATCCAGACCAAGCGCGATACATCGTCTGCAACAGTTCGCTCTCTGAATACGGCGTCATGGGGTTTGAGGTGGGGTATGCACAAGCCAATCCCAATTCGCTTATCATGTGGGAGGCGCAATTCGGAGATTTCGTGAACATGGCCCAGTGCATCCTCGACCAGTTTCTCGCGTCTGGACAAACGAAATGGATGCGGCAAAACGGTTTGGTGTTGCTCTTGCCCCATGGATACGACGGCATGGGGCCGGAGCATTCCAGCGCCCGAATCGAACGCTTCCTGCAGAACTCCGACGACGACCCCCACCTCATCCAACCTCTCACCCCCGACTTCGCAATGCAGCAGCTCAACGACTGCAACTGGATCGTAGCGAATTGCTCGACTCCTGCTAATTTTTTCCACATCCTGCGGCGACAAGTGTATTTACCGTTTCGTAAGCCGCTAATTATTTTCACTCCCAAATACTTGTTGCGACTCCCGGCGTGCAGGAGTTCCTTCGACGAAATGCTCGAGGGCACGGAATTCAAACGTGTGATTCCAGAAGACGGGGACGCGAGTAAAAACCCCAACAACGTAAAAAAACTGATGTTTTGTTCCGGGAAAGTGTACTACCACATTGTGGACATTCGGAAGAGCTTGAAGTTGGAGAGTGATATTGCAGTGACTAGAGTCGAGCAATATTCACCGTTTCCCTATGACTTGGTGAAAGCCGAATGTGAAAAATATCCCAACGCAAAGATTGCGTGGGCACAAGAAGAGCCTAAAAACATGGGTGCTTATTCGTATGCTGTGGTCAGGATAGATGCACTTTTAAATAAGCAGCGACAAGTGCAGTATGAAGGACGACCAGTTGCGGCGTCTCCAGCCACAGGTGCTAAATCTCAACACTTGAAGGAACTAGAGGACATGGAACGAGAATTTATGTCTTTGTAACATTTTACCAGTCATGTATTTCCATTAAAAATCACTTTGTCTTCTTTGCTTTGGTCTTCTTTGCTTTGGACTTCTTTGCTTTGGACTTCTTACCTTTGAACTTTTTGCAGTCCTTATTATTATAATCAAAACCGTGAAACAGCGCTGGAATTTGTGAATACTCCTCATGTGCCGGTAAAATATAATTAACGTCAATTGGTAACCACGCGGATTTCGCCGTTGTATCGACTTTTGGAGACTCACACTCCGAGTACAAGTCATACGCAGTATCGCTTCAATTCATAATAAAATCATCTTTAACACTTACAAAACACAACAAAAACTTACCTCGACTCGCACTGCTTCATTACAGTGGCAAACGATCCGTTCTTCGGGACATGTTGCAAAATATAGCTGCCACATTCGAGCTTTAACAGCTTGCTTAAAACTTTTTGCAAAACACCCAAACCAAGAATGGGTCTGTAATCGTAATGGGCGTGAGCTTCCGAGTTGATTTTGAGCAGCGAACACTTCTCCACGGCTATGATTTCAGATTTGCGAGGGTAAATTCGAGCTAAAACCGTTGTTTTAAAAATGTTAAGTTGGCCGACTATTACCTCTGTAGATGTTGGAATAGAGCCGGAAAAAAAGAGAAGCCCACTCGCGTGATAAGTCGCTTTGTGAAGAGATGGTAGCACCATATTGCAACTGTTGCTCGATTTTAGGTTTTATTAACACTGGACTTAAAACGCCTTGATCGGAAATCTGAAAGGGTTTCATGAGTGCAAGCGATTAGTGGCGTACATTGTTATCTTATTTCAAGACAAAATTCATAATTTTGCGTGTTTTGTGTCTGTTTGTTTGAGATACGCACTTTCCTATTTGTATTAAAATTCTAAATAATACATATTAATTAAAACGAGATTCCGACAAAAAACCCTGTTGCATCTGAATCTGGAAAAAGACGATACATGTTTTTTCGAATTTGCAGTAAATCGTTCTTTCAATGGCTTGTAACGGGCGTTAAAAAATGATTCAGTGTAGGCCATGTATAATCACTTTGGAATTCGTTCAAGTGTAGAAAATGTATTGTATTGCGTATATCCATATTTTAATTTTTTTCTAAATTTTACGTCTTGATTGGGAGTAACAATTGGCAATATGTAGATGATTAAATATTATCAAAAATATATGAGAAGGAAACGGATTCGTAACTCATAAAATGTAAAAAAACGAAAAGTCATTTTTTTATTATTTCATTATTGGATTAAAAATATTACTCGACCTCTTGATATAACATGTTTCCGCATCTGTACTGTTTTATTTGAGCACCAAACACATTTAAAATGGCTAAAACGTACCTCACAAGCGTCCAGTTTGCACCTTACCAACATTTTGAAATTCTCATCTTTTTTATGAGTTTTCATGAGCGGATTTGGACAATGTGTTTTGTTGATGGACCAAATTCTATAATTGACGTTGTGGTGGACACGTCGTTTCATTTGTTCGTTTCCATCATCTTTATTTACTTCTGCCTCTTCTTCGTCATTGGTTCCGTCGCTTGGATAACTGTCGAAAAAATTACTTTGAAGAACAAGTATTATAAAACATAACGCCTGCAAACCTAAATGCCTCATACTGGCAAAAATGCAACTTCAAAAGTATTTTATACGCGTAATATTTTAAATCGTGTGCTGTTGGATTCGGTTTCGGCAAAACCTTATCGATAAAAACGATTTTCTTGGTTTGGTTGTCTTTTAAAGTTAATTCTTTAACAACGACCGGAATGACCCATTTGGAATTGATACTTGTGTAATCAATTATTTGCTTCAAAGCACTCGACGAAATCACTACATCAAAATTGTTGGAGTCTAAGAATTGTTCAATGTTCTTGTCTTGACTGACTGAAATGAAATATTATGGCGGGTTTACTGAAACGAGAGTGGTTTACCAGGAAGTTGTGAACTTTTCAACGTTTGTTCTTCAATCTTGAGAAGGAGATTAGGTTTCAACCTGCAGCACTCTTTGAGAGTTGGATGAGTAAATCGCGCTAAAGTTCCCTAAAATAAACAGTGTTCACGATTAGGTGGCCAAGCAGTGTTTCTAAATAGGCGTTCAAAGTTAAAAAGGATTTGAGCAGTTTCAATTTGGTGAAGAAAACAGGATATGTATTGTATTCGAAATTGTTGAAAACCTAAAATGTTTCTAACGCACTTTCGAATTTTGCTACACTCTAACTAATTTCAAAGTAATTCCATGGCCTGCCTAGCCTCAGTTTATTACCCACGATATACCGTGCGTTCAAAAATAAAACGAGGCCGTGCAGACATTGCAATAACTTTGAAGCTTGAAAGAGTGTAGTAAAATTTCGACCTTGTGTTGGAGATATAATCGAAATTAATTTCTCAGTTCGGTTACAATGCATAAGATACTTTTAACGCTTTCTTCAACAAAGTTCATTTCCCGGTTTTGGTTTAGACGTCATTTGAGCAAATTTTTGAAATACAGCTTCTGTCAAATGTCATGATTTGACAGTTTTAAAGGTCTACACTGTAAAAAATCAAACATGGCCACTGAGCTTCGGTTTTTATTTTTACGCACATTATAAGAATAGAAAACGTTTATTTTGTGAATACATATTATGTAAACACCACATCCAATTTTTCGTTTTTACTGTCTCAATCATTGAGTAATATACAATTATGCAAATTTCACTGACACATAATTCCAAGCATAAAAAAGTTATGGCACTACCTACATATGAAATAATAGTAAAGGAGTAGCGACTTGTACCTATAAAATGATTACATACCAATTCTAAAGCTTGTTGAACGTGTTGAAAATCAACAGCGCCCTCACTCTCATCATAACTCATGCACAAAGTACAAATCTCTTTGTAATATTGAGGATACTTCAAATAACCTTCAAATTTCTGCTTCCACTTGTTCCATGCATAATTATAAATATGTACTTTCACTTTAGCAGGTGCGTTATTGCTGTACAGCCACCGTCTTTTAACAAAATCAAGAAATTGCCTATTTTCTTCAATTATCTTAGGCTGGCATTCCTATAAATAATAGCCTGTAATACACACACTGCATTGTACATAATGTTACATTATAAATTTTCAACAAAAACTTGTCCTTTTCCGTATATGACTCTTGTTTCTTTCCACTTTGAAGTAATTTTTGTGCCGCTAAACAGTGACGCTTTTGGAATTGTGTTAATAAGGATCGGCGTCGAATGGGGCAATAACAGTCAAAACCCGGAACGTATTTAGATGTTGCCAGATTCAGTTTAATTTTTTTCTTTGTTTTTGGGACAATCGGTTTTTCAAAGCTTTTGTAAATGTACGAGTCTGCAATCGCTTCTTCACTCAAGAATTGCGGTGGATAGTCGTCTATCATATGTTTCTGCCTAAAACAGGATAATATCACTAGAATTTCAATCAAGTGAATAAATAAAATGTACCAAGTTAATTTTAAAAATTCATTCATGATTCTTTTCAATAAATCAATTTGGGGTTATGAGTGATAGTTAGAAAACTGTATTGCGTAGTTTAATTGTATCTGCCAATAGTTTGTAGACGCACAAAGCTTATCGTTTAATTATTTTATTTTTAAATAATGAGCAGGTTTAGAGTTAAAAAAAATACAGAGCAGTTGGAACAAGTTGTGCTGATCCTTTTTTATAAATCAATTTATAGGATCATAGGATTTGGTAACAGGTTTTTTTCACATCAGTAGCTTGAAAGTCCTAATGTTCTAATATACTGAGTGATCAGGAAAACAAACACAGTCAAGGAATGTTCAATAAAAAATGCATCAGACCGACTTTGTTAATTTCGAAACATTTTAAAGTATATCTCGGCTTTATTGACAAATGTCGTTTTTATTTAATCTTAAATTCTTATTAGAAATCGCCTTTTTGAGAAATTTATGTTTCGTGTTCAATGAACACGCTGTATATTAGAAATTTGACTCATACAAAGTAACTATACACGTTGTATATGATTGGAGCTACCACAGATAGAGCTACTGTCAAATTTGTAAACAAATCTGTTGTACTGCAAATATAATTACATTTTCCGTTTGAATAAAGGTACAAAGACTTCTTTGCAATGAGTAAAATGTTATCGTCGATGGTGAAGGAACACCAGTCTAAACAATCAGCCAAGAAAGAGCTTCAAGGTATGAATCCACCAAATCCATTATTGCCACAAATTTCATTGAAATTACAGAAATCAAACGCAAAGAAGCTTGTACCGCCGCCAGTGACTTAACTCAGGCCTTAGTGGACCATCTAAACGTTGGGTGCGTTATTTATTTGACTTTAGTCAGTCACATTTTATATGTCATAGAGTGGCTCAAGCTTATCTGAATCAGAAGAAACTTGACGCTGAAGCTAAGCAACTACACTCCAGTGCTACAAACTTCTCTAAACAGACGCAGCAATGGTTGACTTTAGTGGAATCATTCAGTAGTGCACTTAAGGAAATCGGCGACGTAGAGAATTGGGCGAAATCAATCGAAGGTGATGTGCGCACCATATCAACAGCTTTGGAAATTGTGTACAAAAATTCGCAAGAAGCGTTGCAGAGCCAGCAGTGAAGATTCGTTCTGTAAACTACGTTTTTTGTTGCAATAAAATCTTAGGTTAAGTTGTAGATAAAATTAATTCGCTTGCTCCAATAAGATTCTCATTTGTATTCCACTTTCTAATTTTTTAACCCTGAAAGCGGTCTCACCAGTTCAGTTTTCGGCAACCCGCAATACACGTAACATGTTCCGGTGTTGTGCCACGTTTGTTTCGTGTTTGCCGAGTGTCGTTTTATTTTTCTTTGTTATAATATGTGAAATTGGGGCCCAAGCTACTGTGCCATGGTACGAGAATCTTCCAGCGGTGGCGATGGACTACAAAGTCCACATAGATCCAGGGAAAGAAGATTGTTACTTTCAATATGTTAACCCCGGTGCTACTTTCTACGTCAGTTTTCAAGTAAGTGCTATTAGCTGTAAGTGTCTCAACAAGATCCTTAATATTGTGATAAAAGTTGTTTATAAATGCGTACATTGTTCTGTTATCACAGACCTTGAAGAGACTTGAGTTCCGCCGATTCGCGTGGGTCATAGACGTATCAATTGAAACAGACAGCTGATGCGTGTTTTGAAATTAATTAACCATTGTTGAGCACATTTCCAAATAATCATAATCTTTTATGATTTTAAGTTATGTGGAGGAGATGTGAAAGTGCTGCAGAAGATGTATAATGCTCCAGTTTTTTCTTCCATGACTCTATCATTGTTCACTTTATTCAAACAATTGTAAAAGTTGATCAGATTGAGATTGTGCATCGTATTAAAAAAAATGCAGACACCAGTAAATTTTTGGGAACAAAAAGGTGTGGCAGGAATTAAAAAAATATTTTCTTTTACTTCTTCTTTCTAAATATATACCCTTCTATTTATTTTCAAATTTAGAAAAACAGACAATAAATATTAAAATAATTATTTAATTATTTAAAACAAAAGTAACTAACTTTATGAAAACTGAATAGTGTTTGCTTTGTGTGAAGTAGAAAGCCTAACAAAAGCTAACGTGCGTTAAAAAAAAACGAGGCTGCGTTGGCCATGGAATTTATCGACTTTCCAGTGTAGACACCATAGAAAACATAAACATAGATTTGACAAATGTCAAGATCTGTCAGTTTAAAATTTATCAACGAAATAAAATGGCCCAAACGCTAGGACAGTTTAATTTTATTTTTAATGAACATTTTTAATAATCATTGGTTTTTAAACCTTCGAACCAAACAAATCCGAACCTTTTTTTTCTAATGTATATTGTGTAATTTATAACTCACTTGTGGTCAACGTTCGTGTTTAACTATGTATACAACGATTGGTAGGTCACAAACATATTATTATTATTATTACTTAAATGATGGGGAAAAAAATTAGGTACCTTAAATAAAATGTAAACATGTAAAAAAAATTAATGTAAACTTTAATGAAAGACAATCCGTAATTAAACTCCTAATTAAACAAACAACATTTATTGATTGGCATTGAGAAAGTGGTCCAGATTACATGTCCTCACTAGTCACGCAATTGCTTTCGATTTTTTGCCGTAGCCCGTCCAAATTTTTTGGTCTATTAAAATAATAAACCTTGGAATCTTCGAATCCAAGCAAACCCGAACCTTTTTTTTCTAATGTATATTGTGTAATACAACTCCCTAACGGTCGACGTCCGTGTTTAACTATATATACAACGATTTTTGAAATATTTATTGAGAATGCAGTTGTTCTTAAACTGAATTGGTAGGTCTCGAGTTGCGCATAGAGACTGATGACCCATGAAGGTTGACGGGCAACTGAGTGCTGCCAAATATTCTCAAGACATTTTTCGGTTTTGAGACTGATTCTTCTTCATCGATCTATTCACGACTTACAGTTATATCAAATTAATGACCGTCCTGGTCGTGCCGATATTCTCCTCAACAGAGGAGAAGCTGTAACAATGAATAGATTGATGTTTGGATTCACAACGATACCGGGAAATGTTTTGCACTTTTTTTTTATTCCATAATTTATCCCATTGTCAACAAGGAAAAGCTAACCTAAACATGAACAGACTCGAACTGACACTTTGAAGTTTTGCTACACTAAATTGATGCACAAAGTTTTTCCATGGCCAACGCAGCCTTGTTTTTTTTTGAACGCACGTTTCAATATGAAGAATCCCTTGTAGGATTTAGTTCTCCAAAATTTAACATTTACTTTGATATATAAAGTACATTCTCAAGTAAATCCTTCAACAAAAAGTACCTGCTTCGATTCAAAGCAAAAACTATAGAAAATTCATCAGTCACCTAGTTTTTACTCGAAGTAAAAGCAAATATTATTTTTATTCATAGCACTCAATGTTTCGTAGTTGTGGGCGTCAGTCAATCATCCTCGAGAAATTGAATCAGTTTGGGTACAATCGATAGCAGTTATAAAATAATTGATTGTCAAAAAATAACGTACTAAAAATGTATTTGAATTGAAACTGTTTTTAAATATGCCGGAGTGTTAAATTTAAGAAACGTGACATTATTATAGCTAATTATATCCACGAACAAAGGAAGAGTGAAAACATACAATGGAAAGACAAAAACGGAAATTGTAAAAGCAAATTCCTAAAAACACTGAAACCACAGATTACAAGTGTTTCGCTCAAAATTCTTTCCAATTATGTATGTATCGTATAAATGTGATTTTAACTTCTGCGTCTTTCTAACCTACCACACCTTCATAACCAGCAAAAAATAAAAATAATTCTGAGCGCTTATTAGTAAATACGTTTTTCAGAAATGTGGCAAGCTTCCTTTATTTACTGCGGCAGTGAAAATTGAAATTTTACAAAAAAAATATTTCACTTTGAAACATGCAGTTTAAGCAAAGCTTGGTATCACAGTAGCCCTTGTTGTAAGGACAGACTGTTGCTGTAATTCCCGAATCCTCAAGAAACGTGTTCTTGTTCTGCCAAGTGGAGTTTCTCCAAATTGATTTGTCTTAATTTTCAAGAAATGGGCCAATAAGACACAAGTCGCTGGGTAACTGTGGCTATAGTATTACCCCCTTGAGATGATATGTTAAATAGTGATTCTGTAGGGATTTGAAAGAGCAGGGAGATTAATAAAATAGTGATATTGTTTTTATTACTTGTGTTTGGATACAGTTTTTAAACTAAGCGATATTGTCTTTTATTTCGGCAGATCTTTTTTTCTTTTACGACGAATCGAAATGTTGTGTGATTAAATAACAGTTCGTACTTTATTTGCCATAGGTGGTGAGAGGTGGAGATGGTATGGCGGGATTCGCGGTGCGTCATCCATCTGGACAAATCGTCCATCCATACCAATGGAAAGCCAACAGCGAATACCAAGATCAATCCTCCACAGGTGGCTATTACTCAGTTTGTATCGACAACCAATTTTCCAGGTTCGCCGGCAAACTCGTCAACATTTACATAACAGTAGTTAGGTACGACATGTGGGACAAATACACCAAGGAAATCGACGAGCTAAACATGAACATGGAGAACTTCACGGTTGGAAATTTGACGTCAAAGATCAGTCTGTCTAAAATTGAACTTGCAGAGTACGATTGTGACCGTCGATCACAACATCAACGACATCCTTCAGTACCAGCATCACTCCCGCGCGCGCGAAGCCTGGGACTTCAATCTCTTGCAAGATAATAACACTTACGTGGTGCGCTGGTCCATTATACAGATCGTCGTCATTGCTGCCACCACAGCCGTGCAGGTGTACTTTGTGCGCAAACTGTTTGACATAAAAACGGGGAGCACCAAGAGTCGAATTTGAGTAATTTATTTTTATACGACGTAAAAAAGGGTAGTACTCAAACATCAGTGTTACAAAATGCATTAATAAATTTTATTCTGATGCCTCGATTATAATATCATAATAATATATATACATTTGTTCATGTTGTAGATAAGTAATAAACACGACGTCTTTCATATCACTACCTTTGCTGTCTATAGTTTTTGTTGGAGACTATTTCGTTTTCAAATAGTTTTCGGAAAACGCCAACAGTCGGTACCTTTGTTTTAAATTCCGCGAACGAACGTGTGGATTTGCTACTTCTGCGGTGTAGTTTGCGGGGAACCACCCAGTCTGTCCATCTCTTATTCTCTCTCCGTGGTACCAACCTGCAACACCAAAATCACCACTTTGCTATATTTTAACAACAAACACTACCATCGGCCATTTTGCGAAGAACATTGACGGTGTCGCCTCGAGATAAAGCCAATTCGTCGGGTTGACTAGCAGTGTAATTATGAATGGCAGTTATCTGAGGGCAGTCCCAACATTCGTACAGAGTCTCGTTGGGGTCCTCGGATTTGGGGGGCGAAAATGCTTCAATCCAGCGCTCCTTATCGCTTTCACTGTTGCAAGACAACATCTACAAACGTTTGTAAACAAACGAACCGAAAATGATTGTCAAGACTTACAAACTCCACAGTCTTCTCGTTCTGATTTTCAAGGATTGTGAGGAAGATCAAGTGTCTTCCTTGCATTTCTTTCATCGGTAATGATACCAGCATTTCGGTGCTGGATAATTCCACCAAATTGCGAGGGCAATAGTGAAGAACAGTGAACGCGTTATCACTGAAAATGAATAAAGTTATCTGTGTTAAACTGTATTTTTTACATGATAAACCCATTTTTCCAAATACCCACGAATGACTAATATGTACTTTTTAGTTGTTAGCTAACAATACGATGTGAATTTTTTTTCAAAATCTTACTTTTTTGGTTTGGTGACGAACAGCACATCGTTGAACAAGAACAAGTGCAGCGTAACTTTCACAAATCGCTTTCCAAAAGTCAGCTTAATTTCGTCATTCCTTTGCTGCATATGAGTCACGGTACCAGATCTAATAAGCCACCTGTTTTCTGTAATAATTTCCACGGGAGGCACCCCTTTAGCAAACTCTAGCTGCGTGAGAATCTTCCGCATCTCGTTTTCGCGTTCTTTGCGCCTCGCCCCTTCATTGCACTGACTAACGACCTAAAAATACGAACTAGAACACACTTGTTTGAAACAAACAAATTATTACTTTGTTTAGCGTAGCTAACGCGTATTGACACGTCATGTACTCTGGATCTTGGGGGGACAAGCGTTTTAAAACGGCGTCAACGAGCAGAGGCCACCGGGTTATCCTCTGCATTGGGAGCATCAAAAATGAGTGAAGAGTCAAAGACTGACATGTTGAACCAGCTTCCAGTTGCTTCAATTGGTCCAGAAAGTGCTGCTTCTCTCTGAGATTAAAAAATTAATAACGACAAGCGGCGCAGATGGTACTTACTTGAGCCGTTTCAGCGTCTCATCCAGCAGAATTTGATTCTCACAATACGAAACGTAGACTTGAAAATTTTCTTCGGCGTGTTTTTGGACTATGTCACAAACGCCATGCAGCAGAATATTGTCCTGCCAACACTTCTCCAAGTCGTAGATGAGCTTCTCCGAACAGGTTCTAACGTCGTCGACTTTACCAAACAACACTTCCAACTCGTTCTTGTTGCAAATGTCCGACCCCTCGAAACTTCTAATAAAATGATTAACGAGGACATTGAGCGAATTCAAGTAGGACGCTTCTGAGGTGATCATCTCGAACTTGGCTTCTTGTAATTTCTTTTGGTGTGTGCTCAAAGTACCTAACGACTATATTACATGATTGTTTAACAGAGCAGAAATCACGTACTCAACACGGACGATTGTATAACTTCCGGAATTTCGCACCAAAGCGTTCTTGAAACAGACACGGAATTCTTCTCGGGTGATACTAACTCCATTGCTGATGGTCTGGAAGAGAGTTGGGATTCAGATGTATTATCACCCACTTCCTCGTAACCGTCGGAATCAAAATCGGAGGCACCATCCGACTATAAATTATTTGTATCAAGAGCGGCTAAAACCATTTGTGGTCTTCAGCAACAAACCTCCAAGACAGCGGCGTCGTAAAACTGGTAAAGCGGCTCGTCTTGCAGCCTCAGTTGTGCCAAACTAGTAAGCGACTGGTCTTTTTTGGTTTCGGTGCTGCTCAAGCTGTTGATGCTGTCGTTGTAGTAATCGGCACCGTTCTTTATGTTATAGTATTCTTCGTTATTGTCTTGGTTGATGAAATCGTCCGGCTTAATCGACACGTTCGTCGTATTGCCACTATTTTCCGCGGAACTCGTACTCGGCGTACTCCTCGAAGGTTGATACAAACCCACCTCAGCGTACCAGAAGGTGTTAGATCGCTTCGGCGCGTTTTCCGAATTTTTGAACAAACCGACTTCCGCATACCACGAAGTCGAGCGCTTGTCCTTCCTCGGGTTGCCAACAGGTGCCGGAGGAGGTGGACTATGCGGCCTTATTATAACTTTCGAATTCCGCTGGACAGGTGACAGGGACGCGCCACTGTCCCTCTCGGACTCGCTCTTATCGATATCAATTTCATCGGTTAGATAGAACGTGCTTTTGGGTTTGGTGTCGAGGCTCGCGGTGAGCTCGTTCGCGCATTCCGCGCTCAAAGACATGCTTCGTCTGAATTTCGTCAAGAAGCTTTTACGCGGAAGACTAAGACTCTTGCTGTCGCCCGCTTCTTGGGCGTCGCACTCTTCGCTTTGCACCAATTCCGGACTAGACTTTCTGTGCTTTTTGTCGTCCAAATCGGTTCTCGATTTGCGTTTCGTCATGCGACTCAGCGACTTGCTGATGTCGTTTTTGGTCAACGACCAATTGCGTCGTAGTTTGCGCATGTGTTTACCTGCGGTAGCTGCCAGTCGAGTTAAGACGTACGTTTGGTTGTTCGGTGGTTCGGGCAATTGATTGTTTCCAATGTCCAAGCCGCTGTCGGTCTGCAACGCCGATTAAACCAGATCTAGAAAAGTAGGAAACTTACGGAATTGATTTTTGTGAACGAGGATTCGGACTCGGTGTCGCTGTCGAAGGAATCGTAGTCGTCGTCTAAGCATTCTTCCTTCGATTGGTTACAGAGGCTCTCGTATAAGTGGTCGGGATCGTCGGTACCTGCAAGCGACAAGACACAAATTGTTATTATGAAGACCTTGGCATGTTATGGTAACCCAGATACATGGCAAGAGTCGCGCAACAGTGCCCCAAGATCATGAACCAGTTAGTGGCGTAGGAGAGAGCGCTTGTTTATGATTAGTACAAATTATGCAAAATCGGGGCGAAAAACCGTTCAACCTATGTAAAAGTTGATTTCTTGGCTTTCCAAGCTGTCCTCGAAGATTCTGCTGCGGATTTTGGGGATGTCCCGCGAGTTACGTATGCTTTCCTCCGCGTTAACACTACTAATAGGTTTGTTATCCTCTTCGTCTGTGGGGATTTCCCAGATTATACTTTTCAAGTTGTCGTCGGTGTAATCCAAGTAGACTTTACTGAACGAAGACACGAACACCGTATCACCGACATTACGCCGCGGCTTCCTCCAGGTGGCAGGTGCAGACCTGGGAGGAGGAACGGGAACACTATTTCGCTCCGGTCTTTTACCGGAAGAAGACGAAACCGAGCGTTTGTGGCGCGGATGTTCACCGACACTCATCGTCTTAGTTCCATATTAACCAAGTGACATCATCTTCAACCCACGTTAAATTCCGGTGCTTCACGTACGCAGCTGGAGCCGCTCACACTCACAAGTCTACTGCGCGACTGTAAAACTTTCACTGAACTGATGAACTCGTGCAATTATGGCGAGATTTGGTGGAAATGCAACGATTTTAAACCGCTGCTTGTTTTGATTGAACAAAGAGGTTTCACCTTCCAGCAGGACGGATTATTCCGGTACGACAAGACACGACTCCTCACGACTCTTAATTCACTGGCTTTGTCATTGACTTAGTAAATAACAACCTGCGCCTTGAACAACAAAAACCCGAACAGATTGGGCAATAGTTGCGAGAAAATTACACCAGACGCACAAAAAGCACCGACACCTTCTCTTCCGATTAAAATTCAGCCGGCGTTCAAGTCTTCGTACATCAGCTTATACTGCTAACAATCGGAAATTTTAGTGGCGAAAGTTGGGGCAAGTATGGTGAACACGAGCGATTACGTGTGCAACCGGAAATAATTGTTATCAGACAACTTAAAACAATTACCACTTTAACGACTAATCAGAACGCTACCACATACTAACGACTACAGCGTTTGAGGACTAATTGAAACGCTCATAATTCGGATTCAACTTTGACCTTAACATAATACAAAAGGTGTTCCCAGGATTTCTAAATAAGCACAAGGGAAACATAAATGGTGTAACTCTTCACGATATCAAGATGAAATGAAAATTGTTTGTTTACAATTTAAACGTCCTAGAAAGCTAAATTGGCGTATTGATTTAACCATTTTGCATTGCAAAACGCTTCAGAAATTTGAGTACAGTTACGTGGTACTCACTTTGTTCCGTTGGTAATTTTCGCGGTGATTTGGTCCACTGTTCTCGGAACTGCCGCGACCATCCCGTCACCTTCTTACATTTTTGTCGCTCCCGAATTCTGGAAAATGTCAGGAAGAATAATATAATTCGTAACGCAAGGTTCAACACTTTCACCGTGGCTATTTAATTGCATCAAACCGCAATTAGTATGCATTTTTGATACGTAATAGCAATAGATTTGAATATTTGTTATTGAAAAACCACAATCAGTGAAAAATGTTTAAGAGTTTTACTTTCAAATCCAGAAATCGCGCGTTGTTGAATTATGTAGGCAACATTTTATACAAGTTTGAACGGGACAAACTCTGCGGAAAACGGAAACTGAGTTGGATTTTAAACATTGAACGAAATTTTCGCCAACAGTAATTTGTTAATTAACTGCTGATTATGTGGTCAAGCCACAATTTGCATTTCCAAACGTTATAACCAAAGATTTGGACATTCGGTGTTGAAAACCGCAAAATTGCTAACAAATACATTAATGGATAATTGAACCGTTTCATCCAAATTTTTGGTATTTTTATAACAGGTGTAACTTTATTTGTGCTCATTCGAATTTAAAACAGATTTCTTTAGGTGAAAGCCCCATTTATTATATCTAACAAAACATGTAAAATTTATCATGTCGTGTAATCAGTAGGTACAGTATATACAGGTTGAAATGCAAAGAAAAGGGAACGGTCCAAACTGCAACACTTTTGCAGCAAGTTTACATTTCAACCTGTATATACTGGATGTACTGATTACATGGCTATTATAAGTTTTACACCCTTTGGTAGATATAAAATGGGGTTTTCATCTAAAGAAAACCGTTTTAAAATCGGATAAGCACAAAGAAAGTTACACTTATTTTAAAAACACCCAACATTTTTAGTGTAACGGTTCAACTGTCCATCAGTGTATTTGAAATTTCGAATCCAGAAATGTTGTAATTTGTTGTGGTATGTAGGCAAGACATTATACACGGTTAAACGGGACCACTTCAGGGTCGAGCTAGTCTAATAGAAAAACAACGAATTGGATTGGAAAAAGTCTAAACGTAACTTCCGCTAACAGCTCATTTAACTGTTTAACTGTTATTGCGCGTCGTAAATCATAATTTTCCATAAAATTTAGTGTTTCGATCGAATTAACAGTCTAACAGTTTTTTGATATCAGAACTGGTTCGATGACGATGAGGCAGCTTCATGGTTTTGATGCAGAATATTATCGATTACAACAAAGACTAATTGTTCATTCATATTATAATTTGCGAACGGGCTGTGGCTTGTGTCATGATAGGTACAGTTTATTTATTGTACACTAGCCAAATTTCGATAAATATTTTTGTGATCGTTTTGTAAATTTGTGAAAAGCTACTGGAAATGTGTAAGCAAGTGTTTTTCCATATTTTTCTCCAGATTTTCATGATTTTTTTATTAATTGAAAACATTCAATTGGGTTACTATCGGAAGCATAACGAACAAAACAAAAAAATAATCAACCAAATTTCGCTCCTATTATCGTCAATTGCATACAAAAATGATTTTTGCAGTTTGTACGAATTTTCCGACTTCCCTTCGTAATTGACTCGAATTTTTTTTCCTGATAACTTTTTCAGGGCCATAACGAACAAAAACATAATTACGCATATCCGCCGTTCGAATCGTAAGTTGTGGATTTTCCAGCAACTTTTCCAATTTTTATTATTTCCCTAAAAACCTTATTCCGACTATTACAAACATTTAAAAAAAATAGATAAATCAAGTGATTACAACAGCAACGAACGGCATTTATACATTATTTTTAGAATGTTTCCGAAGGAATAGTATTTAGTACATTTTAGAACATGGTAACGAGCATTTGAAGCAAAAAAATGTTATTCACAGTGTTTATGCAATATTGATATTGAGAACGAATCAGGAAGCTAATATTTTTCTCGTCTATTAAATATGGTTTTGTAGAACTGTAAATTTGTGAAACTTATAATGAGGCACAATCTAGAAGAGTTTATTTCATGTCTGCAATAATGGCGATAACCAATTAGAATCGGTTAAATCTAAAATTATTTTTGTAACTCCTTCCAAAAACACTTTAAAATTAAAACATAATTAAGTATGTGGAATTTATGAAATACCGTTATGAAAGTTTGAAATGGCCATAAAAATACACGAAAAAAGTGCGATTGGTGCTAAATATACGGATTTGAAGGTCCAGTTGTTTCATTCTGGAACGTAGAGCAGTGAACTATCCATAATTTTCATTGTTAATAAAAGAAAGTACCCTTGGCTGCCAAATGTTGGATTCTTCCATAATTTCCAGTATTTTACCACTGAGGTGTGAAGAACCCAATTGTATTTCTTACATGCCACTTTTTGTTGTAATCAATACCAATTTGCAGATGTGGATACAAGCTATGTGTAAGCTTCGCAAAATTCTAAAAAAACCTAGAATAAGAAGCAAATTTTAGTTTCCGTATACTAGTCCTTCTGAAACTTCTGTTTTATAACTTTCTCCAAGAGATTACAACTTCTACTTCTTATGACAAAGCTTAGTTTAGATATATCATGGATTCCAAATTACATATCTTAGGAATTTTCCCTGTTATAAAAAGCTTTTAGTATTTGACTCACATAACAATCTCCGAACTGTTGTTACCATTCTCCTCGTTATCAGTCATGTCCACCCAATCGTCGCTCCGATCGCTGGTGCTCAAGTCACTTGTAGCTTTCCCGCTGTACGTGTTACTAGCATCGTCCCCCCAGTTCACCAAACTTGCCCTTCCGTACAAACTGTTGCTTTGCTGGTCCGAAGAGATCAACGAGTCGCGATTGGAACCTCCACTTTTGCCGATTTGTCCTCCGTAGATGCTCTCGTAAGTGCCTTCCACGTCCCGCGCGTAAATCGATTCGTAACAATTAGAAACACTCTCGCCGTTCTGAATCGTACAGTAACTACTCCTGGAGGGAGGTCTTGGAGGCAGAGGTTCCTGCTGCTGGCGCCTGGGCAGCAACGGGGGCAGAGTTTCGTAGATGTTCTCTTTGGCGCAGACCTCGTAACCGTCATCTTCGCAGTACTCGTAGCTGTGACTTACAGTATCTTCGTCGCGACTTACGTTGAGCTCTTCGTAGATTTTTTCGTCCGGTTTTTTGTCGACTTTCTTTGGAAGTGATGTTTTTGGGGGGACTTGGGGTGATGGGTCGACAAAATCGTAAAGGTCGCGCCAGTCAGCTTTGGAGCTCGACGGCGACTTGTCTTGATTTATGCTCCACAGGAACGAGGTGTTGGGTTTGATGACAATAGCTTCTTCGGATTTGGTGACTTTAAGGGGAGTGGTGATGGTTTGAGGGGTGAGAGGTTCGTACAGGGAATCACATCTTCGCGGAATGTCAACGATTTGTGGTCGTTCTTCGTCAGTCTTTGCTTCTTGTTTCAACTTGGGGCTTGGTTTTTCGGGCACTTTGGGTTTTGGCACTGGAAATGATTGAGAGTTTCGCCGTTCGAAAATTTCGATAGCCGCGCGCACCGTTCCTCCGGTCGGAGATGGTTTGGGAGGTGGTTGAGGGTGTGAGTCTAGCTGGAGAGTGTTCGGTCTGACTTGCGGAGTCTGCGGCGTTTCTAAAGAACCGATTTTGGCACGTACACTGTTTTTGTGTTTTCGTTTCACTATCACTTTATCGTCAAGATTGGGTTTCGTTTTAACACTCGGTTTGCGGATAACACTGGCTTTCCTCGTCGCCTTGTCACTGTCTGCACTTCTTTGACTCCTTTGGCTATTGACGCGCCTCACAAGTTTTCGGAACTTGGGCTGATCCAAAATATTCCCGTCACCAGACGTCAATCCATTGAATTTCTTCGTTAATTCCGCCACCTTGCTTGCGCTAATAGTCGCCATCTTTTGTGGCGTCGGCTGATTGCGGCGGTATATCGATGCCGTTTTCTTTATCTTAAAGCTGATTTTCTTCGTCGGTGTTTTCTTGGTGTCGTGTTGGACGCTGTTGGTTGTTTCTTTCGCCTCATCGCTGCGAACGGAATGCAGAAAGGCCTTCCGGGATTCAGATAAGTCCTCTCGTAGCTTACGCGAGTGTAGAAAGGAGGAATTCACCGAGAGGGAGCTCTCGGTGCTGTTCCACTGGACCGGCGAGGCGTGAGTCGTCATCGCTCTGAAAACATTCACTATCTTATCAATGTTTATTGATCTCTGAGTAATAAAACGCAAAGAATGTAATTGAAGTTGGAAATATGTCACGGCAACAAACAATAAAACTAAAGATTAGACGGTGTTGAAACGGATTGCTACAAGGAATGCTTATTAACTGGTGCGTCGGAGGAGGATTAGCATTTTTCATTTGGGAATATTTTTAAAATGTTTTTGTTCATTTTCTGAATCCCTGGTGAAATTGTAAAAATGCTCGACAATGAATTATTGAAGTGTGGCAGAAGCTCACTGGAACGTGACGGTTCAGGTCAACCTTAAAGAAAAAATGTATTTGTACGGCAAATTCAACAAAACAGACAATTTGCTTCCGGAACTATTTATAAGTTGTATATTGCATACGTTGGATGGAAACCACAATAATCGCTAGGACACCGTGGATATCAAATTGGTAGAACGATCAAAAATCCTTTTATTAAAATAGAGCTAAAAATTGGTGTTGAATGACAAAACCAACTAATTCAAAATTGAAATTTGGAAATCACACAATTGTAAAATCCAACAAAACAAAAAGAAATTAAAATTAATAGCCGGATTTTTGCAGACCAACTTTACATTTTTTATTTTGCCAAAAATTTGTTATCTCTAATCTGACTACTGAATTTAGATACTTTCAAAAGGGTGTCATTAAAATATTGCAAAAATATATTAGTTAAATTTAGTTACACTGGAGCTTCCCTAACTCGAACTTCTATAACCCGAAATATTCTCTAAGTCGATTTTTTTGTGAACATAAAAGGTGAATGTTACCTGGTAATTTTATCTCCGAAAGTCGAATTTTCTCTCGTAAATTTTCGGTCGCTTGGAGATTCGAGTTAGAGAAGTTCCACCTTATTTCATGAAAATATTTCGAATAATCGTTATGTAAATCACAATTTTGCAAAAAATATTGCTTAATAGGTATTAAATTATTTCTTAATATATTCTTATAAGGTATACATAACATAATTTTAATTACAATAGAACCGTATCT
Source organism: Eledona agricola (assembly GCA_964023215.1). Lineage (NCBI taxonomy): Eukaryota > Metazoa > Arthropoda > Insecta > Coleoptera > Tenebrionidae > Eledona > Eledona agricola. The sequence goes on along the minus strand of OZ026857.1, from coordinate 26,250,824 downwards.
AATTAAAACATGTTAGACATGTAAAACAAAGATTGCAATAGTATAAATAACTGTTGGTTTGAAAAAGTTCAACTGATAACGATCTAAAGGACAATTTTGATAAAATAAATAAGTTTGAATTATGCTATATTTCAGTTTTTTTTTGTAAAATTTTGGGGACACCTCTTTAAAAATATTCTAAATACAGAAACGTAGTCACCATAAAGATAAAAAAATGCTAACATTCTTTTTTATTTTTGGCATTGAAAAAAACTATTTTGAAGTTTGGCACCAAAATAGAGACAATAGATAATGATAGAGCTTCAATATACATACTTTAAAAAAAAATTGTTTAAATCGACAAACAATTTTGAAGAGAAACTGAAGTACCGATATTAAAAAAAAAATATCGACAAAATTACGTTTTAGCCAAAAATGGTAAATAGCTTTTCGACCCTATTTTTATCCTGAATCCACTCTCAAGGTATTTCGGAACCATTACCTAATATCCTGTATATGATTTTTTTGAAACCCCATTAACGATGCTAAACTAATAAAATTTATGAAATATTTTAAAACAAAATAAGTAAATACGTACACAAATTGAATTCAAGCGAAATTCTAGGGGCATCCAAAGAAGATTGGGAATATTCTAACCGACACTTTATTTAAATTTTTTTATAAGCAGTAATGCGCAAAATGATTCTAGAACGAATTCGAACAAGAAATCTGAAATAAAGTTGGTGTTTAATAATGTTTTGTTTAAATTGCAGCTATGCAATCTTGATCGTGACTTGCACAGAAATCATCCACATTTCTTTATTTTACGACCCCTTTGATTACAAATACTGTCAAGGCCCAATTCGGTATAATTGAATAATGATAAGCGGAAACATTCGATCGACTTCACTTTATTATAAATTCACATTTAGTCCGACCAATATAATCGAACACACGCACAAATCGTAAACGTGCGTATGTGCACGCGGAAATTAAAAATCCTTCAAAGGCAATTTCTATAAATTCGATTTCAAGTCAGGTTGCCGATCACTTTCTTTAATTTCACTTATAACGTAAGGCCCTGTAAAGAAAACCATCTGGGACGGGAAACTGATTCAATTACGGCAAAACGATCGAGTGATGTGTGTTAGATCCATTATCCTTATCAACAAATTAAAAACGAACGTGACAACAAAACTGTGTATAGTGTGGATTAGTCTTCTACCAGACAGATGTTTTTTTCACATTCATTGTCAACAATTATATAAATAGCCCGATTGACTACAATCCAGTCCCAACAATCGATTTTTCAGTTTCATTGAAACTCAAGCTCCGGATCGGTTTCTCCCGCACGTCCAATAAATTCACATTTACATAAAATTTCTCCGGCCGTCTTGTCCGAAAAAAAATTGATGAGTCGCGAATGTAACCCATTTCGCTGCGCCCCTTTCACCTCTCACCCAACGATATTAATCGGACAGCTCCGCTGCTGGTAATCGCGGAATTTGTCGTTGTTTTTAAGCTCTTTGGCCGGCATTGCCATATCGGTAACAATCGTCAATATGCAGGACTCGTAGCATCCTCTTCAAGAACCAACCGACCTTGACGCCATTATCAGGGATTGCCGATAATAATTCAATTACGCTCTACTTGTACCATTTTTTTGAATTACGCTCACGGAACACTTGCGGGCGCAAAATTAGAGCGTCCGTTATTGTGATTAATTTTTTGCTAAAAAGTGTACAGAATGGGTGGTACTCCAGTGAGTCACGACTTCACCTGTGCAAGAAGCTGAGGAATGCGTTTGGTGAGGAGTGTGTGATTCATCTGTTTGTCGATGGTCCATTGGTAATTTGTATGCGATGGACGAACGCAATTAGGCTTTGTAACGGCCGAAATTTAAAGAATAAAAAGTTTGTTGCTTCCAATATAAATTATTTATAAAATGTTGCTTGTTCACGCACATGGTGCCGCTGTATCTATTTTTAACTATTGGTAATTGGCGAGCTGACCATCTTTCGTTAACTCGATTTATTATTTAACTATTAATTTAACCGTGCTAGTGCGAATAACAAAAACACTTGTTGGAACCGCTGAACAAGATAAAATCAACAAGAGGTAAGAAAAACACTAAAAGAAGTCTCAATAATTATAATTGGATTGAAAAATTTCAACAGAATTGCAAAAAAATGCACCAAGTGGGTAAATTCTGAAAGCACCAGCATTTATTTATGACAAAGACAAATATTTATAAATTGTTAGTTATTGTAAATAGCATCCAGTATAAACAGAACAATCAACAATTAGCTAAACTAGGAGACTGTTAATAGATGGATTTTCCCAAAGAGAAAGACACGATAATTAAATATACACATTTCGAAAGACCTAATGAGGACCACAAAGAATTCAAATGAAAGTATTTAGATGCGTTAAGAATTGGTATTGCAAAAAATAAGGATACATAATTTAATTATATACATTTAATTTCTGGAGCTAACTAAAAAGAAAAACAAAAATATTTACTGAAAGTTATCACCTAAAATCAATGATACAACAGCCAGACATGATGTGTAGTTGGTGAAGATAAGGAAGAAGAATGAATTGCTTCAGTAAATATATTAATTACAGTAAACAACAACAACCTTATAAATTCTAAAGCAATTGAACAACTGCAAATGATCCGATTTGAGATACATATAAAAACGAACAAAAATTCAAAATATTTGCGAATTAAAAGTTTAAAAACAAATCCGCTGAATTTCGTTGGATTCCAACACTCCGTTTGAAACTTTTCGTTTTCTTGCCGAGTGTGGAAATCAGTTACTTGTTGAGAAAAAGCTTAAAAAAGAAGACTCGTGATCATTTTGTTAGAGGCAGTTTTTTTAATTGGTGATTAATTGCCGTAAATTTTGTAATTATGATTTAATTTTCTGACAAGCTCGTTCTCCGTTGAAATTATTGCCATACACATATTATTCTTGGTCCGTGGTATGTCTTGTATGTAATTATTATTTTTATCAAAATATATTCTTGACTTCTGAAATGTTTTTAAAAATACGTTAGAGAAGATGTTAAATTTTCAATAAATTTCTCTTCATGGATTGAACTCATGCATTGTTAAAGTTTAACGAATGAGCGTAACAATTAATAAAAAGAGCTTGAGGACTGATTACGTTAATTTTTGGTTTAGGTTGCCAACCATTTAAATGTCCCCATTGCAAGTGATATTTTTAAACATAAACATTTTCTAACATAGCAAAATTCTGTTTTTGGTTCAATTTTTTCAAGAATATTCTTATTATTAATGTGTTATTAGTAAATTCAAATAAAAAAAATACAAAGCTGAAAAACATTTTTTTGTACAATTTTAACATCTTGATTACCGATCATTTACCTCCGCAAATTAATTGCAGCGATTACCACACAAAAATATTTATAAAAAGTGAGGTAATCAACAAAAAATGCGAAATCGAACAAAATTTTTCGAATGATGGTTGAAAAACAGATTTTTTATTGAGTTTAGCTAAAGGAATGAAGGAAGGGAAACCATTATATAAAGAATATATTGCTATCTCAAAAAATTTATTAATTACGGTAAATAGCAACTTAAGAAAATGAAGAAATAAGAATTACATGTAATATGACAGCTACATAAAAATATAATACAAAACACAAACCGAAATCTACGAATTGTTAAGGCGTTCCTATAATTTTAACACGAATGAAGAAATTATCACAGTAAACGAAAGATGTGGCCAATGCTACAATATATATTATATATACATATTATATAATTATTTCACAAGAGAAACATCTTGTTTTTTCCTTACCTAATTTACATGCAGAAAGTTTGTATATGTAAAAAAATTAGCTTCATTGTAGCAGTTGTTACATTTGTAACATTATTAAAAAACAGTGTCAAAGTAGCGAACAAAAATGAGAACCAATACAACAACAATATAACAAACAAAGATAAGAAGCTAACAATAAGCCACACCACTAAACGACATGTGACGAGACAACGCAATAAAATCGAATATAATAAAGGAAAAAGTGTTTTAATCTCTACTAATCCAGAAATGTGAAGAGGAGGAGGAAATCCGCCCTCCAGGTCCGACGTCATTTCTTGATAAAGTAATCGCTGCGTTATCAATCTACCTCTTTGTCCTACTTCGACCGATTTGCGGGGAAATTTCGACCGCAGCAACCGCTCTGCCATTTTGTATTCATATGACAATGCAGCTTCAGCAGCCACTCCTCTGTGTATAGCACTGCCGCTTCAAGAATCGCAATGTTTACGCGCTCCAAGAAAACAAAGAATCCTGCTTCGAACTCACCTATGTTACAGGTTACAGTTATCCAAACATTTTTCTCGTTGTGATTCATTTGATCAATGACTACAAATACTGCAATTTCGTGAAAGTAGGTCCTTGAGTCAGTCGATGGCAATCGCAATGATAAAGTCGGGGAGTGCAAACGGCCTGCGTTTAATTGGATGTAATTTAACAGTCCCGACGCTTATGAGAACTTTCATAATCATAACGAGCACAACAAAGTCTTTGTGATAAAAACAGTTACGAACACATTAACCGTTGAGGTTAGTGGCCATCGAGATGCGACGATATATGATAATTTGTGGAAAAACACATGAGTATCGGTGACTTGGTGGGACTTTTCTCCGACGATTAAGCGATTTATTTCCATCGTAAAGGTACTTCTGCAATACCGAATAGTCACGACTTGAATGAACGTTCAAAGTCTGTGAAACTGAGAACTTTATTATTTTGCAGACAAATTTCTACATTTACCACGTGAATGATTAAACATTCTTATCTTACAAATTAAACCTTGATGACATCATGATATTGTCATTATTTTGAAATTAACTGGCCTTGATTGCTTTGCATATGTTTATTTTAAAATCGTGGCGAAGACTAGTAAAATATCTCGGCACCAAATTTATAATAAATATTTTTGTTATCGTTATCAAATGCTTAAGACGCAGAATAAAGTTGTCGCTTTCTTGTATTTATAGTTCTTATCAGAACGCATGAATCATAAATTATTGGACTGATCGTCTACAGAAACTACCATAAAATATTTTCTAAAATTTATTATTTGTCATATTTTGGTACATTACAAAAATTACAATTTAATTTATGAAATTGTACATGCAAAGCTCCGCAAAATAATAAAGAAAATGAAAATTTTTTAAGTAAGTTTTTAAAGTCAAAATTTGCTACAAAAAGTAAAAATTATGGAAAATAGCGACATATACTTAAATTTATGCAATAACGAACATGTATGTTGTTAAAAAGTTCAGAAAATACTTAAAAAAGATAAATTAATGTTAACGATAGTAAAACGGTTATGAATAAAATCAAACTAGAACAGACAAGATGCTGTTCATAACAATTCGAAGGTATAAATCAAAGCGAATCAAATCAACTTGATAAATCGTGACGAAGATATAAACAGTGAAATACAGATTAAATCTACGAGAAGAACGTTTTCTGCAGGTTGCTATCAGGGGGCAATTTTAGCATCCGTTGGAATGTAGGTGTCAAACCAACAAGATGAGTCTTCACTCACGAATCTTGATTTTGTTTATGGAGGAATTATGAAAGATCGTACTTAGAAGGTATCGCGGTGAAAGGCAAAGTTGAGCTGGCTGTTTAATGCACGTGCAAATTGTCTCGTCATTACATCGACGAAATTTTGTTTCGTCAGCTTAAAATGCTTACCTCGTTCTCTTTGAGGCAAGAACATCCAAATCATTTGATGATCATTAAATATATCATGCACAGTGACTGATGTTTTATTTTCTCTGCAGTCTAATCATTAATTCTTGTTTAAAAGTAAATTATTTACCGGCGAAGCTCATTTCGTTCTTCTAAAATATTAGGCTATAAAAAATTACGGAAACAAATTTAAATTATATTGGAAATCAACAAGAACTACACCATTTTTATCGCGACCAATAATAAAATGGTATGTAAATGGTTTCATTTAACATTTACATTTTACAGTTTTGTAAATTATACGACAAATTTTCAAACATTGCAAAATAAAAACAAATAAAAAATTTATTGCAAAACAAACCAAACTAACAAAGCTGTATTTGAAAACTTTGCTAATCAACTCGTAATAATTAATTATTGATTGTGCGCTGGCAAAATTCACAACCAAGTATTTATTTGAATTTTTTGCATTTTTGATAATAATCGCTCTTAATTGGCTATCGATTATAATACACGAGCACGATGTTAAAATTCAAAACTTATAAAGAACGACAAAATCCATCCAAAAACATCTTTAGTCTTATTATATTCTATTTTTGCAAACAACACAATATTGAAATCAAATGAAATACAGACAATTGTCTTCAATATTTGTTCTATTTTTCCCTAAATATGCCCGTGTGAGTTTAAAGAAGCCATAGAAGAAACAAAAAACTATTACCTAAACACAATAATTCCAATCTAAGCTTTATGCAGGATTGATTTTCATTAAACAAAAATTGTTAAAACAAATTGTTAAATTAATGATAACGTGTTGATTATAATCATCGTTAATTAATTAAGATAATGTTATTAAGTATAATATAAAAGAATAACAATTTTAAATCTACATTATAAGCAAGAAAAAGGTTCATATATTACAAAAAATGATATCAATGGAACTGAATTTGAAATAAAGCTGCAAACATTAGCAGAAAATTAAATCTAAAATGGAATTCGAGACTTTTGGAACAAACAGTCGTTTAAGAAATTTTTTTGTGAAGGAATATAATCTTGCGAGAACAAAATTATGACAAAATTTCACATTCACAAACAAATATATAACAATGCCCACCAAAAAAGTTTTAAAAATGAAATTAAAACTCAATGAAAATTGGCAGTTTTATATTTCAATAAAAACAAATAAAAATTCCACGAGATGAATAATGTTAGAATTGCTAGGAAAAAAATATCTTTCAGTTCTCAAACTTGTGTTTCACAAAACATTAACATCGAGATACGGATCGTTTGATGTACAGAATGTGCGAACACCTTTTAATGTAACTGAACTGACGGTTGTCGGGCTTTCGGTCTGTGCTCGAGTGGAGAAATTTGCACAAGTTGGACACCATGAAAATAGGGAGAATCCTAATTTTAACAAAAATTTCGCCGTTTTAATGTAATTAACTTTTATAACATGAACTCCAAATATTAATTTCACTAGCACATAATTTCGAAAATTGAAACACGAATGGAAATTTTTTAAATCCGTTGTTGACTACTTATAAAAGACTGGGAATAATTCATTAATCACCATTATTAAAGTTGCCATCATGATCAATTTTAGCCATCATTGGAATTATAATACTCTGCTGTCTATTATATTTAAGAAGCAAATGAACTGAACATTGGAAGAACTCACCAACTTCTAAGAAAATAAAGAAACGTAATCGCAATACATGAAGATATAGAACCAAAAAAGTTAGAACCACAATCAGTTCTTAGTACAAAACGCATTGTTATTCCTCGAGGAAGTGTTGGTGTTGGATTACAACCATTACATAATTGCTCAACCCGCATGCAATATCTCGGGGAAAATTGATTCCATTATTACGGAATTGTAGCAAATCCAATCTTTTCACTTTCAAATATAATGGTTTCGCATCTGCTGGAAGAAAGTTACGAAGACCGATGGAATTTTCAAAGTGATGTAACTCGGTAACAATCCTGAGAAAATTGCTAATTAGTACAACCGAGACACGCGTTTTAGCCTTCCCAGTGAGTGTGGTCGTTTTGCAACGAACCCCAAAGACACGAAACGGTTGCGAAACTATTTATTAAATCACTCCTTTTTAACATTGCAGCAATGTCAACAAAACTGTGTTTAGTTTGCTAGCGTCGGCGTTTACTGTTTATCATAGATAAATTATCCTCGTCCACGCTCCCAATTGTTGTTAAACTTATCACCTGACGTGTTCGAATTTGGAACGGGGAACCGTATTTCAATATTGGAATCGATGGTCTTACCTTGCTTCTTATCACATCCTTGCGTGACGCACTTGATAACAGAAGGATTTGGTTTTGATGGAACGCACCTACAGCACCACGCGCCGAAGACAATTATCAGTAAAAATTAACTCGTGTCTTATTGAACCGGATGCAAGCAGCAGTAAAACTCTTAATAGCATATTTCGCGCGTCTGTCGCTCGACGACTGAAATGCTATACTGTTGTTTGACATTTACTCGTTTTTCTTCGGCGAACGGCGAGCGGCCGACTTAACTTAACATTCCTCAGGTGTGTGGAGCAGCAGAGGGGATACAGGACCGCCGATTTTTATAATAGTGTTGTTTTGACAATAGTCACGTGGGTGGTGCGCATTCTATCACAGCGTAAGTAGATCAGGCAGAATCGTGGTCAATTTGGCGGAACGGAATTGCACTTGGTCTGCGGACTTTGATTCGTCCTGCGACACCTGTTGGAGTTGAACGCACAAGTCAAGGACATTATTCTCTTGTATTGTCTTCACTTGCAACAATTGCCTGCTTTGTCAGCTGTTATAACACCAGTTCAAATGCGCAAGAATAGAAAGAAACCAGGAAGAAACGAGAAGAAAAATACAATGAACAGTACAAGTGGAGGATATCTTGCAAATGAAACAAACGGGAGCTAAAGGAAAAAGTGCAAACACTTCAAGAGTTAAATGACAATAAGGCAACGAAGCATACGTTCCGATCTTTGCTCTTCGCTTTGTGGCAAAAATAAACAAAATAAACTGATTTTGAGATAACGACATGGAAATATTTCTTCCAAAGGCAATAGCAACAACAAACGCTTGATATTGGCAAAAATTAAATTATTTATTGATATCAGTACATTGGTGCGTTTTTGCAACGGGTCCCAACTTGAACACCTCATGGACTCCTTCGACGACTGCTTCAGCACAAATTTCGTTCATCTCGCTCAAGGAGGGTTGAGTTAATAACTTCTTGGTCTCTCGTCTAAGCACTTCATCGCGATTCCTCGAGAGGATTTGTATCTGCGAATAAACTGGCGACGGCTCGTTCATTAAATTTTTCAACATAGACACGCAATAGTCGCTGAAGACTGCCTCACTACTTGGTCGGAAAATAGAAAACATATAACGTGTTTCACCACAACTAGTGTTACCTGACGATGTTTTCCAAAACGTGCAATGTCATATCTTTATCAATATCATCTTCATCTCCAGGTACTTGTTGTATTTCAACTTCTTCTTCCATATGAATGGGAGTTTCCTTGGGATACATTTTTGTAAAGTAGTCTTCACAAAATTTGTCAACATCAATTCCTGTTCGATCAAACGGTTTCTGTTTCATTTGGTCGTCGGCAGATATGCAACTGTCCCTGTCTAAGATTCCAACAACGTTAACGAACACCGGTAGAGCTATCGAGAAAAATTCCAAAACTGGTGGTTCAACAATTTTCTCTTCTTTATTAATTTTGTTTTTCCCTTCGTCTGAAATGGCAAATTCGACAGCAGTAGTTTCTAGCCCGCTCTTGTACGTTTCAAAGACTGCTTTTTCATCTTTGTACTTTTTAACATTGATTACTTCACAGTGGAGCAACATTCTCAATTTGCACGACTCGCTAAGCGAGGTAATCGTCACAACAATAGGGTGCGATTCTAATGGTCTCAAACACGCTTCTTCGTTTGAAGTCGTTATTTTAATTAAACCATCAAGGAAACACCTGAAATGTTGAGATCGCCGTTGACAGCTCTAAAAATGTATCAAACCTACGGCTTCCATGCATATTTCAAATCTTGCGTTTTGCTCAAATTTTTAATGAAGATGAGGCGTTCGGTAGAGCCTCCTACCAAAATCGGCTCGACAACTAACCGATCCACTGAAATTTTTAACAGTTTGTTCTTCATACATTTGGTTGGAAGAGTAATTATATCCTTGAAATTATATTTGCTTGTTTCGACTGTTCCATTTCCTTCCATTCTTAGTACCATTTGCTTCGATCCCAATTGCAGCGGAACCGACACCTAACAAGATAGGTTACTAACTCATTTTTTCATTCACTTTCATTCAAGGACTCATTCATATAACGTGCGTTCAAAAATAAAACTAGGATGCATTGGCCATGCAATTTATCGGCTTTCCAGTGTAGAAACAATAGGAAACATAAACATATAGATTTGCACTTTTTTATCCCATAATAAGAACAATTTTGTTAACAAATAAAATATTATAGGATTAATTCATTATGTCACAATAAAATCCGTTCCAAATTCAAAAAAATTCAAACGCACTCGGCGTTCGAAAATCTCTGCTACGCACTAGAAGAGTGCAGATGAATGTCGAGAAGTCCAAATTGGCGTCTGGAGATTGAATTTGTTAAAGAAAACACTAAATGCATCGTATACGAAACCATTGTCAACAAATAACCTTACCTAAACATGAACAGACTCGAACTGAAAGTTTGAAATTTTGCTACACTAAATTGATGCACAAAGTTTTTCCATGGCCAAGGTAGCCTCGTTTTCTTTTTAAGGACACGTTATATTTATAAGACGATACTTGCTCGATATGTCTTCAACTCAATGGGCCAGAAACGGAACAAAATGGGTGATTTCGTATGCGGACTGAGAAAACCATCACAGTTGAGACACTTCAAAACCGGAAACCCATCACTGTTGCACAATTTAACGATTTCAACATCATCCAACTTAAACGGGACGTCTTTGTTCGTGTTGTTGTAGAGCCAAAACGCTTGGACTGGGGCTTCCCTCAATCCTATGTACACAAATCCAAAATCCAAACTGTCGTCAAGTGTTGACAAAACATAATAATCGTTGGGGATGGTGCTGATGTTAACGTTCAAAATAATTCTTCGCTCGTTGCTCAGTTCCATCACGTACGACAAGATATTCTCGTCCGGCAAGGAATATTTTATTTTAAATGTCAGGGAATGAATTGAGTTTGGGGGAATCACACTTGTGGGAATATTAACAGTTAACATGTCTCTGTGAGGACAGTCGTAAATTTTTTGGCGAAACATGTAACTCTCGTGCGACTCCACCAATTCGCAGTCACAAACCTTGCGTCGTTTTAACATCAAATCAGTTAAAATTTTTGTAGTGTTTTCTAGCACGAACACGGCTTCAAACGGTTTGTGGCAAACCTCACGTTCCGGCACGGATAAATTAACTTCTACAGTTTCGCCTTTGCGTATGTTTCTCAAAGCAGCGTTGAGTCTACAAATCACATCTCAGACGATGTTACAACGACGGTTTTTATACTCGTCGATTTTGAAGAGCGTCCAGACGTCGTCGTCGCCGAGCAAGTCACCAAAGCTGTGCTCCACTAACTCACAAATCTACAAGCAATTAAAACAGTGAAATGAAACGAGGCTCAGTACCTGAAGAGTGGCATAGATGCAGTTGTACTCAACTCTGAAGACTGGCTTTGGTGCTAAATCCAGCAACTTGTTGCTGTCAAATTGATTCGAACAGTTGCTGTAAGAAATTGACAATGTTTGCATCCCCGCGCGAAGAATCCTCATTTGTACACAAACGAGTATTTTTTCTCGAGCCCCACACTTGCCGAAGGCCGGACGTAACTCTACACTTTCCAAGTCGTGGTCGTGTTTCAACTTGAAGAAGATGTTTGATGCTCCAAAATTGAATAGATAGAAGCTGGTTTTGATGATTGTACCACATTCAACGTCGCCGCTTTCATAACATTGTGGTAAAGCCTTAAAATCTTCGTTTTAACGAAATATGTGTGTAGATGGATATATTACGCAAAGCTCGGAATACAAAACCGGCGCAATGACAGTGATAATAACATCTTGTGGTTCTCCAATGATGATTTCCTCTTTGTAGAGACAACGCAAACGACAAGTTATATTTGTTTGAAATATTTCCGTTGTGGTGATTTTTGAGGTGAACGAACAAGCAACAAACATTTCTTCGTTGGGTGCTAGTTGTCCAGATATGGGATCTATGGTGAAATTGTCGAAGGGTTGGAACTCAAACCTTTAAAAATGACAAATCATCTCATGTTTTTTTTATTTTATTAAGAATCACACCTCTTTTTAAATAAATATACTAGGTATCACTGGGCGTTTCATTTGAAATAAAGGAAACCATAATTACATTAAAAGCACCCAAAAAACCTTACAGCATTTTTTGTTTTGAGACACCCCAAAATGGATTTTTACTTCTGGAGAAAGCATTGCCACATGCAAAAAATTCACCTGTCGGTGTGGCGACCGGTAATAATATTAAACAAATAAAAGCTCTTGTTTTTAAATTCCCAAAAATGGCTTTTTTATTTCTGGACCAGGATAATAATTGGTAAAATTTAAAAAAAAAACAGACCTTAAAAAAAGCCAGTTCTTATTCAAATCCCTCGGTTTGCAACACCCCAATATTCGACTATGCCTTCATGATAAATCTTGGAGTCAGAATATTTACAGAATTAATAATTATTATACCGAGCAAAAGCTTCCTGAAGAACCCGAGAATCCCGAGCAAAAGCTTCCTGAGCAACTTAAATATCCTAAGCAAAAGCTTCCTGAGTAACCCGAGAATATTTACTATTTCAATAATTTAATTCAGAACTCGATATTGCATATTTAGACCAATATGTATTGTGAGAATATCGAGCAAAAGCTTCCTGAGCAACTTGAATATTCTAAGCAAAAGCTTCATGAGCAACCCGAGAATCCCGGGAAAAAGCTTCTTGAGCAACTTAAATATCCTAAGCAAAAGCTTCCTGAGCAACCCGAGATTCCCGAGCAAAAGCTTCCTGAGTAACCCGGGAATATTTACTATTTCAATAATTTAATTCAGAACTCGATATTGCATAAAGATAATAATTTCCTTATTTGAAATTAATTGTAACCAATTAAAATTAAATATAATTAATTAAAATTAAATGTAATTAATTAAAATTATATATAATTTATTAAAATTAAATATAATTATATACAATTAAAATGAATTAAATTGATATGTCCTTATCTAAAACTAAACAAAACAGAAATAAAAATTAAAGAATGTGGCCAAATTGCCTGAATTGCCAGGTCGAATGTAGATGCAACTACACTACTCTAAATGAGGGAGAGGTTTTTACTTTGAACATTTCATAACACAATTTGACAATGATAGAAGCACCTAGTTTTTCGATGGATCCCTGATCAAAATGGTAATATTTCATTTTTTTTAGAAAATATTTACTATTTCAATAATTTAATTCAGATATTGCATAAACATATTAATGTCCTTATTTGAAATTAATTGTAACCAATTAAAATTAAACATAATTAATTAAAATTAAATGTAATTAATTAAAATTAAATGTAATAATTTAAAATTAAATGTAATTAATTAAAATTAAATGTAATTAATTAAAATTAAACGTAATTAATTAAAATTAAACGTAATTAATTAAAATTAAACGTAATTATTTAAAATTAAACGTAATTAATTAAAATTAAACGTAATTAATTAAAATTAAATGTAATTAATTAAAATTAAATGTAATTAATTAAAATTAAATGTAATTAATTAAAATTAAATGTAATTACTTAAAATCAAATGTAATTAATTAAAATTAAATGTAATTAATTAAAATTAAATGTACTTAATTAAAATTAAATGAACTTAATTAAAATTAAATGTACTTAATTAAAATTAAATGTAATTAATTAAAATTAAATGTAATTAATTAAAATTAAATGTAATTAATTAAAATTAAATGTAATTAATTAAAATTAAATGTAATTAATTAAAATTAAATGTAATTAATTAAAATTAAATGTAATTAATTAAAATTAAATGTAATTAATTAAAATTAAATGTAATTAATTAAAATTAAATGTAAATAATTAAAATTAAATGTAATTAATTAAAATTAAACGTAATTAATTAAAATTAAATGTAATTAATTAAAATTAATTGTAATTAATTAAAATCAAATGTAATTAATTAAAATTAAATGTAATTAATTAAAATTAAATGTACTTAATTAAAATTAAATGTACTTAATTAAAATCAAATGTAATTAATTAAAATTAAATGTAATTAATTAAAATTAAATGAACTTAATTAAAATTAAATGTACCTAATTAAAATTAAATGTAATTAAGTAAAATTAAATGTAATTAAGTAAAATTAAATGTAATTATTTAAATTAAATGTAATTAATTAAAATTAAATGTAATTAATTCAAATCAAATGTAATTAATTAAAATTAAATGTAATTAATTACAATTAAATGTAATTAATTAAAATTAAATGTAATTAATTAAAATTAAATGTAATTAATTAAAATTAAATGTACTTAATTAAAATTAAATGTACTTAATTAAAATTAAATGTAATTAATTAAAATTAAATGTAATTAATTAAAATTAAATGTAATTAATTAAAATTAAATGTAATTAATTAAAATTAAATGTAATTAATTAAAATTCCTGAGCAACTTGAATATCCTAAGCAAAAGCTTCCTGAACAACCGGAGATTCCTGAGCAAAAGCTTCCTGAGCAACTTGAATATCCTAAGCAAAAGCTTCCTGAGTAGACGCAACTACACTACACTAAATTAATTAATTAAAATTAAATGTAATTAATTAAAATTAAATGTAATTAATTAAAATTAAATGTACTTAATTAAAATTAAATGTAATTAATTAAAATTAAATGTAATTAATTAAAATTAAATGTAATTAATTAAAATTAAATGTAATTAATTAAAATCAAATGTAAATAATTTAAATTAAATGTAATTAAATAAAATCAAATGTAATTAATTAAAATTAAATGTAATTAATTAAAATTAAATGTAATTAATTAAAATTAAATGTAATTAATTAAAATTAAATGTAATTAATTAAAATTAAATGTAATTAATTAAAATTAAATGTAATTAATTAAAATTAAATGTAATTAATTAAAATTAAATGTAATTAATTAAAATTAAATGTACTTAATTAAAATTAAATGTAATTAATTAAAATTAAATGTACTTAATTAAAATTAAATGAACTTGATTAAAATTAAATGTACTTAATTAAAATTAAATGTACTTAATTAAAATTAAATGTAATTACTTAAAATTAAATGGAATTAATTAAAATTAAATGTAATTAATTAAAATTAAATGTAATTAATTAAAAGTAAATGTAATTAATTAAAAGTAAATGTAATTAATTAAAAGTAAATGTAATTAATTAAAATTAAATGTAATTAATTAAAAGTAAATGTAATTAATTAAAAGTAAATGTAATTAAATAAAATTAAATGTAATTACTTAAAATTAAATGTAATTAATTAAAATTAAATGTAATTAATTAAAAGTAAATGTAATTAATTAAAATTAAATGTAATTAATTAAAATTAAATGTAATTACTTAAAATTAAATGGAATTAATTAAAATTCCTGAGCAACTTGAATATCCTAAGCAAAAGCTTCCTGAGCAACTTGAATATTTAAGCAAAAGCTTCCTGAGTAGACGCAACTACACTACACTAAATGTAATTAATTAAAATTAAATGTAATTAATTAAAATTAAATGTAATTAATTAAAATTAAATGTAATTACTTAAAATTAAATGTAATTACTTAAAATTAAATGGAATTAATTAAAATTCCTGAGCAACTTGAATATCCTAAGCAAAAGCTTCCTGAGCAACCCGAGAATCCCGAGCAAAAGCTTCCTGAGCAACTTGAATATTTAAGCAAAAGCTTCCTGAGTAGACGCAACTACACTACACTAAATTAATTAATTAAAATTACTTGTAATTAATTAAAATTAAATGTAATTAATTAAAATTAAATGTAATTAATTAAAATTAAATGTAATTAATTAAAATTAAATGTAATTAATTAAAATTAAATGTAATTAATTAAAATTAAATGTAATTAATTAAAATTAAATGTAACTAATTAAAATTAAATGTAATTAATTGAAATTAAATGTAATTAATTGAAATTAAATGTAATTAATTGAAATTAAATGTAATTAATTAAAATTAAATGTAATTAATTAAAATTAAATGTAATTAATTAAAATTAAATGTAATTAATTACTAATTAAGTGTAATTAATTAAAATTAAATGTAATTACTTAAAATTAAATAGAATTAATTAAAATTCCTGAGCAACTTGAATATCCTAAGCAAAAGCTTCCTGAGTAGACGCAACTACACTACACTAAATTAATTAATTAAAATTAAATGTAATTAATTAAAATTAAATTTAATTAATTAAAATTAAATGTAATTAATTAAAATTAAATGTAATTGATTAAAATTAAATGTAATTACTTAAAATTAAATGTAATTAATTACTAATTAAATGTAATTACTTAAAATTAAATGTAATTAATTAAAAATAAATGTAATTAATTAAAATTAAATGTAATTAATTAAAATTAAATGTAATTAATTAAAATTAAATGTAATTAATTAAAATTAAATGTAATTAATTAAAATTAAATGTAATTAATTAAAATTAAATGTAATTAATTAAAATTAAATGTAATTAAAATTAAATGTAATTAATTAAAATTAAATGTAATTAATTAAAATTAAATGTAATTAAAATTAAATGTAATTAATTAAAATTAAATGTAATTAATTACTAATTAAATGTAATTAATTAAAATTAAGTGTAATTAATTAAAATTAAATGTAATTACTTAAAATTAAATGGAATTAATTAAAATTCCTGAGCAACTTGAATATCCTAAGCAAAAGCTTCCTGAGCAACCCGAGAATCCCGAGCAAAAGCTTCCTGAGCAACTTGAATATTTAAGCAAAAGCTTCCTGAGTAGACGCAACTACACTATACTAAATGTAATTAATTAAAATTAAATGTAATTAATTAAAATTAAATGTAATTAATTAAAATTAAATGTAATTAATTAAAATTAAATGTAATTAATTAAAATTAAATGTAATTAATTACTAATTAAATGTAATTAATTAAAATTAAGTGTAATTAATTAAAATTAAATGTAATTACTTAAAATTAAATGGAATTATTTAAAATTCCTGAGC
Source organism: Eledona agricola (assembly GCA_964023215.1). Classification (NCBI taxonomy): domain Eukaryota; kingdom Metazoa; phylum Arthropoda; class Insecta; order Coleoptera; family Tenebrionidae; genus Eledona; species Eledona agricola. The sequence continues at coordinate 26,233,788 of OZ026857.1, read as the reverse complement.
AACTTGAATATCCTAAGCAAAAGCTTCCTGAGCAACCTGAGAATCCCGAGCAAAAGCTTCCTGAACAACTTGAATATTTAAGCAAAAGCTTTCTGAGTAGACGCAACTACACTACACTAAATTAATTAATTAAAATTATTTGTAATTAATTAAAATTAAATGTAATTAATTAAAATTAAATGTAATTAATTAAAATTAAATGTAATTACTTAAAATTAAATGGAATTAATTAAAATTCCTGAGCAACTTGAATATCCTAAGCAAAAGCTTCCTGAGCAACCCGAGAATCCCGAGCAAAAGCTTCCTGAGCAACTTGAATATTTAAGCAAAAGCTTCCTGAGTAGACGCAACTACACTACACTAAATTAATTAATTAAAATTAAATGTAATTAATTAAAAGTAAATGTAATTAATTAAAAGTAAATGTAATTAATTAAAAGTAAATGTAATTAATTAAAATTAAATGTAATTAATTAAAAGTAAATGTAATTAATTAAAAGTAAATGTAATTAAATAAAATTAAATGTAATTACTTAAAATTAAATGGAATTAAATAAAATTAAATGTAATTAATTAAAATTAAATGTAATTAATTAAAAGTAAATGTAATTAATTAAAATTAAATGTAATTAATTAAAATTAAATGTAATTACTTAAAATTAAATGGAATTAATTAAAATTCCTGAGCAACTTGAATATCCTAAGCAAAAGCTTCCTGAGCAACCTGAGAATCCCGAGCAAAAGCTTCCTGAGCAACACCAGAATCTCGAGCAAAAGCTTCCTGAGCAACTTGAATATTCTAAGCAAAAGCTTCCTGAGCAACCCGAGAATCCCGAGCAAAAGCTTCCTGAGCAACCCGAGAATATCGAGCAAAAGCTTCCTGAGCAACTAAGCAAAAGCTTTCTGAGTAACCCGAGAATCCCGAGCAAAAGCTTCCTGAGCAACTTGAATATCCTAAGCAAAAGCTTCCCGAGCAACTTGAATATCCTAAGCAAAAGCTACCTGAGCAACCCGAGAATCCCGAGCAAAAGCTTCTTGAGTAACCCGAAAATCCTAAGCAAAAGCTTCCTGAGCAACCCGAGAATCCCGAGCAAAAGCTTCCTGAGTAGACGCAACTACACTACACTAAATTAATTAATTAAAATCACATGTAATTAATTAAAATTAAATGTAATTAATTAAAATTAAATGTAATTAATTAAAATTAAATGTAATTAATTAAAATTAAATGTAATTAATAAAATTAAATGTAATTAATTAAAATTAAATGTAATTAATTAAAATTAAATGTAATTAATTAAAATTAAATGTAATTAATTAAAATTAAATGTAATTAATTAAAATTAAATGTAATTAATTAAAATTAAATGTAATTAATTAAAATTAAATGTAATTAATTAAAATTAAATGTAATTAATTAAAATTAAATGTAATTACTTAAAATTAAATGGAATTAATTAAAATTCCTGAGCAACTTGAATATCCTAAGCAAAAGCTTCCTGAGCAACCCGAGAATCCCGAGCAAAAGCTTCCTGAGCAACTTGAATATTTAAGCAAAAGCTTCCTGAGTAGACGCAACTACACTACACTAAATTAATTAATTAAAATTACTTGTAATTAATTAAAATTAAATGTAATTAATTAAAATTAAATGTAATTAATTAAAATTAAATGTAATTAATTAAAATTAAATGTAATTAATTAAAATTAAATGTAATTAATTAAAATTAAATGTAATTAATTAAAATTAAATGTAATTAATTAAAATTAAATGTAATTAATTAAAATTAAATGTAATTAATTAAAATTAAATGTAATTAATTAAAATTAAATGTAATTACTTAAAATTAAATGGAATTAATTAAAATTCCTGAGCAACTTGAATATCCTAAGCAAAAGCTACCTGAGCAACCCGAGAATCCCGAGCAAAAGCTTCTTGAGTAACCCGAAAATCCTAAGCAAAAGATTCCTGAGCAACCTGAGAATCCCGAGCAAAAGCTTCCTGAGCAACTTGAATATTTAAGCAAAAGCTTCCTGAGTAGACGCAACTACACTACACTAAATTAATTAATTAAAATTAAATGTAATTAATTAAAATTAAATGTAATTAATTAAAATTAAATGTAATTAATTAAAATTAAATGTAATTACTTAAAATTAAATGTAATTACTTAAAATTAAATGGAATTAATTAAAATTCCTGAGCAACTTGAATATCCTAAGCAAAAGCTTCCTGAGCAACCCGAGAATCCCGAGCAAAAGCTTCCTGAGCAACTTGAATATTTAAGCAAAAGCTTCCTGAGTAGACGCAACTACACTACACTAAATTAATTAATTAAAATTACTTGTAATTAATTAAAATTAAATGTAATTAATTAAAATTAAATGTAATTAATTAAAATTAAATGTAATTAATTAAAATTAAATGTAATTAATTAAAATTAAATGTAATTAATTAAAATTAAATGTAACTAATTAAAATTAAATGTAATTAATTAAAATTAAATGTAATTAATTGAAATTAAATGTAATTAATTGAAATTAAATGTAATTAATTAAAATTAAATGTAATTAATTAAAATTAAATGTAATTAATTAAAATTAAATGTAATTAATTAAAATTAAATGTAATTAATTAAAATTAAATGTAATTAATTAAAATTAAATGTAATTAATTACTAATTAAGTGTAATTAATTAAAATTAAATGTAATTACTTAAAATTAAATAGAATTAATTAAAATTCCTGAGCAACTTGAATATCCTAAGCAAAAGCTTCCTGAGTAGACGCAACTACACTACACTAAATTAATTAATTAAAATTAAATGTAATTAATTAAAATTAAATTTAATTAATTAAAATTAAATGTAATTAATTAAAATTAAATGTAATTGATTAAAATTAAATGTAATTACTTAAAATTAAATGTAATTAATTAAAATTAAATGTAATTAATTAAAATTAAATGTAATTAATTACTAATTAAATGTAATTAATTAAAATTAAATGTAATTAATTAAAATTAAATGTAATTAATTACTAATTAAATGTAATTAATTAAAATTAAGTGTAATTAATTAAAATTAAATGTAATTACTTAAAATTAAATGGAATTAATTAAAATTCCTGAGCAACTTGAATATCCTAAGCAAAAGCTTCCTGAGCAACCCGAGAATCCCGAGCAAAAGCTTCCTGAGCAACTTGAATATTTAAGCAAAAGCTTCCTGAGTAGACGCAACTACACTATACTAAATGTAATTAATTAAAATTAAATGTAATTAATTAAAATTAAATGTAATTAATTAAAATTAAATGTAATTAATTAAAATTAAATGTAATTAATTAAAATTAAATGTAATTAATTACTAATTAAGTGTAATTAATTAAAATTAAGTGTAATTAATTAAAATTAAATGTAATTACTTAAAATTAAATGGAATTATTTAAAATTCCTGAGCAACTTGAATATCCTAAGCAAAAGCTTCCTGAGCAACCTGAGAATCCCGAGCAAAAGCTTCCTGAACAACTTGAATATTTAAGCAAAAGCTTCCTGAGTAGACGCAACTACACTACACTAAATTAATTAATTAAAATTATTTGTAATTAATTAAAATTAAATGTAATTAATTAAAATTAAATGTAATTAATTAAAATTAAATGTAATTACTTAAAATTAAATGGAATTAATTAAAATTCCTGAGCAACTTGAATATCCTAAGCAAAAGCTTCCTGAGCAACCCGAGAATCCCGAGCAAAAGCTTCCTGAGCAACTTGAATATTTAAGCAAAAGCTTCCTGAGTAGACGCAACTACACTACACTAAATTAATTAATTAAAATTAAATGTAATTAATTAAAATTAAATGTAATTAATTAAAATTAAATGTAATTAATTAAAATTAAATGTAATTAATTAAAATTAAATGTAATTAATTAAAATTAAATGTAATTAATTAAAATTAAATGTAATTAATTAAAATTAAATGTAATTAATTAAAATTAAATGTAATTAATTAAAATTAAATGTAATTAATTACTAATTAAATGTAATTAATTAAAATTAAGTGTAATTAATTAAAATTAAATGTAATTACTTAAAATTAAATGTAATTACTTAAAATTAAATGGAATTAATTAAAATTCCTGAGCAACTTGAATATCCTAAGCAAAAGCTTCCTGAGCAACCTGAGAATCCCGAGCAAAAGCTTCCTGAGCAACTTGAATATTTAAGCAAAAGCTTCCTGAGTAGACGCAACTACACTACACTAAATTAATTAATTAAAATTACTTGTAATTAATTAAAATTAAATGTAATTAATTAAAATTAAATGTAATTAATTAAAATTAAATGTAATTACTTAAAATTAAATGGAATTAATTAAAATTCCTGAGCAACTTGAATATCCTAAGCAAAAGCTTCCTGAGCAACCCGAGAATCCCGAGCAAAAGCTTCCTGAGCAACTTGAATATTTAAGCAAAAGCTTCCTGAGTAGACGCAACTACACTACACTAAATTAATTAATTAAAATTAAATGTAATTAATTAAAATTAAATGTAATTAATTAAAATTAAATGTAATTAATTAAAATTAAATGTAATTAATTAAAATTAAATGTAATTAATTAAAATTAAATGTAATTAATTAAAATTAAATGTAATTAATTAAAATTAAATGTAATTAATTAAAATTAAATGTAATTAATTAAAATTAAATGTAATTAATTAAAATTAAATGTAATTAATTAAAATTTATTGTAATTAATTAAGATTAAATGTAATTAATTAAAATTAAATGTAATTAATTAAAATTAAATGTAATTAATTAAAATTAAATGTAATTAATTACTAATTAAGTGTAATTAATTACTAATTAAGTGTAATTAATTAAAATTAAGTTTAATTAATTAAAATTAAATGTAATAAATTAAACAAAACAGAAATAAAAATTAAAGTGTGGCCAAATTGCCTTTATTGCCAAGTCAAATGTAGACGCAACTACACTACACTAAATGAGAGAGAGGTTTTTACTTTTCATAACACAATTTGCCAATAATAGAAGCATCTAGTTTTTCAATGAATTCGTGATTTTCAAAATGGTATAATTTGCTTTTTTTAGAAAATATTTACTATTTAATTTAATTTAATTTAATTCAGATATTGCATAAAGATAATGTCCTTATTTGAAATTAATTAATACTAATTAAAATTACATGTAATTAATTACAAATTAAATGTAATTAATTAAAATTAAATGTAATTAATTAAAATTAAATGTAATGATTTAAAATTAAATGTAATTATTTAAAATTAAATGTAATTATTTAAAATTATATGTAATTAATTACAAATTAAATGTAATTAATTACAAATTAAATATAATTAATTACAAATTAAATATAATTAATTACAAATTAAATGTAATTAATTACAAATTAAATGTAATTAATTACAAATTAAATGTAATTAATTACAAATTAAATGTAATTAATTAAAATTAAATGTAATTAATTAAAATTAAATGTAATTAATTAAAATTAAATGTAATTAATTAAAATTAAATGTAATTAATTAAAATTAAATGTAATTAATTAATATTAAATGTAATTAATTAATATTAAATGTAATTAATTAAAATTAAATGTAATTAATTAATATTCCTGAGCAACTTGAATATCCTAAGCAAAAGCTTCCTGAACAACCCGAGATTCCTGAGCAAAAGCTTCCTGAGCAACTTGAATATCCTAAGCAAAAGCTTCCTGAGTAGACGCAACTACACTACACTAAATTAATTAATTAAAATTAAATGTAATTAATTAAAATTAAATGTAATTAATTAAAATTAAATGTAATTAATAAAAAATTAAATGTAATTAATTAAAATTAAATGTAATTAATTAAAATTAAATGTAATTAATTAAAATTAAATGTAATTAATTAAAATTAAACTTAATTAATTAAAATTAAACAGAGAATCCCCAGCGAAAGCTTCCTGGGCAATTTGAATATCCTAAGCAAAAGCTTCCTGAGCAACCCGAAAAAGCTAACTGAGCAACCCGAGAACCCCGAGCGAAAGCTTCCTGAGCGATCCGAGAATCCCGGGCGAAAGCTTCCTGAGCAACCCGAGAATATCGAGCAAAAGCTTCCTGAGCAACCCAAAAATCGCGAGCAAAAGCTTCCTTAGGAATCTGAGAATATCGAGCAAAAGCTTCCTGAGCAACTTGAATATACTAAGCAAAAGCTTCCTGAGTAACCCGAAAATCCCGAGCAAAAGCTTCCTGAGCAACTTGAATATCCTAAGCAAAAGCTTCCTGAGCAACCCGAGATTCCCGAGCAAAAGCTTCCTGAGCAACCCGAGAATCGCGAGCAAAAGCTTCCTGAGCAACTTGAATATCCTAAGCAAAAGCTTCCTGAGCAACCCGAGAATCCCAAGCAAAAGCTTTCTGAGCAACTTGAATATCCTAAGCAAAAGCTTCCTGAGCAACTTGAATATCCTAAGCAAAAGCTTCCTGAGTAACCCGAAAATCCCGAGCAAAAGCTTCCTGAGCAACTTGAATATCCTAAGCAAAAGCTTTCTGAGCAACCCGAGATTCCCGAGCAAAAGCTTCCTGAGCAACCCGAGAATCGCGAGCAAAAGCTTCCTGAGCAACTTGAATATCCTAAGCAAAAGCTTTCTGAGTAACCCGAAAATCCCGAGAAAAAGCTTCCTGAGCAACTTGAATATCCTAAGCAAAAGCTTCCTGAGCAACCCGAGATTCCCGAGCAAAAGCTTCCTGAGAGGGAAATTTAAACTCACGTTAATCGGCAACAAGAGACGTTCTTCACAGGAACATAGATGCTAGTCTGAGTTCCAGGTTGCACAGCGTCAAATTCAATAACATTCTGAATGCCAACAAGAACTTGCGGAATATCCGTTTGCGCTTTCACATAAATTGGAGTAAGACGCTCGACTTGACCATTAAGCTCAATACTCCATTTCTCTACATAAGAGTTGGGTTCCATGGAGTGTGCTTGTAGTTGCACGACAACGATTTGATAGTTTCTTACCAGGCCTACCATTGGTTTCATCACAAAATTACTAAAAACTAAAGTTCCAAAATCGCTTTTAGTCTTTCCTTGTGGTTACGTTTTCATTGGTGCCAGAAGTTTGTACAATACTGGCAAGTGTCCGTGGGTTTCGATTTTGAACGTGGTCCAGGTCGGAAAGGTTGGAAGAGTCAGAGGTAAAACGATACAGTTCGGTGTGAACGAAATCGAAGGAATCCACGATTGGTTCTTGGGGAAGCTGTGACCTGGAGTTAGACAGCGAAATAAGTAAATTAGTTGAGGAAATATGCTAACCAATGAGGCGTAGACTTATGGGGATTGGGGCATTAACCGAATATTGTGCTTCTTTGTCCGAAGAAGTCCACATAACGTGTCCGTTAATAATTCCAGAGTACAATCGACTGGAATCGATTGGATGGAATCTGCATTCGTATAGTGCCGCTTTGTTGGCTGAAATTTGCAGTTCTTCGGGACAAATCCAAAACAGTTTCGTATTCTCCCATTTCACTTCGATTCCATATTCTAAATGGTTGGTAAAACAAGTGGTGAGAGTTTGGCAAGAACTGATCGGTAACATTTGGCCAAAATCCAAGTGGTTCACAGTCAAAGAAACTGGTGGAGGTGTTTGTTTAAAAGTCACGGAATCGCTAAGATATCCTTTGAACCCCACAGTGTCGTGATATGGAAAGGGATAAAACCTGATTGCGACTTCAGGATCGTAATCACTGTCACTCAACTGCCCAACAAGATTTACGAGAATGGGATCCTAGATTTAGATTAATACAATTTTAAGAAACAGAAAATATTCTCCTCACATGGTGAAGAATTAGACAGCAGAGTTGTTTGGCATACCATCCGATTTTCTCCGGCAAAAATTTAACTGTAACCAATTGATGTTCGCCGGGTTTCAAATTGCCGTTCAGTGGTTTCACAACAAATACTCCTTGCTCTTCTTGGGCACAGTCAAACTGGTAAAGAGCAGCAACCCGAGAGTCGTTCTTTAGCTCGAACACTTGTTTAAAGTTTTTACGACTAGGAGTTTGATGAAAAATCAAATTGCGAATCGAACAACTCAGCCGAGGTCCTATAAAGTGAATTAAGACCCTCGATTTTTTGAGATATTACCGATGCATTCGCCTTTAACACATATTCGAGCGAAATTCTGTAAACTGTCCACCACTGAAAAATAGTCATAATCTTTGCTTCCTGCTATATTTGGGGTGTAAGTGACTTTCAAGGTGAATTCGCGGCCTGGTTCAATTACAGTTTCGTACTTGTTCACGTCGAATACGTGGTAAATCGGATTGGTTTGGGAGTCTCGGGTAACGATGTACGTCACATGCGTCTAGAACGTTTTATCTAGAAATGTGGGATGAGGAGAAAATTAATTTACGTGCGAGCGGTTTTTAAAAGTGTAATATTTCACTGGACTGCTTCCGACAATGACTTCTTCGAACGATATAGTCGTATTGATGAAATTGTAAGAGACTTTTGGCAAATCTGCCATTATGTATGTTTGACAATAAAAATTATGAAGCTGGTGTGATGACTCGATTGACTCGACAAATTAAAATTTTTCAAAATTTTTTACTAATTTTTTTAAATTAGTAACAAATTTTAACACAAAAAAAATTGATAAAAACGCATGATGTAATCTTGCTCTTTAAATTGTTAGAAAGTATTTTTCGTATTTTATTTCAATCAAACACGAACAGCTCAAACGTTTTTCAAAATTCCAAATCCGTTTATAGAATTAAAATTTATGTATCAGTTTATATTTTAAATTTCATATTTGTACTCTAGCGCTTCTACGGACGTTTCTCCAAGTTCTCATTTCCTTAAGAACTAAACAGATGGTGCTCATGCGCTGCAACATTTTAATAAATGGAATTTTAAATTTTGGTCAAAAAAGCTATTAAGAACAATAATTTAAAATAACTGAGGCAATTTAACTTTATATACTGCAATATTAGAATATTATCAATAAAATTCTGGTACGTCTGCATTGCCACTGAAAAGAAAAAAATCACCAACAGGGAGCTATTCATTTGTTTTTGAATTTGAAAACATAACCCAACAAATTGACAGCTAAAATAATCAATTTTTTGTCTATGAACAACCCAAAAAATGAGTAACATAATGAAGCATTTGCAGACAATGTACGAATTAGAATTGTATTCAGACGTCATCACACTGGTATTAGTTCGTTGTCCCATTTAATCGCTGCTAATATCATTTTTACAGGCAAACATAACATTAACAGTATGTGAACAGAAACCCGACTCTTTGCCAGCTCAGAACAAATTAGAAATGCTTCTCCTGTACGGTGACGCTTTGTACGAAAGTCAACAGTACCCTCGCTCGGAAACCCACTACCGCCAAGCCCTACAACTGCGGAAGAACTTGCTAAAAACCAAAACAACTTCCAACAAATTGGCCGAGTCCCAACTCGAACTGCCGAGCGACGTGGACATCAGGTACAAAATTTATAAATGTTGCGCGGCTCTTAGGAACATTGACGAGGCGATTGAAATCTTGCAATCGATTCCGGCACGCTCACGCATTCCAAAAGTCAACATGGCACTTGCAAATTTGTACAAACAGGGGGGCATGGAACGTAGCGCCATTACTTGCTATAAGGAGGTGTTGCGCGAGTGTCCGTTAGCTCTTAAAGCGGTCGAGTGTTTGTTAAAGTTAGGCCTGAAAGGAGTTGAGGTTAACACGTTCATGGTTGACGTAATCCCAGAGATCGGGTGGCTGAACCAATGGCTTAAAGCCCAAGCCGAATTAAATTCGCGCGATTTTGCTAGCGCCGTCCAGATTTTTAAGAGCCTGGACTCGCACGGAGTGCTCAAAGACAACACTGGCATACTGGTGAATATGGGCTATTGTTATCACTATTTGTGCGAGGACGATAAAGCGATATCGATCCTGCAACGAGCGTTAAAACTTGATCAGAACCTAGTTTGTGGGCGCGATTTGTTGTCAACGCTTTTGGCGGCGTCTGGAAGCAGCGAACACGTGCAATACATGGAAAACATGACTCCGAGCTACGACATGAATTTGTGGAGCGGCGAGCATTGGGTCGTTTTCGGAAATTATATGTTAGCAACTAAGAAATACGAACGCGCCGCTTATTTCGGGCAACAAGCGCTCACGGCGTCCTTTTCCAAAAACGTGGAAGCGCTTTTGTTGAAAGCCAAAACGCTAGTGGAACTGAACAGGTACCAGGACGCCTCATTTCACATTACCGAAGCCATCCAAATCTGTCCGTATCGCTTCGACTTGCACCAATGCCTCATCGAATGTTACATTAAAATGAACAGACTGAGAGAAGCTGATTCGATGGCGCAAAACGCTTGCAAGCAGCTGAATTACAGTCCACATTCACTCACTTTGCACGCGTCTGTCTTGCTGCGAGATCCCATGACTTCTGGGAAAGCCGTGAAGAAGATGTTGGAGAAAGCGGTGGGACAAGACAAGATGTTCTCGACCGATGCGGTCTGCATGCTTGCCGAGTTCCTGGAGCAAGAGCAACAATACGAACAGGCAATGCAGCTGGTGCTCAAGCACGTGGAGGCGCATCCTTCCTCCAGACTGCACCAGCTTCTCGGCGATTGTTTCGTTAATTTACAAAAAGACGACGACGCCTTCAATCATTATAACGTGGCGTTAAAACTCGATCCAGGAAATCAGCGCGCGATTGAAGGGCTAAAGAATATCGGTCATAATTTGTCGCTGAACAAAGGGGACAGTTACTACAGCGGCGGTGACACTTACACATCACCGGGAACTAGCGTTTCCGAAGAAGATGTTTACGTGCAAAACGATTCGGATCCCTGGCCCAGTAATAACGGTTTCTAAATAAGAACAAAGTTTAAGCAGACAATATATTTCTAATAACTGTTTCGTGTTCAACAATTTTTTACAATCACAAAATGTAGTCGATTACACAGAGGTTCAATCGGCGAAATAAAATCGACATTAGAAAAATCACAATCGCTCATCATAAACAATGTACCGTATAAAACACAGTGTATGCTTGTTAGTAGAAGTTTTGTATAAAGTCGTAAAGAGTCACTAAGTATTTAAATAAATCAAATCCGTTAAAATCTAGCGACTGCTTCAAACCTCTCCTAAATCTAAACACAAGCGGCCGAGTTTTCCAAGATTCGGCCAAGCCAAACAGTGCTATTTTTTTCCAATTTGTTACAATTAAGACAATTATTGCTAAAAATTATTTAAAAAATAATTTTGGCTTCCCAAAATATCACCTCTTGTCTTCCCCTTATTATTTGTTTTTTTTTTTTATTAAATACGTAGGTTTCAACCTACGGCACAAACTCGCATCAAAATCACTCAATTAGATACATTGAGTGGAAATCTCACAAAGGAGCACCGGAAATACTCTAAATTCTCGCCTCGATTCTTCAACGCGGAGGGACCAATCCGGACAGTTCTGAAAAATAAACAAACATCAACTTTACAGTCACTAAACGAGTAATGACGAGCGTTCAAAAAAAAAACGGAGGCTATGGAATCTAACGTGCGTTCAAACAAAAAAAACGAGGCTGCGTTGGCCATGGAATGTATCGGCTTTCCAGTGTAGAAACCATAGAAAACCTAAACATAGATTTGACAAATGTCAAGATCTGTCAGTTTAAAATTTACCATCGAAATAAAACGGGCCCAAACGCTAGGACAGTTTAATTTTATTTTTAATGAGCATTTTTAATAATCATTGGTTTTTAAACCTTCGAATCCAAGCAAATCCGAACCGTTTTTTTCTAATGTATATTGTGTAATTTATAACTCACTAGTGGTCAACGTTCGTGTTTAACTATGTATACAACGATTGGTAGGTCACATATTATTATTATTACTTACATGATGGGGGGAAAACAAAATTTGGTACTTTAAATAAAATGTAAACATGTAAAAAAAATTAATGTAAAGTTTAATGAAAGACAATCCGTAATTAAACTCCAAAAACAACCAACATTTATCGCAATTGCTTTCGATTTTTTGCCGTAACTCGCCTACTAAAATAATAAACCTTCGAACCTTCGAATCCAAGCAAACCCGAACCTTTTTTTTCTAATGTATATTGTGTAATACAACTCCCTAACGGTCGACGTCCGTGTTTAACTATATATACAACGATTTTTGAAATATTAATTGAGAATGCAGTTGTTCTTAAACTGAATTGGTAGGTCTCGAGTTGCGCATAGAGACTGATGACCCATGAAGGTTGACGGGCAACTGAGTGCTGCCAAATATTCTCAAGACATTTTTCGGTTTTGAGACTGATTCTTCTTCATCGATCTATTCACGACTTACAGTTATATCAAATTAATGACCGTCCTGGTCGTGCCGATATTCTCCTCAACAGAGGAGAAGCTGTAACAATGAATAGATTGATGTTTGGATTCACAACGATACCGGGAAATGTTTTGCACTTTTTTTTTATCCCATAATGATTTATCCCATTGTCAACAAGAAAGCTAACCTAAACATGAACAGACTCGAGCTGACACTTTGAAATTTTGCTACACTAAATTGATGCACAAAGTTTTTCCATGGCCAACGCAGCCTCGTTTTTTTTTTGAACGCACGTTACATATTTGACAGCTGTTATTCAAAAATTTGCTTCTAAGCCGAGACCAGGAGATGGAATTGGTGGAACAAGACACAAAAGGTACCTTATGAATTATGTCTGAGACTGTTATTAAGAAAGAACTTAAGGTGGGAAAAAAGCATGCAAATTTTCCATAAGAGGGTTTTGACGGTTTAATTTCCTAATTTTCCTACAGATTCGTCTGATTTTTTGGTGTAGCATTCGTTGAACATTGGACTTGAAATTAACATCATTTGAGATTCATCCTAATAGTAGTTATTTAAGAAAAAAATAATACATGCAATTTTTCCATAGGAGGGTTTTGAGGTAAACTTCCTTATTTTCCAACAGAATCGTCTGATTTTTTGGTATTACCTTCACTGAACATTGCAATTTAAATTGAGATCATATGAGATTCGTCGTAACAGTAGTTATTTAATAATTAATTAATTAAACGGTCCTTACACAATGCTGAAAAAGATGACACCAAAGCAGATTATTTTGGAATGTGATTATGATGAAGATGCCTCAGTTTAGCAAAACCTTTTATCAAAAGATGAATGCCCTAAATTGCCTAATAACTGATATTAAGCATTATTTTTAACGTGTTTCATGTAAAACCTACGTTCTCAACTTGAAAATGAGATGTCGCTGCCGATCAACTTTTCGTTCCTAAATGAAATATCGGCAAAATGTATTTCCAAAACAACTTTCTACAACGAATACTATGATTCATCGTAATCTTTGAGGCAAAAAAGCTAGGGAAAATGCCTTTGATGGATAAATAATCGATCATTGCGACATCTAGCGGCCGTGAATCGTAACAAATGAAAAATTTCCCACCTTAATTTCAAATTTCTCCCAGGCCGAATTTTTTCCACACTTCTGAACGTCAAAAGTATTCCATTCCGTTATTTTTTACGCTCGTTACAATAAGTAAACTAGATTACATGAACTGATAGATGAGTTTACAAATTGTAGTAGACTGTACCACATACCACTGCTTGTCAAGAGACGATACAAGTGAGAATTCGGTGCGTTGAGGTCGGCGTTTTGCTCGAAACCGTCTCCGTTTGCAATGGCTATAAGATGACAATACTGTTCGCCTTCGCGGCTTCCGTTGTACTCTTCCAATGCGCTGTTCAATATATCGACCTCTGTAACCTAAACAACTCGAGTTTGTAAATTTTCCAACAGGCTAATTGGCACATACTTTAAATTCATCTTGTAGACAACTGTCGTCGATGGGCTCATCTTGTGCCGGCGGTGGCGGCGTGAACTTCTGCTCACTAGCATCTTCCCCCTTTTCATCCTTCTTCGTCATGTACTCGCTGTGCTTCTTCCGCTGATGCTGCAACAGCTTCGCCTTGCTCGCGTACTGTTTATGACACCATTTACAGTTCTGCGGTATCGTAGTTATGCTCCCCACGGTTTGTGAGAACGTCGGATTCGGTAAGTCGGCACCGCCGGCATAATTCCCCTGCTTCCTGTTACTCATCGGCAGCGCCGCTCCCGGATGGTTCTTCAAAATGTGTGCTTTCCTCTTGGAACTGCTCTTGTAAACCTTATCGCAGTGCTGACAGTAATAGTCGCGCGTCGTTTGTAAAATCGGAAGATTTAGTTCGGGTACCGAGTCGGGTCTGATGTCGGGATGTCTCTTCGCCAGATGGTTCACCAGCATTCCGCGCCTCTTAAACCCAACAAGGCACGTGTGACACTTGTAGATGAACCTATGAAAATCTGTCGGTTCAACTTTGGGACTCATCTTCTTCACGGGCTGCGATTGCGTTTTTTGCGGGCGCGGATTGTCGTTCTCGCGCTCCTCCGAATGCATCCGCTTGCAGTGCTCCTTCAACTTGTCCTTCCTCTTGAACTGCTTGCCGCAGTCGGCGCACAAGAACTCGCGATGGTCCGAGTGCCGCAACAGGTGCATCTTCAGCTTGTCCAGCGTGGGGAACATTTTCACGCAGTGCGGACAGGCGTGTTTCTGGTCGCAATGGAACGCCCTTATGTGCTTGCGGATGATGCTGTACTTGGTGAAGATTTTCGTACAGTGCGGACAGGAATATAAATTGTTCTCGCAGTGCTTGGGCACGTGCAGCTTCAGCTTGAACACGTGGTCGAAGCTTTCCTTGCAAATGGGACACTCGAACACTTTCTTGCCCACGAAGTGCGTCTTAATGTGGCCGGCTAGGGCGGAATTGTTGATGAAACGCTTGTTGCACGTCTTGCACTGCAGCGGCTTGGAATCGTCGGAACCGTGCACTAGCATGTGGCGCTGCAAAGTCCTCGATCACACGTCTGAACACTGTAATTAACGTGGACATACCCTGAGTCTATCCTTCAACGCAAACATTTTGTGACAGACAAGACACTTGAACGTCTCGGGTTGAGTCGGTTTGGTGTTGGCGACGGCGTGAGTCGCGACGTGCGTAACCAACTGACGCTGTGTGGGAAACTTCTTCTGACAAGTAGGACATACGTGATTGGTCTGTTCGTCGGAACTGTCCGAGTCGTGTAGATAACTGTGTATTTTAAGCAGCGCCTCCGAATTGAAGACAGCGTCGCAGCTCTCGCACTTATAATTTCTAAAACAACTAATTAGACGAAACGGCACTTTCGTAACTCTGTGACTCACACAACCGACGAAAAATACTGATCTATCAGATCCAAACCGCTGAGAAGATGCTTCTCGATGAGATGCTGCCTCAAAGCGACCTTTCCAGGTTGTACAAACAACTCGTTGCAGTTGTTACACTGCATCGCTTCGTTTGCACTTTTCACTGGCTTGCGTTTAGCTGCTTTGGCCATCTTCTTGCGCGGTTTTGTGTTTTCGTTCTTGGTGGCGTCGTCGTGCACGTTTAGATGTTTCTGGAGCTGTTCCGACGAAGTGAATGCTTCTGGACATTCGAAACACTGCCAGGATTTTTCTTCTTGGGGCGCAAGAATTTGTAGGTTGTGGCGAGTGGCGTATGGTACGCTGTATCCAACTTTTAGTTCTTGTTTTGGAAGAATGGTTTTGGTTGTTGTGAAATAAAGAGCGCTGCCTTCTTGCGTTATCAGCAAGTTTTGGTCGGAGTAGTTTGTCGCTTTTCTGATGAAGCACATCCAGTTTGAATTATCTTTGAAATAAACATTTAAGTCGATTTAGGTATGAAAAAAAAAGAGTTCACTAATTCAAACATGGATCACAATATGACGTCTGAATTTATTTTTAATTATTTTATTAATGGACGAAGTCATCTAATTACATAATTGGACAACACACAAAAAATGCAAGTTGGGATTCAAGGAAACGATGAAAATTTTTTTTTTATTAATTTAGTGTAGACGGCTGATCACGAAATAAAGCTTGCAGAATATGAAGCCTCTTTAGATCTTTATGAACAGCGTACAAAAAAAACAGGCTGTGGAAGCCAGATTTTGTTTATTTTTTTACAGTGTAGAGCTGTGACATTTACAAATCATAACATGTCTCTCGCCTCTTGTCTTGGTCCAAATCGACGCCTGGAGAGGGAATTTATTTTTCTACACTGTGTCGAATGTCAAAGTGGCTCCATGGCCAGACACCCTTTTTTAACGCACATTAAAAATAAAAGTAGCAGAACAAGAATTATATTTGTTAACAGAATATCAATTAAATAAAGCAATAAATTGTGTGATTCAGTTTAGGGTTTTTTATGCACTTGTCACTCTTACCTTCATTTGAGACGTCCAATTGATGCACCATATTATTTTCGTCTTCTATAAGAAATTGAAGTTCGTCTTCATACTGTTGAGGATTGTCTTTGAAATCTTGTGGAATCTTGAGAATTCCAGTCAAAGGACCAAACTGAGTGCTTCTGGGAATTGCTTTCTTTGCAAAAACGCCAACTTCTACAAAACAGCCAAAATTAAAATATCTCAAATATATTATCGAATCGAAATAATAGATAATAAATATTTACATATGAAATGTGTTATATTATTAGTTATTCGTCTTGATTATTATTCATATACAGGTAATTTTTAAAAAGCGGCGGGCGCTTTAGAATTTTTATTTATGGTCTCACTTCAAAAAATCAAGTCAGATTAAATAGCTTCTAATTTACTACAAGTACCATGGTATATTTTGTGCGATAAGCAACTCACTTATTTTAAAATGGGGCATAATTTTTTTACATAAATTGAAAGATATTATTTTTCTTGATCCATCCATATCCAACTTGTTTAATTTTACTTCGAATTAATTTTATTAAAAAGTATTAAATTTTAAAAATATTGAATTAATGTTAACAAAATTTAGTTGTATGGTGTCACTACAAATAATTGAGGTTAACAATAATCTGACTAAAAGTAAATTCTAATAAATATAATTTTATTATCACTTTTTTATTAAAAATTTGAAAAAAATGTTTCCAAAATTTATTTTATTTGCTCGTTTTTGCTTTTAACCACATACAACTAGGTTTTGTTATTTTTTATTATTATTTTTTCAAACGCTAATTTTAAGTAAAACATTGCATATGAATGTACTAAAAAAATTATATCTTTCAAATGATGCAAAAAAATATGGGTCGCAATTTAAAATAATAAAGTTGAATATCGCACAAAATACAGCACCTGCTGCTTTTTAAAAATAAGATAATCTCAGCAATAAATAGTAATTATTCGAATCAATTAATTGCAGTCAAATTTGTTGAATGTTTGTGAGTAGCCACAAACCTTCATCCATTTTGCTTATGATAAGGTATGATTCTGGTAAAGTTGCCCTCGCCCTAGATGGCACTGGCTTGTCCACAATGCTGTACACTTTCGACACTAAAATCAATGGAAGTGAGCCCGGGAAGTAATTGATAAAAAAAATTACATAATGGATCTTCAAACTCCACATCGTTCTGTTTGTGCTGCCTTGTCTCCATCTTGACTTGCCCATCCTGCTCCTCATTCGCGCTCAGACTCAAAATGTAATTATTAACCGACGAGCTGATGATATCATCACTCAGTTCGCTCTTTAGGGTATTTTCGTCCAACGCCAAGAGATGTGAATCTAATAACGGATCGGGACTTAGTGGGTCGGGACTTAACGCGTTTAATAATTGCTCGTCTTCCAAACATCGCTCCACCAAAAACTCTTGTGACCTAACACTGTAAGAAATTCCAGTTTCTCGGTCTGTGATTAGCAGCGCCACCCCCTGATCATCTCCTGGCATAACAGTCATGTCGGATTGGGTGGTTGGAGGTGGCGGATTTGAAGTGTTGACCATTTGCAAGAAGTGATTATCTACAACGTCTCGGATGTCGTTATTGCATAACACGGGCATCGTTTCAAGCGGAGAAGTCGGAGTTAAGTTGCTGATGATGTCGTTTTGACTGGCGTCAGGCTGGACGAGTTGGTGGATAACCACGGGATTGTATTCTGTTGACGGTTCGCTATAAACGGGGCTGTATCGCGCCACCGAGCTCATGTTAGGATCCAACGGACTGACGTGCTGCTGGAAGTCAGTGAATGTGTCCGAGGGCTGCGCCAAATTCACTGTGGGCTCCATTTTGTACTCTTCTTTTACATATTCGACCTTGAAAGGCGCGTTAGATCGAGATTTGAGGAGCTGATCGATACTCACAGCTATATACAAAAAAGTCGAATTGTTATTTACAATCTCTTGCGAGTTTTGCGTGGCCCATGATGAGGCGTCGACTAGGTTCAATTCTTGGCCCCCATCTTCTGGGGGCCCTTGAACGATCGTGTCCATCTTATTATAAATGCGAATTCAGCTGAAAATTGCATACAATGTACATTTATCGAAAAGAAAACAAACGTTATTTATGCGGAAGGATCCATTTTGTCGTGAGAGGGTTGACCAAAATGGACGACTCATTTTGAAACGACTTAAGTAGCGCGAGCTTTGTGACCATGTGGTGATTATGAGGTAGTTCTGGTGATGAAGGAGTGATCAAAAAACCTTCGTGGAGATTATGGTGACTGTTGCTAATTTCTAAGCCTTCTCACCTCGCTTAAATCCGCCATTTCTGCACAGCGACGGCCACGCCCTCTGCCATATTGAGAAGCTGTCATCTATCACAAACGCGGCAATTTTTAAATTTAAATCAAGAACCATGGCAACGCAAACATTATCAAACTTTTGCCATAAGTCATTGAAGTGATGTTCGGTGAATTGTCAACTTGACAAAGCACAATCACGAAAAATGTAAGCAATTAATATAATACGGACAACGGTAGTTATTAAATCTCATGGGGGTTATTCACATTTCGTCTTGCTAAATTTAAGTTACCTATAGACTAATTTCCAAAAACCCCTCGTTTCCGTCCTAATTTTTTCTTCTATTTTGCTCGAAACGTTTTAACCACATTTAGGATTCACATCAAATTTCAAATAAATATATTGCTAATGCACCTAAAGAAGTTTTGTGAGTTTAAAGTTACTTTTTATGCACTCACTACATTACCTCTTCCCTTCAAACTGAAACAAAACAAATAGTTTTGACAGACGTGAGTACACAAACCATTTTTTTTTCATGGCCTACTAACGTGTGTTCAAAAAGAAAACGAGGCTGCGTTGGCCATGGAAAAACTTTGTGCATCAATTTAGTGTAGCAAAACTTCAAAGTGTCAGTTCGAGTCTGTTCATGCTTCCTTGTTGACAATGGGATAAATCATTATGGGATAAAAAAAGTGCAAAACATTTCCCGGTATCGTTGTGAATCCAAACATCAATCTATTCATTGTTACAGCTTCTCCTCTGTTGAGGAGAATATCGGCACGACCAGGACGGTCATTAATTTGATATAACTGTAAGTCGTGAATAGATCGATGAAGAAGAATCAGTCTCAAAACCGAAAAATGTCTTGAGAATATTTGGCAGCACTCAGTTACCCGTCAACCTTCATGGGTCATCAGTCTCTATGCGCAACTCGAGACCTACCAATTCAGTTTAAGAGCAACTGCATTCTCAATTAATATTTCAAAAATCGTTGTATATATAGTTAAACACGGACGTCGACCGTTAGGGAGTTGTATTACTCAATTTACAGTAGAAAAAAAAGGTTTGGGTTTGCTTGGATTCGAAGGTTTATTATTTTTGTAGGCCAAAAAATGTAGACTAGTTACGGCAAATAATCGAAAGCAATTGCGATAAATGTTGTTTGTTTTTGGAGTTTAATTACGTATTGTCTTTCATTAAAGTTTACATTAATTTTTTTTACATGTTTACATTTTATTTAAAGTACCAATTTTTTTTACGCCATCATTTAAGTAAAAATAATAATATGTTTGTGACCTACCAATCGTTGTATATATTTGTTAAACACGAACGTTGACCACTAACTAGTGAGTTATAAATTACACAATATACATTAGAAAAAAAAAGGTCGGATTCGTTTGGATTCGAAGGTTCAAAAACCAATGATTATTAAAAATGCTCATTAAAAAATAAAATTAAACTGTCCTACCGTTTAGGCCGTTTTATTTCGATGGTAAATCGTAAACTGACAGATCTTGACATTTGTCAAATCTATGTTTATGTTTTCTATGGTTTCTACACTGGAAAACCGATAAATTCCATGGCCAACGCAGCCTCGTTTTATTATTGAACGCACGTTATAATGCTAAATTAATTTTCGGCAAAAACAAGAAGACAATAAAAAAACAAGAAAGTTATAAAAATAATCAATGAATAGTAATAACAATAATATTAATAATAGTAGAATAATTTTTCGTACGTTCAAAATCATAAAAAAAATTGATTTATAAAAATTTTTGTTTCAAATGTGTTTATTTAAATATTTGTTAAAATTTTATAAGCGAAAAAAAATTTTTTTTTGGAAATTGTTATTTCCGAAATGTTGCGTTATTGTAAATTTATTTTAATAAAAAGTAATAATGTTTTGTTTTGTTGTACTATTTCGGAAATTCAGCAAGAATTACTTGAACACGGAAACTATTGAAAGACGACGTCATTAATTTATTTAGTTAACATTCTATGAATAAAATAAGTAACTGTTTTAGGAGCGAATCAATTAAACTTGCTGATAGAAAACAGCTTTTAAGGATTTATTTCACGGCATGGCGACGTAAGACGAAACTCAAAAAAGAAATCGCCGAAAGCAGAAAAACGCGAATGGAACAAAAAGAAAAACTCGACAACTTAGTAACGGCCATTAAAAAATATAGAAAGGGAATGCAGAAAGGAAGCGCAACCGAAAATACGTCGTCAAAGCCGCCGAAGCAAGAGAATAATTTTAAAAACCGCTTCGAGGCACAGAGAGACGCCATCGATAAACTCACCCTAAAATTAGAAGAAAAGGATCGTTTAATCGAAGAACTGAAACTTGGAATTTTTGATAGGGAAGCGCTGAGAACGATCAACCAGAGCAAAATTGACATCCGCGAGATATTTGGAAACTGCTCGGCGAAGGTGCGAGTAAAATTGGCGCCGCCCGCAGATTTCAGTCAAAAGTTTATGGTTTCGACTCAAAAAGCGCCGAAAATATTGTTGGAAATGGAAGAAAAAGCGATGGAACGAGCGAAGCGGCGCGAACTAATTTTGGAGCGCAAACGAATGATCGAAGAGAATCGACGACGAATGGTGGCCGAAGCGTTAGAAAAGAAGCGGATACAAGACGAGGAGGATAAAAGACGCAGCCTGGAACTAATAAAAGAGCGGCGAAGAAAAGAACTGGAAATGGAAAAAATAAGACAGGCTAATAAAACTATTTTTTTGCAAAAGCTTAAGAAAGCTGAAGAATTTCATCGACGAAAATTGCTCGGGCGCTGCTTCGCACGACTGAGATTCAACCGCGAAAAAAACAAACGTAACTACGAAACGAGTGTTTTGCACTTTACGACTACCATCATGAGGAAGTCGTTTCAGCTGTGGCAAAAATTGGTCGAGGAGAAGTATGAAGAGAAAAACGCTTTGGCTGATGCGTTCTATAAA
The DNA here is from genome assembly GCA_964023215.1 of Eledona agricola. Lineage (NCBI taxonomy): Eukaryota > Metazoa > Arthropoda > Insecta > Coleoptera > Tenebrionidae > Eledona > Eledona agricola. The sequence goes on along the minus strand of OZ026857.1, from coordinate 26,212,193 downwards.
GGAAAACTTTTGTCAAAAACGCTGAAAATTTGGATTAAAGCACATGTCGAGAACGTGCGCGCTATGCAAGTCGCTGAAGATTTCTACGATCTCATTTTGCTTAATCATTCTTTTGTGCACTGGCACCGACACACGTGCGTTCAAATTACGAGACGAGACAAATTAATGAAACTAGCGAAGGAGCACCACAGACGGTAACATACAACTTTGATTAATCCTTTCAACCGAAATGCAATTTTCAGGCGAATATTGTTCCACTATTTCTATCAGTGGCGCACCCTACCCGCGGTCCTCCAGTTGGAGAAATCGAAGGAAATTAAGCTGAGGAGATGGCGTGAGAAGGTGTGGGAGATTTTGCCGGATTACAAGCCACCAACAGACGATGATTATATTTAAAAAAAAACAAGTTCACATAACGAAATCCTCATTAAAATCATAATCGTCATCTTTTTTTACGTCTGGTCTTATTGAAAAGTTTTCCAAACCAGATGCCAGTTGTTGCTCCACTTTTTCTTTCCTGTTTCGTAACTTCAGCTCTTTTTTGAACTGCTTCTTCTTGATTTGGTTCAACTGTAAGTTACCTTCAAGCTTCAGCTCTGGATTTGTCTCCTTTTCGCCGTCTTTCTTGCCCTTCCTGCGCGGTTTTCTAGTTCCGCTGACGCTGATTTTATCGCTCAACTACAAGGACATCAAAATAAAAAAAAATAACAAAATAAATCGCATTAATAATCTTACAAGATCGTCTTGTGGTTTATCCTCGTCCATAGCCTCCACACCATCAACTGGTCCAAGACTCTCCAACACAATCGCATCTTTCTCGCAAACCTTGCCTGATTCTCGCTCGATTTGATTTAAATTATCAACTTCCATAGTTTCGATGCTATCCAAATCGAATTCTTGGGCGAGTTCCGTGACAATCGCCGAACTCACGTGCACCTGGTTGTCGTCTTCAGGCGGCAACGTGTAGTACTTAATTTTACCACTGTTCCAATCTTCAAGAAGCGTCCTAGCCGCCGCTCGAGCGTCCGGAACGCCACCTTTCTTAAACCGTCCCATACGGGCAGCTTTCAAGCTATAAAACTCATCGGGCGTACTATATTCCGTTATATCGTACATTTCCATCATCTGCTGTTTAGTGACCCTTTGTAAAATAGCGTTCGCGGGAGTTACAGGATCGGCAAGGCTTGAAACGCGGACCGAGTTTCGTAAGGAAGCACTACTGTCACTTCCGGCAGCAAAGACGATTCCGGGACAATCGAGAAGTTTAATTTTCGAGTCCAGCTGAACTTCCTGCATGGATTTAGTAACGCCGGGCGTGGCTCCTACATTACAAGCGCGCGAGCGTTTCAAACTGTTAATAATTGAACTTTTGCCGACATTTGGAAGCCCCACAACACCGACTGTGATAGATGTTTTGATGCCTTTATTGCGGCAGTAATTTCCAAGCAAGGACATTAAAACTTCGGCACCCACACAAGTCGATCCCTGCGTCGTCTTTTCGGCTTTTGTGAATTTCTTCTGACCGAGTTTGCGTGACTGGTCTTGGGTTGAGGCTTTGAAAGCGATCGCTGGTACGCTTTTTTTCAAATACTTCAACCACTGGTCGAGAATAGAGCGCGGCACTAAATCGGCTTTGTTTAAAACAACAACTAGGCGTTTACTGCCTTTCATTTCTTTGATTACTTTTTCTACTTGATTACAACGAGTTCCTAGAGGATCGCGCGCGTCTACTACTTCTAAAATTACATCGGCTGCTTCTACAACTTTTCTGAATTCCTTGTAGTAAGCCTTCAGTGAGTTTTCATGGTTATTCTCGTGGGTCTTGTCCAAGCTTAACGGAGTCAGGTTTTCATGGATTTTTCCGCGCATTTCTGCCCTCGCTACAAGGCTTTCAAGCCCTCCTTTCGCCGCAACAGACTTTTCTTCTTCTTTCCGCTTCTGGCGTTCTAATTTCGCCTGTTCATGCTGTTTTTGCCTCTCTTCTTCCTTCTGTTTTTTCATTGCTTCTACTTCTTTTAGGATGTCCTCTTTGAAGGGACAGATGTTGGGCACTTGAATTACGCTCGGTTTGTTCTTTTTAGGGTTCTTTTTTGCTTCTCTACGCTGTTTTTTATTATGATCACGAATCCTTTTTTGGATTTTGTAACGTTGCCGCGCGGGTTGTCGCTTTGATTGTTTCCCTAGGAAATTTTGAGGTTTTTAAATTATTTTTCAAATTACTAATACTCACTGTTGGGCTTTAGCTTTGCCATAATTTCGAAGACTCACCACAAATTCACGTGTATACGTTAAACATAACCTAACAAATAAAATGTCATAAGTCATAACATGGCAACAAAAATAAAGTTGGTAATTTGTACAAGCGGGAAAATTTAAAAAAATACGACCAATTGGCGGTAAAGGAAAAAATAATGTTTTTTATTTCTCTTAAACTCTGACATTTATTTATTGTACACTTATTTTATTAATTTAACTTTATCGTTTGCCCTTTGCTTTAGTTTTAATTCGCCTATTCTTGCCTGGCCTCTTGCTGGCGGCACTTTTCCCCTTTTTACCAGGTAAAGGCTTCTTAAACTTGGGATTTTCACGAAAGTCTGCTACACTTTCCTTCGTGTTCAGTTTAACACCCCTCTTTTTACCACCAAACCCAAATTTCTTGTCCCTTGTCTTCCTCTTGTCGATCGCCTTTTTAGATTTTTTTCCGTCCAAAAATCCCAGATCCTTGCTCTGTCCTTTGCGCACCTTCTTCACTTGATCCAACATAATTTTCTTCTCTTTCTGCCTCTCCAACTTGGCTTGGACCTGCAGAACTTTGCCTTCTTTACGCTGCGCTCTTAGTTCCTTAACCCTTTCACTCCTCTGCTTCTGTGCTTGTTTCTGCATCAAGTGCGACCGAATTTTTTGCATGTGCTCGTCAGTTTTGGCCATTTCAGCGAAATAATCGTCAGGACGTATGGTCTTCAAGCCCATTTTTTTGAGTTTAGGGAGTGCTTCCATAACTGCGCCTTGTGCCTGTCTATAAAAAGTTGCCTCTCGTTTAAAGTCGTGCAAAACAGGGTCGACACTGGGTTCAAATTGGGGTAGCTTCTTGTTGTTTTTTAACTCGCTCGCGCGTTTGGTTTCGTGGATTAGCATTTGGGCAGCCATTTCAGGTGCAAGAGGCGCCTGTTTGTTGACACATTCAAGCGTTTCAACCCATGGTAGATTCAGCTTAATGTCGGCAAGTTTCTGCTTCAAACCACTCTGTGAATTTGGTTTTAATGAAATGCGTCTATTAAGTAAATGCAATCTACTTACGACATTATTAACGAATTGCTTTGTGGGTTTTACTACCGTGTTTAAGCCTGGCTTTAGGCGACCGTCCACCAATGCTTCTTGTAACTACAAACATAACGAATTAATGGTTGAGTAATTTAAATTATTTGTAGAAATTACCTCGAGATCGCTCTCATTGAGCTCCGACTCGCTGGAACTCATCTCGGGTGTTTTTTGCTGAATTATTTTTATAAACAGGACACACGTGAAATAACCTCAAATCAACATAACCCCATAAAAAACAGACAAGAAAGAAAAAGAGAAACCTATGAGAGAAACAGAGAAAAGTAATATAACCGCAGTACCAGACAGGGTTGCCAATAAACTATTTAGAATAAATATAATTTTTAAATATCTTCACAGATAACAAAATTTATTTGATTTTGGACCCCTTTCATAAATCCTGATTCGTTTCAAAAGCGTCTGCTCAGTAAAAAGTTATAAATATACAATTTGGAAGCCCTCTCAGGACAATGTAAAATGTTGTCATCATTTTGCTAGTTTTTAACTTATTTTCCCTTTTTTTTAACTGGTCTCATTGGGTAATTTCATTTTCGAATTATAGAGCGTACAATAAAACCGAGGCTCAGGTGCCCCTATGCTTTTGTTTTATTTTTTACAGCATATACCATCAGTGTCTTTGGCAAATCCTAAATAATGCAGAGCTTAAACTGGCAAATTGTTGCCACGATTTTCTTATTACGAAACTATTTTTTTTACATTCATTTCACCAAAAAAATTGATTGTTGGCAATCAAGTTGCAGGTCCCTTTAGTGCGAACAATTAAAACCGAATTGGCCCTGGAATCTAACAAGAAACTTTTGTTTTATATTTTACGAATTTGAAGTTGTCAAATTATGACATTTTACAATAACTATCAAATATAAATTTGCCCAAACGGCTTCTAAACCGACGCCTTAAAGTGAAATTTATTAAAAAAGACATTAGATGAATCTAATGTAAGGTGTCCCAAATGATTGTGAACTAAAATTAATCACAAATTTCTCCAACTAAAAGTCAAATTGTTTTTACACTCTAACGAATTTCAAAGTGCTTTTATGGCCTACACAGCTTCGTTTTTATTTTGTACGAACGCTACATTTTCTACTGTTTGAAATTATTTATTATTATCGATTAAATGAAGCCGATTAAAGGGAGCATTTTTCTAAAATTAAATAATAAATATAGAACTTCGGTTATCATTCGCTTAACAGTGTGAATCATGCTTAATCGAAATAGACAAACCTATTAGTTTCACTCTAACCTCAAAAATTGTTGATAAACAAATAGTCCACTATGTTCAATAAATACCCAAAACCCATCAGTTAATTTATTTTTTGCTAAGTAAAATGAAGCGAGAACGCACCGGGGATAACTGCAGACCGTTTAAATTATAAGTATCATTTACAATTTAGAAAATGTTTGTAAATTCAGTAATACTGACGTCGTTTGTTTACAGCCCATCAAATTGTGAGTCTAACCGGAATCAGTTTCGAGCGGAAAAGCATTATCGTAAGTCATTCATTGTGTGAATAACACAGCACAATTGCGCATTTTAGGGCTTTGTGGAACTGACTGTAGTGCCTCTGCGAGACAACTTACGACACGTCAAACTCAACGCAAAGCAGTGCCGCATATATCGCGTGATTCTGAACGACGACTATGAGGCCCACTTTCAGTATTTCGACCCATTCTTGGATATCTGCCAGTCGGATACTGAAACGTAATTGGTTTACTCAGTTTTACAATATGGAGTAATTAAGATTTAAATTTCACAATTTCCTGAACCCGGTGCTCAAATTAAAGCTCAAGGGACAGGTCAGGTTCATAAGAGAAACACGAAATTTAATTTTGGCGTTTTTAAGAGTTGTATACACAAAAAACTTGCCAGATTTTCAATTGAATTTTCTTATAACCAGAATGGAAGCCAACCACTGTACAACCGTGGACAGTCAAGAATAACACTTTAGCCGGCGGGTGTGATGCAAATACCGACTCAATGACAATATGTCATAGAGTCGGTATTTGCATGACACGGGTGTTATTCTTGACTGTCCATGGCTGTACTATCGATTTTGCACTTTATAAGTGAATTTAAAAAAACTTGTCATTTAATTCTGCCTTTTTAGAGTTTTGTGTTACAGGACAGATTTTTGTCGCATTTTTTTGGAATTTATTTGGCATATTTTCTCTTCATCAATCGTTTCTGAACCTTTCGCAAATCAGTTTGTTTTTTCTCGTGTTTTTTGAGTAGTTTGTGTTGTGTTCTGTGCTATGACATGAAACTATTTTTAAGAAGGCATGTTTCGAATTGCAGCCGCAGCTTGGAAACGTTTTCTACGCACCACCTCCAGGCAGCGCTCAAAGTGGACCCGGACAACAATGCCGGCGAGTTAGTTGTCACAATTCCTCCCGAGGCTTCCCATTTAGTAGCCGAGGGTACGGCACTACGCGTGGGGATCGAATTTTCTTTGGAACAGCCACAAGGTGGTATACATTTCGTAGTGCCGCCAAAAGAAGGCACATATGCGGAACGCGGCGTGCATTTATTCACTTACGGCCATCAGAACTCGTCGCGGTTGTGGTTTCCGTGCGTGGATAGCTTTGCAGAGACTTGCACCTGGAAGCTGGAATTCACCGTCGACGACGAGATGACTGCCGTGTCCAACGGCGATTTAATCGAAGTTGTGTACACGCCAGACATGCGAAGAAAAACGTACCATTACTCCTTGAACATCCCAACTTGCGCGCCTAACATTTCCTTAGCCGTGGGGCCGTTTGAAATTTACGTGGACCCGTACATGCACGAGGTGACCCATTTTTGTCTACCGAACTTGCTCCCGCTTCTTAAGGTCACCACGAGATACATGCACGAGGCGTTCGAGTTTTACGAAGAGACTCTGTCGAATCGATACCCGTACTCGTGTTACAAACAAGTATTCGTTGACGAAACGCACGAGGACTATCGTTCGTACGCTACCATGAGTATTTTAAGCGTGAATTTGCTCCATTCGGCTGTTGTAATCGATCAGGTGTACACGAGTAGGACAATGATGGCGCAAGCGATCGCCGAACAGTTCTTCGGTTGCTTTATTTCGATGCAAAACTGGTCGGACATGTGGCTCAACAAAGCGATAAGTCAATACTTGTGCGGTTTATACTGCAAGAAGAGTTTCGGCAACAACGAGTACAGGTTTTGGGTGCAGAGTTTGCTGCAGGATGTCGTCAAGTATGAGGAGCAGTTTGGAGGGATCATACTGGATCCTAGTCAACCGCCGGCGCCGCTTCCAGTCGGCTCCAACATGGTACAGCCCAGCACGAAGCACAACGAAGAAAAATTTTATTTCTCAATAAGAAACTTGCACACCATGTCTCCTATGTACATGAAAGCGCTGCATAAGAAAGCGTTTTTGGTGATGAGGATGTTGGAGCATAGGATCGGACTCGAGTTGTTGTTGCAAGTGTTTAATAAGCAGTTGTCGTTGGCGACGAACGCCGCTCAACAGAAAATCGGGAGCGGGTTGTGGGGACATATGTTGATCAGCACTAACGTCTTCACTAAAGCAATTTTTACGGTGACTGGAAAGGATATGGCCGTGTTTATAGACCAGTGGGTACGCACCGGGGGACACGCCAAGTTTCATCTCACTTCGGTTTTTAACAGAAAGCGGTAAGAACCATTTTCGTATTATACAAATTTCTGTTTTGTCATTTTGTTAGTTCGTTTTTTATTGCATATCCAGGCCCAATTTACAATATGATTGATACTGATATCAATTTAAAAACAATTGTACATAAAATCACAATTTATAACATAAAAAACTAGTAAAAATTATAACAAGGGTATGAAAAAAAATTGTTGTCTTTTTCATTGTAAATCTTTATTTCTATTGAATCGACTATCAATTATTTATGGAAGTAAATGAGTAGAATTTTGCAGTTTTATGAAGGTATGTAGGTTTCTACTACTTTTTATTTGCAGTTTTTTCTTCATATTGTTATTCCAGTTTCTATCGTTTTGAATTCTTTTGAAAAAAAGAGGAATTTTTATTGGTGACTTTAAATTGTCCATGAATTTGATAATAACAGTCATAATATTATTTTTCAATGTCACTCGGTTATTCTGAAATTGTGATTTTACCAATCAATGTCGCTTCGAGAACCGTATGGTCTTTTGCAGCAAAAAAACATTTTGCCTCAATTTTACTAGTGCATTTAAAATTAAATTTTGAGACAAAACAGCACGTACGAGACAGAGCAGCTGATACATAATCTTTAGCCGATTTTTACTGTATAAATAACAGTTTTTGCACGAGGGGTTTTATCTCCCATCTTCAAACAGGATCAAAATTGCTCGCTGTTAACTTCTTCAATCGCTCACTTCTCCAAAAAAAATTCAGAAACTTTCCTCGACTGTTCTCTCTAATTCAAAAATTTTCTTCTAGCATTTTTTCAATTCCAAAAAATTCATACATACAGACTTATGGAAATGCATACAAATATTTTAAAGGGTAGTAGAACTAGTCAATTTGAGCAACTTTTCCTAAAAAACATTTCTTCAAAATGTAGTTTTTTTCGTATTTTAACTCGGCCTGATTTTAACGTGTCGTTGATGCATCAAGTGCAAATACATTAAAAACACCAATGAAAGAGAACGTCCCTCGCAAAAATTCTTATCATAACGTGCGTTCAAAAAAAAACGAGGCTGCGTTGGCCATGGAATTTATCGGCTTTCCAGTGTAGAAACCATAGAAAACATAAACATAGATTTGACAAATGTCAAGATCTGTCAGTTTAAAATTTACCATCGAAATAAAACGGCCCAAACGCTAGGACAGTCTAATTTTATTTTTAATGAGCATTTTTAGTAATCATTGGTTTTTAAACCTTCGAATCCAAGCAAATCCGAACCTTTTTTTTCTAATGTATATTGTGTAATTTATAACTCACTAGTGGTCAACGTTCGTGTTTAACAAATATATACAACGATTGGTAGGTCACAAACATATTATTTTTAAATTGATATTATTATTATTATTACTTAAATGATGGGGTAAAAAAAATTGGTACTTTAAATAAAATGTAAACATGTAAAAAAATTAATGTAAACTTTAATGAAAGACAATCCGTAATTAAACTCCAAAAACAAACAACATTTATTGATTGGCATTGAGAAAGTGGTCCAGATTACATGTCCTCACTAGTCACGCAATTGCTTTCGATTTTTTGCCGTAGCCCGTCCAAATTTTTTGGTCTATTAAAATAATAAACCTTGGAATCTTCGAATCCAAGCAAACCCGAACCTTTTTTTTCTAATGTATATTGTGTAATACAACTCCCTAACGGTCGACGTCCGTGTTTAACTATATATACAACGATTTTTGAAATATTAATTGAGAATGCAGTTGCTCTTAAACTGAATTGGTAGGTCTCGAGTTGCGCATAGAGACTGATGACCCATGAAGGTTGACGGGTAACTGAGTGCTGCCAAATATTCTCAAGACATTTTTCGGTTTTGAGACTGATTCTTCTTCATCGATCTATTCACGACTTACAGTTATATCAAATTAATGACCGTCCTGGTCGTGCCGATATTCTCCTCAACAGAGGAGAAGCTGTAACAATGAATAGATTGATGTTTGGATTCACAACGATACCGGGAAATGTTTTGCACTTTTTTTTATCCCATAATGATTTATCCCATTGTCAACAAGGAAGCTAACCTAAACATGAACAGACTCGAACTGACAGTTCGAAATTTTGCTACACTAAATTGATGCACAAGGTTTTTCCATGGCCAACGCAGCCTCGTTTTTTTTTGAACGCACGTTAGTTTTTTGTACACAAAAAGCATGTTTTGAATTCAGTTTTAATCCACCGGTCGTGCGGTTATCGTTGCTTTATTTTCAAATTTCGAGACAGTTTTGAATGTGGTGAAATGGCGATTTTCAGTAATTCTGAATTAAATGATATGGTAATGGCTTATGGTGCAGCTTTCGGGAGTGCATCAAGAGATTTTGCCAAATTTAACCCAAATAATCGCGGTCGCGGTCGTCAAAGATCAGTGGCTGTGATAAAAATAAAGTGAGTAGGTTTTTGGAGTGTTTTATCCACATACTTTTTCGGATTCCTATTAGGTAAAGTCAGTAACAAACAATCAATCTATCTATTTATTATTACTGATCTACCACAATGCTTCATTAAATTGCGTTAAAGGTTTTTGAGTGCGTATTTTTTTCTTATTGAATTTTATCTCCTGAACAAAGAATTTTTCGCAAAATTTGTTAAAATTTTTGTATTAATTTCCAAAACATTTGTATTTCAGGGTTCACGCCAACGTCTTAAACGGATTACAAAGTTTATCTATATGGCATTACTTTTTCGTTGTATTAAATTTTTGCGTTTTAATGTATGGGTCTGATTTATATACAATTTATTTATTTCTGGGACATGACGTATACAAACCGGTACAAATTAATCTGATTTGAAATACATAATTCAGGGTTTCTTATAACGCGGATTCTCCATATTTCAAATTTTTACTTTCTTATCCTCTGCTGAGTTATTTCAAGTTGAAAATGTCGTAGTTTCAAGCAACTTTCATATTTTTTATAAAGTTTTCCTTAAAAGAAAATTGCAAAAAGCAGCCTGTACCCCCCTAGAATCATAATTATTTTATACACAGAATTTTTTTAAATTTTATTTAACATGCGTTGGCCTGCCGAAAAGAAGAAAAAATATTTGCTTTTGCTTACATTTAAGTTGACATTTTTTTCATGAATAATTTAAAATTTCTAATGACGGATTTGCTTTTTATTTGTAAATCTAAGGAACACCATCGAGCTGGAGATCCGACAAGACGCCACTACGCAATTAGGCATTCGGAAATACGTCGGTCCGCTTTTGGTGACGCTGCAAGAACTCGACGGCACTTTCAAGCACATGCTGCAAATCGAGAACACTGTAGTCAAAGCGGACATCACTTGCCACTCCAAGAGCCGGCGCAACAAGAAAAAGAAAATTCCGTTGTGCACGGGCGACGAGGTCGACATGGACCTCAGCGCTATGGAGTAAGAACGACCAAGTGGCGAGTACACCGCACGACTTGTCGTATCATTGCAGCGACTCCCCCGCCTTGTGGATACGACTGGACCCCGAGATGACTCTCCTCCGTTCTGTGGTGATTGAACAACCAGACTATCAGTGGCAGTACCAGCTGCGCCATGAACGCGACGTCACCGCGCAAATGGAGGCGATTTTAGCCCTGGAGCGCTACCCGACTCCTGCCACGAGACTCGCCCTGACCGACACCATCGAAAACGAGCAGTGCTACTATAAAATTCGTTGCAAGGCGGCGCACTGCCTCACCAAAGTCGCAAACGCGATGGTGGCGAACTGGGCGGGTCCGCCTGCCATGCTCGCGATTTTCAGAAAGCTGTTCGGTTCGTTCGCGGCGCCGCACATCATCAGACAGAACAGCTTCACCAATTTCCAGCACTATTACTTGCAGAAGACGATACCGCTGGCGATGGCGGGGCTGAGAAACGCGCACGGGATTTGTCCGCCGGACGTCATTCGCTTCTTGTTGGACCTGTTCAAGTACAACGACAACTCGAAAAATCGTTACTCGGACAACTACTACAGGGCGGCTTTGGTGGAGGCGCTGGGGTGCACGGTGACGCCGGTCGTCTCGGTTATACACCAAGGAGCGCCGATTACTGCGGACAGCTTGAGTGCAGACACTAAACTCATCCTGGAGGAGGTCACCAGGATGTTGAACCTGGAGAAGGCGCTGCCGTGTTACAAGTTCACGGTGTCGGCGGCGTGTTTGAAGGCGCTGAGAAATTTGCAGAAGTTCGGGCATTTGCCCAGCAGACCAACCATCTTCAAAAGTTATGCCAGTTATGGACATTTCATAGGTTGGTTGGTGTTATTCGCAATTGATTAAATTCTTCACTGGTCCAACGAGAGAAAAAATTAAAATTCCGGTTGATTCGTTTACTCGCTGGAGCCAAAGCGCAAACACAAGGCAAGACGCGAACAGTGGACAATTTTTGATAGGAATAACAGAAGCGGCTGTGTGGTTTGACTTGGAGCGTTTGCAGATGTGAGACTGGCGGCGCTCGAGTGTTTGGTTGATTTTGTCCGCGCCGACGGCCGATGGAACGATCTGCAAGACATCTTAGACATTTTGGAAAGCGATCCGGATCCGGGAATACGGCACAAGTTGGCGGAATTGATCATACGGAATCCTCCATTTCGACGCGCTCATCATGAGCGTTTGGATATACCAGACTTGGTGGAACGCATCTGGACCAATATCAAGTAAGAAATATCAGTTGAAGCAAATGTAGCGCTACGATTTTGATCTCGTCAAGTTGATTGCGTTGATGTTTCGACAATCTTGTTGTAAATGTCGGTATTGAACTCGTTTCAACGTGTTTTATTTGTATAACTTTTGCGTGATGCTTTTGAGTGAGTTTTAACCCAGTTATGCGAATTTTTTGTCGATAATGGTAAAAATGGTAGTCATAAAATTCCACCAAAGCAGCATTCAAATCGGACGCTTCAATATTCCTCTAAGTAATTATTCCACATTCGACATATGCACAAAAATAAATGTAGCAAACTTTTTTCAGCCGAACTATTTTGTGTAAATAACAGAAACACATCTTATGTTAGTTAGATTTGTGCTAAACAATCGCATTATCATTCGCACTATAAAAAAATATTTACCTGGCTTCAAAATACGGAATTCAAAATTTTGTAACAAAACTCCTATTTATGAAAGTATGTAGGCTTTCACGGTCGGTGTTATTAATTATAACGTTCTTCTTTGGGATTTTGGACCGTGTTCCATTTGAAGTTCCATTAGAATACCATGTTCTTGTGGTTCAGTGTATATTGGTACAACTAAACGAAGTATTAAAACACGTTTAACTGAACACAAGAGGAACTGTCGTTTAGGTGAGTTTGATAAATCTGCCGTAGCTGAACATGGATTGTCTAATGGGAATCATAACATAAAATTTGATGAGACAAAACTTCTGTCGTCCACGTCACAGTACTACCCACGCCTACACCGTGAAGCTATTGAAATTTATAAACACCAAGATAATTTCAATAGAATGGGTGAAGGGTTAAAGATGGACAAAACTTGGCAACCGGTACTGTCAACGAGAAGGGTAATGTCATTTATTCCAGAAAATCAAGCAAACACTGCAAATAACAACAAAAATTATGCAACGCCGCCGCAGAAAATAAATGTGACAGTCGCGAATGTGACAGCGAAGAGAACACTTCGAGCTCTTCCACATCGCAACTTAAACCACTGATGAAATCCACCGCAGTTGTGGATGAAACGTCTGGAGATTCATTGGGGTCACTTGTTGAATTAGCTCCTCGGAGCGTTCACTACACCCCCCCTAATGGAACTTCAAATGGAACACGGTCCAAAATCCCAAAGAAGAACGTTATAATTAAAACTCCTATTATCTAAATATGACTAACAAGTATCACAGACTGCAAAAGAAGATGTTTAGGTGTACAATTTGAGCTCTCTCAGTTATTGCAGCCAAAACCACTAACCATGTAATAATACACATAATTCTATTATCCTTCAAATCTTGAAGATGTGTCACTACCATTAAATATTAAAAGTAAATAATAAAACAATTGTCTTTTTTATTGGACAAATGGTATATTTGGGTTAAAATGGTAGCGTTACTTTTGCCTAACTTGCAAAACGAACCGTTTTATAATTTCGTTGAATCTGTTTTTTAGCGGTATGTTGTCTCACGATACTCGTCTTCGTTGCGATTTGGTCGATTTCTATTACACACTTTACGGAAGCCGTCGCCCCGTGTGTCTCCCCATTCCCGAACTGGCGGGAGTCATGAATTCGTATAAGGAGGTGAGGAAATTCGCCTCTACCATTCCCAAGCAGGAGGCGAAGCACACGCCTAAAGAACACATCAATCCCGTAATAGTGGACAATTTGGAGTGCATGAACGTGGAGGTGATGGCCAACGACGGAAGAGTGAAAGACGAACCGATGGACATGCACGTAGAACCGCCACGTCAGACTCCCAAACAGGAGTATTTTTCGGATAATTCTGTCTCGTTGCCCGGTATGGGACAAAGCGGTCCCGTCGGATTTGAACCTGGGATGTTTAAAAAAGACGACTCGAAGCACAAATCCGAGGGTGGTAAATTGAAGAAGAAGAAGAAGGACAAGAAGAAACACAAACACAAGCATAAGCACAAACACGAGCACAAGCACAGCAAAGACAAGAAGGAGAAAGATCCGAGTAAGAAGGTGAAGGAAGAGACTTTAAGTTCAGTGAGTTCGACGCCGAGTCCAAATCCGATTTCGGTAGGAGGCGAGTCGCTCTGATTTTAAAACAGTAAACAGCGGTTGTTAGTCGCCTGAGATGTGACAAGTATCAGAAAAATAAATAAATTAATAAAATTGTTAAAGCAAAATTTAATTTGTTTAAATTTACTCCTAGTACAAAAAATGAGACAGTGTATTTTAGGCAAAATTCCTGATTTTTCTGAAATCTAATTTTTTTGTCACAATTTTTTATAAAAATTTAAAGTCGCCGCGCACACGTATACATTTAAAATTAAAATTGGTGTATGACTGGTTGCCTATGCTGCCTCGCAAAATGGTCCAACATCCCTCAAATTCACGAATTTTTGGCAAAAAAATCAGGAATTTTGCCAAAAATACACGATTTTGAACAAGTGCCGGCCTCTTTTTCGAGGCAGCATAGGCAACCAGTCATACACCAATTTTAATTTTAAATGTATACGTGTACGCGGCGACTTTAAATTCTTATAAAAAATTGTGACAAAAAAATTAGATTGAAGAAAAAATCAGAAATTTTGTCAAAAATGCAGATTTTAAACAGGTGCCGGACTCTTTTTTCGAGGTAGTATAGGCAACCAGTCATACACCAAATTTAATTTTAAATGTATGAGACTAAAAATTCTGTATTTTTTTAATAAAAAATTGGGATTTAAGAACAATTTTGATTATTTGCTAGATCCGAAATCATTTTACATCCACTCAGTGATTATTTTTAGTGAAGAAAAAGTTATTAAATAAGTGCACTAAGCCAGTGTGAAATTTGCAGGTGGGAAATAACAAAGGATTAGAATCTATTCATTTATTTTAAATATTAATCGATTACATAGTGTGGGTGTGCTCGTCAGGATAAAATATGGTATTTACAATGTAATAGTGAAACATAAATTGTACTTAATAATTTTAAAGCTCATGTAGAGATAAGGATTTGAGTCGTGATTTCGACAGCGATGATTGTTCCGCTTCGTCGAGCGAATAACCGAACAGAAAACCACGATCAATCGAAGGAACAATGAGAACTAAGTGTCGTCGTAGTAATAATATGTAATTGCCTAAACGTAATGTACAGTTCTCACGGTTCAAACTGTCTCAAACAGTCGAGGAAATGGGCAGAGACGGTAAGGACAGAGAGATAGACGGAGATCAATGAAAAAAAGAACACGGAGAGTAGGTAAGTAGTCTATAACAACATAACTGCTTCAAACAGTTCGAATCTCAACAAGTCGTCCAAAATATTCACAAATATACATCCTTCACCACGTGTATTTAATACTAGGGATGTTGACGCAAACGAATTGCTTATTACATCGATAACAATAAAATAACAACTGCAATTTATATACATCGACAAAAAAGCGTAACTTTGATTGGTCAATGATATAAAAATAATTGTACACTACAAACTACGGGTCGGATCGGCATCCGCGACCAAACAAACACAGTCGCGATGCGATCAGTCCGAAATAATCAATGGAATCAGTACGAGGAACAGAGAACACGATTAGATGCGTCTTTTACGCCTCTCATTCGTCCACATATTCACGGGGGATGGGGAACGTTCCGTAACAACAAAGACCTAACTATGAACTAAAATAGTTTTTTCCTCTTATATATTTTTTTCTTTTCTTATGTACTTTGGACATAACTAACTACGATTTTTCCAAAGAGGACATGCATTTACAGAGCATGAATTAACAAATTTTTTTCTCAAGAATTAATAATAATATACAACGTGTATATGCTAGGATTACAATGTCTGTATTGTATACCTATGTCATGAAATCGTATTGCTCCTATTGCTTCCCACAATACAACCTCACTCTCTAAATGATTATCATTTTATTTACAATCTTAGCCTAGCCTCTCACTATTACACATCTTTACCAGTTGGTTGTACAGCACTCGGACCGCTTTCTTACAAACTTACATTTTTATCCACTCTTCATCTGTCGATATTGCTTTGCTTCGAAACTTGCGACGCGACCTACTCTACTATTTATTTAACTGTTGAGAAATTTTGTGATTGGTTCTTGTTGCCGGCCACCCAGTTTGTGAAGACATCCCTGAAACGATAACATTTGTTTGTCAATACCAGATTGCTTTACGGTACATTCTTAGAATAACTCGACTTAAAATTCATCTAACATGCATGTCAAAATGTTATACCACAAACGACAAAAACATACGTTCAGGTCATCAGTTAAAATACCAACCACTCAACTTTTTAGCAATTACATCATTTTAATTCTCCAACACAACGAATTCTAAGTGAGAAATTTAACATTTTGAATTTTTCCTTTACTAATACTTATATCGATTTATTCTTTATCCGAATAAAATAACTACGCTGACTTTGTCTTAAAAATAAACACATTACAGAACTCGGCAGTCATTTTTTAGCATCGTGGAGGACCAGCGATATTGCCGGCAAATCAAGAGATACCACGCCATCAAAACATTTTCCAATGTAACAGTTAAGTGTATTTTAGATATTTCTATCAACTATTTGTGAGCTAAAAATATTTTCAATAAAATTTTTTTTATAAATATTCGTATTTTTATTGAATTCTTGGATTTACCTTCGAAGTCATACAAATAAATTTAAAAAAGGCAAGATGAAGTTATTTTTAACAACCATATTAAGACTACAAAAAAAATTTTCAAATAGTGCTCCGTTTATCGCTTAGCAGCGATATAATCGATCAATAAATTGTTTTTGTTAACAAGTTAAAATGTCTCAAAACTTTACGTAAAAATAATTCAAAAAAAAATTATAATACATTAAAGGATGTTCTATTAAAAATACTCTCGTACTAAGGACCAAATTTCGTTCAATTAATATCAGTTTTAAACAAAAATAAAAATAACTTTAAATCAGGACATTTCAGAATGTATAAAAATGCGATTGTGAATAACATAAAGTAAAATACACTGATACTTTCATTGCAGTGGTAAGAGCGAACATTTTATATTTTCTATTTGTCCTATACAGTGTGGATCAAAAGGTTGGAACTAATTCGATAACTTTTTTATAGGGAGCGACAGAAAAAAATCGCTTGGACACGTACACTTTTAATTTTAAATGCCCTAATTCTGCCATAAAAATTTGCTTTGTTATACCATCTCTTTCAAGGCCATGACTTTTGTAATAGGTTACATAACAATATTTTTGAGAAAAAATGAAAATTTAAAAATTAGAAATTTTGGTAATCACACCACAAATTTTAAATAATGTCATAAAAAAATTTCAACATCGTCTTAGTCATTGTCAACTTGAAGAAGGTTGAAGGCAGTTTGAACATTTAATCTGATTATTTTGTAAATTTTTCATGTTATTTAAATAAACTGCTATTGTTAAAATCATTAAATTACTAAATAACAAACAAAAAAATAACTTTTTTCTCAAAAATATTGTTATGTATCACATTACAAATTTTATGGTTTTATATGCAAAAAAACATGCTCTTTAAAATGACGCAATAAAAAAGTAGTTACCATTAAAAAAAATGACGTCACGGCCTTGAAAGAGATGACATAACAAAGCAAAATTTTTATGTCAGAATTAGCGCATTTAAAATTAAAAATTCACGTGTCCAAGCGATTTTTTCTGTCGCTCCCTATAAAAAAGTTATCGAATTAGTTCCAACCTTTTCATCCACACTGTATGTATAATCGGGGCTGTAAAAATAATTCTAATACAAATATTTTTGATAGTGTTTATTAGAAATGTTTTCGATGAAAAATTGCATAAAACTTGAAATTATACCGTAAGTTTTTAAAACCTAAAAATGTGGTTTTTGCTTCAAAATATAAATTTGTTCTGAACAGGAACAAAAGACAAAATCATTTTGTTTTGTAAATGTTTATTAAAACCAAGTTTTTTTTTCTAGAATTTTAATATGTAACGTTAGTATGAAAGGTGAGACATTACAATCAGGCCCTATAAGTTTACAATAGACTTAGAGCAGATAGTTCAAAGGAAATGTTGTTTACGACAGCGATAATTTAGGAATGAAACTAATAACTCACCGGCAGTGGCTGACGACGCACTCATTACTGCAATACTCGTCCTCCCACTCGGAATTTGTGATGGCCGGATTGGGACAGCCGTGCCGTATACATGAATTGGGTCTCATCTGTCCCTGTGCTACATTCTGTTGTGCAACCGAAGTGGGTACAGACGGCGGCGGCGGTTGTCCCGAGATCGGCGGCGAACTCGAGACCATGGGGGGCGGACTCACGTGTTGTTGCATGTGGGGCGAAACCGCGTGTTGTTGTTGCGGCGACATCGGCATGTGCTGCTGTTGAGAAACCTGCGACAGAACGTCTCGTCTAACTCCCATCCCCTGTCGGCTCCAAACCCTCTCACCTGTTGCATATACCCAGGATGTTGCTGCTGCTGCATGTGTTGCATGTGCACTTGGCCCATCGGCGACTGCATCATGTTCTGGTGCGGGGACTGCTGCTGGGGTTGGGGCATGTTCGTCATCATCGGCGGTTTCTTTCCGATGGGAGGTTGCTGGGCCGGAGGCGTTGCCGACGAAGACATCGGGGGCGAAGGAATAGTGCCTTGAGGGGTGTAGCCTCCGTATTGTGGCGCTCCGGCGCTGTAGTTGCTGTAGTTGCCGTACATGCCGTCACCTTCGCCGGCACCCTTCGACACCAAACTCGCCCTATACGCCGCCAACGCCTTCAAATATTCCTTCTTCGCCGCCTCGGTCTTTTTCTTGTACACCTGTGAAATGGTCATCAGTTCAATTCTTCGGAAAGTCAAATTCAAAAATAACCACCATGTGGTGCACGTGCGTTTGTTTTGCTTTGGATTTCGGTGTCAAACACCGTTACCAACGCAACCTACGCACGCTAGGCCTATTCTATACTATTTATAGGACATAATCGCTTACGCGATCGCTCCATTTTAACAACAAGCGATTAGTTTACTAAATAATTTCTATTCGAATTAAATAATTTTATAAATAAAAGGTTCAAAACGTTATGTTTAACAATTTCAATGGCATCGGATTGAATCTTGATAACACCACAGATTACTCCAGATGACTGACTTCATAGGGCCATTATGTCCGGAACTATCTCTTTTCTACACATTTAAACTAGGCGCATGACATCTTTGTTACAGATACCATAAGCAAATGTAGAGGCGCTGTAGTCGTTGCTAATACTTTGTACGACCGCTAAATGTCACTACAAAAACTTTTAAATTCAAATAAAAGGCTCAATATTTTTGCTATTTTAAATTGAACAATGTACAATTCCGTGTTTTTTAAAAAGCGTGACTGTTTCTACGCTTGTTGCTTTTTTTCTGACTAATATTTTAAAAACAGCATTTGCTGCAATTATAATAAAGCCAGTAAATGTCAAAACTTGCTTGTATATTGAATTTGTGAAAAATTTTAAGCGAAAGATGGGTCTTTTTTATAGTATTTGTGTTGTTGGTGAAAAAGTGAAGAAAGGTAAGGATGTTTTATTAATACAACAAATTCAGGAAATCTAATTACATAACTCTAGAGCGAAACTGTGGCAAGAAGCTCCAAATGTCCAATATTGCAATCTAAAGCAAAAGTGGAGGGTTTGCAAAAAACACTTTCGGCATCCTTAGATATTAGGCTTCATTATTCCTTATTTTTGTGTATGAATTTGAAGAACTAAGTCAGGTTGCTCTATTGGTTGTCCGGCAGGTTTTTCAAAATTTCCATTATTATACAATAACCCCAAGTAATTATCATATGTGTAAGTTATACCTATCTTAAGAAATGTAATTGTTAACATTTTAGGTATAATTTTGTTTAATTTAAATTATGTAATATAATAAATTGATTTTTATAAAATTGTATGTTTGTATGACGTGTAAATCATAAAATATTCAAAATATAATAGCATTTTTACTACTTATAAAGAGAGGAGAGACTATTTAAATTTGCCGCAAAATTTGATCGATGCGCCATCTGAAAACTGTTACATAATTTGAAGGTCATTAAAGGTCATTCCGCCAAAATATTTGCAGTCATCTGGAGTAATCTGTGATAACACCCATAAAACCGACAATTTCTAATCAAATATCACAATAATCGGAAGTGTGCTATAATCGAAATCAAATGAATTTGATGAAGCATCATCGAAGATTGCCACATCTAAATTTTCAGCGTTCGTACGTATCGTTTGAAAAATATTCCAATCGGAATCAACTGTATTTTTGTCGTCAGAAAATAAACGACTATTTGCTGGACTTATGTTATTAATGGTTGTTTTTTGTGGATTTAGTTTTAATTTTACGATATAGCGCCCTTTTATCGTTACCGTTCGCGATAATTTAGTCATAAAATTAAATTTCATTTAATAACAACACACACGTAAGTGTGCACTTAACCCACAGTCATCGTCGTGATTAATTTCCAGAATTATAATTTGATCATAAAAGATTTTATGCATTCGTGCACTTACGTCCTCTTAGAGGCGTCGTTTCAATTATGATTTGTGGCCGACCCATGACCTGCATCATCGTAAAAGTTTTATTTTAAACTGTAATCGAGATCAAATTGCCGCTTCCAAGGTCCGGTCGGTTTTATTCTTGTAACTTGCACGTGGTGCGGTTGTTGTCACTTACGTTCTTGTGTTCGGAGTCCAGGGCGTCCCACATGGAAGCGACGATTTTCGAGACTTCTCCGAAGCTGGCGTTGGGGTTCTGTCCCTTGATGGCCGCCTGGGTGTCACGGAAGAAGAGCGCGTACGCTGAGACGGGTCTTAGAAACAAACAAACAAAAAAAAAACGCTGGTAAAAAATTGATGATGATAAATTGATGATGGATTTGGAATCGGCCCGCGCCACTACATAGTAAGTAAAATTGCAACAATAAATCTGCTGTTACAACTTGCGCGCACCGTGAATGTTAGCTTTATGGGCCATATAACGTCTTCCTTTCTGTTATGCAGCTGGGTAAATGGCATTCTCAACATTTTAATACGATTTAATAGCACCGACGAAAATCAATAACGCCTGCACAAGCGGATTTCGAAAGATTGTCTCGGCGCCGTTTCCCTGCTGCGGGAAATTAGGATGTTTTCCTTATTAAATTGATAAAAAGCCAAGCGCAGTAACGGAAATTGTTTTTCAGGAAACACTCTTCGGATAATTTTATAACTTGTTTTCGTATTGTATTCGCAATAACGACGTTGGCGTTTTTAACGCAATGTACCATAGAAAATAATTAATATTTAATAGCAATGTATTAAAAACAAATAAAAACATCTTATGAATGTACAAAAATTGGTCTGTGTGTATTACTTCCTTTTTATTTTCTCCCAATTTTTTACAAGCAATTGACAAAAAAATGTCATTCGAACTTGGCTCCCTTGGGAGATATTTCATATTTTGCCACTCAAGGTTAGTTGTAGTTTTCGGCATTAATTACGGAGCGCCCGTGTTACATAATATAAATTAGAACATATTTTCTTGTGGAAATAATAAATCATAATTTCCGTTTTGTAAGTGTTCCTTGACACATCTTGCTTTTCCTGCATTTTTATATTCTGGATATAAACATATTCGGCTCAAATCAGTTCATATTAGACTTTTTAATATCTTTATAAATTATTTCCGATTCTTTGAGATTTTAATATTCCTTTAGAATCCTCTACAATGTATTTCGTGGAACTTTTATTTCATGATCCTTATGGTATATGAATATTTATTTACTTTAGAATACAGTATTATATATTTTACTTTCGTTGGGTAGTTATACAGTTTTTTTAAGACGTTAAAAAGTTTTTTTAGAACTTATTAGAATTATTAGAATTAACTCTTAATTGGTTTTTAGACAACGATAATCTCACATAACATATTTATTTGTATCTCATACATAACATAATCATAATCAGCTAAAAATATTTGTGAGTCGCAAAATATATTATAATTAAGATTTATAAACGGATTTGAATAATGCAGTTAAAAAAGCGTAATATATTTTGGTGAATAGAAGCATTTTATGAATGCTTCAAAAATAGAGGTTTTGTTTGTTTCTTATTTCATTCTTTCCGAATTCTTAACATTAAATGTTTGAATTATTGATTCTGATTTTTAACAACTTTTAGACTAAATTTTCCTTCAACCTCTTTATGCATTAATGATTATTTTCATTTAGATTCTAACAAAGATTTTGTATAAGTTTTGGATACATGGGGTAAAGGATCTTAGATAAATATAAATTTCATCAAATCCCACATTATTTGAAATTTTTTTGCATATCTTCTCAGTGACTTTTCCTGAATTCATAAAACTTCGAATTTTGTCTCGATTAGCTTTCGGATTTTTGAATACTAGGAACATTTAAAAATCTTTTTATATTGAGAGTATATTGGATCAGACGACCCACAACCCAAGATAAAGCGTTTTACAACCGATTTAAATAAAGTCGGAGGATTAAAACCAGCACGAGACCCGAATAATTTGTTGGCGATCGTCGCCGAAACCGGCAAAAGAGGAATCGTTCAATCATTTCAATCACGTGCCAACTGACAGACAGAGTTACGTTTCTCTTCAATCTCCATCGTCTGTTCCCGATCCCATGATTAGAGCTTAAGCCGGCGTCGGTTTTGCGCCGTAAACTTTCAAATTTATTCACTTAATCTTGACAATCGTCGCTTTTTTGCGATATCGGTGAAATTGTAATTGTAACAGTTGGAGTTAATTGAACGACGACATTAAAAGACGATCCAATTCCGACCTTGCGGTTACGACTCGCTTTATCTCGTAACCGTCCGCTGAAGTTGGCCCTTTTTTCATTAAATTTTTGTTGTGCGGCGCGAATCGACAACACCTACTTGTTGATTAATAATGCTGAATGGTTGTTGAAATCGTTGCGGTTTCATTAATCGAACGTTAAACAAATAAATGATGAATTTCAATTGGGGCGAATAATAAATGACGCGCATTGTTAACGTTTCCTACTCAATGTAGCCGCTGTTACTCACTTTTGGGGCTCGTTCGGGTCCCGCTTCTTTTTCTTCTTTTGGACTTTTGGCTTTTTCTGGGTTTTCGCTAACGTTTGGTCCGCTGGTTCTGGGGACGGTCGCTTCATCGCCGTCATCTACACCAAAAAAAAAAAAAAAACATAAATTACATGATTACACGTAGCTTGTAAATAGATACAAATTTAAAAAAATAACTTTCCGCTGAAATTAGAACCGAGTCAGGAAGTTTTTGTGTGTCGACAAAATTAATTTTTGTGCATTGTTTGTGTATTCTTTGATCCTTATTTTCGGTGTGTTTGTTTTCAAGAAAGTACGATAACGGAGAGTGTGTCCTGACTCATTTTTCTAATCAGAATATGCAAAGTGAAGATTGCGTTGTTGCTTGTATTTTCTGCACTTTTTGTGTTTTTCGGTGATGCAATGTAACACTTTTGAAGAATAAATACCATTGCTGGATGGGGCGTGCTGTCATCACTGTCCTCGCTGGTGGTGGGCTCCTGGCCCGGAGGCGCGGGAGGACTATTCCCCCTGCCTTGAGGATGCTGGGGCGACGTCCCATACTGACTCATAGGTGGCGGCTGTCCGTGACTCATCATCATTTGCTGTTGTTGTTGTTGCTGCTGTTGCTGCTGCTGTATCATCAACAGCTGGCTGTTGTGCTGCTGTTGCTGTTGGCTGGGACTCATCGAATAGTTGGGTTGGGGGCTGTGATAGGACGGATTGACCATCCCGTGGTCGGGGCCTGACAGATACAGCGGCTGTTGATATCCGCCTGTTGGATCGTGCATTCCCATCGCGTCCTGCTGCTGATTCATCTGCTGGCTCATCTGCTGCATGCCCTGCATCGGCTGCTGCTGATAGTGCTGCTGTTCGGCCTGCTGCTGTGACTGCTGCTGTTGCTGTTGTGGATTGATGGCGGGAATGTCAAAATCCTCGTCGCCGAAGCTCGGCGTGTGAAACGTCTGCAAATTTAACAATTACCAGAGGCGCACGGCGCGAAAAATAAATATAAATCCAGAACGCTCCGATAAAAACGAGCGAAAGCTGATTTATAATGTTCATATAATTCTTCTTTATTTTCATACAAAGTTATGGCCCATATTTCTTGCCTGCCAAATAAATTACATCCAACGGGTATTCAGCTCGACTCTATTAAAGTTAGTTGCGCGGGTCACCGCGGCGCGGCGCTCTCGGCATTCTTTCGCGACGCCGACGACGACGCCGAAGACATATCGTCCAAGAGCAACACCGCGAGAGCGCAAATTTTACGAGCAAAGGTCGTTTCATGATTGATACGAGACGCTGGGATGCGGTTCAACGGCCATTACCAAGGTGACTTTCATATCTTTCTAACAGCACTCAAGATGGCCGTCCCACTTCCGCACGTGTGCATGCTGCAGCTTACCTGGTCGCCCATATCGTATCCGTTCGATTGGAAGTTCGTCTGCGGTATGCTCAGGGATAGGTCTACGTTTTCGGTTCTCTGCAAGAAAGACACAACATCAGCAATCCGAATACCTACTCGGTTACGTGTGGACGCGGCTTTAGCGCACTTGCAACACTTTACGACCTTTTCAGTCACGAAGTGATAAAATCGTGAATGAAGTCTTCAACGAACCGTTTTTCAGTCAATATATGCGACAATTTAAACCGTTTAAGTTGATGCGCTCGCCGTAATCCAATCGACAGAATTCCAACAATTCATCGTTAAACCATTTCAAACATTCAAACACTCGAATTATAACTAATGTGCTGGAAATGCTCGCATTCCTACGATTCCATTCAAACGAAGCTTCAAAAAAGCTGAACGATTTGTATCGACTGTTTTCGACACAACAAAATCCTAATTTCGTCACTAAACTCAACATTAAATTTTTTGACAACATTTTAAATGTATTCGCTCCCAATATGTACTCGCGTTCACCTCGAACCAACGATTTTGTGCCAAAATTGGCTTGCCTAAAATGGATTTTAATATTTATGATTTTGTGAGGCGATTTTGTTCCTACTAAAAATGTGTTCTGAATAAACGCGCGCATCTCAATTTTATTGAGCAATTTAGTGGAGATATTTAGAACTCAGATTAATAATGGAATACAAACATGTTAATTTTTATTTTATTTTTAATTTAATTTAATTTTATTTTTATTTTATTTTTATTATAAGACGGAATTTAATGTTTCCTGACAATCAAATATTGTTGTTTAGATTAGAATATTTCATCAATTCAACAAATTTTTATACTAAATTGACACGCTGATTTTGCTGGGCAAAAATAGCGCCGAAATTAAAATACAAGAATTCGACCTTAATTCTTAAAATAAATTCTGAAACATTAAAGATCGTTTTTATCCGATTATGTTCCGACCAACTAACCTCCGGTTATTCAACTTTATGGTAGAGCTTATAAGTAAATTCAGTTCAAGTTCTTAGCAAATACAATTAGCTAAAATGACAGCTGAAATATATGTACGGTGGGCAATGTCATATAAATCGCGTTTATAACTCTGGTAAAAAAATGCCACAATTACGCGGCGAACAGACGGTGGGTGGTCTAATCTTCGATTCATCTCGGTGGCACTAAACAGTCTTTTGAAAGATATAATTACGATCGGACCGAATAAAAAAGCAATTGTTTTCCGCTTTTCTCATAATGACAACTAACGAGTTTTTAAATTACAAAAAGCATACTCTCTATGCCATAAATAAGCGAACAGAGGGTCTTTGAAGAAATTTCTCATATTCCGCCGTCAAGTGGACCGACCTCACAAAAGTGAATTTTTTAGAATGGCCGGCGCATAAATCGCCCTTAACAATGGCTCCGGTCGCGATCCGCACGATACAATATAAAAAACAAAGGCCTCGTCGCTCGTTATGTTTTATTTAGATTTTTAATTTTTGGCGAACAAGAGAACGAACCACCACCAAGTGGACGGGACGGCCAGTCGCAACGCTCCAATATTTAACGAGATTATTAATTGTTCCGTGTCCTAGAATGATGTACGATTTTTATTTGAATAGAGAAACACGGGCGACGGTGGTGGCGGCGCTGTATAAATGAAAATTACAAGCGCTCGCGCACCCCGTCCCTTTACTCCTCTTCGGCGATACGGGGGCCGCGTGTGTTTACTTTTAATCTCTCCTCATTGTTCAAACTCTCGACATTTATTTGGTTTCGGAAAAGAGCGAGAGACAGAGATGAAGGGTGCACGACTGCAGAAAAAACCGAACCGACGGGAAAACGGAATATTAATTAAAATTGTAATTGCGTTGCGCTTCCGGGCCGACGAAAAAAAGCGGAAATTAGAAAGTGGACGCCATTTTATTTTACCAAACAATCGAATGTGTCGATGTAGTGCCAAAAAATGCGACGGGTTTGCAGTCAATTCCAACACTATTCCACCAAACCAAATATTCCGCATTTTTCAATTTCAGCCCAAACACTTCCGCAACCACGATTTTACTTTCCCATAAATCGATGTCCGCTTTTCCATCTCCTTCTTGGCCAAACCGCCAGTCTCGACTTTTTCAAATAATATTAATAATGTAAAAAGTTTCGTCTACACCTTCGGGAGACATCTTTAAGCAATGTTTGAAACAGCTTTACTATCGTTAGCTAAAGGTAAGGTAAAGAGCGTACAAATAATAAACGATTCTATACGAATTACTTTGGAATTCCTAACAAGAACCTTGAGATGGAGAAATTTTAAATCAAGTTTTTTGTTGCGAACACCCTCCAAATTGGAAAAAAAAGTTTTAAATAAGTAAAATGATATTAAATAATCGCTTCTGTCCCAATGTAACGATAAAGTTACGTTACATAAAGTGTGATACCTGAGAAATGTTAATTTATAAATTTGAAAAAAAACTAATTCATATTTTTATTTATGTAGTACACGTTCTATAAATGTCACGTTAAAAGTTCTGAAAACAAACTAGTTATGTATTAAATATTGTATAAAATTCACATAAAAATTTGCCATAAAATTTAATGTCAAATTTAGCACCGCGTCAGACGAGTTTAAGTAGATAAAATTGTTGAAAGTTTTGTTCCGAAAAACCTAACCGAATTAAGCTCACGGCAATAAGCCGAAAAAAAATCCAAGCCACAATTTTAATAAAAGGACACTTTGGACGATAAATAAAAAGTTTCGTTAAATTAAAGATTGAAACACAAAAGGCTGACATAAATAAAACATGTCCGTGCAGTGCCTCGTTTATTACAAAACTTAATTTCGGCCGTAAATATCACTGCACAAGTGTTATAGCGGCGGCAAAGGTCAGAAGTTGTGTAAAGCTGTTAAATGTGGATTTTTCCGGGACGCCGCCCGAAAACAAACTTGCTAATGTCAGATTATTCGAAACGTAATTTAAATAATCGCACGATATTAATTAAAACGGAACGATGAGGACGATATCGGTCGGAAACGTGGGGGCTGCAACAAAACGAAACGCAACAAACAAACCCGGCTCTCTCTGGCGGTCGGTTCACTTATATTAGATAAGTTTAACTTAATTTACAACACAACTGTTCGTTGGCGCAAAGACTGAAATTTAATTAAAAAGTTGAAATGAGTTTTTGTTGTAATTCACCATTTTAAAATTCTTCCCGTTTCCGTTTATGATCAAACTTTCCGGCTAATTAAAAGGAATAAGATGACGAAATCGTAATATCTGTCGAATTGGTAAGATTTTCTTGCGATCGATGAATTTGTTTGGAGGCCGAATGCGGGGCACGAAATTATTGACGAGCAACTGCGACTACCAGCAACTTTCGTTATAATTACTGATAGTTTGCGTGATCCTCTATAGTCAATTACGAAAGTTTACAAGAGCAATAATGAAAGCACATAATACCCTCTTCGTTATGAGTATGAGACTACAAGGGTGTCCTTCCGTGCGTTGGTGCTTTTGCGGGTAAATTTAAAACACACCGATTTGTTTTTTACGGCCACATCGTTACGTCGTTGCGAGCTTCTTTAGTTTTAGTGCCCAATTCGCACTTCGCCCGGAGACCATTAAAACAGCGTAAAAAGTCCACCCCTCATTTATGTAGCTTGTTCTTCTCTGCTTATCAGGAAAGGGCGCGTATTTCAATTCATGCAGGCATTTTATTTATCGTACTCAGATTTTATCTGTAGACATACCAATGTGACATGTGGATTTCCACACATCCATCCTTCCGTTATAGGTATTTAAAGAAATCCAAAAATGCTACCGAGACCGTCAAATCTGTAATTAACTACACGTCCTCTATTATTAAGTGTCGTGTCGTCGACTAAAACGTCGCTAATTACGGTGGTATCATTACGGGATACGTTTCTCCGAACTGAAACAGTTGAAAAATCCACGACGGAATAACCCCGCTCGGAGCCAAGAGGGTAGTTTTTGTTCCGTGCAATAACTTTCACGAAGAAGAATAATGTCGACATGTTAAATTAAAAGACATTACATCGGGTTATTTTCCTGCCGTAAATCTTTTTATATGAGCGTTTTCGTCGGGGAGTCGAAACGAGGACGTGCTTTTGGACGATGTTCGCACCCCACTGATTTTTTATTTTATATTTTAAGGCTGTTTGGTCGTAATATTCATTCGGGTTACGATGAACCCTGCGGCAACTGCATTGTTTTTTCTTCTCTTTCTGTTCATTGACCAACGACTATGATTATTTATAGTAATAGCCACTTGTAGACTCACAATAGGGATTGGAATTTAAATAATAACACGGCAGTTTCGAAAATTAACGTAATAAGTGGGAGGGTTGCGTACCGTCCCGCAAGATTACCGGTTTTATCCGCGGATGGAAACTGGGAAAAAGTCCGTGCGGGGCGGGTCGTAATTACGCTAGATAATTAAAAAAAAATTCGAAAACTAACATAGAGGGTGTGCGCGACGTGGTGATCTCGTGGAATGATGTAACCAATTAAGAAGGATGCGACTTACTATGAAATTACTATGATTACATTAAATGCTAAACAACAGGAAGAGCCAATAGAGAATTTGCATCTTAACAAGGGGAGGTTAGACAAAAGTTCGCATTGTTTTTTAGTAAACAAAACGACCGCAGGAGTAGTACGTTCTTGAAATCTCTTCTGGTTTTATTTTACAATACACGGGTTCCCGTTCACAGACAATGTAACAGCGACACTCGACGTCAATCATGAACGAAATGGATAAAAGAAAAAATCCGATTCAATCCCGACGTAAATATTATGCAAATATGTACTCGCAATTCAAGTGGAAAGAGCACGACAACGACAATTTTTTCTTCTATTTATAAATATATAAATCGCATAAAGGATTTATGAATCCCATAAAAAGCGACATTACGAAACTTGCTCGATTGTATGTATATTTGACCAATAAAACGAAACGGGCGATGTTTATCAAAAGAATACTTTTTAGAGCTTTATAAAGCCGTAGGAAAATGCGAAACATCAAAACATTATCGTGTTTTAAATTTATACCGCCCCCCGAAACATAAAATTCCCTTGCAGTTAATACAATTCAAAGTATTCAAATTCTCATATCGATTACATAACTCTCGTTCCGCGAGCGCGGACGTCGGATGGGGGCGGCGGGACGCAGGGGCGGCGCCACCCTTCGTTTTCCCCAAGTTGCTACCCTCGCAACCGCCCGACTCCCCCAAACAAACCCAACAACTTCATTCTTAATGAGATTTTCCCGGATCCATAAATTTTAGCCTATAGCTCATTCCACAACATTAATTTCATTGCTAAATACTCGCAATAAATTATAATATAATGAACAAGCCAAATTGGGATATAAATAAATAGAGTAATTAAAATTGGAGAAAATGCGACCGACGACGCAACTCACGAATTTTTCCATCGAGAGCTTTCAGCGACCATCACAATGTTATAATGTAAGCCCGGCTTACCGTCCCATTAGCACCCATCGACTTTTCCGCACCAACGGATCGCATCGAGCGTCAAATTAATTATTGAAAACGATTGAAATTGCACTTAGCAGCCTCCCAACAAAACCGAGACGTGTTGCACGGCTAATCCGAACAAACCGACTGCATAAAAAAATCCAGCCATATGGCGTCATCACGTCACCCATTAACCGTACAAATCTGGCTATAAATAATAAATAAGCAATTAACGGTGAATTTCTAATTGAATAACCCACGCTGCAGCGAAAGTCGATCCGGTTTCCATTACGGAAAAAGGAACAATCCTGCAAGAGAAGTAGCAAACAACTCCAGTGGTGAAAATTCGGAACATACAGGTGTCCCAGAAATAATGCCATTAAATTTAAGCAGAAATATAACCCGTTAAACCCAACTACTTTTCATAATAACTTTTTGTTGGAATCGTTTTGGATAACGAGTTAAAATTGGTGGAAGATTTGACTTTTATTTTGTTTACCCGCCTAAAAGGATAAAATAATGGTCCATGTTAAACACGGATAAGCAGAACAAAAAACCACAACAAGAAAACTATCCCTACTTTTTGGCTCTTTCGAGGCAGTAATTTGACCGTTGCTATTATATTATTGTAAAATTCTGAAATTCAATTGGAAAACTGTCACTGATTTATCAAATCCATAGGTAGCTCGTCAATTTCAGAGAGCGTAAATTGCAATTTCGAAAAAATGGTACATAGAAAAAGTGTTTGGCTTGACGAGTTTTAATACTGATTAAAATGAATGCCATTACTTCTGGACTTCACTGCCCAGCAAAATTATCGCATAATCATAGTTTGTCATATATCATATACATATGTAAATATACATCATTTTTAATCATCATTTATTTGGATAAGAGGTGAAAACACGCGTAACTAAATGTCCTTATTCTTATTTTTTTGTAATGTTTCTTATAGCTCATACAGACTTGCTGAAAATTTTCCATTTATGACAATCGCCTGTTCATCCGCCTTTTTGAATTACACCACTGTTTTTGTGTATAAATGGTGCACTTTAATTTTTAAAGTAAACAACAAAAAAGTTTATTCCGGTTTTTATAAATCAAATATTTTAAATCATGCGATAATTTTGCTGTGGAGTGTAGATACACAAAAAATTAAATTACATTGTAGCAAAAAAAACAACACATTTTTGTATTAATTGTTCGTTCATAAATCGTTTTAATTAATAGCACCCGAACCGTTGTTTGAACTGAAAGCTGCTGAAATTAGTTCAAAAAGCTGTAAAATCCTCTCAGGTACACACAACGAGATGATCACGTGTCCCCGGCCCCAATCGAGACTAATTACTATGCGAGGGCATTTCATTTGAGAATTCGATCAGATAAATGCAAGAACGAAAGAAAAGAGACGAGGGGAGGCGAACCTTGAAAGAGTTTATTACTTTTTCAAACTCCGGCTCCAACTTTTTAATCATCGTAATTGGCCATCAAAGAAAGTTGGCAAAAAGAGCTATCAGTGAAGAACAGTTTTCCCGTGCAAAACAAATTTAACCCCCTTCCTTCTTAGTCGGGATATTAAGAGTACAATTTATTTTCTCGAAAATAATCCCGATTTCTTAATCAGATTGGAGGCGCTTTCAAATAACGTCCTGTTTATTTCAATTATGTAGAGCTCTCCGCTTTTACGACGAATGGGCTTTCAAAGCTTCCATTTAAAAACTATTAACGTTCGATGTCGAAAATCACGCATCGATCTCTTGTTTGCAGTGGAATTTCGTCCAGATTTTCGTTACGCGACGCACCGCCGTTAGTATTCATTACGCTTTTAATTACGTTGACTTTGTGTCTCCATTTTATTCCATTTATTTATATTTATGTCGCCATGAATTTTAATTATGCGATATTTATACGACCACCTCCGTTCGCGTGGTGCGAAAAGAAAATTCCAATGGAGACGAGTGTCCTCCGGTGTCGAAGAGTGTCGAGCTGCAGACAACCGCAATTTGTCCGAGAGTCACGCTTCACATGATGGATGAACTGGAGGACGGGAATTTACATGATTACATACATTAGAACGACCGTGATTTATATTCGTTTGTTGTTTTATTGTTAAACATTCAAATTGCGGGGAGTCTTCGGAATGACAAACGAGTCCCGGCGGACGTTTTCCGGGTGGAGAAGTCAAAGAATTAGAGCAAATCATTCGGCTTCTCGTTTTGTAAATTAAGTTTCGTCTTGCATTAATTTTTAACCACTAACCAATGAATTTATTTCAATTTAAAAGCAGCAAAAACCAACAAAAAAACATATTGCGAAACACATTCTCCGTTGCAGAAGATGGAATTGTTATTAGCCAGGTGCCAAGTCGGGGCGAATTAAGTCTTAATTAGCCTCGTTGCGCTCCGAACGGTCAACAACAATCTTCATAAATTAGAAACTATTATTCGTCTTGACCGAAATCTCATTCTTATTCTCGAACGAGAAGAAACGAGAGATGTCAACTCAGATCTGGCGACGACCGAAATCATTTCAAAAAAACTGAAAATTATTTCACAGCTGGCTGCAAGATAAGTGAGACGTCAGTTCAGTGCTCCGTTTTCGGGTTTTCGAATCAATTTCGAATCGGAATAATTCCGACGATAAGTTCATATTTCGCCTTCCCGGAAGGGGGTGGTTGAAATTGAATGGTAAATGTAGCGCGCCGCCACCGCTCTGCTCCTAAAGCATTAGTAATAAATCAAGTCATAATTGGATTTTAGGAGGATAAGGCGAGTTCGCGCCGAAAAGAGACGTCGTCGTCCCGACGCGAACTCAACTCGACTTCCTCCCTCCCGAAGGCGTATTCATGAGTTTAAAATTACAGCCCGGCCAACCTTTACTGCATCTTTTAACCCCTTAACTAAGCCAATTGTTGAATTAATCCACTTTGCGTCGACGAATTAACATTTTTAACATTGCATTAAAGCCAATTCTCGATGAGTCACCATTTTAATTTAGACGCAATCGATGCATAGCACACGGTTTCATTTTCCTCTTCTCCGTAGTAGAGAACGACGGAAACAAAACGGAATAAAAGAGTAATTACGGGACGCATTCGCAAACTCCTCAAACTTGTAAATTCCATTCGATTCGAATTGTTCACCGTAAATTCCATTTGTTTCAAAATAATTTCATCTTTTTGCTCGAGAGTTTTAAAGTTAAATTGAACAATGTAAAGCAAACGAAGTTTTATGACTTCCATATACATTATAAAAGTAGTTACGGAACAGCACAACTTTCTCGGTAAAAAGGAGTGCAAAACTCATTTCGTAAAGGATGCGCCGACGATAAAAATTTCCAAATAAGCTGAAAGGCAAATTCACCTCCCCGAAACCGATGCCGTTAGGCTTAGATGCATTAAAGTGGAAAGGGCCGCCGCCGACATCTGAATAAAAAATGATCGCCAAATTGATACTTTTTACCTTTCATGGGGGCACTGAGTGCGATTTGTTGTTCTTCGTTGCGACGCCGTCGATACAGAGCACCGAACCGAGCTTTTTATTAATTAATTTTATTTGTCTTTGCCGGCGTTATTTGCGGCACCAAATCGATTCGTTACGAACCATTGCCGATGCATACGAAATCGCTAATTGTGACGAGATCCGAATCACATTCACACGCGAGAAAACGAAAAAAGGCGCTTCATCATCAAGACAAAATTGCAAGAGATATTATTTTGAAAATAATCACAGCAGTAGTTTCTTGGCGGCAACATCTCATCCACACCAAAATAACGATCTTTTCGTTCATTTTTCAAGTAAAACTCTGATTAACTACGTAAGAAGACGTCTTGTAATTTAGTTTGCAATTTATTTTCCAGCCAGCCACGTCTTCGTCTTCATCCTAACATGCGATGTGTAAACTCACTTTTACTGTTTCCATTTACGTTAAAATATATGAGGAAGCTCAATTGTTGGAGTTTTATGGGTCAGAGTAATCTCAGAAGAACTTTATTTAAGCATTTATCTATAATCGACTTGAAGCTATTTTTTCCTATTATTGAATGTGAAAAAGCTTTGTAACGTACACTTTGCCCTGCGGCTATTGTTTCTTCACTTTCCACTTTTCTTTAATGGGTCGCGTCCTCGTTAAAGCCTGTTTTACGACCTTTTCCGTTTCGTTGTCAAGATTTACTTTACCAAAAATATTTAACCCATATGTTCACAAGTACCTCCAAAATTGGACACAATAACCGTACTGTTGTTCGGGCAGTAAAACCGCAACGAACTCGTGTACAATTCCAGTTGAAATTTCAGAGTCGGTTTGCTGAAAACTGTTAAATCTGAAATCGTAAAGTGCTTTTTAATGGACGGGCCCCAATTTACTTCTGCGGTTCCTTTAAAACAGTACGCCAATTACGGTAATTATTATTTGAAACAGCTGTGGGCAGGCAAGTACAGAGAAAAGCCAAATGTCAATGCCACGATTTTTTTCTCTTTTGAAAATCCATTAGTTGCCGATTTGGTTTTTGTTTCGCAACAAATCGGGCGCATCCGACAACCCATTACTTACATTAATTATAAATTGATTTATATCGTTCCGATTCGATTCGTATAAGAATTTCATAATAATTGTTTACGGTAAGTTATGGAGTATTGTGATGTCGCACAATGGAAACATACGCAATAAATTATCAGTACAGCAAATCAAATTAAAGATAATTAACTAATAAGAGGAATATAAAATTGAATATGAAGGCAGGTGCCGTTACGAAACTGCCGAACAATGATCCTCAGTAAATTGGTCCAAAAAACGTTCCGAAAACCGTAATCAAAAGGATTAGGTCCGCTCGTCATACACGTGCTGAAACTTCCTCTATTCGACTCTTGATCGGTCTGTACGACCCAACAATACCAACCACACAGTTCAACAATTTGCATACCTAAATTAGAAGAACCATTTAACTAACCACCTCGTTCCTTCTCGCAACGACACTGCCAACAAGAACGGCCTTGGCTTTTAACTGCGTTTAATTAAAACGTTTAACAGCGTGATAAATTATAATAATACCAATTTAGACTTGCATAAATTACGACATCTAATTAGTTTTTTCGCTCCGCGTGCATACTCGAAGTGGACATGTCCCATTACAATGGTAAAAAGGCAACATTTCTTTTACACACATCTCGATTCAAAAACAGTCGCGACCTTGGAAGGTACAAGAATCCGGTTCTACTGGAAACATGGTGAAGATGCTGCAACTTAACAAAGAACCGAAAACGCTGGGGATGCAGGCCGTGGCCTCGAAGATCTCTTCCACCTCATTAGCACCAAGGAACCGAATCCTGACGTCTGCGTCAGGACCGGAATTTTTCCTTTATTCATTCGGAAAATACAAATATTTGATGGGGAGCAGCAACCGAGTGGCAGATCGTCGCTGACTCCTCGAGACAGCTGTCCAAACACCGTAATTGATAAAACGCAATATAATAATTCATCAAGAAGTTAACGACCATTAGGAACAATTCCGATCGGATCGGAACGAGGAGGAGAAGAGACGAAGAAGTACAAACAAGCACCAGCGAGTAGCAGCAGCCAAGAGAACAGGTATAGTTGGTATGCGAGGTCATAGGGTAGTACAATGTACAGCCGGAGGCTGCGGGTCATAGACCCCGAATCAACTGAAAAAAACTACGGCCAGCCACAACAAAACCGATTAATGGACGGCTCGCCCTTTGTCAGGGTCGGGGGTGGCGATCCGAGTCTCCCGATCCCCAGGTTCGACGTTCGTCACTGGACGAAAATGATTCCAAAGTATTGAGGCCGGCATTCAACACAACCGGAAACTGTTAATGCGAGAAGATTGTTTAAAAGATATTCTTATATTCTTAATGCGAATTATAGGAAAAACATCCAAGCAATTACGTTAAAAGGCAAAAGAGGTCGGCAGCAAAAACAAAGCTTGATAAACCATTCGTAGCCAATTGACTATGCTCTTGTGTGTCCAGATGCCACTGTCAATTCGGATTCACAACGACTAAAAGTAAATTTGTCTTTCATTAATTTTTTTAAATGTTTTTTTAAGTTGTTAAAAAAATTTGGTTCATACTTTAGTGTGTAAATTTTGGAAATGTAAAATTGTGTATGTATAATATTATTTTCTGAATTTGGCTATTAAAATATTTGAAATAAAGGATACAAATTAAATAAAATTTGTAACAACCCGAAAAACTTTAATTGTGTAATGCGAATCCCTAATCGACAAGTTGGGTTTTGTCTACTGTACAAGCTCATGACGTATTCAACGGTTACCTAATATAAAAATCAAACGGGCTCGTATCATTTTCTTCTTTTCAAAAATGTTGTTCTCTGGTGATTAATACGTAGTACAACCACATGACCTTAAAAATTTTTTGTGATAATTTTTGACATTGATTTTTTTGTGTTTGTAATTTATGGTATAAGATTGGCAGCGAATAAGGACATTTTATTTCAACGATTCCCGTGGAATCTGCCAGTCCATCCGGTGATGCTCCTAATATGGCAAATCGGCATTTACGAAAAGACCGCAACGACCAATTAATGTTGCTCATTATTAATAATTTTTCAACCACGTACTTTTTGATGAATTTATTGCTTATTAGAGCTTTCCACTGTAGTTTTCCTTTTATCATTACGTTGTCTTGATTGAATAATTATGTTATCGTATTTCGATGCGCCTCGTGAAAGAAATTTTAGATTACAAATTACTGAAATTGCTTTCGTCTCTGCTTCTCTGCCACTTTTTTCGCCGATAATTAATTTATGACCAAACAGCTACACCTTTTGCCTCGACTCCATCCGCTGCCGCGTAGGAAAAACTATTGCTTCCGACCTCTCGAGCCGATTCGATAAATACAATCAGCTCGTGGTGGTTTTGCGAGTACGTAAAAATTCAGACGGTTATTAAAATGCAAAGAGGACTTGACTGGCTCTGCAGCCAATTACGGCGGCTCTCCAATGAATAAATATGACGAAAAAGTCGTTAAAAGTAATAACATTGTATTAACGTTTGAAGGCTTTGTACAACTCGGCAAACACAGAAAAAATGCAATATGCATGAACCACTCCGGACGTTCGTTCGTTCGTTTGTTTGTGCATCACGGAGAAGACCAAGAAGTAGAAAACGAAAGTTACGAAATGAAATAAGTTAATAATTAATGTCTTCGGTGGTAGTATTTGAGGAATTCCGCGACGGAAAACGCAGTGCGATTTATGAGCCGTCACGTCAACTCTGCCACGATTCCATTCAAAGTGGATGAAAAAATGGCGACGGAAAAGTAGTAATTGAAACCTTGAAGCATTTCAATATGAGCGGCAAGAATTTTGATTGAATTTATTTCGTTTGTGTGCAATATTTCAGAGAAGAAAGAAGGAATTTAATCAAATTCCGACGTCACAATTCTTATCGGGGCGTATTAACATTCCGGCCTTTTTTATTATTATTATTAAATAATATTCGTTTCCATGTTGTGAAACGAATTAAAAGTCGACTTCCTTTGTTCTTAGTCCTCTTCCGTCCAGATCGTATCTGCTCTATTCCATTGTTGTGAAT
The DNA here is from genome assembly GCA_964023215.1 of Eledona agricola. Classification (NCBI taxonomy): domain Eukaryota; kingdom Metazoa; phylum Arthropoda; class Insecta; order Coleoptera; family Tenebrionidae; genus Eledona; species Eledona agricola. The sequence goes on along the minus strand of OZ026857.1, from coordinate 26,175,052 downwards.
TTCCAAAGTCATGTTAGTAGTTATTGCGGTAATCTGGTGATGTATGAAGATGAAATTCGAGTCTTTTATCGTCTCAAGGTCCGTCAGAAAACAAATAAGTCGACGAATCTGGCCAAGACGGCAATTACAACGAAAGATAAATCGATGGGCGAGAGATAAGTAACGTAACGGCCTACAAATCAGTGTTATCGAGATGATTGACGATGAAAAACAAAAAAGTGTATAATTATAAGGAATAAAACATGAAAAAGTCCGATGAGGAACTGGTTCCTCCCACGATAGGTGCACGACCGGAGGTCAACGGTCAGAAAAGTTCCCATCGACGGTCGTTCGAAAAAGCAAAGTGGCGTCGCGACGCATTCCTCCGCAGACACAAGAGCACAATGGCCGCCAGGAAAACCGCCACCACACCACCACAATAAAACACTCAAACACATACATAATTCATAGGCGATGTCATTCAAGCGCCCATTACAATATGAACACGCTGAAAGTCCGAACATTTCCACAACCCGTTTCTCTCGCAGGCGAAAAAATTCAGCTTTCAGCTGCTGCCTTAAAAGGCGAAACGGCTACAATGGAATTCATGTTATTTATTGATAAAGATCTGGAATGGAAGTTGCAACAAAAGAGCTCCGGTTAATTTCAGACAAGCGCAATAAACCGGGACGATAGATATATTGCGGTGCACCCCCTCCGGGATGTAAAGGGATCGACGTCGCGTCGCCAGACGTCCCGTCCGACACCTGTTAGGCGGCGCGGGGGAACGGCGGCAGCGGGGGCGGACAGCGGTCGCGTGCCGTCGGGACGGAGGCGGCTCGGGGCTAATCTCCTGCGGTCGACGTGCTAAACGACTCAATCGATCGCGACAGACACGACACAAACGCGTGCCGCAACGCCAACGACGAGACGACGATGTTCTCCCACTTGGGCCCGGCTCGCCTCCTCGAACCGGACGCAATCCACGCCAAAAGCTCACGCTTTGCTTTGCTTGCGTCCGTCGTCTGTCCGCCACCTGTTCGCTCGCACAAGACCAAACACTTTTTTGTCAAAACTTTTACGGCTGCTTTTCTATACCCAACCACATTACCTAAACCTATACAATGATGTTAGCAAAAAATTTCGTTTTATACCAAGCCCTTGAATCATTAAAAAATATTATGTATATGCTCCTTCAGCGACGAAATACGAGGAGCTATGTAATTAAATGAAAGAAACTAACGTGCGTTTAAAAAAACAACGGGACCGCGTCGCCCATGCAATTTGTCGGCTTTCCAGTGTAGAAATCATAAAAAACATAAACATATAGATTTAACAAATGTCAAATGACAATATCTAATATCTGTCAGTCCAAAATTTTCCATCAAAATAAAACGGACCAATTTTATTTAAATTGTTTATTATAAGTGCCAGGACATGTGTACATCGCTCTCATAAGCATAATGCTACCCTTCTTCCACTTACTGAAATTTGTCCCAAAAAATTGTTTTTGTTTTACATTTTGTTCCCAAGTTCTTCCGAGTTGTTATCAAGTGTTTTGTAAATGAATTGTACCACTTCGACCACAAGGTAAAACCGTAAAGTACGATATCATTAGATCCAAGCTCACCTTGCAAGTTCAAATGATTCTTTGCATTATGGCTAATAAATCGGGTGACCAAAAATTTGCTTAAAAATTATTTCACGATGATGTAGTTTATTAAATTTGATAAAGAAAACACTAAATGCATCGTATACATGAAACAATTGTCAACAAAGAACCCAACCTAAAAACTATGTGACAGATTCGAACTGACAGTTCGACATTTTGCTACACTAAACACACGTTAGAAAGCGCCCATCGTAATTTAGAACTACGAAATGATTGTATGAAAGTGTGTAATAATAAGCTCTCACGGTCGGTTTTATAAATAACGAAATGACTGACGGTCGATTTGTTTAAAAAAACCGTTTCTTAACCTTTCTCACTCCACGGACCCCTAGGAAATCAAGCACAATTTTCAAGGACCCCCTTAATAAAAAAAACTGCAATAAATTTCGGACCATTTACTATAGTACATACTACAAATACAAAAAAAATACTTTTCATAAAAAATTCGTTAATGTCAAAGCGTTGCTTTTTTGCAACTAAATTAGTGATATTCGGGTTGATGTTACTACTAAGTTGTAATCTCCAATCGAATTCTACTTGTAATCTGTTTCTGTATTTGTTTTTAGTATATCCAAGAGGCAGAGAATGCCTTTTCACATAGGTATGTGGTTGAGAAAAGCAGTAAATGTTTAAGTGCTTCTTCTGATATTTCCTTATGATATTTCTTTACATTCACCCAAAAACTTGATAAAGAGAATTCTCTGAAATTATGTCTCAAAGCTGAATCACAGGATATTTCTATTAATCGGTTTTCATGTGCCGTTGTCAAGCCAGTAATATCAGTAGCATACGTGTTGAAAGGGTCTACTATCCAATTTTTATTTTTGTCGGGTACTGGAAAATAATCCCGAAACGAAGACCTCAAAGCGCGGAGGTGTTTAATCATTTCGTCTTGTACTTGTGTTGGCAACATTGCTCCACCAGAGGATTCCAAAAATACTGACAGTGTAGGCAAGTGTTTTTTTGAACTGTGCCAAAGTAAGCGTAGCGATTACGAGACTTATGGTGGCATTTATTTATTAATGTTAATTGGTCCACAGATGACCCCCAGGGGTCCGTGGACCACAGGTTAAGAATGGCGGGTTTAAAACAAAAAGTTTCGGGAGGGGGAGGAATAATAAAAACACGTCGTATGTAAGGTTGGATGGAATTTGCTAAAAATTGCATCAAAAATTTTTTTTGTCTCAATTTTTGTATCAAAATTTTTTTAAACCTGTATTGGAAACAGAACGCTTCAGAACACTTCTCCGTTTGCAAAAAACAAAGCTGTTATATTTTTTGATTTTGTGTAAATTGTTGTGCGGATATATTGTCCCAATTGTAGCTTCCGCCGCTTTCTGATTTCCTCTACTTATTGTCGACTTAAAAATTGTTCCCTATTCCCTCTCGTTTATGCTCTCTACAAGAATTTTGTCTGTATCGAATTATTCCTTAGAATGAAACATTACTGTTTTTCTGATTGGTACTCTTTAGAAATGTCCCTCATTGCGACTTCCCGGCGTTTCTTACTATTTTTCTTTTAGTTTCTAATGTTGTGTGCTAATACATAATTCACAAACATTTTATTGATCGATTAAATAACTGCCAAGTTGTAAACAGGGCACAATTTGAACATTTTTGTAGTTACAAAATGCGTTACAAAGATATGTTGCTATTGCGTTTTTTAAATTTTTGTATGGCTTCCTTAAGAATAAAAAAAATTTGTTTATATCTTTAACAATAGTTTATTATTCTGCATCCGAAAATGCAAAATTATTGTTGTGTCCCATTTAAAAAACACAAATTGGAAGTATTTCCCGTTAAACAAAAAGTAAAAACAAAATGTAAATAAATTTGTTATTTGCAACGCTAAATTCTTAAAAAATTTGAAAAAATTATTATTTCGAATTTCTTAAAGTTATTCGACCGTTCCGATACATTTGCCCAACCCTGTATATTCTGAGCTCGTTAGAGAATTTTTTTTCACCAGTTATTCAGTTTCTTCTGAATGTGCTTTATTACTACTTATGAGTTTGCCTCTGATTTCTTAAGCCTCCAGCACCATGAAACAGGATGTAAAACAAAATCATTCGCATTATATGTATAAATCCCTCAATATTATCAGAAATAAAAACAAAGGATAATTAATAACTCGCAATCGGTGGCATCTGGTGCGAATGATCTGACGAGATAGGCTCTTAATAATAATCAATGATCCTGTCATCTCTTCATTCGCTTTTGAACTTGACATGGACGCACTAATTTAACTTAACAACTGTTACTTGAATAAGTTTAAGTAGAAACTCGTAGAATTTTTGTCTAAATCAAATCAAACATTCAACCAAATTGCTTATTTTCCATTTCTGTTTGAATCAAAGGTTGCAGCACCACTTTGTACAGAAAAAGAACAAATTTGCACAACGATTTGAGTTTTTTCATTTACGTAAACATCTCGCCTTTGGGCACACATCGACATTTCGATATCAATTCGACTGTGTGGAATAACACAAACGAATTATGCCCTCTTATGGAGAAATCCCATCGATTATATGTATTTTCGGTTATGAATTTGCCGGCGGCGAAAATATTTCCCAAGTTTAGAAACGTTTCAAATAAAGATGCTGCACCAACACACGCGGCCTTGTAAAATCTCTCCGCCAACCAAAAAAGCTCGGAAGCAATTTGCACGGAATAATGATTTCAATTACGGCGAAAGCCCAAAAAAGCGAATTAGAATGGCGAATGCGCTTTATAGCCATAATGAGATTCCCTGGAAAACAAAATGCAACAAGGCACTGGAAACCGTACAAAAAAAAGTATTCTAACTCTCCGCCAACGCCGGTCGCTTTTGGAATTCATTGTGCGTCTCGATCGACCGTTTCAAGTGAAAATAGAAATATATCCATGGTACGTGTGAGGCATATCCGGGGATGCGGCACACAATTCCGCCACCATCTTAAACCGCGATTTGGGCGAGAGTCCTCCGGGACATGTGCATGTAGATGGGGTGAGTTGTAATCGATCCGAGGAATGGCTTTACGGCTCTCTTACACGAACAATAAAATTATTACTTCCCCGGACGCGGCGTGATTAATCTGACTTTCTTTAACAGATGATTAATGATGCCACTTAAGGATTATTAATTATCTTACTGCATCAGCAATAAATTACTGTTATTTCTGTCGGTTTGTTTAATTGGATCGCTAAAAACTCTCAAATCGTTCTCTCGTCCAGATCCCAGCCGAAATCCTCCTAATCCCCAAACTCGGATTGAATTTTCTTCTTCGCTCCCTCAGGTGAAAATAACTCTCCGCGAACGAGTGACGATAAAATGATAAAATCGACCAGATGGTCGCTGCACCGCCGCTTCCATTACAATGTATGATGTGCGTTTTGAACAGGTACAGGTTTCTCGGATGCACACGCTTCATTTTTCCGAAATTTTTTAACGACGACGAGTGCCTGAAACGGCGTACACAACGCGACCGCTTCCACAAAACAAACGACTAAAATACGGCCTCTCACTAACCCAGTTGCGGCCATTTACATAATTATTATAGCCGACTCACATTGTGATTCGATTAGATTTGTTGCCTTGGAGTTAAATCCGCATTCTCGCGTCTCGGATTGTGGAGATTTCACCCCCAAGAGTCGGCGACGACAGATGGGCACGAGGCACGGACGGGGTCAACGCGATTAAGGGTCCGATCGGGCGGATAAGTGCAGGCGCATGCATGCCATCTGATGCCGAAACGGGTGGTCCATCGGAGGCTAGGGTTACCCACGCTAATGCACCGGACGGAAAAATCCGTGGAAATAATTTGCAAGACGTTGCTTCGTTAGTGTAATTGCCAACCGTCGGAGGTGGACAATGCACACCAGGACAAATCGGGGACCGATTAATTTAACAACATCAACAAACAAAGAAACTAACGGTTCTGGCGCGAGTTGAAGAACTTGGATATTATTCAATACGACATATTTATGCTAATCATTTGTTTTTTTTTAAACATCTGTTGACGATTCACGGGACATTTACCTGGATTTCTCTCAAAAATCCGGCACTGCTGTTGTTTAAGCGCCAGCCCGATAAAACGTTTTTTAATGTGCATCACATAAATTACGAAATAAAAAAACTATAACGCGCACCAGTTAGCTAAAATATACATGTTTTTGACTTTTTTTCCTTGCTTTACGACGCTTCAAATCTTTACAAAACCTTGAAGTAGTCCCATAAAAATGCGGCTTGAAGAGAATTAGCAAATGTTTAAAAAAATGCGAAGCGAAAGCTTCTTATAAAAAAAGTTACGGAAATGCTTCATTGCTGAGAATGCATTGCAAATCGTCGGTGAAGTGGCAAAAAAGTACATTTTACGGAAGACGCACATAAAATCTGACTCCTCATATTCGGATTTTTTGTGTTAAATTTTTTCTAAATTATATGTATAAAATAAAATAGTACAAAAAGGTGTGTAAATAGTTTAGCATCAAAGCGACTCTTGGCATTAAAATCTCAAATTTAAATATTTTATCGTTAGGAGTTTTGCCATTTCACTGACGTTATGTAGAAATAGGCACAAAATGTATGCGGATGTATGTTGAATAATCGCCTGAGAAAATTAGAGGTGCAGGTGCAGCCACTGAATTGTCGTGATCAATCCCACCTCTTTACACCAACATTTTTAAACCTTTGTAAAATTTTAATTTAAGTGACAGTCGGGTACTAGTTTTGGTTCATATCATGTTTTAACTAGTTACCAGTATAATTACCATACTTTTGAATAAACATCTGCGTTTTGTCTTTTTTGAGGCTTATCTATCAATCTTTCGCGTTGATTGAGTCTCTTTTTATCATATACACCAGACTTCTGGAGAATTCGAGTTCCTCCATTTCACGCACTGCACATTTTCCACTAACTCTTCTGCACAATCCGATATGATTTATAACTATTACGCGCACGATGCGTGTGTAAAACACGTTAAATTGACACAAGTTGAATATAAAAACTGGTGTTTCGATGTGCAAGATGAATAACATCGTAAAAAAGTAGTGTCCGATTATTATAACTTTTTGGGTGTAATGCGGAAAGGGACGTTATTTACCTTTGCTGAAGCAAGTCGTGTACAAACAACTGTTTCCATATTTACTTCATTTAAATGCAAACATGGAGCTTTTGCGGCTTTGCAAATAGTTCCCGGAGCATAATGCGTCCCTACCCTACCTCGACGACAATTACTTGCAACTTTAATAAGGTCTTTACAACCATATAATTACAACAATTGTTTCGTTCGCGGCTAATGAAAATTTACAACGTACATTTTTCCGTTTTGATTTGATAAATCACTATTTCGTGATGTAATTTATTGTCCAATTATACAATAATTTAATGTCGCAACATGTTGATACGTCGATTAATTTTGATCGGGAACAAATTGCACAACACCCGCGTTCGAAAAAAATCCCATTATTGTTAATATTTTTTTCTATTTATTTAGTTCCGCTCCGAATCGAATCACGGGCGTCGCCCATAAATCATCGTAAACAAACAAAAACGCATTAGCCTTAAATAATCTTAACGCGCGTTTGAAATTTATTACGAAATAATTATAATGTTGGTCTTTCCTGTTTTAAATTGGGCAACATAAATCATCCTCATTGTGTCAGTGACCTTTTTATCTTCAAGGCTGAATTTGTTTCAGTTGCAACCCCGAGCAGCTTCTCGCCGTCGGTCGGATAAATAACACCGTCGCGAAGGAGTTTTTCGAGTACTACAATTAATAATGGGACGGTGCCGGGACCGGGCGATTTCGGGAAATACTTAAATGAATCATTTTGTACCTTGTACAAATACTGATCAAACATCCTGCACACATCTACATCGCTTCCGACGCAATAAGTGGCCTCCATATTCTCACAGTTACCGATGAGGGTGTTGATAGAAGCCACGATAGGCCTCAAATGTTCCAGCGTTGTGGCGAACACAGCGTAGTCCACGTGGTCGAGAAACAAACGACTTGATCCACACAAAAAACTCCGGGAAAACGTAACCCGGAACCACAAGCACTGAACGCCTGAAGCGCGATACGACGACGTTCCTCTCCGATATTCAATGGGATCCGGATTATTCCGGGCGCGTGGTTACGGCGTCGAGCATGGTTTCCGGAACGCGGAGGATCTCGTATAAGCACAACTGCGGCACGAAACCGAATAACGCGCCGCGGATCGGCGACCCCTCCCCAAACTGTTCCCCCCGGAGCGGGCTGCGCAAACGGCGACCGGATCCGGGGAGGCCCGCGTCGATCTAAATCTCAAAAATCCATGAAAAACGAATAAATAATATGAGAGGCGCACCCCGCGCGCCGCCGACGACGACGCCATTTCGTCGAGAAAACGCCCGGAGCGGTCCGGGCTGCGATCTCTAAACGTCGGGGTTTTTGCTAGTTTCGCACGATTTCGCGATTCAACGGCGGATCGCATTTTTCGTGCCGGATTGGCCCGATTTAACCCCCACAATCAAAGAGATGTAATAATTGATCCCTATCGAAGACGATGATGAAGAAGTGGCTCATTAGGATGTCCCGCGGGAGGTTTTAAATCGGCTCAAAATTATCGACTCTTGCACCGTTTTAACGCCGCGATAATTGTTTCACAAAGAAAGTTTTTAAGATAACGGCCGCCGCGAAAAATACGACGCACGCAAACGAGCCTCGTTAAAATAATTCAATAAAGACAAAGCGGACGCGAACATGCAACAACACTTTGATCCCGGGGGAAAAACCGTTTCCCGGAATGGAGATGGAAAAAAATGTAGATATGTGTTCAACAACGGTCCTGCAACCGTAATCCGAAGTCGAAAGAATCGTTTTCGTGTTTGATAATGGGGAAAAAGTGCCGCCGGGCATATGTGTAACACAACAACAAATTCTTCTCTTCGTTAGCATAACATGAATAATGGAACTGAGGTTTTTGAATGACCCGTCTGAAACGATTATAAATTATCAGGTAACGAGTGGCGATGCGTGAAAATATCACAGGAAGCTCTCCCTAAAAAAATATATAAGTACATATGTTATAATAGACCGACTAAATTCTGGTGTAGGTACGTGGACGCATGATTCAATGTAGTCGAAGATATTGCCAGACATTCCGATGTCGGGACTTCATATGTTCTTGTTTTTACAATATGACATTTGCGTCGTTTGTGTAATATGTTCAGTGGAAGAGATGCTGTATTAATAAAGAATGCAATAGAACATGTTTGTGTTCTCTTGGAAGCGACTCGCACACACACATACACCAGACAATGACGACGAAAACGAGAAAATATTTCGTTACGAATTTATTAAACGTCAGCCTTTATTAAGGCACGAATATATCATCAATACCAATCCGATTCAAATTTCAAGACACGCAACAACCATAAAAAACAAATAGAGCTTTTTAGCTTTCAACAGTATTATTTGCACGCTTGACAGTTAAATTACTAATTCCCGTCATGTTTTTTGCGGTGACTCATCTCACGACCAAAATACTCCAAACGAATTATTTCCGACACTTTTAATAAATTCGAGGCGTTAATTAAACGAAAATTATTTTGAATAATCATACGTTACGGCAACCATACGTCCATTAAAGAGATCCACCGTGAAAGTACACAAACGCTTAGGGATACAAAAAAATTGACACTCTTTCACCAAACTCAAATTATTGTTATTGGTGTCTAATTAAATTTTTTGTACATTAAATTTACTAATAAAAATGGTGGAGAGGTCACGACGACGGCAGAAATTTTAAGAATTCGCTTGGCCCGAGGCACTACTGAAACTGATGCAACGAAAGATACGAGATGTTGTTTATTAGTGAAAGTTGTCACGACAATCTGATTTAATGATTTCGATTGAAATGCCCGCAATGTTCGATGGATTGCGCTTTGCTGCTTTTCGATTATAAAAAAAATGAGGCTTTGATTGCAAAATAAAACTTTTATTTAATTAACCGTTTCCCAAAACAGTAATATTTGCCACGCATTATTCGATTCTAAAACTTCTTCATATTGATTTAAACACAAAGCAAACTCAATTGCTAATGAAGAAGCTTTGGTATCCATCACACATTCTTTCTTGCATCTTTTATAATCTGTAAATTGAAAATTAAGATAACGATAAGTAAAATGTTCAAAAAGTCTTGTCAAAAGTCAAAAGTCGCTCGACAAGTCTTGCTAAGAGCAGCGTGTGCAGATTCATAATTGGATAATTACAAACCAACCACAATTTAAAATCAATTTTATTATGTAGTAGTAGCAGCTTGACAAAAAGCCAGCCATTAATTAAAAAATCTGCAACAAATGCGCGATATACCGTAAAATATTTTTAATTGATTTTGACAGAATTTGTTTTTATAATATTATATGTTTACGTTTGTGTTAGTTTGGTCGACAAGAATTATGCATGGCAGAATTTTCATAAAATTCAATTCAAGTTTTTTTATAGCCGCTGGGAAGATGCCGCAAATCATGCATCTCATATGAACCAATTTGTTTCTCGTACAATTTTCGGATGAATAGTTGATTGGTTTTACGTCTTTAAAAAATCATTAATTTCTTAACATTTTATCGTAAATATCAGCCGTAAAGTAAATTGCACCGAAAAAAATTACGACGCAAATTTCTGACTGGATGAATAATTTTTAACGTAGAAGTTTTTTCACATAATTTCACCAAAAATGCACACCCTGCAACAACAAATTGATTTATTACAAAACTCAAAATAACTACATTTCTGGATTATTTTTAAATTCAAGTGCATACCAATGTTATTTTTCACGATATTCTACAAAAAATAAGTAAATAATAAATCTTCGATGCACCGCTAAATATACTTACATTTTAAATTGTTTTCGAAATTAATAAATTTTTATATCTGTATATTTTTTCATACATAGATCGCATGATGTATACCATCATATTACATTCCTTTATTTTATTTAATGGTTGTGAATTACCTTATCTACTTATATTTATTTAAATTTTTTGAAAATTTTCGTTGAAGAAATTCGGCAATTGAACAAATACTGTCTGCAATAAAATGACGGATGTACCGAAAAATATTTTTTTATTGATTTTGAAAGTAGATATTTGCTGTGGAATTTGTTTTTAAATTAGTGGAATTTGCATCCTAGAATTTTAATATAATTTTTTATAACCTCTGAGAAAAAACCGCAAATCATGCATCTCATACAAGTAAACTAAATTCGTTGACGTCCACTTAATAATTTTCAAAATTGCATTGAAAAAATGAAATCAATATTCTGATTTGATCGACGATGATTTCCTAATGTAGAGGTTCTATTAAAAAGTTACTTTCTGCAACAGTAAAATCATTTCTTACATAACTCTAAATACATAATTTATATATTTTTTAATACATAATATGATGTATAAAATCCTTCTTACATTCTTTTATTTTATTTAATGGTTGTAAATTATCTTATTATTGAAATTTCCTTAAATTTTCTGAAAAATGTTAAAGAAATTCAGCAATTGAGCAAAAATATTCTGCAATAAAATGATGGATGTACCAAATAATATTTTTATTGATTTTGACAAATTTAAATTAGTGGATTCGCATCCTAGAATTTTAATAAAATTCATTATTTTATAACCTCTGGGAATAAACCTCAAATAACACATTTCATATAAGCTTAATTCGATGTTGTTCACTTAACAATTTTTAAAATTGCACCGGATACAATTAAGTCGCAAATTTCTGACTTGATAAACGATGAATTCTTAATGTGGATGTTCCATGAAAAATGTACTTTCTGTAACAGTAAAATCATTTCTTACAAAACCTAGGCAATTACGTTTCTGGAATATTTTTAAATGCAAATGCATATCAATCTGTTCACAATATTCTACTAACAATATAAGAATAATAAATCTTGGATGCATCGCAAAATATACATAATAAATTTCTGAAATTAATTACAAAATCATATCTGTATATTTTTTAATACATAAGCAGATAGTATGATGTTATCCACTTTACATTCCCTTATTTAATTTAATTGTTGTGTATTTGAATTTTCTTAAATTTTCTGAAAAAATTTGTTTAAGAAATTTGGCAGTATTATGCCATAAAATGATGGATGTACCGAAAAATAGTAGGTTTTTGCTGTGGTGTTAGTGGAATTTCCATCCTAGAATTTTAATAAAATTCACATTTTTACAATCTCTGAGAAGAATCCGCAAATTATGCATCTCATACAAACTAAATTCGTTTAAAATAGCACCGAAAAAAATTAAGACGCAAATTTCTGACTTGATAAACGATGATAGATATCCTAAGGTAGAGGTTCCATTAAAAATATACTTTTTGCAACAGTAAAACGCCAAATAATTGCGTTTCTGGAATATTTTTATGCAAGTAATACATGCATAATATATTTTTTCAGGATATTCTACTAAAAATGTGTGAACAATAATAAATCTGTAAAAAATTTCGGATGCACGGCTAAAAATATTATTGTTTTCGAAAGTACACAATAAATTTTAATCTGTATATTTTTTTAAATAACTATTTAGTATGATGTATCTACCTTACATTCCTTTATTTTATATAATCGTTGTGAATTACCTAATTTGAATGTCGTTAAATTTATTCAGAATAATAATATAATAAGTTCCGAATTAACCTGGACATTCAATTTTTTTTTGTTAAGATTTGCTTAGGGAACCCCAAATGTTCCGTAATAAATGGTCGATGCAACATTTCACCCCGAACCGTTTTCGAAAAAGTGTTATCCGGTCGTCGACGATTTGCAAAACCGCCCCACGCTATTTATCCTTCCTAAACGGGCCCGTCCCGCCCTCGTTCGGTCTCCGTTTCCCCGGAAGAGCCCTTATTTTCCGGCGATCGGATTTCGTGCGGCGGTAAACAAGCCGTAAGGGATCACGGAGGACGACAAGTGGCGGGCGATGTCACGAGGCGTGGGTCGTCGTCGTCGTGTGCCAGGCCAGCAGAACGGAGAGGACAAGTGTATCTATCAACACGTAGCAGCGGGCGCGTGGCTCACCGACCTAACCGATCTCTGCCCATTTCCGGGTCCCGCTATCCCTCGACGCCGCTTTCGAGCCGTCGGCGTCGGGACGTCACGCTCGTTCTCGCCCCACGTCGCCCGCCGCTCGCACAACACACCCAATTAACCCCGACGTCCGCCTCATCATCATCCTCTTACCTGCTGACTTCTTCGGCGCAGATTGACATTTCCACTAATTACCCGTGTGCGTTTGTGTATTATTACATTATTGCGGCATTTACTGCGATTGTCTGCCATTAACGAAATCGCATGTTTCTGATGCCGATTCTCCGGCGGGATGACGCTAATGATGCGGTGCTTTACCAATATGGCGAACAGATGGAAATCTTTGTCAAATAAAGAGGTCTCATTAAATTCTTTCTAAGAGGGGATCGATAAATTCGTGCGCGACATCAGCGTTTCTTATGACGATTGCATAATAACATAGTTTTCCCCCTTCGTCCACTTATTTTGAGTTATTACATTAATTTCTGCCCTTCGTACGGGTCGTTTCGCAATACACACCGCGAACGTAATAATCACGCAGTTGTGCATAGATTGTTAAAATATTTTTCATGGGTGTGGCGAAAAACTTTGTCGAAAGAAAAATACACGGCCGACAGTTGTTCTAGCTTCCACTACAATAGGAAACATGCAATACAATAAATTAATGAAATGGCATATTTTCAATTATACGTTTACATTGGTGATTATTAATCACTCGTATTATAGTGACAGCTGAAATTTTCAAACGTTATTTCAGATATTCTATGAATATATTTAAATCGCTGTAAAGGCATACATATATGGATGAGTGATTTGGCACACAAAACACAATTTGGTCGATTATTAAATTCGGATACAATGCGATATCTTGTTATTTGATAAATTTGATTTGCATCGCACTTGAGACATGTAAAACTGGCCGTGTCCCACGCCTTTAAATAATATTTCCATCTAAATATAATTTGTTAGATAACCACTTATTAATATACAGTTTCGTTTTATGTTAGGTCACGACTTGAAACCTATTTCAAATAATTATTTCCATTGCAATTTCTAAAATAAAAACTGAATTAATTAAATTTTATGCGCCGCGTAATCTGGGCGATTTTATGGAAGCTCTTCTGTAATAAAAATTAAACTCGAGATAAGTACAAATAACTAATCAGTTAACATTCTTTTAAATCCACATCAACGTCTCGTTATGTCTTATCAGATAATTTTCATCGTAAATTTTGCTTCAACGGTTTTAAATAAATGCGGACAGTTAACAGTATGTGAGAATTTTTAAACTAAACTCATTAGATTACATAATTTCAACTTGAACTATGTTTGTATAAATACAGTCAGAATATAATAATCCAAGAGAAATAACACATTAATTTGGTTTATAATTAATCTTGTGATGATGTAAAAACACTGACCCCAATGTTTTTTAGAAACCTCTAAACGCTGTTTACATTTTGTAGTGTAAGAATATATATTCTTGTCTGATTGTCTGAGTTTAGATCCGAACAATAAAAGTTCAGACAATCGACTTTCTTTTCTTTCTTTAACTTATATAGTTACGCTAAAACAGAATCAAATAAAATAACCTTTCACTACTTTTTCCCACTTGTTTTTACATTAGGCCCTAAATTGACTTGATTTTTAATCAATTGAGGACACTATCTTCAAGAAAGATGCGGATGTTTTTAGATGTGATGTGTGTGTGTACAAAACCTCATCAAATAACATCTGTTGTTATTTGCGTATGTTAGAACTGGAAGCGGACATTGGCTTCACTTAAAAATAAAAATAACTTCAACAAGAAATCCATTTCATAAAAATACAATGTTTTCCGCGAAACTATTTATGATATTTTATAATGTTAAACAAGAACATAAAGAGGTCTTGAAATTGAGTTTCATCTTCCTCGGGACACTTCTTATACAGTCTGCTGTTTATTTTATAACGTATTTCCATAATTCTATGGCGATGTTTTTATAAACAAACAGGTAATTATAAACAAAACGGATACAACTAGCAAAATGCAATAGTATTATACTCGTAGTAATCTCGAAAACAAACTTAAATCCAAAACACGAGATTTGATATCTCGGACACTGAATATTATGTTAATTCTGTTGAAGATCAACATAAACACGTCGAGTTGAATATCTGGTACAAAGACCGATTGTTCTAAATAGGATATAGAAATACAAAAGTACATAAAACTCAAGCTTGTTTTCGGAGGAAAACGATTTAGCTTTAATTATATTTGCTTGTATAAAACTGCAGCAAAAATCTTCCTCAGTGCCCGAGTAATGAACATTAGTTGAAAATACTTAGTTGTCTCTTGTCACCGGTTAATGAAAATATTGTTGAATTAGCGTAGTATCGAATATTTTAGAAGTGGCAAAATCAAAAACTAAGTAGGTACATAAAAATATATAACCACGGAAAAAAGGATAAATTAAATAGTAATTGTATAACTAAAAATGTGACGGTTAGTTTAGGGAGGCTGAAATAGAGGACGATACAGAATAGTTCAAAAACTTGTAGACAGCAAAAGACGAATTATGGATGTAAAAAATGGCAACTTGTTAAAGATCCTGAATACCGAATACAAATTGCTGAATATGAAACGTTGGATGTTAGAAATGTAGAACAACCTTTAGTCGCCATGAAAAAGAACAAAGAATGTACCTACTTGGTCCCAGAAAAAATTGCATTAATTTTAACCAGTAGTAGAACTCAAGTCAAATTCTTTTTCTACGTAGGTACTTTCCATTTTTTCCAAGTCGTAATTTTGTTTTAGCATTTTACCTGAAATTGACGAGTTGCCTATGGATTTGATAAATAATCAGTGACATTTTTCAATTTGAATTCAAGAATTTTACAAAAGCAACGGTCAAATTAATGAGTTGCTGGTTCGAAAAAAACAAAAAGAAGCGAGTTTTATTGCAATGGTTTTTTGTTCGGCGCTTATCGGTGTTTAACAAAAGGAGCATTATTATGCATTAGGGGGTAACAAAATAAAAGTCAAATCTTCCAACAATTTTAATTTGTTCACCAAAACGTTTACAACAAAAAGTTATAAAGAAAAGTTGTTGGGTTTGACGAGTTATACTACTGGTTAAAATTAATGCCATTATTTCTGGGACAACTGTATAATAAAAAATGCTAAAAAAATGAGAAGAGGTTGTAAAAAAGCTTTGTCAATAATTAAACATAAATCTCCATCCTGAGAAAATCTTACTTATAGTCTATATTTAGCCCACAAAAAAATATAGAGATCAAGAAGTATTATAGAAGTAAGTAAGTAGTAGAGAAGCGATAGTAAAAGACCCATTTGGAAAGTAATCATACTTATGTGGAAGGTATAAAAATAGCATACGACCTAGACCAGAAATTGTAAATGAATAAGAGAGTATAGATTTTATCAAAACGTAAAATAATAAAATCTGTAAAGATTGCACAGTTAGTCACGACAGCATCTTCGGTAATTTCAGCCCACAAATCAACCGTAAGAGTGAAGCGGAATGAAGAGATTAGCATTCGGAATGAAGAAAGAAGAAAAAAAGTGACCGCAAATAAAGTTCCGGTTTGAATACGGTATACGCGGCCGGATCGTCCCGAACTCAGCCCACGGAAAATCTGTGGGGGTACGGCTGCTGAAATCGCGCCGCCACCGTCCGTAATGGTCGTATTTGCGTACGGGCCGTTTTCTCCCACTCCCGTCCCGTGCGGAAACACAACACCAATGAAAATCATCTTTCCCTTCGCGTCCCTCTGGCTGTTTTCTCTTCATTTCGACATGGCGCGCGCAACATACCGAGCTATTACAGTAAGAAAACAGACATATAAAACTGAGAGCGGGTTAGGGGCTGAGGGACGTAAAAATCAATATCCCCGGGGCTGCTAAATCACGCTTATCAAGAGCACTTTCCCCCCGCAGTCCCGCGCCCGAGATCGACACCCCCCGACGCCGCCGCCGCCGCCGCCCTCCGCCATCGTACTACAAAACATTCAATTTGGACGTCAAGTTAAAACGAAATGGATTTTCCGGAAGCGACGGTGGCGGTAGATTTTTGGCAAGTGAACTTCGGCCCGCAACGCGATCGGCCACGAAGCCGACGCCGCCGCCGTCGTCACCACCGTCGAGGACAATTAATGTCCGATGCTGTAAGAAAATTTAAAAAAAGTCGCCGAAAAAAAATTTTCAAAAAACTAGAAATCCCAACATTTGTTTGTAATAATAATAATTGTAGTACTAATTCAAAAACGTTTGTTTATATAGCTAAGCAATACAATGTTTACATTAGATTAAACTTTACGGAACATCTCCGGTAGACATTCTTAGCTTTACAAAGTGTTTTTTTTTTATTCGTTATTAGTGATATAGTAACGGCTCCATTTCTACCTTCAGGGTCAGAATTGACCGTGAAGTGATCCGACTAAAGAATTAAGCACGCTAGAGATTTCATCCGATTCTAGAAAAATGAAACGGTTACTACCATACCACTAGTAACCAAATCATATTTTTTAAACTAAAAAATGTATTTAATTATCTAAAAAGATCCATTGGGATCTCTACCGAAATTGTACAAAAAACGCACGACATAATAGTTGTAAGTAAGCTTATGTAAGTATATTAAGTATCTATTGTTTTTAACACATCATTATTTTTTTAATAACATTTTAATTGAACAATAAAAGAACATTATCAACAAGCTGTCCCTTTTGAATAAAACGTGTAATCTTAGGCATTGGTTTAATTTAAAAACATACATTCCTCGCTGCGTACGAGTCGATGGAATAAAAATAAAATTCTAATAAAAATCTAATAAAATTCCACCATCTCGGCCGTGGCCGAATCTACGTCGGAGCCGAAGACGTGCGTGCGGTAACTTTCACCACACCAAGAGAACATTATTACATTATAAAACAACAAGAAAAAACAACAAAACCCCATACACACAGCATAACATTAAAGAACCGGTCCGCTTGGAAAGTTGTTATTAAATGATTTAAAACACAATTGTTCTACTTAGGCGAATGATGTCATTACGAGAGAAACATTATTAAAACGGCGTCGTCCATTATGGGAGCCGATCAAATTTTTAATGGCCAATAACGTCGGAATTAGCCCTCGAAAGTGTACGGAATGTGTCCCGTTTCAGACATCTTATTACGGAAAGAAGTGATGTAAAGAAAATAATATTTTTCCATCTCGAGCAGGCTCGTTCCGAATACAAAGTGTGTATTATGGAGGGAAATAGACTGCCTCCATGCCGAAGCCACCCCACCTTCCCCTAGCTCGCCCACTTATATTTCAATTTTCGTACCTCACACGCGACGCCGCCGGTGCCATGTAAAACAAATATTTTAAATCGGAAAGAGAGCGGATTGAGCCGATAATGAAGATCGATGTCGACGTAGAATTCCTCTAAATACTGCGGAGCGGTCCTGGGGCGTTCTCGCAGGACCGGAGGAGGAAATCCGAGAAGAAAGAGAGGAGGGACGAGACGTCGTCGGCGAAATATATCATCATACGGAATAATGAAATTTCTTGCCGGAGAAAATAAGATAGACTGTTTAATATCTGAAGGTATGTAGGAGATTGAAAAATACATGCGAGTCTGAAACGGCAGGAGGAACACACGAGGCCAAGAAAATAGGAAAATACTGGAAAAGTTCTTGCGCACGGGAAATAATGCAAAGTAAATAGAACAAGTTGCGAGCGCTTTAAATGGGATCGGATTCCGGTTCGTTGAATACGTAAATCATTATTTATATTCGCGATGTTTGAACTTCAATTAGATTTTCGAAACAACACAAAATAATTACATGTTGTGTGCGTTTCCGGGCCGAGTTTCCGATAATTGACTCTTATGCAACATTTGCGAATCACTTCCATCGTCAGTCGAAACATCTCGAATAAACAAATAAATAACTGAACACTGCCATTTTTCATACTCCTTCTTCTCGCTGTCTAATCAATTTGCAGGCCCCTTACTTTGTACTTAATTTATTTTTAATCGCTCCCAGCAACTTTCTTTTCGAATGATTTATGTTATTTTCCTGTCTGAAGATAATTAAAACAAACGTCCTTCAACTCGGAGGAAATCGTTTCCGATTGAATTTTGATAAAATGCTAATCAGTTTATTCTCGGAGTAACAGCTTTTATGTTTTAACGATGCATACGCCATTCCGTTATCTTCCAACGAGTCTGCCCTCATCGTCGCGATTAAGAGACGGCTACAAGTGACGTTTGATGGAGATGGCCATCAAACATGTCGTATTGTCTACTATGTCGGTTATGGTGAATAAAATGCCAAGAATATGGGAATTAAATAAAGGGTAGTAAATATGTAAAGAGGCATAAAAGAAGCTTTACGAGCCTACAAAGTTGAATGGTTATAGTGTCGTAATGTACGACATGTTACACATGCATCTTTCCTCGCGAATAAGAACTGAATCACCTTATATATTCTTGAGGGTCTCGAGGAACGAGTTTTACTGCTTATTGAAAAATAAGGGCGTAAATACAGCACTCACCTGCAATGGCACTTCAAAGAGACCCTACAAAAGAAAACAAAAAAAAAAAACAATTAGATCGTGATAAATCTGGCGTACGAAGGAGCACGCAAGAATAATGGCGGGTTTTAAAAACTTTTTTAATAAATCTTTTTGTTCAACTTTTCAACTTCGTTTCCATGCGAATAACATTCACGCTTATTTTACTCCCGCAACAAATATGAAAATGCTCCGAAAAATAAAAAGCCCGATTTGTCAGTCATGGCCGCGGAGGAAACGTCAAGACCGGCAAAAAAAATTAAAACGATAAATAACACTTCGCCTGCAGTGCAACGAAACAAATCGCTTTAATTAAATTGATAAATTTGTTGGTATTTGAAAAAATACAAGACGGACAAAGTCGCGCCCCACTCGAACCCGAGATCAAAGCATTTAGGGCTTTGGGGTCCTTCCCCCATAAAAGAGAAAATGAATAACAAATACGACCTAATCTATTCCAGACAGTAATCCGGGTCCTTGATGAGAAATTTAACGAAGACATTATAATTAAGCATTAAAATTTAATTTAATGTCAAGCAGTAGTAAATCCATTTAGCCTCAATTTTGAAGCAATTAATAAAGCAAAATATAAATCCAAATGAATCTATTTCGCGGTAATAAGCAATCATTCGAAATCCTCTTACTCGGCAAAATCGGAATCCGCACACAGAGATATATGCAATATATTATAAGCGATTTTATTATGCGCCCCCTGTCCCCGGTTTATTATCCGACACGACGCAATATCGATAATAAAACCGGAAGAATCCGGACCCGACGACTCAACCCTCATTCTTCTAATACTTTCTTAATGGTGACCACGTAATGACGTTACGGCATAATTTCACTTTGATGATGACGTGGATTTCGGTACCGAATTAGAAACTCGTAGGTACATCATCAAATACTCTGTTCCGTGATAATAATATCGGCTGAAATCAATTCGGTCGGAATCTCCACAGCATTTTCCGGAATTTTACACCGTGTTTCCAAACCCACAAATGTCAAAATACCGAACGGTAAATCAGTTTTAATGCAACCCTACATAATTTAGTAGCCCATCTTGTGCGCACATAAAAATTTCTATTACGGCTGCCGTGGGCCGGGCTTATTCTTTATTTAAATTCGGCGCCGGAACGAGGATCAATCCGACAGATTCCTTGTAACAGGATTACTACACCATATGACAATATGCCTTCGATGGCCGTCTCGTATTTTAATTTTATTCATTTAATTATCTCTAAAGTTTTAAATTCCTTACTTCTTTTATGTTCTTAGGACGCGATTTAATCTACCGAAAAGAAACGAATTTTAATTTGATACATTTTGTTGGCTGTGGGTCTCACTTCATCTCCATACTTTGTTAAACTTCTTCATTCACAATTTAGTTAGGGTTTAGGTTTAGTTACTCCTCTCGGCTTAACTACTCGTAGCTGACAAAAGCAGCTTTAGATAATATTTTCATGAAATATATTGTACAATATTCTTTGATTAATTGATAACCAATTACATTAGAAAATGTGTTATTAAAACATCATAATAATGTTTAACGCTTACTTTTTCATGTTTTATATGCCGCTAAGAGATAATTTGACGCCATAAGTGGTATCACCAATTAATTAGGTAATTACAGAAAACGAGAATGAAAGTAATTCGAAAGATGCTAATTTATGATATTGTCAAAGAAAGTAATTACGCCCGATAAGTTGCGCAATTTCTTCACACTCCAATTCTCCCGGGGCGAACAAAAACTTTTTACAACAAATCGTGTTTTTATTTTCCTTGTGTAACCGTCAATTAGTTTGAGAGCGTGTTGAAAAAAAATGACGTGTCCCGTGGCCGGAGCTCCAGAGACACGCGTCCGAGTCTCGAAATCCCCGTCACGATCCGCCCAGTATTTGTCAACACTTGGGATCGTTTTCAGGCACTGAATGAAACCCTTATCTTCCTTTTTTGTCGGCTGAAAAGCGAGCGAGAAGCGGCGGAGGCGGCAATAAGGCACGACGACGTTCGCCTAGTACGAGTGAAAATGGCAGGATAAGCCGGGAATCCCCTAGGTCAACGATCAGAGCAGAGCCCTGACCCGAGACCCGACTTACTCACTGACCTTATTTCCTTGCTATCAGCACCGAATGTCAAGGACGCGCAATCACCGTGGGCTCGCCCCAAGCACGGACCCACACTTTTTTAACACCAAGGCTATTTTTAGAGCACCCCTAAACGCGACAAACGCGCCGGAAGCGCCTGATCACTTCCTTTTGCACGCGTTAACCTTTGAGCGGCAAAGGACGAATCCGCGCGGAAACAACGCAAAATGAACTATAAAGTGATGGGTTCTTTGGCGAACGAACGTGGTTACCCAACTGTCGGTGGTCGTTGCCGCTTAGAAGGGTGACCACAAAGAGCTCGCGAAAAATTTTCATGTTAATTGGTCTTGTCTCATTGTATCTTGAGCACACATATAGTCCTGGGTACGTGAGAGACGGGCGCGAGGGGCAGGAGAGTCCCGGCGCGGGAGGCACAAGCCCCCAGCTGCGGCTCAGGGGTGGGCCCGAGGTCCATCGAACATCTCCGAGGAGGAACCGTTGCCTCCGTCGAGGGGCCGCATCGATCCTTTTGGGGCGGCGTTGCCGCGCCGCGGCGCATTCCGCGACTACAAGAACGGCAACGCCGTCCACAAACATTGATTCTTTCCATTATAAATAGTACGCAAAAAATGCGTTCCTATATATCATCTCCCCCAGACATGCTTTGTGGCCCGGAAATTTCATTTTATAACTTTTATGACGACGGCGCTTAATAATTTCATTTCCCATACACAATCGCCTAACCATGCCGCGGAAAACCGCACGCGGACAAGGTTTTGGCGATAATTAAATTTTTTAGATGCCTGGACCGACGTCACCTTTAGTCGGGGATGAATCGGAAAGTTATGCGAGATTATTGTGATCATGCAACACCAAAATACCCATGTAGTATACGATATAGTAACGATAAAACGATAAGAAAAGATGACGTCCGGTAAATATTTGGTTATTTGCTAAAGGAATCCGGCAGACGAGATAAACAACAAAGTAATTCTTTGTTTTAATTACAACAAAACCCTAAACACGAAAAGATTCTGATATTTACTTGTCTCTTCGGAACAGTATTTGTCAGATACAAGAGACATCGTGTCAACATTTCAAACATGATAAGCAAAGAAGATTTATTGAATCGAATATGCTTGAGGTGCTAAAAATATTTTGAATAAGACAGGTTGTCGGAAAAATTCTATTTCTGCATCGAATTTATATTTTTGAAATGGAACAAGTCGTTTAAAAATATATTAGAACCGATCATTGTACCGACGATTAGCAAAACCGTTGGCCATGAAAAAGTAAGGACATATAACTTGCGATCCTAAAAAAGTTTTAAACATTATCTAAGTCAAAGTTTTGCGTATTCGATGCTTCATCTAAAAACAGCAAAAAAATCATAACATTACGTTTTAACCCAGTTTTAGAAGTTATTTATTTAGCTCCTTGTGCAATTGATTGCGAACTGAAATTTTTACTTAATTATTCTGGGGAAGCTATGTCTGATTATTTATAACTTAATGCATTTTACCTCTGCTTTATGTAACTGAAAAACATTGTCATCATCGATATATATTCGAAATTATTTATTTCATAATCAGTACAATAAAATCTTATAAATTAGCATGTTTAAATAAACGACCAAGGCCACAGGAACTGCCACGCTTGCACACCTCAGCTTTAAGCCCGAAATCCCTCCAGCTCTTTAGAGAGTTGGCAATTGCTTAAAAGCACCTGAGAGTGTCGGTGTCAAAACTACATTGTCGGTATTTCACCGTAAATTCCCCCTCGGGGACCTGGAGCCGCATCGTTTCCCGAGAAGAAAAATGAAAAATCGACGCGCTAATAAGAGCCGCCGGCTCATCCGTTTACTATTGAATACTTAAAAAAAAAAAGAATAACGTAATTCTTCTAAGGACGTCGTAAAGGCGCGATGAGGAAGTGGCGAACAGCTGTCTGGTGTTCCGGGAGCAGGCGGCGGCGTCGGCGTCGGCGTCAAGGGCACCACCTGTTCGTGCGGAACCGAACGGGACGCCGCCGCCTGACCTCAGGAAGCGGCGTCGGGACGCTGTACCTGTCAACCGCCGAACGAACCCTCGGGACCCCTTTTAAACAATTAACGCCATCTGTAACACGCGATAAAATCCCGGTCCGAGTGGCTGTGATGATGGCGGCGGATCTTACGAGTGATGTACATGCAAAAAGGCCGGGGCCCAGTCAATATCAAACTGTACATGCGCCGGGGGCTTGAAAAAGAAGCAATTTCATGTAAAAAGAAGAGGAAACGAATGGAAATTTTATTCGAAATAAAGTCGGGGGACGGGACGGAAAACGGGAGGAGATGGGGAGTATTAAAACTCGGGAGGCTTTCGTTTATGAATGTTAATAATTTACTTTGCATACTCTCCAAGTTTCTTTGTATAATGTGCAATAATCGCAAGCAAACAACGAATATTATGAAATTAATTAAAGATGAGCGCGGTGCTGTGCTCTTGCATTTTAATTTTTTTACTACTACTAATTAACTAATGGGACCGCTCCATCGGATGGATGCATGGTCGGACGGACAGGGAGTGCGTTTTTATATCCAATTACGTCCATTGTCCTCGTTAGCGTTCGTTAAGCGATCGACGATTACTCATAGCCAGTCACATTTTCAAACAAATCACATTTGCGACAACTTTTACGCATCCGCCTAACGAACGTTTTCAAATAATCAACTTGCAGCGACGACTTTTGTTTATAAATCTATTGACAATCACACGGTCCGATGTAACGAATCAAAAGCGCAGTCATCAAACAATGACGGGCGTCGCCCATCTTCAAATTCATACTTTACTCCAAACATACTACTCATTAGGTCCATCCGACCGAAACATCAACCGAGAGAAATTCGCACAAAACTGCACTAGACTAAATACACCTGGAAACACAACGAGGGCGGAGATTTCATATCGCAATTCGCAGACTAAATATTTTTGTTTTGAAAACACGCGCAAATAGTTGTTTTTAAACAATGTCGTACATGTGTTTCAGTGCTTCGGTCTTGACGTATTTATGCATAATTGGTACTTGTTTGAATATTACTTAGTGCGTGTAAGAGCTGTTCATTATGAGAAAAGAATGGACAAATAAACCACTGAACATAAACCAATATCCATCCCATGCACAAACTCTCTGATCCCTTCTTGGTTTTTACAAATTTTACAAGCAGAAGTTGCGTTTTTCATTTCATAAAAATATGATTGTGGATAATGCCAATAATAACAGTTATTGCAGTGACTGGAACCGAAAGATATTAAAACAGTATTTACAACTATAGCAGAAATCAAATTGCATATTTATATAATAACCAACCTCTACTCGTAGTAGGTATAAAAAAACTTATTATTAAAATTAGTAAGTAGTATTAAAATGGTATACCTACTCTATTATTTTAAGAGGTCGTATCTGCAATTTTTTCTAGTTTTGCGTTAACTGTCAAAACAAAAAGTATGGACTGTTTTCTATCATAATTTTAAGGCATATTGCATTATCTTTATAAATCTATACCTATATAGCTGGGTTTTTATTAAATTATATTTACACATCTACAAAAATTGGTGCCTTTTTTCTCAATCTAGTAAATTCCGAAAATGTTTAATTGAATTCACTGGTAGTGAGGTGTTTTAAACCGGAACATACTTTTACGTCCACCAAACAAAACAGTCTCTTAAACAACTTCTTGATTTTCAAGAAATTAAAAATTCAGTTCAAACTCTTCGAAAGTCCACGTCATTCAGATTAAAAATACGAATTTTTTAAATGGACAGTAAAAACATACCATTACAAATCGAACAAAATTACAAAGTTACAAATGTGATTTAGAGTGCCCAGGAACTGAAATGATGACAGTGAAATCAGTTAAAACTGGCCTGAAATTACACCAAATTGTAGAACTGAATGTCGTGGAGTCACAACAGAGCGCAAGAAAAATTACTAAATACTTTCAAAATAATACCAATCAACAGACATAATTTTTGGAAGAATCTTCCAGTTTCAAGACAAGCAGTTGGAAAACTGGAACAATGAAAATTTATTTCAGAATGTTGCGCTGGACTTGCGAACCTGATTTTAATTTAATTTAATTTTTTTTGCCATTCTTACAGTTATAATTATTTACTTTCAGTTTTATTATTTTTAATAAAAAATATACTCGTATCTCTGATATTTGTGTAAAAATTGAACCACTTATGACACACCAAACGACGGAAGTAAACATTTTTTTGGAACATTCTTAGGCAAAAAGGCGTATCCTTCAAAACTTATTTTTATATTTAAAATATTTGAAAATGTTTGTCAATAATGCACATTCGGATAAGTAGAATAAATTACAAATCGAGAATGCATAAGATCAATTATTTGACACAAAATTTTACTTCGTATAGATACGGGGTTGTACTGTTTTTTAGGATTTACTAGTTTTACTAGTATTAATAACGAGCTTAAAAAAGTTGAAATATGAAAAACAATAATAAAAATAAATATTTATTTCCCTTATACATTGTAAAACTGGATCGGGGTTGTCGAAGTAGTCAGACATATGTTTGCGCCGTATATTCATTCGGGCCGAGCTTTTACCCAAACAACGAAAGCTCGAGGGTCGCGCGTCCGTGGTGTGCAGACAACAACAGATTCCTTCCAGAAACGGTTACAAGTTCAACAACCGCCGGAAAAAATCAATGGCATGCGGTTTACTAGAACTAGTTGCCGTTTAATGTAGTCAATTATGACTAAAATTGGTGTATTTTTCCTTAATTAAGAAGAAAACTGTATGCGTTTCGATTCGACGTAAATGAAGTTAAACAGCTGTTTGAGAGTCGTGTCCTTATTAATTCGTAATTCAATACGGCAGAGTCCTAGCAGGACTCGGAAAGACGTGGATTTGTGACGGCGTTGTTAAATATCGCCGCTTGATCTAGCGTTCGAACTGGTTTTTGAGACAATCGAGATAGGGTGGAATTTATGGGCCGAACGTTTCCAAGTGAATGCCAGAAATGGCTAAAACACGTGTACTTACATAGATAACGCCTAATGAACCAATCCGCACAACAAAAAAAACCAAACAATCACATTGTGTCGGCCGAAGGTAGCCTCCCATTAATATGGGCCTCGGTCCTCCACGAATTGATTCGAAAGAATCTATCGCCGGCGTAGTTGAAAAAAAGCACCCAAGAGCTGGGGCCCACATAACCGGAACGCGCCCAATTAAAAATTCAAACACGGCTTATAATTACAGTTACATCATCCCAAAAACGAACGAAAAAACTAATTACGAGCCTGGTTCTCAACTTATATTTTAACATTAGAGAGGGGTGCGGTTAGGGTGAACAAACTTTTCTATCGACCTGCCCGAGGCTTTTAAGAAGAAACAGGGAGAGTTTAAATTTTTGCCCCAAACCACCCACCCGTCGCCCCCACGCTTTCATAAAATCCCGAAATAACTTTCGGTGACACAAAATAAAATGGAATAAGAAAATGAATTGTCGTTTTCACTCTTTCCCTTAATTACATCGCCTCCGACCCCTTTTATATCTCGCAAATTAGTCCGTCCTTAGCTGGGCCGTTTAAACACGCTCGAAATTAAGCGAATCGAATTATGA
This sequence comes from Eledona agricola, assembly GCA_964023215.1. NCBI lineage: Eukaryota > Metazoa > Arthropoda > Insecta > Coleoptera > Tenebrionidae > Eledona > Eledona agricola. The sequence goes on along the minus strand of OZ026857.1, from coordinate 26,148,060 downwards.
AATTGTAAAACCGAACTTTTACCGAATAGTTTTCACTCGGCACGATCCACGCCGAAGGGGTGATGAAGGTGTGGAAGAAAATTGCGAATTGATTGTGTGATTGTGTCGCTGTTTTTTAGAAGGGGTACGGTCGGAAGCCATTGTCGGAAACGAAATTAATTTCGAAAACTTATTCCGTAATTAAATATAAACAAAGTTTCTAGACAGTTAAAATTTAATAATGAATCATTTCAATTCGAGCAGTGTTATTCTTTACTTTCTTGTAAAGTTCTATTGCTAATGAAAGCAGCTCTTGAGAAATGATTAAATTTGGTTTTCTGCTTAAATTAGTTTCGCAACACAGAAGCGAAGTGATGCTTCCGTTCGTGACAGAAGGAGAAAGAGGCCAAGGCTGATGGTGGTTGGTTGCTGATGCTCCAGCATCCGCTTGCGGGCTCAAGAAAGATATCGTTCGTGGGCCAACAAAAAAGGGGTGAGGAAAGAATAAAAAGTAAACGAGGGGAATGGATTACACTTGACACTGGCTCAATGCTCATTGGAAACACGAGATCGATTGAGGGCGGCAGTGTAATACCGTCGTCTCCCTCTTTCTCTTTCTGCACGATTGTTACGAGCGAACGCGGCCCGCCCTGAAGGAAAATTCAAGCTAAATTTCAAGAGGATTTGAATAATCGAATTTGCCTATATAATTTGTTTTATGCGAGCATTTCTTTATTGAAAGGCTCATTTCGGCCCTATTCACTCGCTCCGATCTACCCGTTTTTCGCCCCACGTCCCCGATTCTCCTCATTCGATTTCAATCGCTACATACACGACGCCAATCAGCATGATGGAACAAAGCAACCCCCAATTACCGCTGTGATGATCCGTAACACAAACCAGACACATTCACTGATAAACACAAACAGGCATCACAGACAGACACACACACATTCGGTGGCGAAATTACGACTGAATCGTTGCTTCAAGAGGACGACTTAGGGCCCAGGTAGATGTGGAGGGCCCCGAAAGTGACGACAGATGCTTGATGGGCCGTCCCCGCCGGGCAAGCTTGGCGTCAGGTGGCGGTGACCAAAGCAGAGACCGTGAGTGAGGAGAATTCACCACCACCTGTTACGTCCGTGTCGGCTCCGCGTTGAGCACCCGAATCTCCACCCTCCACCCACGGCATTTACAAAATCATTTCAACAACAGAGCACGATTTTCGGACGGCTTCACTTTTGCAATTGTTTTCTGGCAAAGGACCGCAAATCAAATAACCGTAAATCCACAAAGTCCGGCCGGAATTGATGGGCATTCTTTTGATTCACCTGACAGCCATAAAAGAAATTTTGTTTCTACGAGAAATGACGCAATAACGTAAAAGAACGATAAAAAATTTTGTGGGGCCCGAAAAGGCTAAAATCCACGATTTATTTATTGTTTGACAGAAAACGACCCTTCCGATCTGTTTATGTTGGCTAAAATAGTAAAATAAAGTCGTTGGACAAACATTTTCTCTAATCTACAATAATATACAACTAAATTAACAACTGCAAATTTAAGTAAATTCAATGGCGGCTGGTGCTAAGGGGCACATTAATTTGTTTTGGTTTTCAAATTATTTGAAACCGCCACTGAATAAATTGCTTTTTTTCTACTTCGAGTTTATAACAAACCTGTTAAAACATTCAATCGAGTGCGTTAATTAGCTTCTTGAGTTTCGTAATACAACAAGTGTAATTTAGTTTTTCTAGGGTGGTATGTCATGATCAGAAATGTGATGTCAAACATCAAAGTAAACACCAACGCAAAACATGACTGTATTATTAATTTTAATTAGCTTTCCCCAATTATTATAAACATTAATACCCGGTGACTATAAATGACTTAAATTTAGGTGATTGGCATCCGTGAGGAATTGGTACCAGATTAACTGTGGTCCTGATTTATGTCTATTAACTTTTCAGGTGACAAGTAATGGAGAAAATGGTTACAGCGAGTGATCGAAAAGATCTTCCAGCTGTAAAAACCATTTTGAAAGCAATTCTGATATTGGCAATTTTTAAATTTGACGTTTATTTGACAATTTAAAATTTAAAAAACAGTGGACCCAATAAAAAAGTTAAAAAATATTGCCTACCTAACACAAAAAATGTCAATCATTTATGGTCACCCGGTAATTACGTTGTATGTTTGCTGAGTATTTGCTCAAAATTATTTTCACCGCCAAGTTAGTGTGCCGTCTAATTGCATGTGAAAATGGAAATTTTAATTTTGACAATTGGCAACAAAATTTCCCAAATTTTAAAATTGCCAATTTTTAATTAAAAATGGCAAAAAGGATGCGAAGTTGAAAAAGTAGTATAAAAAAACTCGTTCATAAGGCTATTATGGCACTCGTCGTACAATAAAATATCCCTTGTGTAACTCGTTCATTAATAGACCAACTATTTTATGGTTTTTATTTTTTTATATAAAAAAATATACAAAGCCGACTAATGCGAAATTAAGTAATTGATTTCTTTAAATCATTCATTCAATTGTTAAACATCTATGCACAAAATCGAGTTCGTCATGCTTAAAGCCAATTAAGCTATGATTTTCACAATCTACCCAATTTCAATAAATAATTTTCAGATTTAAAATTTGAAATCTCACTCCAATACTATATAGCTCGGGTACGGATTCAAACAACCTCTCTTATTATACTTTGCCCAAACAGGTCGCAAATTAAAAACGGATACTTTGAAGCAAAACGAATCGCGTTTACCTTATTTACACTATACTAGCTAGGTCTATACGATCTTCCAAAATTTAAACAAAAATAATTTAAATTTATTTTTGCATTAGCAAGAAACCTGTTCGTGATTTTGTTAAATTGTATAAACGGGGTCGCACGAAGCACGGACGTTTCTAACAATTCTATAATTTACAAATTGTAATCTCGAATAATGCCTTGAATAATATTGTTTTTTTCGTTTACTGTACATTTATTACTTTTCCTCGTACAAATAATGACTATGCGGAATTCTTTGAAATTTAAATTCATTGTACCGGTTGCACTCTGAGAAAGTACTTTCCCACCAAAAGCAGAAAGAAGTCTTTCGGTGCACTGCATAGAAATCATACAATTGAAAAAATGAGATGCTAAATTTTTCGTCCGCATTTTCACTCCAACTTAAAAAAACAACCCAGAACTAAAGGCAAGCAGCTGTCAAAATGCAGACACCAAGAATTTGTATCACGTTGGATTTATTCAGGTTCCAGGGATTTAGTAAAATTTAGACAACATGAAATCTTGTAAATTGGGTGAAACAAGAGCAGATGTAAGGTGAGTCTTGAGCAGAACTGGCACAAGTTTACTCTCCACATTCCGCTTCAAACCCTTTGTTCTGCACCATTCTCCCTGCCTGATGAGCTGTAACTTTTATACCTGCACACGTGGTTTCACAACATCACAACTGTGTCCATTTTGGTGCGATTAATGAAGCAACTAATTGGAATTGTTTCCAATCACGACCGACGATATCAAACGAACGAATTGAAAATTTTCGTCGACGTAACGAAGCAAATGTCAAGACAGAGAATCTATCTGAATAAAATAACAATGCAGCGTCGTCGTGTCTCCTTCGTAATAACGCGATTTTCCGAAAGCCGGGTAAAATTTGCCAAATCGATTTCGTCGCAGTGGCAACCATAAATAACAAATTGGCCGCCCACGTTTCCGTCTGGAACGAGTTGCACGGTGGCCGTGTCTTCGGCGAAGATATGAAGCCCTTTGTCTTTGGCTTTCGGCAACAAATCATTGCGGCCGCATACCGAAATTGCCATAAAAATGCATCGTTTTACGTAGTTCGGCCTTTGCTAATTTAATGAAATATGACTGCGCACTTTTTTAATTAAATTTTATGTGCCACGGACGGAGCAGATACACAATCCATTTGACCAGCTCGTAAATGTCATACGAAAAAAAAAGCCGGTAATTAATAGATATTAAATTACCAACCCCTGATCGATGTCGGAAATCCACCCTTTCGCCGACAATTCCGTCCGATCGTCGTCGACGTTCGATTAATTTTTAGCGAATCATCGTGATCTCGGTTTTATTTTTATAATTTTTTTCGATTCGTCCCTCAACGATCTGATTACTTTCTGTTATCTAAAATGGCTCGCGTTTCTCGGAAATTCAGTGCCCGGTGCGAGCAGATGCAATTATTAGTCGTACAGTTCTGTGGTGTTCTTTAATAATATCGTCCCTTGTATCTGCGGTGGTTGTACAAATAGACCCGCGAGAAAAGACTCGAGACTCGAGGCTGTAAAGCAGTCCTTGTACGACATGACATTTAATTGCGAGATTCGATCTGATCCAGACCTACAAATCACCGTGTATCGGATGCATCTGGCGGGGAGGTCATGAACGAGCATTGTATTCCGACCGGACCTTCCCTCGGTCACGACGACGACGTTTCGCCGCTCGCATTTTTACATCAGCCGGCATCGATTTTCGGACGGACGCACCGAACGCACTTTCCCGAAGGAGACTCTCCAGCTGACCCACACGACACTAATTCAACCACCTGTGGCGTCCTCTCCGATTGATGGACGCCGGACAGGGGCGGATTAGGGTTCCTCTCGTCGGACCGCACGTTTAAAAAAACGGTCCAAAGTATGTTTTCCTTCCCAACATGTTAACCACTTCTAATCTTCCCTTTATACCCAAACCGAGCTCTTTAGTTCCTCCTCATTTTAACATTACTTTTGGTTTCCTTTCAAAGTAACTCACATTGAAAGGTTCTTTTATAACTTGTTTCTTTGCATTTTTTACATGTTTAAATCGGTGTCACAAAAATACGAATTCTCATCAAGCCTAACAGAAAAAACACTTTTTTTTATAATAGCGTTGTTAAATATATAAGTGAGATAATCAGACGTGGAGCGTGGCAACGTTTAAATTTTTCTTAAGCAGCCCTTTCCTTGTTTATTCGGCATAAAGATATAGCCACGCCGAACTGCAAAGTTCTAGCTTACGCCGCGATAAAGACGTCATGACCGCGCGTTAATCGCGTTTCGAGTCACGCGTCTTTCAATCACCAAGTTACCGTTTAATCTTGAAGCTTAAGGTGGGTTCATTCGTACCGAACTCGGACGATTAACACTGAAGATTGGACAGTTCTACGATAACCACTTAGGGGCGAAGAAAAAACTCCGACGTCTTCTCAAGACGAGATGAAGTAATTACCTCTCGAATATTCCGCGTTTTTCTGCAAAGCGCTCAACGGAATAAATATTCTTCGGGTCGTGCACAATAACTTAGGCGAGTTGTACACATAAATCGGACATCCCATACGTACGAGATTCGAGTCCGGTTTAGCAGAGGGAGAAAAGCGAGAAGTGCGGTTCGAGTCCGGTCGAGTTTCGTTCGAATAAAACGCTAGAGTTTAGAGCCACTTCAATTACGTCTTTCTCTCGTATAATTTTCACTTAATAACTGAAACCTGTTAGAAAGTACCGTAATATAAAAATTTAATACCCCAGAGGCAATTTCATTTAGTAACAACATCTCCCCGGCCATCATCTCCACTTTTATTGCTTCGTTTCGGCGGTGGTGTTAGGGAATAAATTGGAGGAAATCTCCGTTAGGGTTTTCGGCGCTAAACTCAAAAACCGAAATCGAAAATCGACAACGTCTGCAAAGTTTAAGCAACGCCCAACTTTTCAATCTTATCATCAAAGTTGGCGTCGAATCGACTTTCGTCGAGTTTCAAAATGAACTGATTTAATTCCGAATATGATTACATCGGAATTTAAAATTCAAAGTAAATGCGGAATATCATTCTGTCCCATATGTATGTAAATGCGCCGAAAAATGAATATTTAAATACATGAATTCAAACAAACTTTACGAAAATTTAGTTTGGTTTAATAAAAACAGAACGAGATAAAAGGGAATGCGGCCGGGCGGGAAGGGCGCGAGGGTATCTTTTATGGCAATATGTATTTTATGGATATTACAAAGTGTACGTGTATGAAAAACACGCATTGCAGTCATATTTTCCTCACTGAAACGTCTTGTATTGCTCCCTCGAGCCCGGATGAGATCGATAATACGAGAATTGTACACTCACCGAGGGGCACAATATGCTCCAATAAAACGTTTACGTTTTCTTCTCATCGAAAACGGCATTCGCTCCCGCGGCACGCGAACGGACCCCCGAAATTAGAAAAATGCTACCCTTATACGTGATAATATATTCCTTTTTTTTATTTAACTGTTTCGCACCTGTATTCATTCAGTTTATGTTTCCTTTTTAATCTCTAATTGACACGTTTATTTATTCTGTGCAATACTTACTATTTTGAAGTTAAAACTCTTTGATGGTTTTAATTGACTACTTTATTAGGAATCTTGTTTTTACAGTTTTAAAGTCTTGGCTTTTTCTATTTGTTTATTTTTAAATTGTTACCTACACCATATAGTTCAGAAAATCTAAAAAATATATATTTATTATAGTATTATATGTAGTTATTATAGAATTAAAAAAAAACAAAATTTACATTTGTGTAGTATCAATCAACAATTTTCCTAATTTTATACCTATATTAATAAAAACTGGCATCATTGGTTTAAAACATCAGTTGTAAATAATCGGTGGCACGCAATGAAACTATTAAACCGTCGGCCGCGAAATCTCCTTATGTAAAATAAAAACAATCATCAGTTTCTTTGTCGAACACACCTATTGCAATAATATCGAAAAATAGAGGACGTATTAAATTTGTAAATTTCCGTCCTGGAAAATTCAGCGCTTTCCGGCAATGATTCATGACGCTGTGATATTAAAAAGTAATTTATATGTGCGCGCCGCGAGCTTTTTATTTGCCTCTTCTTGTTTCGTTTTTATTTTCGTAGTTGCTTCATGAAACCGACTTTTTGGTTTCGTTTGTGTGTCGTTTCCAGGCGCATTTTGCGACTTGTGGAATTAATATCGTCGTTACGTTATCAGCGTCATGCCTTCATGAATGAATCGCTTATCGGCGGACGAAAGAAATTAAAACAAACGTTAAATCTTATCGCCGAGTTACGAAAAACTGTGTCCTGGAAAATTATCCGGACAGGAAATGGTTTCAAATTGGACACTACGAGGCGTGACCCGGAGGTGCGATTCTCCTGCGCGAAATTGATTAAGGGCGCAAGACGCGCACCGAAATCGTTCCTGTTGACATTACGACGCTGATCGTTGAATGATTACATGTTATTAAAACGGCCGTTTGTTTTTTATTGCCTTAAATAATTTCTAAGTTATTATAGTCTCGAGTCATGCAATTTGTGTACAGTTTTATTTTCTACTGAAAGCAATTTAAAACTTAATTAGTGTTCGAATGCGTTTTTATGCGACCCGCAACGTCCCAGTCTCGTCGCCGCAACTCTTTTTGCCCCTCGTGCATGCAAATGCGCCCAAAACGAATGTGGAAACAAAAATATGGCCCAATTGTCACAGTCCACTTGCCGCAGTGTTTACGTTCGATCGAAAGCCGCTTTTTCCGATACTATTAGAGAAAAGAGTTGGGAAAGAAGTGAATGGTACTTCACATATTCAGACAGCATCGTTACGACGACGACGACGAACAGTTGCAGCTCGAAAACAGAACAATGAAACAACGAAATTCTACCAGCAACAATACTAAGCCCTTGAAGCGTTTTCAGTAATAAGCAGCTGGAGCAGCATAAATAAAAATCGCTGGATAAATCACTCCTTTCACTCGAAATTAGTAATGCATTAATCACGCCACGATTAGATTCTGTTCTGCACGTTATCTGTTAACGTTAGACGAAGGAATAATATTAACGCGTCATTAGAAAAAATGATAAGAAAAAATGCAATCCGCCGCTCCGATCAGAAACAATGACGCGATTTTATCAGTTAGAAAGTCACACAATCGGAATTTCATAAGCGAGAAAGTGTGGGGTTGCGCAACGCTTTATAATGCTTAATAATAATAACTACAACAATTTAAAATGGTATCAATGCCGGAACGGCAATAAATTCGCCGACGATGGGTGCGGCAACCCCATAAATCCCATCGCACGTCCTTCAACGGACCCCGATTTTTAGCGAATTAAGTGATAAGCGACTCGTTAGAGGATAAATGGGCCAAGTTAATGGGTAAAGTTGAGGTAATAACTCCCTGCGGCGGCGACTTCGCCATTTTTCCTCGGACTCGAGGCGCCCACCCCGTCCCACCTGTACCAAAATGTGATTTACAATGGCCACTTATCCGCTTATTTACATTTATTTCGATCATTAATTTGACTTTGGGCGAGTCTCATTTTCTGAAGTTGTGGATTTATCGTCCAAGTTCCGAAGTTGTTTTATCTTTATGGGTGCTTCATTTCGGTTTTAATAAGTTTTATTACATATTCGTAAGTAGCAAGGGGGGTCTGTAATCGACGAGATAAAAAGAAATGTGGCGGCGAGCATTCGGTCGCTAGCTCGCTCGCTTGCTCCTTCAATTTATTTCCGAATAAATAAATGCCGCCATATGTTTTTGTATGATAATGTATTTTCCGTCTATTTGAATCGGGCTCTCGTTTTATTTTCATTTCGAGCTCATTTTTCTCGTATTTCTTTTTGTATTCAGACAAAGATTTATACGGCAGTGTCAGAGTGAGAGAAGCTTTTATATTAGGATGTAATATTTTTTCATTTCCGCCTCGAACACCTTAACTTTATTAAGACTTAGTAATCTGTTTTTTTATTGCAACATGTACACAAATTAAATATACGAAATTGAATTTTTGCTGCTTTTATAAAATTTGAACAACCCATCGTCGAACGTCCAAATTATAGAGCTTTTACGATGGCAACACTGTAAAATTCATACTCGCCAATATGGAGGAGCAGTTTAATACTAAACATTCTCATTATCGCGCGCCGGAGATGTAAAACGCATTCGTCGTAAAATGAGACGCGGCCATATTGCACCGTCCCGGAAAAATTCGATAACAATGCCGAGAATATTATAAGCGCTAAGTGACAAGTATGCGTTTTGCAACATTGCCCCGATATGAATAATTTTCGAATTGAATCAAATAAGCATTAACGTCGGCTTACATAATGTAACCGCATATTTTAATGTATCAGCGTTACAATAAATCTCTGTCCGTTTGAAACAAACGCATTAGCGAAAGTTGCTAATGTATTTATATAGCACTTGCATAACGTATTGCACATTTACGGCAGTAATTAAAATTAACTATATTGCACGTGAACCCGGCAATTTTTCCTTGTACAGAACGAAAAACGACATCGAATGCAACTTTTGCAACTCGACTTGTTAAAAATGTAACTGGCTCAAGTCGCACGCATTCTGCAATCACTGTTCTTCCTGCCAAACGGCGAGAAGGATCTGTAACGAGTCGTCGAAGCGCTGCCAATTTTAGAAACAAACCGGCGCATCCACCAAATTTTACAGATTATTGAAATCATGAAATAATGAAATGCGTTATGCATTTCAATCGACAACCATTATCAATGCTAACAATATTGCAATTTTTTATGCAAATTACAATTCTGTATCAAAAATTAGAAAAGTTTTACTCACACTGTCTACAAATTTTCATTTGTGCGGATGACATTTCACACATCGCTTGTATTTTTCTGGACAAAAATATTACACCTGCGGCTATAACATTTTTACATAATCCTACTCTCAAAACTTAAAAATCTCTTTGAAAAAAAAACCCACGGACCAACAGAAATCAAATACAAATATTTCACAAAAAAAACTGCATCACAAATATGAATTATTCTTTTACCACCCGGTGAGCACTTGTATCAATAGTAATCGTGGGCAGATAAAATTAACTATTATAACACGTCGTAAAAGAAACTATGATAAAAGAAATAACAGTCAATGAAAACTCACTTAAAACAAAATTAAACACACAAAAAGATGCCACTGAAACATTTATAGCGTCCGTAAAAGCTAAACGATGAATTATAGCGTAGCGTGTTGAAAATACGAAAACTTTCATCTTGTACACACTTAATTCCCTTACACTTAAAAACGAAATTTCTCACAAGTTACCCCACCCGTGGGAGCGCAATTAACGCCACCACATGTGCTTCCCTTTTCTTATCACGTCGACCGCTATCACACCCTCACAAAAAAACTGACAAGTTAATTACCGTAATGAACGTCGTTCAAGATAACACACAAAGATACTAGAGTCAATTTCGTACTCGGTTAGATAACACAACGTGTAACGCTTGTGACAAGCAAATTCCCAATAAATTCCCATTTCCGACTTAATGAATTAAAACAAAAAAATTATCATCCTGGTGCGAAGTATAACACAATTTTAGAAACACGCTGTGAGAACGGCTTATTTTATATTAAAATTCCTGTGACGTGGCTGACATTTAATAATTAGCTTGCTCGGAAGCGAATTCTAATTATAATCCGTTTCAGTGTAATAGTAAAAAAAGAAATTAATAATTGTTGTTTCGGCGGCACATATCAATTCTAACAAGCTGAAATATAGTCAAGGAACCACAACGTTGTTACTGGCCCGGATTTAAAAATATTTCAGTTTCTCGTTAATATTTGATTTTCGATGAAAAATACAGAGCGTCCGATTGTTTCGGCGGATGTAAAAGTTGGAATTAATTTAATTAATTAAAATGACAGGACTGTGTGCAGTTTCAAATTATAACGAATGATTTTTGTTTTTAAACAAACTGAAACTTTTCCAACCCTGCTTTCAAACAAAACCGATTCTGAATGCACTTCCCGGGATAATATTGTTACAAATTGTATAACGCATACAATTCGGGCAAATTGGTAAATAAAACTTTTTCATTGCTCAAAATTAAAATTGCGTCGCTGTTTTTCCGAGCTTTTCAGCGCAGTATCGGTAACGCCATTTTCTTCAAAATCAATTCGACAGAGGCCGTTCCTGCAAACCAATCACAAGGAAAATTGTCCGTTTTTCCTAAACTCCAATTTCTTCCCGAGATTGTAATTTTCTTTTATTTGTATAGTTTCGTGAGCTTTCTTGGAAGCTCTCGCAACGTTTCAATTTTTCCCCCCAGTAACGCTTTTAAGAGTAATTTTCTGTTTATTATTTCTTCTCCGACAAATTGATAAAAATATCTTGGCGACCACCAAAACCAATAAAAATCGAAAAAACGAAATTACGTCGGAGACAAATAATAACATAAATTTCGTCGGAATTTGAAATTTGTTTTTCAATATCGTATATTACGTTTATTCCCGACGGACTGGAAAAGTTTGATGGTATTCGAGCAAAAGTATAAAAGGAAACTCATCACGGATCGTAATAAGATATATACGAGGTTTCGGGCCGCGAAATGAAATTCTCGGTTTATCGAATCGGCGGTAATTATCAGCTTTTTGCGATATTCACGAAACGGGATCATAATGCGCATCACGGACCGCTGTAGAAAGATTAAGAAGAAGAAGAAGAAGAAGGAAGAAAATGCGACTCACAATGTCCGTTTTACGAGCCGGAGCAAGAGGCCGACGTGTTTACAGCTTTGATATCGTGCATTATAAATAATGGCGTTCCTTATAGCTGAGTAAATATAAATTAGTGTTTGAGAATGATTTGAATCTGTGCTGTTTGCAGAGTTCTCCTCATCCAGCGCATATACCTCTTCGCGTTGCTTACATACTCAACTAGATTATATGGGAACAGACGAAAAACAAACAAAATTTAAATCTTAATAAATATTTTTCCTAGAGGCAGGACTCATAAAATTTTCATCACTCGAACTCACAACTTCATACGAATTTCCTACAAAAATTCAATTAAAACTATGCTGATGGCTTCGGCTATACAAACATCAAAAAATTTCCCAACCAATGAAACGAACTTTTAATGGAAAATTCCAATAAAAATTGTAAAAGTTCCTCCATTTCGTTTTCGACGAAAGCTGCAATATAGAGCTACAAATAACTTCCTTTTTTCAATATCGGCAAAAACACAAGAATCGACTCGGCAGCTTTCAGGTTGAATTTCCTCAAAGAAAACACGATTAATTTCGACGGCATTTCATTCGATTTGAATTTTCTCCGCACGTTTTCCTAGCCGTTTTAAATCGTAATTCGAATTAGCTCGTTGCCGCCGCTACGACTTCTAAATACACAGACAAGACCGATTCTTTTTTATCGATTCCGACTAACCAAATATGTAACTGAATTGTCACCGAACGGTTCAATAATTGTTCCTGCGGTGCAATAATTTACTGAATCCACATTGTTCGAATTTCCAAATAGCCTAATAAAGATAACATCGGCCTCATCGTCGTAGACGACGTCGTCGAGGGCCACTACCTCTAAAAGTGTAATTTCGCGAATACAACGTTTGCATAAGGGGTAAAAAAAGAGAATCCCGACGAAGAGAGAAGGAGAGCGAGAGGGAGAAGAGGGAGCGAATGGCACAACGGCGGTTTTGCTTATTCATGAGAAATGCTTTTAAAATGAAAATACGGCTCGAAATGGAATAAAAAACAAGCTCAACTTAAATAAGTTTACTTATAACTTGTTTCGGTATTATTCTCCGAATCAAATAAAAAGTTATGCGAAAGGGTGAGTTCGCGTAGACCTTTGTCTACGAAACGTCCCCTGAAGGAGATGATTTAATAACGACGTAATAATCACGGCCCATTCAGACGTACCAACAACGTTACCGTCCAATAAACTCGAATGTATAACGAGGTTTATCGGCGACGCGACTCCTCTTCAAAGCTCGACGACATCCACCCCCGATTAACACAAACATATACAGAAACAATTAGGCCCAAATGCGATGTCCAATATTCGTTTATATCTTTATACCGTGAAATAGTAACAACTATCTGAAGCGGAATTTCTTGATTAAATTCATATTTAACCGCCAAATAAATGTCTACTAGTTGTTTAATAAAATAGTTTTATTCTCTACTTATTCGAGCAATCCTCCAACCAAGCACTGTCTTTCAGATCAATCAACTTGTGCGTACGAAGCTCCCGGCAAAGCATGGAAAAATGCTTTAAACCGATATTAGTTCCTAACAAAGCTGAGTATAGCAGAATTTATCGTTACAAATATGTTATATTCAGACAACAGGAACATGAAGACTTGAATTGTGATCAAAAAGAATACAAAAAAGATTATATAAGGAAAATACGACCTCGTAAAATTGTTCGAACCGAAGATAAAATAATACATCTTCAAATGGCAATTTGGAATAGCCTAAAACAACTCATAACACTATGTATGTTATTTATTTCCCTCAATTTTTTTGCCATTACATAATCGTTAACCTTAGGTACTTATCTTCGGGCATTCTGCATTACAACACTATTTCGTGTTAACAAGTGTGAAATTTTCATGTGCATGCACCTGCTTGTTCACTGCCTGTGCATTCGTGTTATCACCTTAAATTTTCTATTATGAAAAATCGAAATATTGATGATATTGGTAAATAAAAGTGTGTAGGCTTTCACGGTCGGTGTTGTCAACAACGGTGGTATTAATCGGGTTTGTTGACCGTGTTCCATGCGAAGTTCCATGAGGGGGGGTGTAGTGAGCGCCCCGAGAGGCTAACTCAGCAAGTGATCCCCATGAATCTCTGCCAAACGTTTCGTCCACAGCTGCGGTGGACATCTTCAGTGGCGGTGTGGTCGTGGTCGAAGTACTCTCCCAGCTGTCACAGTCGCGACTGTGACAGCTGGGAGAGTACTTCGACCACGACCACACCGCCACTGAAGATGTCCACCGCAGCTGTGGACGAAACGTTTGGCAGAGATTCATGGGGATCACTTGCTGAGTTAGCCTCTCGGGGCGCTCACTACACCCCCCCTCATGGAACTTCGCATGGAACACGGTCAACAAACCCGATTAATACCACCGTTGTTGATATTGGTAAAATTTGAAAGAAAGCCTTTTTAACTTTATTCGTACATTCGCCGGCGACGTCGTCCGGAGCCGATGCTATCTCCCCGCCGGTCCACGATCGAGTGCATTAATTGGCTAACCCTGATTAGTAATTAAACACGATACTCGTGGTGATTTACGACGCGCACCGTCGGTAATGAGATGGGGCGCTCCGACGATGCCTCTCTTTCCGTCCCGGATCTCCTCCGGATCTTTTGTTGCGCATTTATGGGGAATGCGAAGGTGGCTTTCTCGGAACCGCCAAAGATAAGCTCCCGCATTGTCGGCTAATAAGCTGACCGCGAATCTGAAAAATCGGTCCACCACGGCACCAACCATAAGAAGTGCAACACCACCACCGTGGTAGATCGATAGATTTACTACCAGGATCGCACGTTTTTCCCTTGTCATAAGTGAATTTTCTTCCGAGACACATCTCGGGGCGCGACAAAAGCCATTGTCTTCAAGTTTATCTCTCTTTCCTTCTCGGCTCGAAGACAATAGACGACATTCTTAATTGCATATTATGTATTAAATATGCCACTACGACAAAAACGCGATACAAAAGAAAACAACAATGAACAAGAAGATTTCGTAGACTTGAACGGTTAATTTATTTTTGCGAGGGAGGCCTCAACAAAGTCTTATCCTCCTCGAGTTAAAATTCGCGCTCGGAAGTTTTCGAAATGAGATTTAACTGTCGGTCAAAGACCGAGTTCAAAAGTCGTGCCCCGAAAATGGAAGCGCGTCCTTCTCCCTTTCGTAATTAATTTAAGTTGGTACTGTTTGTTTATTTATAATCAGCGCCGTATCAGTTCAATGGATTTCATCAGGGCGAGTATAATTCGATTAGGAAAGCTATTAACTTGCCATGGCGGAAACTTACTGCAAATAAATTCGCTATAATTGATCGACCCTGGGAAAAATGTATGTTACTAAACGATGTGTAACAATTTGGTTCGAAAACAGTGACAGAAACAATTTGTTCTAAATGATGCAGTGAATTGTTTCTATATTTTGATAAAAAGATTCAAATTTTTATTTTAAAAATTATATAGTTTTACAAGGTTTGTTATTGACTCATATTTTTTAGCAAACGATTTCCCACAAATTGCTTTGAGTACTAAATGAAAATTTTAACAGTGATTTGCACAACTGCTTTAAATCCATGTGATGTTTAATGTAAAATTTACTAAATTATGTATTTGATTTATGTAATTTATATTGTTCAAGGCTAACTCTCCAATTATTTAATTTATTACAAAATCGGAAATAATAAATAATGAATTAAATATACTCCATATTTTATTAAGAAACAGAAATAGATACTATTTTTGTAGTTTCAAAGTACTTAAACTAATAAAGTACAATACTGATGAATTTAAAAAATTATGTAACAACTATTGTAATTTCACTGCTAAAAATACTCGTACTATTATATACAAGAACACTAATGCAATATAATTCGAGCTTGATTAAATGCATGGTTATTAAAACTATTAAATTACCTGAAATAATTTTTATCTCTCAATAAAGTATTAAATCATACATAAGTTTTTATCGTCTCTTCGCTGCTTTTGGATATAATTCTTTCTTGCCCGCCCCAAACTTGTTCTCCGCTATTTTCTCCCTCATCTGCAACATTTTAATGCTACTAATCCCGCTCTAGTTGTGAAAAATTATGAAGGACAGATTTTACGTAATTCGAAGATTTGGAAGCCAATTAATTTTTTGTAAAATTACAAACCAATTTATGTAAATATTTTTGACTGTAGCATCCAGCAAGCGTTAAAAATTTCAAACAAAAGAATTTTGCCGATTTATATTTACAGTAAAGTTACTAATCTGTCATTTGCTTTGAGTGTTTGTGTTTTTTCGAGTTTTGATCACAATTTTTGCGTTTCTCAGTAGTTTCATCACCACCACCAATCACCGTGACATTAAAAACAGTTTTTTAAAAACTACGCAGTTCAGTAAAGTTAATTTTTGTGTAAAAAGCATCTCTATTCTCTATGAATTGTATTTCAAGAATTACAATGCCTTACACCACTTTTCAATCTTTCTAAGTTTTTTAAAAGACAGCAAATTTAGAACCGACGCAAATTAGTCGTTTTTGCAGCGGTATTAGTCAACAAATGTTGCAAAAGATTTTTGATAACAAAAAAAAGAGTCGTAATGAATATGTCTCGAGAAAAATGAGCAAATTTTGATAATTTTTTGTGACATTATTATGATTTTACAATCAAACTATAGAAATTTCAATTTAACAAATTTATTATTTATGTAAACGCGAAACTGGCAGGGAATTACCTATTTGTGTATATTAATTTTTAATGGTTTCCCTTTCATGAAATTGATTTGCAAGCTCCTTTGGTTTATGCAATCAATTAATTACCAAATATATACTTACATAAACACAAAAAGTGACAAACTAATCATGACAGGCATTATATAGTAATGCCCATTATCAATGAAAGGTGGCATATTTCTGCGATGTGACATCATTTATAGACATCCTATACATACTTAAATATATTTTCTGTTAAAATGTATTAAATCATAAAACACAAGAAAAATCTACACTGAATATTAATGAATTGTACTAGAACTCTAGAAACATTTTCAATGCAGGTGTTCATTTAAAATAAAACAGATTTTTCTCGGCGGGCCGACGTATCCAACACATTATTAAGGATTATTCCATCTTCCGTTCAATAAAGAATTAAGGGCGTCACATCGACCATTTAACTTTACAAAGTTTCCATTAATTCCGAGGCAAATTCGACAGTCAATAAAAGACGCGACGAAATTAATTTAATCCGGTGGCGGGCGCGCCACTCTACAAAATATCGAAATCGGTGCTGGCGGCGACGTTAAGATCGCGCGTTAAAAACCTTAAAACACCGTAAATAATTAAGAGCATTAGCCCCGAAAACGGGGCCACATTTAAATATGCAATTTATTCAAATCACAATTCCCTCCTGATAATCATCAGAAGAATTTACATGTAATTATGAAGTTGGCGGCGGTTTGAGTCCGTAATTCAGACCGGAGACGCTTTTCCGTGCTTTCAGCGTGATTCTTGTCGGAGCTTTGATGTGAACAAATTTAATATACCTGCCTGCTACTTTAGCATGTGACACATACGGCACATGCATATCTACACGTAAATGTGGAGAGTAATCATTTTTAAAAAAATTCCCGGACGAGGGGAGGAACCGGCGGCGGCGGCGGCGGCGACTCGGGACGTGTTTTCAGCATTTGCAGTTAATTACTTCCAACCCCCCACTAATAACAACCGACTTGGAGGATTATCGATCCGTTTTGCAAATTGAAATCGCTTTATTGTGCTCTAATAAATAGCAGATACCGGAGTTATTATCGTGCCCCGGACCCGGTTACATAATAACTCAATTTGACCCAACGACCCCACCCGTCGTACCCGCCCCGTCAATTGAAATCGAAAATTCGGGAAAAACTCATATAGGGGGGTACGCGCGCGCACTTTTCATCCGTCCGGAGCACCGCGTCCCTCCCCCGCCCGGAATAATTCCGAACGGCAACAAGGCCCGAGAAATAGTGCAAAGAAAAACAAGAGGGGGATGTAAAAAGTAATACGTTGAATATGTGATGTCGTCCCGAGAACGGGACGGACGAGGATGGACGCCGGACGTCGCGACGCTCACGAGAGAGACGCACACGATCGATACATCATTTGGGCTGTTTCCATGGCAGCACGTGCCTCTTTCCCCCTACCATGCACCTCTGCACCCCCGTCCCGACGCACCCCTTTATATTAGTGCTATAGCTTGTGAAATGAATATTTTCTATTTAAGTTCGTGCGGGGCTTCCCGGCCGAACCGCAGGGAAAACTTGAGTTGCTTGCAGGCCGTGCTAACTGACCCGTCCAAGAATCCTGCGAGATTTACGCCAGCAGATTAGTGCCGGCATAAGTCGTCGCTTTTTTCATTTCTGATGTCTAGGGGGGCATTGTTTAGTTACACAATAGTACGTAATCTTATCGAGGTGGATCTACATATTTATTGTGCCATTAACGCGCCGAACATGCTATTGAATTTTAAATCATTTAAATTAGCCACCGTCGGCGATATTTATTTTAATATTCCATTAGGGTGTATTAAGTGCGCTTTATGGCGATTTGTTCGACGAAAAAATTTCTTCTGCGAACAGCAGGTTCGTCCGAATTGACGTTGAATAATTAAAAATACAATTAAAACGATGCGAAAAATGCAATTTATTAAAAAAGACAAGAGTTCCTCGTTGGCCCAGAACCCGATCGATGGGGCGCAGTTATGTTCCGCTTTGTGATACGTAATTTACTTTTCGGATAAGTCCTGCACTTAAATTGTTATTTCCAAACGTCTTTGTCATTGATTTTGCAACCACCAAATATTTATTTTTAAAGTTAATTTTTATTATATTAATGTATTATTTTCAAACTAGAAAATGACTAATTCAAACTACAAGAATCTTAGTAAATAAAATATACTAGCGTACTGAAAATAAAAAAATTATTACTTCACAAGACATGTTCTTTTATAAAAATATTTTCAGTATACAGGTTGTGCTAGAAATTTCACAAGATATTTTAACAGGCAATAATTCTATAGTGAAATTAAACACAAAATTTGAAAAACAGAATATCTCGGGTAGTAAGATACTCAAACGGCAAGCAACCGAATCTTTCGAAAGTAGACTAGTTTATATGTGTATAATCATGTTTTTCAAAACTTAGCTGGTCCACATTGAAAACCTCTACAAATGTCATGGTGAATCTAATCAACACCTGCATTCGAGAACCTCGTGTTTTGTAAATGTCATATAGAAATAAAAGACTTACTTCTTAGAAAAATGTTTATTTTTTATACAACACAATCGACGATACAAATTTATCGACGAGCTGAAATTGTTCACACGAACAATTTGGAAGCTTTTCACCTTTAAAGTTGACGCAAGACTTGTACTGTCAAAGTGACTATTATGAAATGTCACGATTTATTATTTCTGCGATCGTGATGATTGTGATTACAGTGGAGCAAACAATTAAATGTGTTTTTTCAGCTGTAGGTATTTGTGATATAAGACCGTGTAAATGAATTAGGTAATGCCTGTTTTTCAGAAAGCAATTAACAAAGACCTAACTAAAATCGTTACCATTTGAACACTGAATTACAATTTACTACAATCTAATATATAAAATTCTCGTGTCACGGTGTTTGTAATTAAACTCCTCCGAAATAGCTCGACCGATTTTCGTGAAATTTTGTGTGTATATCGGATAGGTCTAAATGTTAAGGGTGGTCCACCCCT
The DNA here is from genome assembly GCA_964023215.1 of Eledona agricola. NCBI lineage: Eukaryota > Metazoa > Arthropoda > Insecta > Coleoptera > Tenebrionidae > Eledona > Eledona agricola. The sequence goes on along the minus strand of OZ026857.1, from coordinate 26,128,802 downwards.
AAATTTTATTTTTTATTTTTTATTTTTTAGACAAATTTTTTGTTTTTATTTTTTTCTGATACGGCATACAAAAATACATACAACCCTTAATTTTCACCCCTCTACCATCAACCCCTATTTTTTAATAGCGGTATTACCGGGTGACTATAAATGATTGACATTTTTTGTGTTAGGTTGGCAATATATTTTAACTCTTCCATTGGGTACACTGAATTTCAAATTGTCAAATCAATTGACAAAATTTTTTGTTTTTATTTTTTTCTGATACGGCATTCAAAAATACATACAACCCTTAATTTTCACCCATCTACGATCAACCCCTATTTTTAATAGCGGTATTACCGGGTGACTATAAATAATTGACATTTTTTGTGTTAGGTTGGCAATATATTTTAACTCTTCCATTGGGTACACTGAATTTCAAATTTAAAATTGTCAAATAAACATCAAATTTAAAAAAATTGCCCATATCACTTTTACACTTTTTGACATCAATATTCTAACCTGAAAAGTTAATAGACATAAATCACGAAGACAATTAATCGGGTACCAATTCCTCACTGTTGTCAATTATCTAAATTGAAGTCAATCATTTATAGTCACCCGGTAGTATTTTTACTTTAATCCGCAGATGCGTTTATACTTATGTATGCCCGGGCAACGCCGGGTACATTCATCTAGTTTAATATAAAAATATCATGCGGTGGTTCTGGGACAACATGTATGTAAATTTGATTGTTTTCACCCAATCCCACGGTACCTTAACACTGAAATCTGACAATTGTTGTTAAAAAGTAATTTGACTAACAAATAATATATACCACTCGATGGTTTCCTACCATAAAACAAAAATTCTTAAAGCTGTGAAATAATTTCAGTTGCTGAAATACTCATGTTAATTAGTGTCAATTAATCAAAAATTGTTGAAATTACTCAAAAAATGTCCGTGAAAGTTTACATATTATGCTTGGAACCAGTTTTTGCTGAAATGTACTTCTTATCCTCTTCACACTTCAAGTTTTTTTTTAACTAGTACCCATTAACATCGTCATAGTGATATGCAAATTAATGATGTTCCACATCTACACCAAATGAGACTGAGCGTTGTTCAAAAGACGAAATAATAATCGAAAGTATTAATTAGACTTATTTCAATTTTTGCAAAACTATCTCACTCCCCGTCGGAATAAATTGTAAGTGGGCGAAGTTTTGACGTTTGCCGTCGGTGGAGCGGCGCGCACCCCGACGCCGCCGTCGAGATTCCCCTCAAACTCTTTAATTGAATTGCAACCACTGCACGACATTTCTTTGAAAAGTGGATAAAGTTTTTAATTATTTTCAAACTAGAAAATGAATTTACGACAAATGGAATTCATTAATTTAAACAGCAATATAAAATGCCCGCCAGCGTCGCCGCCAAGATTGCCGTGTACCCAGTTTGTATCAATATTAGTCGAAAGAGTTCCATTAAATACGCTTCCATCGGTAAATATTGTATTTTAAAACATTAAGCCGCTCAAACATCACCCCTCGCCAATTAAAAATCGCTCAAACTTCTCAAAATTCATCGCCTTTATGGAATGTTGTTTGATGCTTTTGCGCGTGTTGGCGGCGGCCACGTCACGCGAACGTTTAAACAACGTCGCCGCCGTCTTTAAATAAATAATAAATACGCGAGGGTGAATCGTCAAACTGAACGTCATTTTACTGTGAATTCTTGTAATATTATTTGTATCGTAGTGACATTAATATTCATGCATATTAATACGTAATTACGGCCCTTTTCATAAAAGACCGAGTGTAATTTAAAGTATTTAAAACTTCGTTCCGTATTATAATTGCAATTTCAACTTTGTCGTGTATCGCTGGGGCTGCGGGGGGTGGCCGCCAGCAAAACACGGTACGAACCTTTTGTGTGAGCGTTGCTTTATTTTTCTTGAAACTTTTCTACTTTATAAGAACATTTCTTTCCTGTATAAACTCTCATTTTATCTCTCGTTCGTTATTAAAAAAAGTTGGAGCGCTCGTTCCCCTTAAATACCGATACAAAATAGCCACTTACCCCGAACTGTAAAAAATTTGTGAGAAACGCGCGGCGACATTTAGCTATAGTTTTGTGTTTCGATTCTTTTCCCCCCGTTCGGCCGTTTCAGTTCACATGCAAATATGGCGAGAAAGTAACCGCTCCACTTCTTACATAAATCAAGCAGAAACAATAAAAGCGCGAGTGAATTATGTAAACTTCGAAAATTGGAAATTTTCTCGATCATGTCCGACGTCGGCCGCCGCCATAAATTAAACAATGTGAGACTGCATGAGACCGAGCAATTTCTAAACGATTTATTAGAGCAAATTTTACAATATGTCTAGCGGTCCAATGAACCGCGAACACATTACTAATTGCAACGCGCCGATTCTCCCACAAGCTCTGTGACTGATAAGCGCAAATTATTGCGAAGAATTAAAGAAAATCCGCAATAACCATAAAGCAAAGAATGCAAGAAGACAGAGATGACGGGAAAAAAATGGAAAAGTTACAAGCCGCGACATAATCGCCGATTTTATTGCATCCAATTATCGTAAATTTGTAAGTGAGGTATTTTAAGGGTTTCTAGTTGGTTTTACGACAGTATCAAATTGAAACAAATCTTAGTTGGATTTCGTTTAAACAATCCTATGCTTTAATCCGCCACCGCAACCACCACCATCTTTTCATGTATTATTATTAAGAGACGTATTCTTTTCCGCCCCGTCGGACTCCCAATATTCATTTCAATCATAAATTCCCATCCAATTTCGAGGATGAATGACAAATTTCGCATTGAAATGAATATTGCCTCCGGTCTATTGATTCTATATAGAGTCGGTTCTTCGTTAGGAATTCCCGAATACTCGCCGAACCACTCGAATTACTACAAAAACTACCAAATAATCGTCACAAAACAACGAAACCACCATACGCCAAACAATTTTAAATTGCATGCGTGTTCGAATTCATAATTTATACAAGCCCGCGGCAAAAATCAGAAACATCCATATGGTTGTTGTTCTTGTTGATGATGATGAAAGCACACCCTTTTAAGCAAAATTATGAAAAGAAAACAACCGCCGCGTTTACATTTTATTAAGTGTATTTGTACAAAGCGCAAGTTTAATGATAGTTACAATGGATATCTTTCACGAACCCGGTATTATTTAAACAACTCACCCTCGTTTAAACGGATAAATGAAAGCTAAACATTGGGGGTAAGAAATAAATTGCGCCACAAAAACGAATCCGGCCTACTCGCCTCGGAGCTTCATTAATTCGTAATCGTTTCCGTGTAAAAACACAAAAGACGGAGATTAGCCTTTTGGACATGGATAGTTAAAGAAATTAATGTCGTGAAAACTAACGTAAATTTCATCTGACAATTTCGTTTTACAGCAGTCGGGAAAATCGTCGTCTTACGGGCGCAACCATCTTGTCCGAAGAGCTCGTCAAAGTTATGGGGAAAAGTTTTATTAATTGTTCAGAAAATAATTTTTAATGAGAACCCATCTGGTGATATTAGCAAATTTGATGATGCCTCCATCCGGTATAAGGTGCTGCGACTTCAAATTGTTCTTTTGCATAAATGGCGCCATTCTGCACCTCTTGGTTCGTTCTGCTTTCTTCTTTTAAATTATTTTATTCAAACTAAATGTTACGAATCCGAATATAAAGATTATGAACAGTAAAAGAAAAACAAAAAACGACAAACTACAAGCAGCACATTTGATATTTTCCAAACGCAATTTTTGCTCCGTTTTGTTGTTACAATTTTTTCAAATTCATTCTTTACATTTCGTTTGCTTATTTTTGTATTTGTGCGCCTGGTAAACAAATTATAAAAACACTTAATACCTGCAAATCAATATTAATAGAGTTTTATTAAATACGCTTACATCGATTAATTTTGTATGTTAAAACCTCAACATTACGGCGTAACCATCTTGCCCGAAGAACTCACCAAAATAATAATTATAGTTTTATTAATTGTTTAAAACAAGTCAGTGAAAAATTAGTTTAAAATAAATTTGCAGACAATAGCATATTTTGTATCAAGTTTCAAAATCCATACATTAACGCGTTGCAAACCATTCTTTTTGTACAACCCAATTAACAAATAAAATAAAATAATGTAAAAGAAATTGGGAAAAAAACAATCAAATTTTGACTGGTGACAGTTAAACCGTACCGAATAAACACCCGAATCTGTATAAACTTAAGTCGTGTTTAAAACGTCAGTTAGCGCACTGATTGTCAGTGCATAATTTGACATTATAGAAAAGGGATAACAAAAGTAATTTCTTGTGTTTCTTCTTTTTCCTACTGTTTGAAATCATGGAACTCGTTCTCCCTATTTATTTGACTTACTTTTCCATTTATATCTCTACTTTTGGGAAGCAAATTATAGGTTTTTATTTGAACGCTCTATATAATGGTGCATGTTTAGTAATATATGGTGTAATAATGATGTGGGGTAGAGGAGTCGTTCGTTTGATTATAGTTGACGTTATTTTCTATTCATCGTAACTAGTTGTCTTTTTTCCAAACTATATAAAAACAGTCTTCGGATTTGCTTTAAAAGCTTCTTAAAACCGGTGAAAACTTTGACATAACAACTTTATTATCTACGTCTCCTGTTCGTCATTGTTATTGAAACGTCGAACGGGCCCCCTCTGACTAAGAATCCGAACAATCGAGGAAGATTTCGCCGGTTTTACTTAATAATTTTAATGAGATCGTAGTGGTAATGAGATCCATCAGCGCGTAATGGCACAGTTTACGTAAAGTAGTGTATCTTGCTTGTTGCCAGAGGCCAGGCTTGTTTTCTTGTTCGTTTTACAAATAGGCGCGTTTTTCGAGGGTTGTACTGTGTCCTCTTCTGTTCGGTCGCGTCGGAGACAGTGTCGGACGAAGACACCGCTACGTTTACGTGACGACGTCCGAAGTTGAGCAACCCTCAATGGGACATTCTAGTGAAATATGCTTTCCATTACGAGTTCGCATTAAAGATATGGCTGAAAAAACTTTTAAGGGATCGTTCATATTATTTATTTTCTTGATTCATTTGAGTCTTATGGGACGTAAAAGTTTTCTAGTTTAAATTTGTTGCCGAAAACAAACAGAAAGCAGCAGCAGCAAAACGGGGGCGCTCTCGTGGAAATGAAATTTTAATAACGAATCACGAAAAGAAATTTAGTGATTGCGCCGCACAGACACAACACACGTCCGACGCAATCGATACGATAAAAATTCAAACGAGAGAGGGCGGAAAGTACACACGCCTGGATAGAGCAAACTTTTCGGCGGTGGCATGATGACAAAAAAATAGACAAATATTTAACAACAAACCTCCCAACCGGAACACCATGAATATTTGCATAAGTTTAATAATGCCTTTTTTCTCTTTCCTGTTAAACAGATCGTGAACTTTTAATAATTGAATATCGACCGGCGGCGGCGTCGTCCCTCCCCTCCTGTCCTGCTTACTGTGTGATTTGCTTTGTGCAACCAATTACAAGTTTTGACGTGGTTCGTGCAAATTTTTTACTCGACGTTTCGTCCACCTCCAACGTGCCCCCAGCCCCGCGTCCATTAATTTTACTTTATTTATCGAATCAAGTAGAGAGGGGCTCTGTTGTTGTTGGAAATTTTCTAATTCGCCGAGTCGGACTGCATTCTGCACGGTTATGCAAACAAAATCCTTTGAAGTTTTTCAATAAAAGTTAAAAGGCCCTTTGAACACAACAGCACACACACACATCGACACGACACGCTAACCGAATAAAAACATTAAAATTATATATGTATACAGAAATCTCAGCCGGTGCAGAACAAGAAAACGTAAATTTAATCTAACGTGAAAGGCACTTTTATTAGTTTTGTGCATAATGGAATTTACGACCACCGGGACCGTCGATGGGGAGAGAAGTCAAGAATTGAACGTTCCGCGTCCGGCCTCGGGATATATTAATAGTTGTTGCATTCTGGAGCGCCCCCCAACATATATCGAATACAATTACGTTCCCATTTGTTCGCATTTTTAATTTCCCGACTTCGTAATGACCTTAATGTATCGACGAAACAATTACTCTAATTGCATTTCGTGAACCGATTCCGACGAGCTGCATTTATATTATACGGCAAATCCGTTGTTATAACTGGCCCGAATCAAAATTTCATCTTCTCTTCCCCATCTCGGACTCGCTTAACCGAATTGTTTTACTTTTCTCTCCCAGAACATTTTTCTTTTGTGTCGAGTCTAATACACCCAATCGATAAACTGAACGATGATGGATTTACTGATTTCATTTGACGTCAGTTCACTTCCCGTTCCTTCTGACGTATTGAATATACTTTGCTCGTAAACTATCGAACGAAATTGTCTCAAAAATAAATGACATTCACGCTCACAATAACGCTCCATTCCAAATTACCGACCGTCTAAAAGTCAATTTCAAAATACGAACGTTCCCCATTAAATTAATTCTTCTGGTGACCTACTGAAGTGTAGGATTGATAAATAAATAAAAAATATATTGCTAAACTTGATATATAAGATCGCCTGTCACATTTTAACAATTAATCAAGATTTATAACCACACTGCCAACTACAAGATAATTATATCAGTAGTGCTTCGGGTTAATGAAACTTGAAAAAAAAACCTAGTTCCTGAAACGTCGTAACCCTAATAAAATTAATTACGGATTGAGAAATTCATTACAATTCAAATAGAATTACAGTTTCAACCGGTCATTTATGACCTAAAATGTAATCAAATTAAGAAAGAATGTTTCTACCTACGATTTTAAATTATTTTCTAACACTATTTGTGGTATATTAAAATAAGTTTTGTAAACCTACAAAAAAATTTAATACCGAAACCTCATATAACCGATGTAGGAAAGGTCCATCACTTTTTTTCGATTCATCCTAGTGTCAATAAAAAGTAATCGGCATTGTAGCAACAAGTCTGTGTTACATTTTGATAAATTGTTTTTCAAGCCGTCAAATAGAATTCTCGGAATCTCAGAATAGAAATACAATAGAAATTCTTTGAAAATTCCATAATGCATGCGGATAATAAAACAAATGTTATATCAGCAAAATGTTTAGAATTTGCTTCACTAAAATACACTCCTTGCAGAACAATTTTTTTAAAACAATAGAATAAAAAATCAATTTTTGGCAAGTATGAATTTTATTCCAAACGTTATCACCACACCGTATAATTACAGTAACGAAATAATGCTAAAACATTTGGCCACAATAAATTTGACAAACCTATTGCTTTTTGCAATTACATATTCTTGCAATTATTTTTTATTTTCGTTGTGAACAAACATAAAATTGTTACAAAACTATTAGTAGAAATACAAGAATTTCTTAGAGCTGTTACGACTCGTGAAAAAGCTGCTAAAATCCTTTAATTTTTCAAAAACTTTATGCTAAACTTGGAGAAAGAAAATAAAGTAGAAAAAACTAAATCGATAAATGAGTTATTAATAGAAGAGTGTTGTAATGTATACATTTACTTGCTTCGTAGTTTTTTGATGACTGCGAGGAATTACATGTTGCTTCATATACGAAAATAATAAGCAGAAAAAGACAAGTACAAATATTCTGTTTCTTTCTACAATTTTATTTACTCGGGTAATCGACAATCGGAAAGCAAAACCAAACGCTCATAAAAGCAAGTTTAATTTACTGACAAAAAGATCACAAGTAGCAAACATTCAACACAATTTTACACCAACCAGACAGTAAAATTAAGACGCAATCAATGAAAACATTAAATCAACTATTATAATTTGCCTCTCAGGGGATTACTCTAATAAAAACAATAATTTTTACACCATAACTTCCATTTTAGCAAGAGAAAGCAAACACAAAATTGAAAATACATTATCAAAGATAATTTACATTTTGCGGATACTGATAGATTTACGCGGCAACGTCTACTCTTACCCCAAACTTGGCATCAATTTTGTAACGTCCTGTATAGTATCGAAAAAGAATTAGTCGGATGGAATCCTGGATTCGGTGCGTTTCCATAAATTAGAGGCTTTGCCACTTTTGTTTAAAACTAATCGCTTCCGTTAGCTGCAATTACCGGATTTGGTTCGACTTTTCCTGCTCGGAATGTCGCCGAAGCTCGGGAAAAATTAGGTCAGGCGTCGAGGATTATATTATCGACGAAATGTGTCGCGTCGAATTATTTTCTCTATAACCAATCGACAAAACATAAAATAATTATTTTTACATTATCCCGCCACGATCTTATTATTATGCATCGACTCGTTGATTATAGTAATTAGAAATGTGGTATGCTTGGGGCCGGACCTCGTGTTTAACTTAATGTATTCACGACTGTTATTTTAAATCCCGGTAAAATATTAAAAGGGTGATTTAATTTCCAGTTTGTATTAAGTCGCTTTGCTCCAACAGCAACAACAAAATCAAACAAAAATCCGATAGTAATGAAGTAAGACCCGACCGTCCCCTTTCCCTCGGAAAACTTAACACCCCTCCGTCCCGCACGAATCCTCCTCGTCCTCCTCCTCGCGACCCCCAAGTCTTTCAAAGTTGGGGAAACTCTTGATATAGTTAGGTTAGCATGAATAATGCATGGATGCAATTTTCGTCCTACAAACTTTCGCAATATTTTATCAATTCCAACTTTATTTACGTACAAAGTAAAATTTATAACTCTGTCATAATTTCGGGACCGACCACCTCTTCGATGGGTGCTAACGCGCGCCGCCTGAGTTACGGACCCCCGGGGGGTAATTTACCTTTCAACATTTACATTATACGTCGTGTCGATACACGACGCCGATCCATAGTGCAAGCTTCGATTTAATCGACGACGAATTCGGCCCGGAACGAATAAAATGTTTACGAGGCACAAGACATCCCTCAAGTGTTCATAAAATTATTCGCCGCGGTATAAAAAGAATGTACGGCGCACCACTTTACATCGTAATTTAATAAAACAGAAGATTAATAATCAGTCTCATGCAAAGCGGTGCATACATTAGCCCCCACCCCATCCAAGTAATATTAAATTTTTATAAGAAGGAAAAGAAATAGAAAAGTCTTTTCCGAGTAATATAGGTTTATGGCTTCCATCTGTGAGATTACTTTAGACGTTTCAGAAGAAAGTGGACTTTTCTGTGCCGGCGAGAGAGAGAGGACGAATGAAATAAAAAGGAACCCGGAAAAAATAAAAGCTTCACTTCTTTCACATACTGTTTTGTGAGCTTAAAAGCAGTTGTTATCAAACATATTCAGATGTTGTTGTCGCGCTCTCTCCTCCTGCACTCACCCCCGAACACAATACCCACCGCCATCCCTTCCCCCTTTTCCCGCATTTTCTCAGACAATTCCATTTCGAATTATTATATTCTTATTTTTCCTCTCGCACAATGCTCGGGACTTTGTTAAACTCTTTCTATTATTGTGCTCGTCCCAGATTTATTTTAATGCTTGTTTTCTTGTTTCACGAAACACTGGATCTCGAGCTGAAATTATATTTATTGGCGAATGCACCGCCGCTCGAATCATCGATTCATTTTGCAATTTCCTACCGCCGATCGGATATTAATCCGACGGAAAACGGGAAAAGAAGTCGCCCCCCCCCCCATCCACCGCGAATGGAATTTTTCAACTACCGAAATTAAAAATCAAAATAAAATATATAAATTGGTAATTGCGGCGCTGCTGGAGAAAGTCGCGTTTGTGCGCTTATCAAAAATGTGATGGCGTGAGTGAAATATTACTATTTAAAACGTTTTGATACTTGACAGGTTCGGATCGTGGGTCAACGTTGTTTTTTACGATTTCTAGAAATCTCCCGTCGGCTCAAAACGACGTTAATTAATACATGCTTTCTATTCAATTGCTGAAAAGTTGCAGCGAAAAGTTTCGGTTTGCTCGTTACAGCTCCGTGTTAAATAGTTTCAGTTTTACCAAAGTGAAAATTTAAAATTTTTGCAATAAAGTAAAAAGCATTGGCTTTTATTTTCAGTTCTCGTAATTTGCCAAGAACTCATTAACTCCTCCTTTCGACTTGTAATTATTCGTTGAATAAACATTCTAAACAAAGTAATAACTATTAAAATAATAAAACAAAAATAAGTTTATTCATTAAAGAAAACGAACAAAATAAAAAGTTAAGGCAAACAAAATAAATCACGAAACGCTCTAAGATGTGCGATGCAAAATATAAGTATAGAATTATAACTACGAGTAAATTCAGGAAATTAACGAACTGAACATCAAACTAATGAGAGCATCGTCAGTTTCAATAATTGTGCTTTCACATTTCATATTCAAATTACGATTTAGAATTCTACAACGGGGAGAAATGTCAATACTACAAACATAAATAAATTTTAATTTAAATTGTATTCCCTTATATTTATATTAATGATCGTCGTGATTCACAGACCCCGGCGTTTAAGAGTTTTTCGTGCAAAAGTACTTGTCTTGATTCTCGCAATAAGTTACAGGGTACTTTTTCACATATTACAGTGACAACAAAAATCGATCACGAGATAATACAATTCATTTTATTACAATGCTCATATTGTGTCATTCGGCACCCAGTAAAAAATCCATTTTATATACAAAAAGATATTGGAGATATGTATGTTAACAAATATGTTACTTAGAATGCAATGATATTTATAATAATGGTACAATGTCCTTCTTCTACGTGGGGGTCCAGAGCAATTATTTAATTAATGCAAATGAACCGTACCGCTTTTTAGAACAACTGATTTCAAATTAAATTATGAACACGATTTCAACCACTATAAAATACAAAATATTTGTCATATTTTCGACTTACGGTCCAGAACATTTTTATGAATTAGTTTATTAAAAGGTCTAAGATTAAAATTATTTTCTATACAGTTTAGTGGTTTTTCTAGTTATTGTGAACCGACGTAGATTTCATTTGGATTTTTCTCTCTTGTGACAGTACCTAATTACTTTCGATAATTAAATCATTGTGCAGTGTTAATCAGACCACAACTTGAAAAACAAGGATCGGACATGACAACTTTTTCTGATCGTGATATTCAAATTAGCTTCTAATAACGGCAATTATCCGTCATATTATGACTACCGTAACGACTACGTTGGAAAAGTGATCGAATCTGTCTCACCTGCTTATACGGCACAAAAGATAATAAAATGTGTATATTATAACTGTTAGATTTAACGAACTTCAAACTCTCCGGTAACAAAATCATTTGTAATTCTTTGCAGAGAATTTGTGTTACATTTGTCACCTTCAAGAATAAAGAAGAAAAAACACAAATGCCCACACGCCATCGACCGTGGGACAATGCGACTATTACGAGAAAATTGCACGACCTTCATGCCGCAATTTGAAGTATTCCGAGTTTCAAGTCGGACGGATTGTCTTGCAACTGTCTTCATTAGTCGATTGTTGTAATCAAGCCAGCAATAAGACGTGGACGTCTGCTGCAGTCAGTCGGATTTATCGTCGGTATAGTGAAATAGGTTTGACAGTTTATGTAAGGGTTAAGTTATTGTCGGCACCCGATATGTAAATGGGGGATGGTAAGGGCAACCGCAACGTCCGGACCCCTGCTTTGGGTGATTGACGAATGGCATCAATCGCCACTAAACAACATTCCGCGTGATAAAATCTGTGCGGATTACCCGAAATCGCAAACAAAATAAGAGAGTTTGTGGTGAGTCGCAGGCCGCCACCATTACTCACTTAGAATCTACATACTCGTTCAGACAATGGCACCTGATTTACGGCCAACATTTTAATTCCAGACATAATGTCTCTTTGATTTGTGACGATGTGATCGGGAACATTATCAGCAGCCGGACACAAATCAAGTCCTGTCGCGGAATCCACAAAAGAAAACCCTCATAAATAGAAAAAAACCGACTAGACCGGACTATTAGCTGCCTTAAACGGGGCCATATTCGTCCATTGTCTCGCTTTTTCGCCTCTGACCCCCTTCTGCCCTTCCATCTTTCGCGAAAAAACGATTTATTGCACCACGTGTAATAGTAGATGACGGCCTAAAAAATGAAACGGACCGGAATCCATTCGGAATATCAGAGTATCCAATCTCTTTTAATCTGTATCAAGTAATCCTCCTAGGCCCACTTCAGGAAAAATGAAGGCATTCCCGAACAAATGAAATGTATACCCGTGGGAGACATGCGTACATTATTTACCACGATTCCAGGAACCGAAACGGCACATCTTAACGTAAATCACACTACTACGCCAAATATTCAAAAATACCGCCACCTGTCGGCTGTGCAGATTTCAAGCACCCCATTTGTCACACGAGGAAACAAAATGCGACGAAGCCGGACCTGGCTTTTAGGTTATACACTACCAGATTGAATAAAAATAAGAGAAAATTGACATAATGAGTCTTACCTAAGTCGCGCTGCTCAAAGACACAGGTGGACTATGAAATTACAAACTCTCGAGTATTTCTTGACGAGTTTGCACGGTGCGCACAACACACAAAACAAAAGACGACCGATCGACTTAATTTCAGCCGATTTGCGTTTGCTGAACAAATTCAATCAAACCGATGCACAAAGACGAAAACAGATAAACAGTTTGCTGAAAAAACAACGAAAACTGGTAAAAGCGGCAACAAAAAATCACGATTAATTATTTTGAAACACAACAAACACAGAGCCCTCTGGCACCGATCGCGCGCTTCGATTCGTTCATTTGCCGCGCGGAAGATGGCGCAATATTAGCGCCTTCAGATTTAAACTCGCAAGAATGTACCAACAAAAATTTATTCGTTCTGCAACAATTAGTTCAGTTCAGTGCTCAATATTAACAACAGCGCTTTTTGGAAATCTGCCCAAGAGCTGTCCACAAGCGGCGGTTGCCGATTCTTCACTTGTGGACTGAAGAGTAATCTTTACCTTGTACAGCCTATAAAAAATACGTTTTTATGAATTTACACAATTTGCAAACAAAAATATCTACTCGTGTGAGAGTTTAGGGTAGGAGCCGACTTGCACGTCCGGAAATTCAGTCGCTAATTTACTTAACTCCTCAGCAATTTTATCTTCAGTCAAATTAACATAGATTGCTTTAGTATGAAATGTGTCCTCCGATTTGAACAGTTTCGCACTCAGATGCGTGAAGGAGCGCAAGAAGAGCTCAGGTATCCCTGGAAATATGTAAACGTTCTCTACTGAGACATTTGGATAATTCGTTTGTTCAGCAAATGTTAGTTTAGCTGTTGCTGGCACCTGAATACAACTAGTTGTCAATTATTTTTGCAGGGCTGTGAAATCTGGGATTTACCAGTGCTAGTTTCATTCCGGGATGACTGACGTCTTGGGTTTGATAGAATTTACAGCACAGGGCTTGCAACTGTGGATTTGGGATAAGTGGCACATTGAAAGCTTTAGCAATACCTGGAACATACTTTATTGTTGGTTTTACTGGTTTATGTTTATACCTTCAAAAGTGACATCATCATGAGTGGGTCCAATTCCGCCAGTTGTAATGACATAGTTGTACAAATTCGAAAATATTTTCACTTCATTGCTTATGTCATCAACTTCATCCCCTATGACAGAAATCTATTCAATTCATTACAGCAACTCATTCATAAATTAAACCTTTTTTACTTTGATTCCTAATCTGTGCAGACCTTTGGTGATATGGGGTGAATTACTATCTATTACAGAACCGTTGAGCAGCTCGTCGCCTATTACTAAAGGTCAAGAGTTTTTACTTTTTGAACAATCGACTTAGCAATTTAGGGTGGTTACCTAAAATTCCAGCAGTTTTGATTTGTCCGGACGACATTTTTCGAAGCGATTTGGACCAATTTGCCAGGGCCATTTAACTTAGTTTATAATTTTATGATTTTAGATGAAACTGTGGATGAAATCTGAAATGACAAACAGCTGACTTTGACACCAGCTTTTAAGACACGTTGCGCGCAGACGTCAAGATTTGATTCAATTTAAAACCGGAATGATTAAAGAATAGTAAATTGCAATAAATAATGCAATTGCTATATTGGAAAGTAACGTGCGTTCAAAAAAAAAACGAGGCTGCGTTGGCCATGTAATTTATCGGCTTTCCAGTGTAGAAACCATAAAAAATGTCAAGATCTGTCAGTTTAAAATTTACCATCGAAATAAAACGGCCCAAACGCTAGGACAGTTTAATTTTATTTTTAATAAGCATTTTTAATAATCATTGGTTTTTAAACCTTCGAATCCAAGCAAATCCGAACCTTTTTTTTCTAATAAATGTATATTGTGTAATTTATAACTCACTAGTGGTCAACGTTCGTGTTTAACCATGTATACAACGATTGGTAGGTCACAAACATATTATTATTATTACTTAAATGATGGGGAAAAAAAATTGGTACTTTAAATAAAGTGTAAACATGTAAAAAAATTAATGTAAACTTTAATGAAAGACAATCCGTAATTAAACTCCAAAAACAAACAACATTTATCGCAATTGCTTTCGATTTATTGCCGTAACTCGTCTAAATTTTTTGGCCTACTAAAATAATAAACCTTCGAATCCAAGCAAACCCGAACCTTTTTTTTTCTAATGTATATTGAGTAATACAACTCCCTAACGGTCGACGTCCGTGTTTAACTATATATACAACGATTTTTGAAATATTAATTGAGAATGCAGTTGCTCTTAAACTGAATTGGTAGGTCTCGAGTTGCGCATAGAGACTGATGACCCATGAAGGTTGACGGGTAACTGAGTGCTGCCAAATATTCTCAAGACATTTTTCGGTTTTGAGACTGATTCTTCTTCATCGATCTATTCACGACTTACAGTTATATCAAATTAATGACCGTCCTGGTCGTGTCGATATTCTCCTCAACAGAGGAGAAGCTGTAACAATGAATAGATTGATGTTTGGATTCACAACGATACCGGGAAATGTTTTGCACTTTTTTTATCTCATAATATTTTATCCCATTGTTAACAAGGAAGCTAACCTAAATAACGTGCGTTCAAAAAAAAAACGAGGCTGCGTTGGCCATGGAATTTATCGGCTTTCCAGTGTAGAAACCACAAATGGCAAGAACTGTCAGTCTAAAATTTTCTACCAAAATAAAACGGACCAATTTTATGTAATTTGTTTATAATAAATGCCAGGACATGTGTACATCGCTCTCATAAACATAATGCTACCCTCCTTCGCGTCCATTTATTGAAATTTGTCCCAACATAATTATCGTATACGAAACCATTTTCAACAAAAAACCCAACCTAAAAACTATCTGACAGATTCGAACTGACAGTTAGAAATTTTGCTACACTAAATTGATGCACAAAGTTGTTCCATGGCCAACGCAGCCTCGTTTTTTTTAGATATGAACGTACCCGATTAAACAAGAACAATGTAAACAAAACTGAAACTAACAATAAAAGAAAAAAATGCATTCCTCGAAGCATCTTGCTTTTTATTTATGTTCGTTACAAAGTAACATTTTTTTATAAATTAGTAGTACTACGTACCGGTTATGTTTTGTAGCTTTCGTACAAAATTAACATTGAGTCATTTTTGTATTTTATTTCAATCAAACAATGAACGCGAACAACTCGAAAGTTAATCAATATTTTTCCATCATTTTTCAAAGCTAATAACAAATCTCGACATAAAAAAAGAAAAATTTCAGGAGAAGCCATAAAAGGTAATAGCGCCATTTATCTGATTTATTTATGTATTTATGTATGTGCGAATAAGAAGATGAAAAATATGTCGATGAGATTTTGCAAAACTATTTTAAATTACACATTATGGAATCAGTCTTGCTCTTTGAATTGTTAATAGAAAGTAATTTTCGTATTTAATATAGCAAAAAACGGGATATATCGGGATCGGAACTTTTATTCTGGCGCCGTTTGTTCGATGATATTAAATTAGTTTATTAAATTACAGATGATGAAATCATCAACGCATGACGAAACAAAATCTCTGAGATACCTTTATGGGAATTTCTCATTAAATAACAATTCTGATCAATATATTCACAAAAAATACTTGTAAATATAACTTGTTTGTGATCGCTTCTCATACTGCAATACTATAAAGTTTTTTGTTTTATAAATTTCGTTCTATCAAAATGAGCGCCTGTAAAATCATTTACATAATTTATTTATTTAATTATAGATAAATACTACAAATTCTACTTAATTATATATAATATTGAGCATCCGTAAATATACAAGTAGGTGTCTAAGCGTTCAAGTAGCAGAATATTTTTTGTAATTTAAATGGGGTCCGTTTAAGCTACACAAAATACCGTTTATCTGCTAGTCAAACAACTCAGACGCGTCGGGATACGCAACACAAATAACACTAATTATAGTATAAAGAGCCCGTGGGGTATATCAAATGGCTTATCAAAAAACGTACACTCGAAAAAAATCGAATTGCAAAAATCGTAAAAATTTCAATTCAGTTCAGTGATACTCACATAAATAAGTATACTTGTGCATCGTCATCGCTTCTGACGTAAAATTTGTGCACACGTGAGGGAGTTCGGTCTCCCCAAAAAGGCACGGAACCTAATAAGTTACAACAGAGTAGAGTTCGTTTTGGCACCCGAGAATGCTTTAAATTTAAAGTCCGAGACTATAATCAATTATAAAATTGTCTTATCACTTGCACAACACTTCGTCGTGCATTGTCACTATCTCCGTCGAGGGCTCATCTCCTCCTCCTCGACTCTGCCGCCGCGATCATTTGCCTGAGCATCGGTTCTGGACTGCAAGCTTTCGGATCACATTTCATCTGACCATCACCGCCACATCTGCAATACAAAAAAAATTAACCGTCCTGAAGACGAGAAAATATGCATAGACTTACGTGCAGTGCAGACAGGGCCCGGATGCCGCTTTTATAACTTCGCCGACTCGGTAGGCTTTGTTTTGAATTTGGCAGCCGCTCCTGATGGCTTTGCCTTTGTAAGCGTGAGAAAAGAAATGGGGAGGTAACGTAGTGGTCGTTGTCGTGGTGGTCGTTGTTACATTAACTGAAGTGGCCATGGAAACAGGGCATTCGTATCTCGGACAGCAGAAGCCGCGGATCGGTTCTTCGTGGCACCTAGGAATTGGTGGAGGGCAGCTCTGCTGCAAGCAGATAATATCGCTGCGGAAGCAGAAGCAGAAGTCACAAGGATCGTCGCGAGGTATTTGTTGAGCGGAAACGTAAACTTTGCCGCCGTATCGGCAAGTTCCCGGACCGAAGGCACTTTGGTCTTCTTCGCCGTAGTCTTCTTCGGGAGTTTGGTAGTCAGTTTCTTCAGGTTCTTGAGGCGTTGGTGGTGTGGTCGAGGTCGGGACGAGCGGAACTGAAGTTGACAACTCCCCTGGAACGCTTTTCTTCGTGCTGCCTTCTACGGAAGGTTTGGAAGTGAAGAGTTCGGTGGAAGTGTTGTATTGTGGTGTCGTGGTGAACGTCGGTGATGTAAACACTTCTTCGGTTTTTTCTTGGCCTTCGCCTGGTATTGAAGGTCTAGGTTGCGTGACACCGATAGACGGTTGTGTCGTGGTCGGTATTTCAGATTCCGGTCGATGCTCCAGTTCAGTGACTGGCGCTTGTTGCCCTTCAGTAACTTGTTCTTGACCTGAAATTTCGTCTTGTTTTTGTGTGGTTTCTTGCGAGGTTGGAGTAACAGTAACAACGGATTCCTCGTCTGGGGCGCCAGTCTCTTTTTCTGGTTTAGCTTGAGCTCCAGTTCTTTCTGTAACAGCAGCAACTTCTTCAGGAAGGCCAGTGGTTGCAGCTTCGTGTTCAGGATGCACAATCGGCACAGATTCAGAACTACTTTCAGACACAGGACCAGCAGTAGTTCCAATAGATTCGGCTTCTTCAGTGATTCCGTCTTGGGTTGGTGTTTCCGGAGACTCATAAATTGGAGGAATGTAAACGAAAGGTTTCTTCGTAGTCTTTTCTTTTTCTTCTGGAATAACTGTTGCACTTTCGGTGCCTGTTTCAATACCAGATGGCAAAGTTGTACCCACGTTTGAAATATCTTCAGTGCCGCTTTGAACAACAGAGCCAGGGGTAGATTTTTCTGCCATAGTTTGTGTTTCAACAATGGGCTCTGTAACTTCTTCAGAAACTGTCTCGAGCGACTTTTCAGTTGAAACACTTTCAATCGGTTTTCTTGTGGTGGCTTCTTGAGGTTGTGTAACACCAGTTTCTTGTGTGTGTTCCAGTGATTCTGTAATAGTTTCAGTAACTTCATCTTCTTCACTAATTACAGGCACGTGTTCAAGGGGCTTTTCAGTAGCTATTTGTACATGCTCCTCAGGTTTCTGACTAGAAGTTTCTGTAGCAACCTCAGTAACACCAACTTCAGGTGGGGTTTCAACAGATTTCTCAGTTGCTGGTACTACAGCTTCTTCAGTAACTGAAGGCGCGTACTCTGTAGCTTTTTCACTGGACACTTCAGATTCGGTAATTTCACCGCTAGGGTGTTCCGGTTTTTCGCTGGAAGTTGTTTTTGCGGGTTCCGTAATAGATTCTGCGACACCTCCTTCTTCTCCAGCAGATGGAACAAGTTCAGGGAGTGCGGTTGTAATTTCCAGTTCACTTGGTACATATTTACCTGGTACTTCAGGTACTTCGGTCGGTTTTGGTTGTTCACCCTTATCAGATTCGGCAATCACTGGATATTCTTCAGTACCTTGAGACGATTCTTTTGATGGATGACTAGAAGGCTCAGTAACTTCATAATCAGGCGCAGCTTCTGTAGCACTAGCTGCAGTTGGTACATGTTCAGGTACTCCAGTTGTTATTTCGGGAATAATTTTCGGCGATTCAGTGGCGAAGGGGGAAACTGTTTCCGATTCACCTTCTATTTCAGAAAGAAGAGTAGTACCTTCTTGTCCTTGTTCTGAAGGCTTAGTAACAGCAGGTTCAGCAGGACTGGTTATTATTTGATCAATTCCATGCGTTGTTGCTTCTTCACTGGGTTCGCTTTCTTTTGCAGGAATAATTTCAGTTTGTTCCTTTGTCTTTTCAGTAACGTGGCTGATACTTTCATGTAGTTTTTCAGTGGCACTTTCAGGTTGTTGAGTTTGTTCTTCTGCCTTTTCTGTAACGTGGCTGATACTTTCAGGTAGTTTTTCAGTGGCACTTTCAGGTTGTTGAGTTTGTTCTTCTACCTTTTCAGTAACGTTGCTAATACTTTCAGGTAATTTTTCAGTGGCACTTCCAGGTTGTTGAGTTTGTTCTTCTACCTTTTCAGTAACGTGGCTAATACTTTCAGGTAATTTTTCAGTGGCACTTCCAGGTTGTTGAGTTTGTTCTTCTACCTTTTCAGTAACGTGGCTAATACTTTCAGGTAATTTTTCAGTGGCACTTCCAGGTTGTTGAGTTTGTTCTTCTACCTTTTCAGTAACGTGGCTGATACTTTCAGGTAATTTTTCAGTGGCACTTGGCTCAGTAACAACCTCAATAGGTTCAGCTTCAGTTGCAGGATGCTTTTCTTTAGGTGTAGTTTCAGGCAGTTCGGTAATTGCCTGAGGTTCAGTGACCGGTTCCTCTGGTCTCGGTTCAGTGCCTTCTTCTTTTTCTTTAGGCGTGTAAACACCTTCATCAAAGTGGGGTACCTGTTCTTTTATAATTTCTTGAGGTTCGGTAACACTAGATGCTTCAGTCAATGGACGATTTTCATTCTCACTTTCCGTAACGGCTTCTTCTGGTACCACTTCCGTACTCACACTTGGTTTATCTTGTTTGGCGCCTCCAGCTACACTTTCTATTTCTGTGACTTGTTCTGGAGCTTCATAAATGCCATGCGTAGCTGTTTCTGGAATTCCTGCCGCTGGTTGAGTTGTAATTTCTCCTGCACTTGGTTTCGTTGCCGATTCTGTGGCTTGTCTTTCTTCATCGGATGTTGTAACAACTTTCACACTTTCCGTTACAGCTGCTGTTACTTCACCAGGTACACTTGTTTCTTTTTCACTTTCAGATACAGTAGGAATACTTGTATTTTCTTTTTCCGGTACGGCCTCAGTTATTGATGGTTCTACTGGTAATTCCACTAGAATGTGAGTGGTTACACTTTCTTTTTCTTCTTCTATTTCTGGTTTTGCAGTGATTTCTAATTCAACTGGTGATTCTTCAAAACGGGTTGTTACACCTTCTTTTTCACCTTCTACACTTTCTGGTCTTGTAGTGGTGGCTTGTGTAGGTTCAACTGGTAATTCTTCTGGTTTTGTTGTGCCAGAGTCAGTTACTGCTGGTTTTAATGGTGATTCTTCAATGCGAGTTGTAACACTTTCTTCTTCTGGTTTTGCAGTGATGATATCTGTTACTGTTGATTTCGTTATTGATTCTTCACCAGGGGTGGTTACACTTTCAATTGCTCCTTCTATACCCTCTGGTTTGGTAGAACTGGCTTCAGTTACGGTCGGCTCCACTGGAGTTTCTTCTGATTTTTCGGTTACAGCTGATGGGATGCCTTCTTCGAAAGCTTTAGTAACACCTTCAGGAGCAGCGGTTTCGGCAATGGGTAGTACGGTATTAGCTTCAATAGGTTCAACGGGGAGTCTAATAACGGCCGGTGTGGTGGATAGGATTTCATGTGTTATATGATCATCTATTTCGTTCTCTTCTAAGTGGTGTTCCTCGTGGTCATGTTCGATTCCTTCTGGGAATATTGATGGTTCTTCGTACTCCGGTGCTTTAGTAATTGGGATCGATGTCGTAACTTCGCTTGGTATTTCTGGTGCCGCTTGCTTTTCAGTAACTTCTTCTTGGACTGATTCAGTTATTGGTTGCTGTTCTAATTGTTTTTCCGTAATTTGTTCTGGTGCCTCTGGAATTGCCGTTATTTCTTGATCTACACTAATTTCTGTTACTGTTGGAAGTTTGCCTTCTGGCACTTCCGGACCTTCCGTTGAAGCAGGTTCTTCTGATTTGCCAGTTGTTATGACAGCGCCTTCAGTAATTGTCTGTTCGGGTTCAGAAGGAAGGTGTTCTGCAGGTATATGGTATTCTGGTTGTACCGTTTTTTCTGGTGCTGCCACTGTAGTTCCTTCGGGTCTTAGTGTGCCTTCTTCACTTGGTATCTTGATAGTGACTCCGATGGTAGTTGGTACTGCTTCTGGTGTGGTAGTTTCTACCTTGTGACTGTCCGATTCCATACTGGTTACACCAGGAATTGCTAAACACAAATAACAAAACAATGAAAATATCTTGTAACATCTTCAGCTAGACAATATCACTTACCGCAACTGTATGTAGGACAACAACTGTCAGGCCCTTGGAACACGGGCATGCAGTGTTGTAAGTTTGATGGCGGTGAAGTGCAAGTAACAGATTCACATTGCAAGATTGAGCTGACACATTTGCAGGAGACTTGGCAATGGTTGATTGGAGGAACGTCAGAATTGTTTTTGTAAGTTTGCCCGTCGACTAAACAATTACCTTCACCGGGTACGCCACGTTCTTCTTCGGGGGCGGCATACGGCTGTTCAGTTTCAACATTTTCTACTGATGACGGAGTAGTAATTTGTTCGCCGATTTCAGTCACTCCTTCGAAAGGTTTGTGTGAAGCAACTTCACTAACTTGTTCGGGAGTTTCCGTGATGTGTTCTTCACCTTGTGGTACTCCTTCCGGTGCTAGCGTGGCCTCAGGCTGTAGTTCAGGCAGTTTTGTAGTCATTTTTTCTTCCACTTTCGGTATTTCGGTAACCTCATCTTTGTGTGGAACATATCTAGCTGTAGTGATTTCGCCTTGTTCACTTGAAATTTCTTCGGTGGCTTGTGCTTTTCCTTCAGTTACACTCTCTTCCGGCTGTTCTGCAGCACTAGGAGATGATTTCACAGTAACTTCTTCTTGTTTCTCGGTTTCACTTTCGCCGGTAGGTGCAGAAGTCGCAGTGGGTCTGGTTGTTGAAATCTCAGATTGGCTTTCAGGTGCTTGCGGAATCGATTTTTCAGTCTCTTGTTCATGAACAGGGTGTTGTTCGATAATTTCACCTTCGGTGGGTGATGATTCTTCTGCATATTTAGTGGTTTCGTCTAATTTGCCTTCAGTTATGTATTCTGGTTTTTCTGCAAGAGGACCTTCCGTAACGTGTGGCGTTTCTGGTTTTCCAGCAATAGGACCTTCCGTAATTTGTGGCGTTTCTGGTTTTTCAGCAATAGAACCTTCCGTAACTTGTGGCGTTTCTGGTTTTTCAGTAAGAGAACCTTCCGTAACTTGTGGCGTTTCTGCTTTTTCAACAATAAGACCTTCCGTAACATGTGGTGTTTCTGGTTGTTCTGTAATTCGACCTTCTGTTACGTGAGCTGTGGGTATTTCAGTTTGGGGTTCTTCTGTTGATTTTTCTTCTGTGCCGGTTTCTGGAACTTGGAATAGTTCAGTAACTTCACCTTTTTGGACTGGTCCTTCCGTTATGTATTCCTCTGGCAATTTAGTAACTTTGGTTTCTTCTTCTGGAATTTGTCCATTTGTGACATACTGCTCTGGTACCTCAGTTACTTCTTTCACTGAATCGGTACTAGATTCCTTTGGATGCCCAGTAATTTCTTCTTCATGTGGCAATTTGGTAACTTCAAGAACTGGTTCTTTTGTCACCTGTTCAGATGGGCCTGTTGTTTCCTTCTCTTGCGGCACTTCTGTAATTGGTTCTTGGGACACTTGAGATACTTCAGAAGTATCCTTCACATGAGAAGGTTGAGTTTCACCTTCACTTGTAACAGCTTCTTCAGTGGCATGTTCTGCTGGAGGTTTTTCTGTAATTTCGTCGGCACCTTTAGGAATATGCTTCTCTGGTATAACAGGTAGTTGTGTTGCTTCTTCCTCCACTGGATATTTAGTTGTTTGTTCTTGTTCGATGCTTGGTATATCTGTTGATAATTCACCAGTCTCCTCTTTCTGACTGATGTCTTTCTCTGGAGGTTGAGTTACACTTTCTTCAATCGAGGGTACTGGCTCTCCTTCTTTGGGAAGTTCTGTTTCTGGAATCGCGTGTTCTTTAGATATTTCAGTTCCCGTTTCTTTTGGTTCTTCAGTAGCTTCAACATCAATAATTGGTACTTGAGTTTGTTCTGTTTCTTCTACCGGAGTTTCAGTTTGGGGTGCTTCTGTTGATTTTTCTTCCACCGCGGGTGATTCAGTACTTTCGACCGGGACTATCTGTTCTGGCTGTTTCGTACTTTCGCCTTCTTCGATTGGTAATCTAGTACTTTCGCTAATTGCAGCCTCGGTTGATTGAATTGGTCGCTCACTTTCAGCGATTACTGCTTCCGTTACTTGTTGAGGAATTTCTGGTAAATCTTTATGTGATTTCTCTGTGGCAGCTTCACTTGGTTGCGTCACTCGTTCACCTCCGGTCACTTCTTCTGGTGGTGTTTCGGTGCCTTCTTCAATTGGTCCTGCAGCCGGTGCAGTTTTTTCTGGTTCGATGGGCTCTGTGTGTGTTTGTGCGGGTTCTGTCACTTCACCTTCCACTGGCGCATTTGTAGTTTTTATAATTTCTACATCCATTTCGTGCGGTAGACCTGTTCCAATTTCAGGTGCCGTTTCTGTGACATGTTGTATAATTTGAGGTTGGTCCGGCGATTTGGCAGTAACGTGTTCTAGAGGCGTTTCTGTTTGTTGACCCGATTCGGTAATGTGTTCTGGTACTGCACCGACTTCCTCGTCAATTGCAACTTGCTGCGGCACCTCGCCAATTTCGCTCTCTGGTTTTTGTGGCACTTCTTCTTCAACCGGAACTTGTTGCGGTTGTATCACATTTTCGGTCACACTCGGCACTGTCTCTGCTTTTTCAGGAGATTGCGTGGTTAGACCTTCTGCCACACGTGGTATTTCGGTTCGTTGACCTTCACTTAGTTGCGCTTCGGTTATTTCTTCTGGTTGTTGTGTTCCCGCGCGTGGTATTTCAGTACCCTTACCGCCGATTTCTTCACTTGCTGCAGCTTCCGTCACTTGACCAGGATGCGGATATTCACTTTCGTCGGCATGGACAACTTCGTCGTGTGGAGACACAGTGACAACTTCTTGCCGTGGAATCTCCACGTCTTCGATTTTGGCCGTTGTGAGAGACACTTCCGGTTGTTCCGTTTCTTCTGATTGTGACACGTGTGCGCCTTCGTCAAACAGCGGAGTTACTCCTTTTTCAGGTTCTTCGTGGTCTTCCTTTTCTGGTGATTCAGGAAGTGCACCCGGTTGTTCTTTCTCGCCTCCAATTGGCAGTATGGTAACAGGTTCTTGTGCGACCTCTCCTTCTTTGCCGATCGAGGGAAGCGTGGTTTCGTCGCTTGATTGTGCTGTGGTCGCGATTCCCTCTTCGGGAACTGCAGTTGCTTGAGCGGACTCGTCTAATCTTGGTAGCGGCGGAGTAGTGTAGGAGTATCCGGTAGACAATTCTTCTTCGATCATGTGCTCGCACTCGTACGTCTCGGGGCAGCATTGTCCTTCTTTAGGAGGCAAAGCGGTACAGTTGACTTTGTCCAACGGTGTAGGACTGCATTCTTGGACTGCACAAACAATATCTCCTCGCATGCAGTAACAGTGCTCGCATGGTTTTTCTTTGATGATAAGGGCTCCATCTGCGTAGACCTCGTTCTTGTAGATGCAGTCTATAGGCCCAGGAATTGTGGTGGTTGGGGCCGCGGTCGTGGTGATCAGTCGTCTGGTGGTGGTCTCTAGAAGGTTGTAGTCTGGGTGTTCTGAAACGGTCGGCACTTCAGAGAGAGTCTCTGGAGGTATCGAGCGTGCCTTACCGCAATCGTACCGAACAGGACAACATACGCCTTCTTGATAAACTGGTTTGCATCCTTCCACTTTGAGAGTACATTCTTGCATGACGCAGGCCGTTTTGTTCCTGATGCAATAGCAAAGTTCGCACGGGTTGTTCGGATTAGAGGGTACTCTGGCGCCGTCCGAGTAGAAGAGACCTTCGATGGAGCAGCCGTAGGCGTCCAGATGTCCGACTTCGGTCGAAGATTGGGTGGTTGATGTCAAAAGCTGCACCGGTACTGCAAATGAGATCGTTAGTTATGTCTGTCGGGATCGTGACGGTGGTGTGGTACCTTCAGGGCAAGTTATAACAGGACAACACTGATCGGCTCTTTTCTCGACTTTACAGTCTTGACCGATCGCTTTCGTAAACGGACATACTCTAAGATAACACATGAGCATCCTGTTATGGCAAGTACAATTCAAACATGGTTCGTTCGTGATTATCCTGTCTCCTTCGTCGTAATGTTGGAAGTTGTAGTAGCAACCGGTCGAATCGGCGACCGGATAATATTCGATGTCTGTCATGTCGTGTTCGTTTAACGGGGCTGCAAACGACAAAAATTAGGTTAAACGCTGGGAAAATAAAAAATGTAGAACAGTACAGGTCAGTGACAAAATCAAGGCCGAAAAAGGAGCGGTCTGAACGATCCTCCGCATAGTAAATACGACACGGCAAGTCGCATACATAATTACTTGACTCACACTCAAACAGTCTACTGTAAATAGGTGCGAATATTTGCATAGACGATTAAATCGGCCACCTGTACGCAAACAAAGGTTGGATGATGAAGAGGACGGAACGCGGGTCCTCCGACTTTCACACGTAATACCTTCTAATTTTGGTTGTTTAACAGACCTGGTGACCAGAAATGGTCATTTCCAGTTCCTCAAGCTAGACGCGGTCGACGAACCTCGGCGGTGCGGTTTTCGCAAACCAAGAACTACGTCTTTTATTCCGAATTTTTTTACATGGTGGGCGAAAAGTGTAGAATGTAGCACATTATTCTTTATTACTTACTTTGTCAAGCAAATTGCTATTTCGGGGTTTACGGCTTTTCATATTTACCACCTTTTCTTTAACGCTACATATTATTTTGACATTTGACATACAGTTTACAAAGAGACATAATTCATGCAACAACATAGTTTTTACTAGCGTTGAAAAAGTCGAGTTTTTTGCCAATTATCACGATTTGCCTTATTGTAAAATCTTGGATTGACCATCGACATCGTCTCCCAAACCAAATCGCTTGTTATGAGGATGTCCGAAAACGGTTCGATAATGGTTTGCTTCGAAGGAGGAATCGACGCGGAATCCACAAAATATTTTGAATAACCAATTTAAATTCATTTTACCAAATGTGTCTTTTATTTCAATGAAAAAATTCCCGTTTCATAATATATTAGAAACCAGCAAATGAACCCAGCGTTCACGGGTTACAGTTTAACGAAACAATTAATTTTCAAAATTGATACATTAGAACGCGGACCACCTCTCTAAAATAATTAAACTGGTGTACAAAATTCACACTTTTTTTTGTCACATGAAAACTTATATCAAATTTTGTATGTACTACGGCCACAAAATGATAATATATTAATAAAAAAAATTGACACGTCAGATTTCTTCGTGACATTAAAACCTATATTTTTATTAAAAGTATAATCACCTACAGTTAGACAATTATTATTTACTGTACAAATAATAATTATGATTTTCGTGAATGTTTGGCTTCTGGTAAGTTCGGCTAACATTCCTGGACTCCATTTCCCTTCCCCATGTCCTGATGAAATCTCTCGCTTTGTTCGTCACTTACAGCGCCCAAGTTTTCGGGAAAGAAATCCAGATAAGAGTCCAACATAAATGTATTTTCAAGGACATGTTACACCCCAAAACTTTGTATGAAACTACAAGTTCATCAATTAAATCATTGTAATTTTCCGCTCTGTGGTTTCCTAAAAAATTTTGGCCGACATTAACAAAACATTTCCAGGCGGATTTTTCATGATCATTCAATTTCTGTTCAAAATTATTATATTTTATTAATTTTCGTATTTGTGGACCAACAAATATTCCCTCTTTAATTTTTGCGTCCAAATATGAAAACCCATGAAGCCGAGCTTTATATGCAACGGCGGTAAAAGTATGTCTTCAGGATTCAATAAAGGTTCATTTTTAACATTTTTTTGACCTGGAGTAAGTGATTCACGTTTGGGCCATGATTTTTTTGTGTAGTGACTGTTTTTGTCTCTACTGTCCCATTCACAAATGAAACACCAATATTTTGTGTAAGCAAGCTGTAGTTCAAGCACTTGTGCAATGACTTTAAAGTCTCCACAAATTTTCCAAGCGTGGTACTTGTATTTAATTTTTTCGAGAAGCAATTTCATATTCTCGTAGGTCTCTTCCATATCGGAACCATGAGCTACAGGCACTAAAGGAAATTTGTTTCCGTTATGTAGTAACTCTGCTTTCAAACTAGCTTTTGAAGAGTCAATGAAAAATCGGCGTGCCTTGAATCATACTTCAAATTTAAGAAAATCACGCAAATGAGATAAAAATGAATAAAAGCGGTCACACAAAAACTGGATGTAGGACCGGGAACAAAATTGTTTATTTTTTGTAATGAGGGTACATCAATACAAATAAAAATCATCACGAAGTTCGTGTGACAAAAACAGTGTTTACCAGTGTGATTTGTGGGTCGATTTGAACGATTTTTTTAAATGATAGCCAAAAATAAAAAAATAATGTTAGCAATTTTTTCTCTAATCTGACTACGCCACTGAATTTAACGAATAAAACAAGATAATAATTACGCATATCCATCGTGGGTTATGGTATTGAGTTTTATTTAATTTTTCCTTTAATTTATTTTTTATTTTTTTGAACATACACAAAAATCCCAGAAAAAAATAATTTTATTATTTCTCAAATTTTCAAAATTTTTCTTTCCCTAAAAACCTTATCGGTCCACCCGTTCTCAAGTTTTTTCAAACTAGCTTTTGAAGAGTCAATGAAAAATCGGCGTGACTTGATTTATACTTCAAATTTAAGAAAATCACGTAAATGAGATAAAAATGAATAAAAGCGGTCACACAAAAACTGGATGTAGGACCGGGAACAAAATAATTTTTTTTTTGTAATGAGGGTACATCAACACAAATAAAAATCATCACGAAGTTCGTGTGACAAAAACAGTGTTTACCAGTGTTATTTGTGGGTCGATTTGAACGATTTTTTTAAATGATAGCCAAAAATAAAAAAAGAATGTAAGCAATTTTTTTCTACGAATTTAACGAATAAAACAAGATAATAATTACGCATATCCATCGTTCGAATCGTGGGTTATGGTATTGAGTTTTATTTAATTTTTCTTTTAATTTATTTTTTATTTTTTTGAACATATACAAAAATCCCAGAAAAAAATAATTTTATTATTTCCCAAATTTTCAAAATTTTTCTTTCCCTAAAAACCTTATCGGTCCACCCGTTCTCAAGTGATGCGCTGGCCAACGAACAGAATTTAATTTTTATTTTTATAAACATACATACTATGTTAATTTGTACGTTTCGCAGCTGTGAGAAGATCCTAAAACTAAGTTTTTCCAAGAGATTTTAATTAGAAGTCAGGACGCAATTTTTATCCGGTGCGGAACCTGTATGAAAATTGATGAAAATATTGATTTTAGTGAGTGATATTAAAATTAGAGACAAAAAATTTGCTAAAATATTTATTGGTCCTGCTGAAAATCCCGTACACGAGTATAGGTACAGTTTATGGTTCGACCTCGCGTTTATGCATAATATAATGAAAACGGAGCTAATGAACTTGTATAGCGTTAGAGAAGAATCGGGTATAAGCAAGTAAGGAATTGTGGACATTTTCTTTCGGTGCAAAAACGTCCTTTTGGGATAGAGTGAAAGATCTGTCGTCAGGTCGTATCCGTAACTGTAAATCCGGTTACATAATCACGATCCTCCGTGCATATATCGGCATTTTCGAATGCGAAATGTGTGCACGAAAATGCGGTGGTGGTCTGTCGGCGTGGGAGCAACAGAACTAACAGACGTCCGGGGAGACTGCTTGGGAGGTCAGTCCGGAAAGCTGCCCGCGCGATCTCATTTAACTAACGCCGGCCTCGTAAAAGAAGTGCGCTTTATTAGCGCGGCGGCCATAATTATACACCGGATCGGGTTACCACACGAAAAACACCGCAAATCGACCCATTAACACCGCAGACGTTCCCGATGGCGATCGTCTTCGTTGACGTAGAGACGCGCATACCACCGTCTTGAACCGCTTGAATAAAACATCACGCGAACGAGCTGGATGTTGCGTTCCAATGAAGTTCGAGAAATTGCGGTTCCTAAAATTGTCCACGATTCGGATTCACCACACGCGCACCTGATCGAATATGCAACACTAGCGGACGGTATTACATCTGTTACATTATGTCGACGACGTAATTTACTGGTTCACATCCTCCACCAAACACTAGCCTCGAAAATCAATCGCCGTTCCGGTTCCAGCCTCAGGAATTTTCACTTTGCAGTCTTGGAGCGCTCGCACCGGCGTCGTTTGCATTGTGCGATTTTTACCGACCGACGTCTGCGAGCGCTCCATTCATTTGCTAATTGCATACGCAAGGTCTCACGACATCTAAACGAAAGTACCATTCATCCGAACTTTGGACGACGTTATGTTACACCCACAGAAAACATTATCTTATCCCGTGGAAAACGGCTAGACGTCTACCAGGTCTAACGACCTCGGAGATGTTGTCCACGAGAAACTGTACCGAAAAGCGGCGTCGATACGGGGAAAAAGCGAAGGAACGGTATTTATTGATCTTGTTTGTCTTGGACTGGAAACTGTATCTCAGGTTTTGTGTGCATAATGTCGACGCGTCCGTTTTGCCGTCCAAGAGCGGAAGAACATTTCAGTTTAGGTACAAATCCATCAATATTGCTGGAGTGGTGTTACATAAGCCCGAACAAAACGTTTTTGTCGTCGAAAAGGCACATTAAGATCCGTTTTAGCACAACGAGCGCTAATTAAAAATGTAAAAAAATCGAGTGCGAGCGGTACATGCGGCATGTATTAACGAAAAGAACAAATAAACATAAATTTAATTATGCGTCTAACTGTTCAAATAGTTCACCTTGATCTTTGCTGTTCTTTTGTGTTATAGTAGCTGTCATAATTATTCTCTGAAACTGCGGACCACAGATTGTGAACCGTTAAAGTACCTAGTGGTTTGTCATTTTCGAAATATTGAAGAGAATCGATTTGTCGTGTGCGTTTGATGCGATTACCGGAGGCCGATCAAAGGGTCTATCTATAACGACGGTTAATAAAAAGTCACTTACCGGCAAGCGCCGTTTGGGGCACCAAAAGAACGACAAGCAGAATCAGGGCCGGACCCGACTTCAACGGTTGAGCCCACGCCGCCATGGCGTGTCCTGCAACAAAAATAAATTATGAGCAGACGAAGACGAGATCACGTTGTGTTCGTTTTATTCCTGCAAAACGCTTTTTCCTCCGTACAGATCGCGATTTCATAGTCGAGTTTTTTCGATGAGCGAGGTCTTTGACATCGGAACGGTTCCCGGATTTCGGCCGGGACCGTTTCCGAATCGTCGTCCGCAATTACGGGTAGTCAGTGAAAATTGTAAGAATCGGTGCGATTATCGGTAATTACTAATGGTGCTGGTGATTATTAGTACGTGTTTGCTTGTAAATTCGACTCGTCATGAATACGTCTAGCGAATGGGTTCCGTAACGAGTTGAGCAAACTGGCCGTGGGCCGGCGACACCGTTTTTCCCATGACGCCTTATTTACCCGTTAAAGCAAATGTTTGTCTGATTAAAATGTTAAACGAACGGCCAACAATCGTCGAATTCCGAAAGGGTCACGGTAGCGCACCCTCGAAGCTCGGCGCGGCCGTGCAAAAGCGCGGATCTTCTTCTTCTTCTTGACACGTGGGAACGCGGCGAAACGTCCAAGGCCAGCAGTAACTGTTACCGCATTCTGCGCAACGCGACCGGCGTCTTCTCGGAAACACCAACAAGAAGACGTCCGTCGCTTTTGGATGAATCCGGGCGCTCCGGAAGGATTCGACGGCGAATCTATTTCGTCCGATCCGGTCTTACCGTTCGGTGTCGGAGCTATATTTACCTGCAACCTGTTCGTCCGGCACAATGTCAATGACTCGCGCAAAAAAACTTAATGATTCATCAAGGAAAACGACTGGAATGATGTAAGGATGGAATTAATTCGAAGCTCGCCCGACAACCTTGGTGCCGTACTCGGTACCCCGATAACTGTGTCATCGAGTGCGGCCGAAATTCCCGGAGCGCCGGACTTTCCGGGTGCAGAGTCTCGACGCGATTTGTCGTAAGGTCAGTGGGCCAACACGCGATTCGCCAAAATAAATATCTGGGGTTGTTTGCGGATACCTGGACCGATAGTCGTGGGAACTAGATAATGTTTGGAGACTAACACAAGGATGCAAAGTACGTCGGCAAACAGGCGGTGGTTAGCAAAGAGACGGACGACTAGTTTACTCTCGCACCCCTCAAAAATTCATCTTTACCCGAAAATCCGGTCACTGCAATCCTCACTGCACTGCACCAAACAACAAAGCACTGCCTTACCTCTCTTGCTCGCTGTCGTGGAAGTGACGAAGAACAAGATTTTATATGCGTATATAGTCCCGCACTGTGCGAGTCGGCCGACGAAGTCTTTGTGGTCGATGATGGTTCGCGATTTGTGTCCACTAGGTCGACACCAAGAAGATCGAGCGGACAACAGACCGACCAGAAGTGAACTCATGCGAAGCTGCGCGCCGCAACTTTAAATAGTCGTCGGGGCGGGGGAATTGCTGCTCTTGGGCAACGAGTCTCTGGCGCTTTTGCTGCCGTGTGTGATTGGTTAGCCCCAGGGTAGAGAAGAAACACGACGGAATGCACGACGCCGACGGCCAGCAACGCCACCCTTGCAGGACAATCAATCCTCGATTTCACTTTTTCACCAAACCCAATCGCCTCGAACCGCTTTTTTTCGATTTTTTTCAAAGATTACGTACGTCGGATTAAATAAATTCACAATGGGCATTTGGGTAGATGGTCGTGGGTTCACGTCGTCCTTACCTATCGCAACGTAAGGAGGAGGTTATCCAAATAGCGAATTTAATACATTCTTCGCAAATAACTGTAATATACTCGTACTTGCAGTTCATAGATGATGATGGTTTTGTCGGAAGATTAATCATGTTTTAACGTTTAATTATAGGAAGCGATTTTATTAGTAAGTAGATCGTTAAAAGGGTTGAATTCCTCCGGATCGGATTCTTCGGAATTCTTGATTTATTTCTGCAAAACCATTATTCTTCCAATTTGATACGAAACAATGAATAATTAGCGTGAACATTGATTGTTTGGCCGGCGCTGATAAGTGAAGAATGACATAATTTGCGGCAATAAATAATATTTTAAATAACGAATTCGGTGTTTGCGGACGGCAGCCTAATGAGAAAGTGTGAAAAAGTCCACACGAGCAGAAAGAAGTTTCTCAGCGCGACTCGATAATCGGTATGCGTCCGTCTAATTGCGTGTTTGCTTGTCGTAATTCACTCAAAAGTGAATGAGTAAACAATGTTTAACATAAAATGAGCATCATCAATATTTGTCCGTCTCTACACCGAATTACATAAATAAGATACGTCTGCGATTCGCTACCTACCAGAAACTTCAACGAGCGATCAGGATGCGAATCGTCACAGCCGCCAAAAATAAAGAGATGCACCGGCGGAGATGCGTCGAGCTGCGGATGCTGATGCAACAGACTGACGTCTCGACGGTGGAGCGGCGCGCGCCTCACCCCCGACCTACCCCTACACGTCCGATGCTGCACAATCTGTATCGAACCGTTTCATCTCGCAATTATCGGTGAAACACAAATGTGACTCATTCTCGCCAAAAATTCGCACTCCCCCACACGCAGCGAGGGTGATTTGCGCCCCAGGACCTAATCTCCGCTTTATAAGCACCCCATTGTTCTTTGAGAGCGATTGTGTCGCACATGTGATGAGGAGATTCGTTATGTAATTACGCGAGCGGACGAAAGTGAAATTTTACTTTCACCACGTCTTCCTTCTCGGTGGTTAAAGAGGCCAAGACCGAACGGTGATGGCCAAGTTCAAAGTCGTCAGGGTGGCAACATGTGTTCGAAGGATCGTTGAACGGTTCCGTGTAGGTACATCTGCGAGGCGGCCCAGAGGCGGATCCGGAAATTTACGAGGGTAATCCCAATTGGGATGATTCGATCTCTGCTTGGAAACGCGACGAATCGATTTTAGAAGAAACAGGTTGCGGTTTCACACGATATGTTGGTCAAAATAACTGTGAAAAGCGTTATGGAGTCGGTTTATGGTTTATCCGCGGTGTTGCGTATTAAGGCCCAGATTAATGGGCAAGAACAGGGTAATAAGTCGGGAATAAATCGAAGTTCGGAAGGCGGAACTGTACGGGATTATGTTCGTTTAATGTGCGTCGATCGAAGTTTTACGGCCGGCGGTTTTATGTCCGTCCGGTCCTGGAAAACCTACAGATGGCCCTTCGGTTTGAAGCTCCATAAATCAGATCGATTCGACATTCAAACACCGGTAGCGTACGTTCGACAATAGCTGCAGATCGCGAGATTCAAATGAAGTAATTTATTTCGGCAGTGACAAGTTGCGCGATAAAACGATTCATTCGACATTAACATGAACATCGCAAAAGTACAGTTAGTTTACACTTTTGTTCCCACATAAGTGTTGGTACTTCCGAAGCGGCGTGGGCGAACGGATCGCGCCGCCAATTTTACTTCACCTGTTACGAATTACTCGAACCTTTCTGTTCGGCAAACAAAAACGGCGCGTGGGTGGTTTTCCCACGGAAAAAATTAATCGGCAATAACCGATGGACCAAAAAAACCATACACGTACCTAATTTAAAATTTAAGCTCAGATGCTGCGTACGTTCTTTCTGACATGCGGCCGCCGAAGTTGCAGTGTTTCTTTTTGTGGATGTTCTTAATTAGGTGTGTCGGCAGCATGTGCATGCGGGCATGTTATAATTTGTGATGGGAATTAAGCGCTGCCGGCCCTCCAAAGCTCGGACGGGTTTTCCCCAAATTCGATTTTGGCATGGAAGAACAACGCGCTTCGCTGGAAATTGTCACGGAAAAGCGACGCAATCGCACACGCGATTAATATCAATGAGTGGCAGTCATTGGAAAGTCATCATCGCCATATTCTCACATGGAGAGCGTGGGAGTCGGAGTGCCGGCAAGTGCAGCAACTGATCTAGGTTAAGAACGAGGTTGTCGTCGAGGAGGTGTCCGTTCGGTGGCACGTCGATTCTCTTTCCGATTGTTATTCGTCGATATGACGGCGATTTACGAGACAATGGCCTATGATGGTCACCGGGTCACCCCGTTCGCTAACTAGGGCCGAAACGTCGAAAAATCAAAATCGTTACTTTATTCCGATCACGACCGGCACGCCATAAGCATTACGTACATACAACACCGGAGGGGTTAAATCATCTCGATCCGACACATTTCTTTCAAAAACGACTACGTAAATTAGAATCACGAATGATTGACACGTTACCAGCACCATTAGCTCCAACACTAATTTATCACGCTAAAAATGCTGTCGGAATGTTAATTCAGCACACTAAACATCTTTACTTTTGCCCATGCCCAGATGAGTAATTCGCATCGCATTTTTCACAGAAGTCACTATAAAACTACCGGATTTTTTGCAACCTAACTGTACCCAAATTTACATTTGACGAAATGAGTGTTATTTCGGGATGAATTAAGAGATTATTTTGTCCGGTTCTTTCGGTGTGAATTATCACCATACAGTCTCATAATTACGAAACCGTTAAAACTACACCATTCAAAAAACACAATTTTTTCTGTTTATTAAAATTTATTATTTTTTAAATCCATAAAATTCAAATAGCTCGAAGACAGTTCTAAGCACCCCCGTAAGCAGGGGGGGCTAGGGGGCTGCAGCCCCCCCCCGAAATTTCTTGGCTTCACACTAGATAGAATTGAAATTTCCAGACGTGCGACCTTTTTAAAAATAATTTTCAATGGATCATTTTGTATTCGTCCTGAAATGCAAGGATTTTTTCCCTCTAACTTAAACGCAAACAAAGACTAGGTAGTTTTAGCAGCCCCCCCGAAAAAAAATCCTGGTTACGGGCTTGGTTCTAAGCGGGATTTTTGGATTGAAATGTGTGTGGGACTCACTCCGCACGTTACAGAACAGCTTCCGTCTCGATAATTTGTTTTCTTTCGTTATTTATAAAGCATGAATAGATGGGTTCTGTTTTAAACACAAATCATAAATTATTTCCTTCATCTCTTATTTACGACATTGCAACTTGACTACACTCAGCTGTATTGGAGCAGAAGTTTTGATAAATGTCATAAAGTACGGCTCTCGACTCGAGACGGGCGAAAGCTTAAAATAAGCTTGCGTAACTCGCTGATAATTCATCACAAGTTATCGAGATGAAGTTTAATTATTAAATCAAAAATGACGTGGACAGTTTATCATCGTTTTCGATCTGAGCCAAAAACTTAAAGCCATGATTATTCCTAATTTCCACGTTCATATTTGTGAGAAATTACAGTATTGTACGATTAATTTTGAAATTTACATGCCGGATGTCCGTGAATTACATTCTCTATTTAATTGTGAATAACGATGTAGGTTTAACCGTTTATTATTTTTAATATTAACATCAGTATTGTTTTAAAGCATTTTTAATTTGCTGCAGCTCCGGGGCAAACATTAATTTATTAATTAATTTCAGTTGACATCTTTATTTGAGATAATTTTATGCTAAACCGCAGATATTCGTAAAAATCAAATAAAATACAGTTGTGGAATGTGTCCGGAGAATTTTTTGTGAATTGGAAGACGATGTTTCTTATCACTCCCCATTCGGGCCATAAATAATTCCGTATTTACTTTAAGGGGAGAGTTTGTTGGTTATTCACCCCGA
Organism: Eledona agricola; assembly: GCA_964023215.1. Classification (NCBI taxonomy): domain Eukaryota; kingdom Metazoa; phylum Arthropoda; class Insecta; order Coleoptera; family Tenebrionidae; genus Eledona; species Eledona agricola. The sequence goes on along the minus strand of OZ026857.1, from coordinate 26,092,888 downwards.
AATTGCGAATTCAGGTCGTGCGGGAAAATGCAACAAACGAGCGCCATTAAAATTTGAAACATAAATGATGGGACCCGCTGGTGTTTCGACATTAATGTTTGATTAGATGACTCCGGGATTGGATTAAAATTTCGTCGTGTTCGCTGGGGCGAGAAGCTAGGGAAGGGTTACGAAGTGGCGGTGTTAATGAGTCGATTGGAAATGGAGATTTGTTGGAAAAGTGGGTATCGCGAGGAGGGTCGAAACGTTCTGGGCTTGCCTCAGATGCGTATTCTGCATTTTAACGATCGTGAGAGAGCATCGGCGTCGTTTCCGATTTTACTTGCTATTCAGTCGAGAGTCGCTATATTTATAGAATAAATTCAACCACTTATATTCTTGGCACTCGCTGGAGCCGGTAAAACGCTCCACTACACCAGACTCGGTGCGCCAGATAAAGGATAGCGCACAGTTCAATGATCCGCCACCGCTGCTGCGTCCACCCCGGATTTTTCCGGGGAGAATGTGAAACCGTTATTCAGCGATTGCGGCCGATAATTATTTTCGGACGTAATTTGGTCAGTGCCAAGGATTCTTAATACAACCAATTTATCTTCGATACATAACAGTATCCTCTATTCAACGGAAAATAGATGCGATGGCGCGGCACAAAAAGTGCCCAACGTACGTGAGCCAATTTCTGTCTGTAATTCGATATCGTGTTGTTTTTTGCCGTGCAGTAATCAGCGGCTCAACAAACGCTTAAGTACTTTTTGGCGGGGCCCGGACGTTTTTACCGCGGAGGGTCCCGTTATGGCCAAGGAAACAATATTGCTTCATACGAGAGACGCCCCGGGCCCTGACCTGTTCAGGAATCCCGAATGATATGCAATTAAGAAATGGAACGCACGCCAACTTGCGCCTCCAAACAAATATTCACCCCATTATGTACTTCACTTTCCCCAGAGCTAAGATGCCCACTTTACACTTCGGTAGGTCACCAGCGGCGGTGGCACGCGCTACTAGGACATTGGGGCTGCCCATCGTCTACAAGACCTCATTATCTAACCAACCCATATTCATTAAAAGAAATCTTGACAATGTTCGTTTTATTTTTTCTTCAAAAATTGCAAAATTTTTGAAAATCATGGAAATAAGAATTTCAAGTAAACGTTTCAGACTTTCTTGGAATAATGACCGGAGGAATGATTTTTTAACACAGCATGAAAATTTTTTTTAACACATAATATTAACAGATTATTAATATACAGGGTCCTTCATCCTAGCTCCCGTCTTCTGTATATCAGTTATCATTTAAGTTGGAAATTTGTAGTTTTGCAGACTTTAATTACATTTTAGAAAAATATTTTTCATTATACAGAATGGAGACAAAAGTCTGACGTTATAATTATATATTTTTTTTAATTGCTTGCTATTTTTTATGCCCATTAGGGTGCATTTTTAGTTGCTTATAAATTCAATTTTTTTAAATCGATTTAAAGAACTACAAAAAATTAAAAAGCAAGAAAAATTGATTTTTTACGTCTAGTTTAAAAAATTTATGGTCCCCTTAATAAAAATTGTACCAGGTAGGTACTTATTACATTAAAGTCTATCAAGTTTGATTGAACCGAGATATTAAAAAACAATTATTGACATAACATATTTTGTAATTATTTAACGAATTATTTATTTTATTATTATTTTAAGGATCGACTAATTAATTAATTATTATTTTAATTATTTATTTATTTATTTATTTATTTATTATTATTTTAATTATTAATTAATTAATCCATTATTTTATTATTATTTTAATTTTTAATTAATTAATAATTTCATTATTATTTACGTGGCCTACCCGATCAACCGACTTAAATAAATTAAATTTGTTTTTGTGGGAGTAAGTTAAAGAAATTGTTTATGAGGAACCTTCAACCACACCAGAAAACATCACACCAGAAGCCATCTTCCATTTTTATTTCTTCAAATTGCCATTCAAAAAGTTTACAAAACAAGTTTTTGGCGAATAACCTCGAATACCTTAGGATTAGCGATAGGATTTCAATTAGAAAAAATGTTTGTTTTTTAATTCTGCAGCGAATAGTATACATATAGGGGTATACATAACAGGGGTTCCAATTTAAAAAAAGAAAAATAAATGGCTTTCATTTTATTTTCTTAATTATTTATTGATTAACAACATTATTAGACATTATTTAATAATTACTTAGTACTAGTTTTATCAAGATGGCACTATTTGTATTTTTATATATTTTTAAAACTCCAGATGGAAAAGTATTTTTCACGCTTTTTTAAGACGTTCTATATACAATGTACAATATGTACATTTCTATGTACAATTCTCAAAAATATTTTCCTGAAATGGGTCCTAGAATGTAATTAGAGTCTGAAAAATATCAAAATTTCAACTTAAATAATAACTGAGCTACAGAAGACCGGAGCTGAGATTTATATTATGTAATTTTGACTTATTTATTATTGTAATTTTTTTTGGGGGGGAAACAAGGGTAAGTTTAACTTTTCCGACAAGTTCAATTTTTGAAACCAATTTGAATCAAATAAATCCGTATCAAGCTCTTCTCGTGGTTTGCTGAATCATAAAAAAAAATGTTCATATTTGAATTTGTGATTTGTGAATGTGACCACAACAGGAATAAACTCTTTTTGTCACAATAATTAAATGGAACAAATGGAACAATTTAAAAGATGATTTTCCGCAATTTTTTATTTTTTTATTTTGTGCTATCCCTTTAAATATTTTATTTTAATAACCCGTATAGGTACATTTTAATTAAAATATTAGTCAGCTTTATTTCTACACACATGTTTTACGATTTTTTTCTAAGAACCAGATCTTGCCTTATCACTTGTCTTAATTATTTCTACATTTTGTCTTTAATTTTCACTGCAGAATGCAAACAGGCTATCTTCAAGTATTCCACTTCTTATTTCTTACTGTTTCTTTTACGTTTATTAAATTATTATTCTTTTCTACAAATCATATCTTTTGACAACTTATCAAGTCATTTTACATGGAATGTTAAATTAAATTTGGCTACTTTTTTACGACCTTCTAGTTCTTTCAAATTTAAAAAATATGAGAACACGTCCGTTATATAGAAAGCAATTGCGATTTGTTGGTTTTGTAGTGGCAGTTTTGAACAGTTTATATTAGTAAATGTGATCCTAAACATGAAACCTGCTTCGACCATATGCCACAAAAAGTAGTAATAATAATGGACATCATATATCCCCTTTCGTTTCGTGAAGACTTTAATGCTTTATTTACCGTAACTTGACGCAATTCACCTCCTGCGCTAAAATTATCCTACCATTAAATGCTGTTTTATGTACATTTCGGTACATCTGAATTAAAAAGTGCCTAGTATGTCAAAGTTTTTTATATCTTGTTTCAGTTTCAATTCCTCTGTATTCATATTTTGTGTATCACTTCACACATAAAAAGTGGTTAGTGAATTCAGTGGAATTGTGAGTAAAAGTTGCCTTATCTCGGTTGTCCCAAGAATAATTAGATCGCGCAGTGGTGGTCGCATTTTTGCGAATCACCTGTCGCCGATTGATCTTAATATGTGAAAAGAACAATGTTTTTGCCGACGAGACTTAACAGTAAACCGAAAAACATGACCCACAAATTAAGAAGAGATAAATCGTGTTTCAGATTCGACTGAGTAATGTTCTCTAACTGTAAATTATCTAATTTATTATTAAATCTGCGAGTTCATATTTCCCCCTGCGTCATTCTGCAACTCATTACCCGTCTATCAATTCGATTTCCTCGTGCGATGTGTCCTTGAAAATTTGGGGTCAGTACGGCCGGTTTGGGCCGATGAACTTTTTTCACTATGTCAATTTGCAGATAATTATTCTCTTCATTTAAATACGCTGGGATATATTTCCAACACTGAATACAGTTAAGCACAATGGAAAGAATCGCCGAAGGCAAAAAATCAAATTATAACGCGTGGGAGGGTGGATCGGATCATAAGTCGGTTATTTTTTCATCCCGCGGAGAGCCCTAACGGTTATTCTAGTATGAAATTTTTTGCGACATTTTTTAATGCTCCGTCCTATTAATCGAGTCGAGCTGTCAAGACACACGAAGAACAGGATGCGAAACACAAGAACCACATATATTCGTCATAAATTATTGATCGGCGCACAGTTTATTTATTTATAAATTGAGATGTACACGTGTAAACGCTATTTTTACGAATGCGTGTATTATTTTTAAGTATTCGTCAGTCGTGTATTCTTGAAGATTTGGATTTCCGACAGGATGCCATCCTGCTGCGTCACAACTTTCGGTTACGCTCCTCAACAACGACGACCTTCGTTTGGTTGGTTTTTTGATTGCAACAACAAGTCTCAATCGCTAATTCGGACCAATTAAATCTTTTTGCAAGGACCAGAACGCCACTTAGACAAACGAAAATTAATTCGCGATGATCTGCACGTACGCACCTGTAGATCCAATTAATTTTTTCGGATGAGCTATTAAGAAATTACAAGGGCTAACGGATACATTTTTTTTGTTTTCGGTAATTTTTTTGATGTGGTAGCAAATTTGTTGTAGGTATCTGATTGAATTTTAATGAATATTGACTAAAACGGAGATAATAACGTCGAACCGAGTTTATGGGGTCATAAAACTGAACCGCCTTGGGTTAGTTCGTCCTACATACAGCGTGAGCCATGAATGAGAGCACTACCGGCGATATTTTGAGTTTGAGCGATTGTAGTTATTGGTGTTGTTTTTTTTCATATTTTGCCGAGGGGAGCTTATAAAAGAAAACGCACGAAGAAAAGCATTTCTAGAACTGGGGCTGGGAGACAGTAATTGATTGCAGTCTTGTGTATTATAGAGGGTCAATAGAAATACAATCCAGCTTAGAACTTAATGTCGCTGACATTTACCAGGGGTGGTTTGGTAAATAAAAGCTCTGATCGAATGAAATACGAAATACTGGGGACGCGCGAATATGCGGGCGTATTTTTCGCAAATAAATTACAAAATCCGAAGAGATGTCAAGTTATGTTCATTAATATTCAGTGATACAATCATAGCATTTATTCATTACCTATGAAGTCACAGCCAGTTGATGAACCTTCACTGACAATTAATTTTTTACTTGTCTTAACCTTTCCGGGCGAATAAAAGTGTTTTTTAATATCTTCATCGGCAACGCGTGATGCAATGGGCATGAATAAACACATTGCAACAAAAAGCGAGATTGTTAATATGGCGAGCCAAGCTGCACTCACGTATCGGTGCCAAACGATTCCGGAAACGCGGTAATGAAGATCTCACATGCCGATACAACTGGGTGAGGCGTGACATGCTCGAAAAAAATCCCATGTACCATTCATTGCACACGTTGAGCCGCTGGCGCCTAGTAAATACTACTCAATTCAACCAACGAACTCCTTGGCAACCCCCTTAAGGTGTACGAATCGATCCATTATGAATTTCCCCGAGTCCCGAGGGAAGACCGGGACGAATATAAAGACGTCCAATAGCAAATGTCCACGTGCGGAGACACGCATGCGCCGCTTAAAAGCTCCGTGACTTGCACCGCTGACTCAAAACTTTATCTCGTAAAAATGATTTGTCGTCGATCTATTATTTATGTGGAAATCATCAACTGTCCGATCCTGGTGATCGTATCAGCGGCCAATAATATGACTTAAATATTAATCGGCTTTCATGTTTGCCGATATACGTACGAAGATTAGGATCGGGGATCGGTTACGGGACCCCCACGGTTTTCCAAATTTCGGCCTTGACGTGCATCGATAACGAGGGTAAATAATTTATTAATCGTGTACGGACGCTTTTAACTCGCCGAAGAAGAATTACACGGAAACGTGTGCGATTCCTAGCAATTGCTAATGAGTTTTAACACAAATCAAGCGAAACCGAAGCGAGGATAATTACGTCCAAGTAGTGGTCACAATTCAGGGATGCATATATTTCAACGAGGCGCGGCGATAAATTTGAACAAATTGGAGTCGCGAGATGGGTATTAATATGCGGAAATGTGCACGGGACAATTTCAAACAACTCCTAATGAGATCGGCATAAATCAGGCGAAACTAATACGGTAATTAACCGCACTGGCGTTTAAAACTTTTCATTGTAATCGCTGTTTGACATTGCATCTCCGATGCTTTTTTACGAGCATCGATTGGCGTGAACATCCTAATCTGGGTTATCCATTCCCATTTAAGGTCTAATGATGATTATGCTCGGAATGGATGAGATAAATGCTCATGAACACAATTACGTTTCTGAATTAAAATTTTTGGGATTCTTTGAATTATCTATCGGACGTCGGCGCAACAAAGCGGCGAATATTTCCGTATTAGAGTAGGATAAATAAGAGTTAGTGGAATATAATTGGAGCTTGTAAAAATAGGGGATCGTGCGTGAGACCACGTTTCCCACTCCGCAGTCTGGAGCAGAACAGATAACACATCCAGAATGTGTCAGAATGAGGAATTCAGGGTAGAGAACATGTATATTTAATTGCGTACATTGTGTCTTGCCTTGACTGGAAACGTTAGAAATGCAAATGAAGTTGAAATTGGCTTCTATTATTAGTTAAAATACTTCAAATATGAAACCTTTATTTCTCAAAGGTATTTTTTGTCGGTACGCCACATCTCCCTTTGTACTCAAAACCAATGATTGAGTCATCATTTTGAAGATTACTTACGCTATCTGCGAAAAATAAACAAACAATTCAAAATGTTATTGTTTCTTTTTAAATTATTAAAAACCGTCTATTGAATTTTTTCTGGCTCCCCAAGCGGTAAAATGGTAAAATAAACATGATTGCGAGGCGAATTATTCGCATCCGAGCCAACTAGTTGGTACTTATTTGTGATATACATATTTTTTTTAATGCAGGATTCAAGGGGCGACAATTTGAAATTGTTTAATTTACGGGTAGGAATTTTTTTGGAACAATTCTACAATTACAAAACCTACAACTTTATTTTGAAAAAATAACATGTTATTAAGTTAAAATGTAATACCTAATTTAACAGGTATTGGTGGTAAAATTCCGTTATGTAAGAAGCTCCACGTCACGTCACGTATTTTATTTGGACTGATTTAAGATCTACCACGTGTAGTAGGTATCGTTTTAGAATTGACGGTTTTTTCATATTTCAAAATGTTTTCTTATATTCAGTATTTATTCAAACTCATCATTTATTCATCTTGTACGATTGTTCGATTAGTCGATCTACATAATAATATGTACTTAAATAATTGTGAATACTAGATTTTTATTTCTTGTGAAAATTCTTACTATTTAATTTCTGAGTGGGTTAGAAACTGGACTCGATAGAAAATGAAAATGTTACTTAAACGGAAAGATGTGCTTTATTAAATAACAATAATTACAACTAGTTTTGAATTTTAATGACATATTAATTATAAATAAACTAATCATGAGTTGTATAGGAAAAAAACACAGTCATAAAATTAAATGATAAATATAAACATTTACAGTTTATACATTTTAAACTGGAAAGTGTAAAATAATCAAATAAGCCTCAATCAAAAACGAAATATTAAAATATTGACGGAGAGGATAATTTCAAGGATAATTAAATGTTTCAAAAAAATAATGTTATAAAAAATAGGTGCGGAATTACCTTGATTAAAAAACTGTTTTTACATATGATTTCGGCATCTTAGTAATATACTCGTACGTAAATTCGTCTTTAATTAAGAAGCATTAAACATCGTAAATGTGCTTATAAAAATTAATTTAAATTAAAAATATATAATATGAAATTGTTTCTTGTCTCTTGATATTGAATAAGCGTGTGTCATACATTTTTGCTGGGTAATAAAAATAGATTTGTCTACATATTTTACAATTGCCTTGGAGCAACTGACAAAAACCGATATTCCATCATTTTCTTATGTTGAGAGACGTTTGATTTTATGAGCATAGACAGAAAATGCGTTGCGATATTGGTGTTCATATGCCGAAGAGCCGCAAATGATCATCATCCATCATACTTTTGCACTCTTCACTGATTATATGTTAAAATGTGCTCCGTTGCCGAAATTAGCTCTCTTCGAGATACGAACATTCGCCATTAGTCAAACCCGGAACTGTGCACTTGCTTCAGCAATTATGCAACTGACATTTGATTCCATTATACCACAAAACGATTATTTATTTAAAAGTGTGGGTTTTGGGTTTTGACAATGGTTAAAATGTTTGAACAGCACTCCAATGTTTACAAAATCGTTTATAAGCCATCTTGTCCGCTTTTGAGGTCGTCGCGGCATTTATTACAATAATAAGGTGGCAATGAAGAAGTCGATAGTTCCAATAATAATTAATGTCGCGGCTATTTGCCTTAACTGCGGCCTTCTATTCCAAATTCTCGCGACTTTTTCACGCCCGCCGCATTTTTCCGGAGTGCATTTTGCGGCGTTTTCAGAGCGACTCTAAGAACTTCATCAATTTCACGGCAGCTTTACTGCACATAAATTATTGCGAGTGCTGTTTATTGTAAACGGAAACATAAATAATCAATAATTAACGGAGGACGCGACGTTGAAGTAATAACGATCTGCTCAAATAGTTTTTGAGCAGTGAATGCCCGAAGGGTGGTTTTGGCAAATTCATTGCGGAAGACCGATTGTTTAATAATAATGGGGTTTGATGGCTAATGCGCGCAATCGATAATTGGCGGTGTTTTGGTTGACAAGACAACGACGTCGACGTCGTTGAGGCTTGCAAAAACACTACGTGTTCATCGTGAAATTATAAAAGCTTTTAGAGCTAGCTTCCAATTTGAAATTCAATTAGGAATCGTTCGCTGTCAAAGTGCACGGTCCGGATCGAATGAGAGATGTCGGTGTCTGGGCGATCTTTCTTATTTTCAAATTGAGGGTTGGTGGTCGCGTCCTTCAATTGTGGCATTGTCAAGGTCGCTTTGCAAATTGATGTTATGTGCCGGAGAGTCGTGGTTATTTTGAGAAAACAGGTTTATATGGATTTATAGTGTGGCGGCCGTACCTGGCAACTACAATAAGCTCAAGAAGATTCCCGTCTATATTTATCCGATTATGGCGCACTGTAATCATTAGCATATCATTAGCACGGAAAAACATAATTACAGCATAACAGAAAACAAAATGGAATGGCAGCTCGACTTCCATCCCCGAGCCGCACAAACTCGATTCCATCCCATCTCTTCACTTACGGGATTAGTGGGGTTCTTCCTCCGAGATAATTGAAATGAAATCTTATCGCCGTAAAAGAAATTCAGTCGGCACCCGAATTCGATTATCGTTCGTTTAATTCAAATCCAGGATCGGATTAGTTTGATTGGTGAGGGCATCAAACCGACTATGAGTGCTCACTAAATCACTCCACTAGGAAGTCGGGCATAAATTATTTAATTATCTTAATTATCCGCATTACTGCTGCATGCCGTTTTGTTGCAGCGTTCTAGAGTGCTCTATAATTACAGCTCGATCGCATCTTGAGACGGTCCTGTCCAGGACTCACTGAATCCTGTTTCCTGTAACCGGCGAACGTCCCACCATCCAAACATGGCAGATCATCGTAAAAGTGTACGCTTTTTATTTTATTATCACTCAAAGAAGAATCTCGGTAAAGCCGCAAAAGACCGAAACAGGAGGGTTATTATCTTGCTGCACACGTGTCTGGATGGTAATTAACGAAGTGACGGGGGTCGATTCTTTCTATAAAAAATTCGAGTGGCTTGTCTGCCACCAAACATTCATGGCCGGTATACGAAATGTTGTTTACAACATTTGCGTTCGCCTATTCCTTGAAAATTAATACAATGTATGGTGCAGTTGTCGTAAAGACTTACGTGCTCGTAAAATGGGGATTTTTTATTGGATGATGGTGTGAAATTGGTAAAGAAAGAAGACCTGTTCAGACTATTTGTATGGTTTTTATTGAATTTAAAATGTGTTTTTCATGTCGGGGCTGCGTAATACGTTGCTGAATTGATAAGCATCCTATTACAAGGGTTTTATCGTTATTGACTTAACTGTTAGCAGGTGATTTTGCTCGTTAGCTTGTTAGTGCCTAATTATATAATCTAATTAAACTAGTAACAAATTAATATTTTGGCGAGAATTTCTAGATTCCCAACCACCATTATTTCTTGTCTGCTATTGACATAAGTGTGACGCATCGATCGTAATTAAATTTCTGTTTTTTTACTTCGCCCTCTTACTGCAGAGCGAAACTTCAAAAGTGTAAAGATGTTTACTCTGCCGAGGGTGCATTTTGAATAGCGTGTTTTATTATTTATTTATTGCTTCTGTTGATTCCTATTTGACAAGTTAATTTTTTGTTTTCTCGTCCAGATTTACATCCTGAGTGCTGCAATTTTGCAAAAAATTCTAAAACAAGAATCGCGGAATCACGAAGAATTTGATAATCCTAATACAAATTATGTAAGTACTTACTTTTGTAAGTAAAAACTATAACATTTCAGAAAATGTTACTTATAGAATTACGAATCCTAAAAGTGCAAAGAATCTGCAGTGAAAAAATAGATCTAAAAATCATTTCAAAACCAAGTTTGTTAAATTCATTATTAGCTTTATTCCCATTTTATTCAAAGATGAAAAATGACAACAACAAATTAACTATTTCAAATACAGGGATATATCCGAAAATTGTTTTACTAATTGAAATGAAAAAGAAATTTTTGAAAATATACACTTTTGTAATTTACATTTCGACAACCACAAGGTACGAGGAAAAGGAATACAAAAAATGTATGATTGAATGGAAATGTAAATGATGGAATAACATTACATATTGAAAGCAATATCTGGATACTCAAGCATTAATCAGGTTATATTAAATTAAAATATATAAAAAATACATAAAACGTTTCATTTAAGGCTCAATCAAATTCGTTATAGACTTACATTTCGTTTTTCATGCAGTAATAAAATAAGCAAATAACATTTAACGTTTGAAAATAAAATTTATTATAACAAAAAACCTAAAAAAAAAGCCACATACCTTCATAGAAAACCTAAATGGTGGATTTTAGTGAATATTAAAAATCAAAAAATGTTTGTAAGGATTTGCTAATAAGTACAATAGTAAAATCAGTTTCATTTGAAAATGTGTTAATTTCAGTGTAAGCACACAATAATAGTAAAAAATTGAATGCGTGGGTGAAAAATTGTCAAAAAACGGATATAAGTAGAGTAATAGTAAAGGTGCTAAAATATCGCCCACTGAGCTTTTAGTTTTTAATTCGACTGTATTAGACATCAAACAGACGTTTACGTCTTCAGACCGAATACAGTTGCGTGTTAATGAGACCGTTTCAATTAAGCAAAATATATTTTTAGGCGAGTGTTTATTTTTATTTAAATCACCGGATTTGTATTGAACGCGACCAGCTTTTTGAGACTAATTGGATAATCTTGAAGTTATTAAGATTCCGACCCAGTTCTGATGCACCATATGAAGCAAGGCTTTTATTATTTGACGATCTAAATAAGGCTATAACGGATTCGCCGTTTAGTCTGGTATTTTGTCGAAAAACCCCTTTGATCAACGGTCTACGAGCGTGTGCACGTCGCTTTGACCCATAAATTATGATCAGGATTCATGGGAAGATGTCTGAAAAGACGAAACGGTAGAGTTTTAATAATTTCGTGTTATTAGGGCAGAAAATCGCACGATTTACTGATCGCACACACGTACGGTTCAAGCCAGGTCATCCCAAACAATGATGAACGTCCTAGATGCGCAAACAATATTTGCAGAAACCGATCAAAGATTTATTTGCCAACAAAAATAATTGTGACGCAAGCAGGATATTCGAGCGTGAGCCTGAGATGAATCATGGTATTATTAGGTCACCGGTACCTGGTGTAAAAAAATTGCGACCCAGACGAAAAGTTCCAAGAACGCCGCTTGGGAAAGTGGAGAAAAACGCGCGATTGTGACATCGCGATTTGACTAATCGCTTATAAAAAACGTGTTTCTTAGCGATTTATGGCCATACCAGAATCAACGGGGGGAAGTAGTCGCCGATTATTCCTAGACGCTAATCATCGCCTGACAATCCTATTAAGAAAAAAATACAAGATTCATCATCGCGGCCGCGGCCTTCGCCGATAAAAAATTGATTTCGTCAATTCCTATTTATATCCCATTATGGTGTTATTTTCGTTTCTCCGTAATTGAAAAATGTGTATAGAAACGGCCGCTATCGGAAGGTTCCGACCGCGTCAAAAGACGATTAACAATAAATTTATAAACAAGCACATCAGCATTCCGACCACAGCATCCTATAATTTCAGATAGATTATTCATAATTGTGGCTAATAATTAGCGAAGCGTGGCGTAACTCCTAAACTATTCACCAGGAGATGGCCACCTCGGGATGTATTTGAGGTCGTTTCATATCCGGTCGTGGTGATGTTTCAAGTGCGCATTTTTCACGTTGCATTTTTTGCACACCACCCAACTTGGCAAATTAAATATTAAAACAGTCTCTATTAATATTGCATGTTCGAATATAGCATCGAACCGTTTCACTATTTGACAGCGAAGTTCCAATAATCATTCCGGAAGGGAATTCATGCAATGCGGTTGCATCTCTTGACGCATCAACAGATGCGTTAATTTACCAACGTTTGAAATGATTTATTGGTTAATTATGTTAATTTGAGAACATGCTCTAACAAGATATGAACAAATGTACCTCTCGGGACCGAATATGCTGATAATTAAAAAAATACAAAAGATGTAAATGTGAAGAGATTTAATTAAAATTATAATTAGATTAAAGCAAACGAGATCAGAAATGAAAAATAAAACACTAAAAAATAAATATAAAAGCATGGGAACAATTTACCTACTAAAATGACAAAAGAACAAAGCGAAAATGAAAATTATACAACGGAATGCAAAAAGTACAATTTGAATATATAATTTCATGTTTGATTTAGCTTTAACTTTACTACTACATAATTAAGATCGTTTAAATTTTAGAATTGTCATTATTTTATGTAGAAATTCGTTCTAATAAACGATTAATTATTTGTTATGTTTCAGCAAAAGATTTAACACTAAATTACTAAAACAGTTTCTTCATGATTAAATTCTCTGGCTAAACAACAATTTTTTAAATGTATTGAAATACTTAATACGTATTTCGCAAAGTACAGTAGTCTTACCGAAATAGATACTTACAGTAAACTTTAATAAAAACCGTTGTACTAAAACAGTTCCGCCTTAGTCATAAATCTGCAAATTGAATTACTTTAGAGGTGCTAATGCAAGGTTATAAACTCTTGAACCTTTCATATTTACCACAAATTAAAAAGGCGCAACATTTGTCATAAACTTTTCATTAAAAACTTTTACCAACACAATTTTTTTTTGTTGCCTAATAGATAGTTTGCTGTTAACTTGACCCTGAAGTGTTATTATTGAAGTAATATTAATTATTAAATGTAATTTTGCACAGACTTATAAGCTGTGAAGGATGATACCTATCAGCAAAATCACAAAAAACCGTAAAAGTTAACCCTTGAGTGGCTGTAACGTTAATTAACGAGGAACCAAACCTGTATCATCGTGAATTATAAATTCGGACATTTGTCTGCGTAACAAAATAGTTCTAGAGCCGATTATGGGCGATTTGTAAGCGGATCTTTCAAGTAACAATTCAGACAACACTAATAAATTGGAAATAAAATCTCAGCTGTGTAGTAATAATTCACGTTGGACACAGAACCCCCATTATGGTATTTTAAATAACAATAGTCTGATACTTTTCCAGTGTTACATAAGCGGCTGAATAGATTGAAGACGTTTCCGCTGACTCATTTCACAACGTCAAATTACTACAAATTTTCAAATTTATGCAAATTGTTTGATCGGTTGTTTTTGTGCACTAACCTCATTAATTTAATTCGGCGACCTTGTATCGACGAATAAATTTGGAAGCTGTTTGTTGTTGGTGATCGTCGCGGAATTGTTTACGGTGCAAACGATGGTGATTTAGAATTAATTCACTCCTACACTCGATCTGATTCATTCATTCGGCTTTGAATTTGTCACCGCTTTATCGCCGATAATAAAAAAACGCATTTTTCACAGTTTTATGCGTTCGGAAATTCCGGTTCGGTTTGTTTTGAAGAATGCTGGGTATAAGTAGAGCGTTACTCGCGCGAACCGCGGGGGATTTTCAGTCGGTACTTTACTTCCTCCCTCCTCAGATAAGAGGATTAATTCGTAGCACGCCCTCCAGCAATTTAAGAATTCAATCAAACACCATCTCAAGTTAATTAACTCGATTTAGTATGGCAAAAATGCGTCCAATTATCTGATGGACGCAGCGCCATTGAACTTAACACTGGAATCGATCGGAATTCGCAATTCTTGTGAATTCCTCACAAACTCGCCAGTCATTATTAGATTTAATGTAATACAAATTCGTTTCCGTCGCCGATTTCCACCTGCCAATTAAGCTAATCAACTTTACAACGGGAAATTTCTTAAAGCTCGGTCCACAAGTCGCGAGTACCGTCGGCCTTGAAACTTTCCTCCATGACTCAGTTAATTATGTGGCAAATTTGGTCGACAATCTGGGTCGAATTCCGTCCATTCACAATGAAATTTTCTTCAATAAAAGGAAATTGGGTTGTGCGTACACGTCCGTTTCGCAACGGATTTTTTCGGAACGCTTCTTTATTAGAAAATTTGTCTAACTGTTGTTGCTCGGAGATCTAAACAGATTACGATCGAGCGTACATCTCGTCCCAATGAAATTTATCAGGCGGTCGTAAATATGAATTTGGAAAGGTTAAAAGTTGAGTTTATCGTGATCAGAGGTTACAGGTCGGAACAACAATCGTCCAGTTTACACTTTATTGACGGCGCTGGAAACGGGAAAAAATCGCAGACGCATTATCTTCCATGTTTTTTCTATTTGTTATAGACAGGATGCGAATTGACGCCTACGTAAACGGCGGTAACATTAGATAACGAGACGACCAATAAAGGAGGCTATTTGTGTTATTTAACAGTAAAAATTGAGGAACGTGAGAAAAAGAACGCAGGAGCACAAGCTTTGTGGTATTTTAATGATCGTCACGGTTAGACAAGAAAATCTAGAATAACACACGGCGGTATGGTAAACTAAATTTTAAATTCTAAATGCTAAAAAAATTCTTCTTCATTTACACTCATTTATTTTTATTATTCATAGTTTTAACTTTTACAATGTATTTTTTATATTACACACATCGTGTAATAAATAATTTTCAAATATTTACTTAATTTTGTAATAAAAAATTTCAAAATTTTTTTTCCAACATTAGTAACCCCAGTACGATTAATTGTTTACATAATACGATAAATCATCACTTGATGTTTTATGGCATCTGATGTCAATTTAACTCTCGGAAGATGTCAAAAGCAGCTGCAACTCCTCCTGAGTCATCTTCGAATCAAAACTTTTTGCAATATACTGCCCCGAACTTTGCTGAAACTGCGCAAGCGATAAATTCCCCGATTATTGTAATTTATTGATTCCTGAAAGTTTCCCTGGAAGAGTTGTGAATAATTGAAGAGCTGAAAGTGACTTGTAGGGCGCATTCAAAGTGTCATGATGTATAATTTAAAGAGGAGATTAGCCTCGACAGCTGATGTTTGCGACAACTCCTCCAGGAATCGTCCAGAAAGCCGGCGGCTATGAAATTTTAGCATGAAAGTGATCGTTTCGTTGAAGTCGGGAATAACCCAGCGATTTACGAAATAATATTTGGTTCACCACCGTATAATTATCGAGACGATCTTTTGGGGTTTTTGACGTCGGCATTTTTTCTTGGTAATGCACATGTGTGGTTTGTTAGCTTGATTGACGTGCACTTCTCAGAAACGGGACACAATTAAGAAAGATGCACATGTTTCAGATAGTGGAGGGTGTGCGTTTCCGGTTGATATTTCAAAAAGAAAGGTCACGATCGGAGGGAAGCAAAGTAATTCACAAAGAACGTCGAGTAGCGTGGTCACCGCGACATGAACGAAACGACCACCATGGGAGGAATTTGCTAAAAATCCCGACGAGATTCTTGCATATGGAACGTAATGAAAAACGCCAAACAAATCGGCGAAAAAAGAATTGAAACTTAAGCCGCTTTGACGTATCCTGCTTAAAGTCTCCCCAATAATTTATCTACCCGCAATACACATTTACAATATTAATGCGCCGTTTCGCTAATAAAAGAGGTTAAATAAATTATGGTGGCCGGCTACGAACAAGACATCATTTTTATCTTGTAAACGTTCTTTTTTTTCGGGTCGTAAAGCGCTTACTGAACGGGCGGATGTTTTGGGAGTCTTGGAAAAGTTTCGAGTTTCATGGCCCGACTTTAAAATGCAACAAACTTAATTTATGTGTCAACTAAACGAGGGTGGTTGTTTGAATGGGGTGCAGTCACAAACACAAAGCCGCCACCCACAATGCCTCTCTATTCATTTTCGAAATGTTAATAACCCCAATTAAGCGACGAATCTCGAGTAAGGCACACACAATTTGAATAATTATGAGAACGACGGAGTGTGAAATTATGTGATAATGTGTAATCAGGTAGCTGGAACAAATTTGAATAAATAAATATTACATCAGCAGGTGGTCGATCATTACTTTTTTGCTACCGATGGAAGTAATCATGATTTTGCTAGTTATCATCTATCTCAACGAATATTATCACATGCTAATGTAGAAAGCCGTCATTAAACAAAATCCACGCAGGTAATATTTATTAGTCCCGAACGGGCTCGATTTGTTAAATGTGTCTACAGAACAACATGCTAATAAATTTAATAAAAAAAATTACACATCATCTGTACTAGAAATAACTGTTTAATATAATTATAGACCGTACTCGAACAAAAAGATTGAGCAACATGCGAAAAAATGGTAATCTCATTTAATGGCCACTGGTTGTTGCAGGTTTATCGTTTTACAGGCCATAATTTTTTAGAAAAAATGCATTTAGCACTTGCGGTTTTGCTTTTGTTGGGGCGACAAATGCAGCCGGGAAAATCCTTGAGGCGCATATTGCGCGGAAAAAGATTAAAGGTAACGATTTTCATAAACATTTCATATCGTTGTAAAATGGTACTAATTTAGCATTTTTATTTACTCGACTTTAAATCAACGGATTCGCACCACTTTTCGAAAACTTTCAGATTAAAATAAGTAAACGTGCACACACTTTTAAATGTGAAGTTTGTGTCATGTAATCGCTCCTTCGCTCCCTGAATACAAAATTCGTGAAATAATTACAGCTCCGATTCTTATGCAAACCGGGCTTCCGTCACCAGCTCAACTTGTTTAAAGTTTTCCCATTTTTAGCTAATTCTTTTTTGCAATAAACCTCAATCGGTCCATGAGAGGAATAAGTGGCAGTTTTATACAAACTTCCCATTGCGTAATTTTTCTTTCTTAAAAATCGTGTCCATTGAATCAAATTTTATTTTTATTTCTCGAAATTTTGCACTTTTACATGTCAAATTTCAACATGCATTTTGCATTGTATTACATTACATTGTTTTTTTATTTTAAAGGTTTTTTCTGGTTATAGTTACAATTGTGTCTTTAGCATTTTTTTATTTATATTAATATACACACACGTTTTTGTTTAGTTTTTTAAAGACTTTCTAGAGGCCTAATTATTCTTTGTTCCGAATTTTATTTTATTTCTCAACGCAACTGTGTCAGAGTTTTTATAATTGGAAAAGTGTTAAAAAGTTCAAATTTGCCACTGATTGTCTTTCTTCGTATCGTCGCATCCATCTTCATCAAAAATCTCAGCGGGTAGTGGAATTTACTTTCCAGACGGTCGCTCATTTATACCTTCATTGAAGTCAGTGTTACACGATGATTGCTGCACATAATCAATGGCACAATTTGTCTTCTTTTTACTAATTTTGACACTAATCAGACTGAAACAAGATCATTTGACAGTATAATTGCTGATAAAACGTTGGACTGTTGAACTTGGATTTCTGTATGTACCCGATTCTTTTGCCGTCTGGCGTCGCTAAAAATCCGGACGCTTCCAAGCATGCGATTTTCGGGTCCGGTATCAGGTTCGTTAGTCCGGTGCATCGGTCAGGCGCCGCGTCCTGCCCCTGACCTCTCGACCTGACGGTCACGATGCTAACGACCTCATCTGTTGCATATGCACACTTGCAAAACCAATTTGTCCCGTCTTCCGGCTGACTATTGCTACCATCTAAGGACAACTGGGTTACAACTAAGTACCTCCCATATTTACAATATCTGGTTAAGTAACATTATAATGGCTCGTCGAGTCACGGCGACTATTTTTAAGCGCTCCGCGTTATCCTTAAAAGCAAATATATAAGAAAACGGTATCGAGGATAAAAAGTCGATTTGCATTCGAAGCAGGAAGCGGACGGCATTCGCGAAAAATGTCGTTGCTCTTTGGAGGGATTTTTTTGGGAAGTTGTAGACGTAACCGAATCAGATGAACCGTTCGGCGAGCTGAAGACTTCCCGGCAGTATATCGTGATTAGCGCCGTGTTGTACAGTACGCAACGATCATGTCGGGCTGTAGTAAAAATGGCCTACAAGCTGGCTTTTGCTTTAAGGGAATACGTGGAAGAACTGCAAAGTAGGAAACAAGAAACATTCTGTTTATACTAGTCGCGGAAAAACATTTCAATCTCTCTCGGCCCGACTCTAATTTATTCCTTTGAAGGCAATTAAGCCTTCAGGAAAGGCGAGTAATTGAAGAAGTGAGCGGGTCGTTGATTTTCGATGCACTTGAAATTTGCCAACGTTTATTCCACTCGATTATTACATTTCGAAACATGGGTCGTTACTCTTCGAAGACCATTAAACTTTGAGTCGCAAATATGGACAAGATATTTGTTGAGCGTTTTATTGGTGACATTTTCCGAAGCGTTTTAGGGGTCAAGTCTGCACCGGGTTCGTCTTGACCACGGTCCCAATTTCAATTTCTTACGCACCTGTCGAGTTCGCTGCTTTTTGACCCGAAAAGTCTGCTTCGATTTTTAGTCTGCAGACACTCATAATTAATATTGCCTTCAACTGTGCTGTTCTTTGTCGTTTCCATGATTCGTTCTTTCTCGGCGATCCCAGCCGGAACTCACTCGCACCAATCACACATTTCCCATCTTTGGACTGCAGACAGTTACATTGTTTACTCAATTTTTTATACGTCCCTCCAATATCTTTGGTTCGGTTTGCGCTTTCGTGCCGCTGTTATACCATGTTTTATATTTCCACCTGTCACTAATCAACAAGCTGTATTGTTTTTTCTTTCAACAGCTTTAAATGTGCTTTACTCGTCTTCACCTGATTCGGCCTTGTGCCATACACATGTAAATGGTAAAATTTTTAAAACTACACGCGGAACACTAAAAATAATAACTCGGTAATGGCGAGGTGTCTTCCTCATTCACGACTTATTCGTAATTATTTGCATATTACCGTTTGGTTGATGGTGGTCGTAAAGTGACAAATTTAATATAAACGTTGATTTTTCCTTCATTCCAAACGACGGTGGGAATCTCAGAAGCTAGAGATTATGCCATTAAAAATAATAAAACATAAAGATTACCCCATTATGGAATAATGAAACATTACGAGGTGTCGTGGAACTAACTTGAAAGAAGGCATTAAACGCAAAAAATGTTATAAATAGAGATGGTTATCATTTCAACGTGCACGAGATGGGAATTTTCAAGCGCAGCAAAGCTGCTTCGAAGTAATTTTCCATGTTTATGTTACACTGCCAGATGAAATGAAACGACTCGAAAGGACAATTTTGCAGCACTCCTCGTTAGTGTTTTTCAGCAACTACGGTTGCTGAAATGTCAGTGTAGCAAAATAGGCGTCCTGGTTTCATTCTTGGGTCCCAGAAATCATCAACTTTCTTTCAAGTCATGTGAGAACCTGAAGCTGGTGTCAATTCCGGTTAGGGCGGAATTAAGTGGAGCTAAAGAAAATGTGTTTTTGATGAGTTGACGCTCGAAAATTTTTGTGCGGTGTGGGAACGTTGAAACGATGATTGTCATAAAAAATATAGGACAACAAATGTTCCGACGAAGAATTGAAGTGACGAGGACCAGCTGGGGCTGCTCAGCAGAAAGAACATTCCTCTGAGGTTTGTCAGAGAGGATGCCAGCCATCGAAAGCTGGTTTCGAATTTTTTGCGTGAACAGACTAAAACAAAGCTCGGAACGGCCTTGGGAACTCTTTATTTGTTCTATGAAGATCCAGGATGAATCATTTCTTTTGTTGCGGCCGATTTTTCGTGCACAATGCACAAACCAAGGCCCGACAGCGGCTTTCGTCGCTTTTTTTTCCTTTATGGAATCGCAAACACTCGAAGTCAAAGGCAAATACGCCTAACAGTACCCGATAAGAGACACTTCCAGTCGAGAATTTTTGTTCTGTTGATGTTGTATAATACTCGTCGTTTACGTCACTAATTTATAAAACCTATTTAATATTGCGATAAAATCGCCGAAAAACACTTAAATGGGGAATACAATAGTTTTTTGTATTGTGTTATATAATGGAAGACGAGTTTTAAGGATACGAGTTAATGGCAATAGAACGATTTAAAACGAACAAATAAAAACATTCTTGAAATGAAAGTCATCAGAATTTGCAAGACAATGAAAGGATGCATCAGTCAAGTTATTTAAAAATATGCAATTGCGAACCTGCGACACTAACCCGATTAAATACTTTAGCGACTCGAGGCCACTGCTTAAAACCGCGAAGGAAAACTATCAGGAAATTAATTCATTTTCGTGGTTGAATGAGCTTCTGGATGTTTATTTACTTATAAATCATGTGATATGATGGGGTTCGTCACCCTATCTGTAACACTTAGTGATGAACCTTTTGGCCTGAGGCACCATTCGGACACGCATCCGCATGCTGCAATTAGACGCAATAAAAATAAATTTGCCGGTAAATAAGTCCGATGTTAATGGATAGCCCACGTACGCCGTCGACGATTATCGGAGATCGTTTCGTGAACGTGCAACGCGCTCTAAATTACTCGCCGTGTAATAATGGATTGAATGCTGGACAGTGATGGATGTTGGGCCAACTGTCGTTGAACATTCGACCTTTCGGACTCTGACAATTTTCATGATTTATGCCCCTATGCTGATTCGTGGCTGTGCTCTGTTGTATCTGTATGTGACCGATCGAGCGTGAATTTTTCAGTTAATTGGATTGTTTCGGGTCTTCAGCATGCGGGCTTTGTTAACATGACAGCAACATAAGCTCGAAAATCGTTTTTCAGGTTACAGAAACAGTAGAGGTTCGCGTCACCGCTCGCCGTCATTTTTCAAAGAAACTCTGCAGGATCTGAAACATCACCTTGCGGTCGATCTTTCTTATTTTGTTACCGGAATGAGATGATTTCAGGTTTTTCAAACACCCGATACGGCTCGAA
Source organism: Eledona agricola (assembly GCA_964023215.1). NCBI lineage: Eukaryota > Metazoa > Arthropoda > Insecta > Coleoptera > Tenebrionidae > Eledona > Eledona agricola. The sequence goes on along the minus strand of OZ026857.1, from coordinate 26,071,329 downwards.
CGGGTTTCGTATTTCGAAGTCTGGCCACGCTGAGCTTTCATGCAAATTTGTGGCTAGTTTCAGCAATTGCATAACCAAACGACTCAATTTTTATACAATGTGGAACAAAATAATTTTCATCTAGTTACCCTTGTAAAAATACGAAGTGCCGCTGTACAAAAAAGGAGAGCGGTATCCTAACCTCAAAATATACATTAAAATTGCAATACTATGCGCCCAGATCGAAAATACGCCTTAATGATATAAGTGTTCTCTTGCACGGTATATATTTTCAATCTTTGTTAATTCAATTCACTTTAATAAATTGCAATAACTGTCCATTTTATTGATGTCATTTACTGACAGTACTATGAACTTAAAAAATAGTAGAGCGGCCCAGGAAAATTTACATGTGAAAATATTCCAAAGGTAACTAGATGACAATCATTTGGTTCCACACTGTATAACCCATTTTTCACTCAACATTTTACGTTGCACTATCTGTGATAAAACCTCAAAAATGCGGAAGAATTCCGTTTATGTGGCCCAGGGTTCATTGAATTATTCTAGGAATGGATCGAAGCTAAATTCGACGGGCTTGATTAGTTGTTCATTAATTTTATAGGTTTGTCTGATTACTAAAATATAACGGGGAATTTTTTTATGTATTATTTACTATAAGTTACAAATCGTAGCAAAACCAAATATGGTTCTAATGAACATGCAATTTTACCAAGCTGTAGTGGACTGAATATTTCGATCGCCGTTTTGACACATTACTACTGATGAATGGTTTTTGTTTTTTGTGTTTCGATAACAGGCTTTTTAAAATTGATGATTAAAATATTTAATAGGGGGGTTTTAATGTTTTTGGCTAATTGTAGTGACAAGTCGCTAATTAAGCGAGCAAAATCGTAAACGATCAATTAGAGCACGAATCAATGAGAAAAATAACGGTACCGAACGATCGTCGATTAAACTGTCCCATCCTGTACGCCGATCGGGCAATATTTTAAGACAAGCAACGTTTCCTCGGCAGAATCGGGCATTTAACGGACCAATTTGCATCTCATCGCTCCTGGGAACCGTCCGAAGACGTCCCTCGGTGTCTAGCGCAAATATCGGCGAGTAATTGTGCAAAATGGTGAGGAATGTTCATGTGGAAATTAAGCGTCGAGACCAACGACCGGAGTTTATGAACCCCGAGCGCTTTGTTATTACAGAAACAATTACACACGAACAAGACCTAATGAGCATATTTTCTGCGTACAACAATTTCTTCTTCCTGTCTCCACGGCCGAACAATCCGGCGACATTCATACCTGCGACAAAGTCTCGCGTGTCTGCGTCGAAAAAACGAAAGGATGTAATAAAACCCTTCCGAACGGCTCACGGCGCTCGTAAACCAAACGATATCGATAAAAAGCTTCGCTGTTGTGTCGAAAACCCGGCCGGAGCTCAGAGTGCAGCTCCTGCTGCGTTACACGCGGAGTTACAGTTTGCCTCAGAGTTATGGGGTTGCACACACCGCCCTCTATCCTTGACCTCTGTTACTGGCCCCGCTCCAAGAAATCCCGAATCAAATTCGGGACCGCTTTTTGTCTGCACAGCTCGTTAGGACATTCCGTTCCGAAAGCTCCAAGAAATCTACCAGAAAAACTCCAACTAGGACGACGGGTCATGTCTGGCCTTACATCTTCTTTTCGTTCTACGCTCGCCATCGTACGGTACATAATAAATAATTGCGAGATCTGACGCAAAAAGTGTTTGCATCGCACGTCTCGTGTTATCATTATCAGCAAACAAATTGATCGTATATGGCAATCGTCGTAATGAAAATCAATTAGTGCTTAATTATTTGAAATCGTTTCAGGATAATGACGTTATTCTTTAATAACCTCATAATACGGTTCATATCAGCTCAGCTGCCAGAGTTTCTTACGTTAGTTTTTTTACAAAGAACGTGAGATTTACGAATTACAGCCGCAAAAGAATTGATGTAAAAAACAGAGCGATTGTAGGTATTTACATAAAACACCAAAAGTCTCAAGCGATAAACGCCTGTAGTAGAAGGAAGCGACGATTTCCCTTTCCGCTGTGCGTCAGCTTTATTACAGAGCTTGAACTGCGCTTTTGAAAATGCCACGCCTGTCCCAAGAACGCAAATTTTAATATTTCGATTTATTACATAACGACTACATGTATTGAACGATCGACGAAAAAAATTAAAACACAAAATTTTTTAGTTATTATTCAGTTCATTATTATTCAAGTTTAGTTGCTTATTTTTGTTTTTATTTATTCCGATTGGACAATTAGTTTCTGACAAAAAAAATATACCAAAATTTTTTTAAAGATCTACCCCTACCCTACCACAATCCCTATTTGGTGATTGGAAATTCTTGGATATGCTAATTTGATTTAATTTTTCTTATTGCATCTACTACAATATAAAATATTTTGAATACAGCTTATGTTTATTGTATTGTTATAACGATATTCAATTAAACGTTTAAAATTTAAATATGTAAATATGTTTCAATAATTTCAGAAATAAAAAAATTGGCACAAAAATGGATAAAGGATTAAAAACTATCGGTGCAAGAAAAATGTCAAACAGAGAGAAAATGTTTATGCGATCCAATTAATTTTTAATTTTTTCAGGTTTTAGATTTAATATTTAGATTTCTTACATAAGAATGTTCATAACTACATAATAATATGTATTGAACAATTGAAGAAATAAATCAAAACGAAAAAATGTTGGCTGGATACTTTTGTTTTTATTCATTCCCATTGGACAATTAGTTTCTGAAGAAAAAATTATACCTACATTTTTTTAAAGATCAATATTTTTTATCTTAACCCATTCCCTACCACGATCCCTATTTTTGGATTGGAAATTTTTGTATGTGCTAATTTGATTTTACTTTTATCATTGCATCTGCTACAATCCTCATTTGAGACTTTGTAGAAAACGTAAAATATTTTGAATACAGCTTATGTTTATTGTAATGTTATAACCATACGCAAAAGAAACAAGTTTTTCCAAGACAATTTTATTTAAAAATTAATCGATTACAAAATTTTATGAAGTGTGGGAAAAGAGCAATTTCTTCTCAAGTGCAAAAATTCTCCAAGCCGGTCATAACTCTTCGTTCGTTGATTTTATCATAGAGTTTCTTTGCATAAATCAACTGCATCCTGCGTTTATCAGTTTGGCACAGGCTGCTTTCATCAAGTTCTTCTTCGGTTTCGCTAATTAGAAATCGCCCGTTCGCTTTTTTCCAATTCGGACAACGATTGTTTCGTTTCTTTGTATGACGATTCTGCAAAGCCGCAATAAAAACATCGTAAGACAATTTTGTTTTGGTCGATGTCAGTCACGTCGCTGTGTTAGATTCCTGCGGTTTGGTCATCGTGGTAATAACCCCCACGACCGTATGACACATGCACGAGTTGTCCTTGTGGCAAGGACGGAGGATGGCACCCAATTAGCGACCGACCATCATCCCCACGTGTTCACGAAGAACGTCCTTGACCCCGACGCCGGCCTTCTCGGATCATCCCAAAACGAAAGAGAAATCCGCGACTAGCTCAGATCTGCGGCACCAACAGTAATTGGCAAAGCGTCTGTTTTGCGTTCTAATTAAATCCCGGTAAGATCTCTTCTTGGGCGGACGCGAGGGACATAACATGGTGCTAGTCGGGTGCATCGGGCGCCACCGGATCGCATTAAACTCACCATCACGTTTATTAATCTTTAGTTAATGACCTGCATAATAAGCACGCAGTTCCCTATTTATGCCAGTTATTAGGCGTTAATTTGGGTTTAGAGCTTCCAATGCCTCCAGGGTGGGACTTGCGCCGCACACCACTTTCGAACTAGATGAGAGGAAGAGAGCTTTCTTCCTCTCGAGGTACCGTACACGCAGCCGGAGGTGCTTGACCCACGAAATTCTCACAATTATCTCATTCTTTCGATGATACTCTGTATTGCTTTAATTTGCCGTTCGCTAAAAGCGCTCGCTTCCTGTCCCTCGATTGTATTTTTGATAAAGCGTCAATGTCAACGCACCCGAGCCGGCCACAAATTCGATCTTGTCTTAATTGGACGACTCAAGTGGCGTGCATAAAATTTCAAGCTCGCAGGATGCGTCCGCGCTTAAAAGCAAATTATCGGGCGTAAAATTTCGCAATTGCGAAAATTGGCGGCCTGCCGAAATATGTCCGGACGCGACGACATCACCAAAAATGCAGTCTTATCGCGTTCGCCGAAATTACCAAAACTTAACGGTTTCATTTTAGGCCATTACACCGTGACTTTATTGCTTCTGCGGAAAGATAATTACGAAGATTCTAATTGCGACCATTATACATTTTTTTCGCCGCACGCATTCCGAGAAAGAATGCACCGAAAAATCGAGTCAATGCACCTAAGCCCATCGTGGCCAAATTGTTCTAACGGAAGTTTCGCCAGAAGGCAAATTGCATTGGGACATTGCAACACTCCCCTTGCGGTTGTGATGCCTGAAACCGGTCAAATTCACGTATTTACGGCGTTTTTCTTCGGAGATTTCAACGGGCGGTCAAGCTACCAGCGCTGGGAAACAATGAAGTAGGTGTGTACATATGCATAAACCCTTCATTTTTGTCGTTTTTCTGCCTCCTGGTTGTTCGTCTCCGCGAACAATGGTGCGCTCTTGGTAGTTCAAGGCCCGGATAGGCTTCGGGTTGTTACAACCCTACGCTACAATCAATTTCGCAATCAATAAATTTGTTCATTCATTATACGTAAATACGAGGAAGCGCACCCCACTTGCATATTACGTAATGGCGCCTCGCCAATATTATGTATAGTACACTGTTTTTCTATCCTTTTCAGTGTTCTCCAGCTTCTTAAAATAGAATACACATGTCATGAATTATTTAGCAGTTCGCTGCAAAGCGCTACATTATTACGTGCGTTTAATTTATGTCTATAATTTCAGCAAAATAACACTAGCAGCGGCTCAAAGCTCCAGCTCCCAAATGGATTAGCACAAATTAACAAATTTGTGAATAGCAAAGCAAAATTGTCACCTCTTATTAAACGTTACAATTTACAAATCTGATGACGAATACATTCTGCGCCGCTGGTATTTTCAGGCGTCAAACGTTCGGAAGCCAGAGATGTTTTCGACATATCTAAAGAAAATTCCAAGTTCGGCAGGCGACTTCGCCGAAATGAAAGGAGTTATTTTTAGCCATGTCCAACGCGTGCGTTAATTATAGCTGGTTTTATTTATGTCCACGATTTTTGATGACGATCTCCACGACTTGTTACCAGTTTTCATTGATCGGCCTTCAACCGAAAGGAAATTGAAAATAATTTAAGGTCAAGGTGGTCACAGCGAAGGCTCAATTTGTCAGATTGGAGGTTTCGCTGGCAGGAGGGCCCGGTTGCAGCTTGCGAGTTTTTGTGACATTGCATTTCTCTGACCACCCATCACAAATTTTACGCCCTGGCCATTATCTGCTGGTGCCGAAAATAAAATAATTTAAAAAGCCGAGTGTCCATTAAGACCGGATTTTTATTATTATGACCACGTTTGGGCGAAAAGTTCATCTGTTATTTGTCCAATACACGAATTTGTCGTCTTAAATGTACAAAAAAATATGTGCGAGTCTTGCCGTAAATTCGCAGAATTGCAATCATTAGCGCCACACAGCGTGTTTTTTGAAAATGCTTTCACAGCCGAGTCGTTTACCTCCAGCGTTACTGTTTCTTCCTTCATGCGTTGCAATATGGGGAAAATAAAATAATCCAGTTATAAAAAAAACTGTAATTAGTTCAGGTCGGAACTATACGGAGGCACGTGTAGGAAATTTGATATTTCTTTGATTGGGTCGATCTAAATGCGTCCCTTTTCTATGCACTTCCGCTATTTTTTCCAAGTTCATTAAGGTCGTGATGCCCGAGGCCTTGCGAGACTCATCATTGGCAAAACACAACAAACACCCGCGTAATCAAGCCGTATTACTTCACACGACCTTCGATCCGTTATAAAGTTATTACGTGTGCCATTGATTGATCATCGGCTACCTTCCCTCAACCCCGCGACAGGTGGTGTCTCAGCCATGAACTCTACAATTTTGTATATTTCAATGCCTTCGATTTGGCTGACTATTCAGGAATTTTTAGGCGGCGATCTTTAACATAGGCACGTCTATGAAATTCAATTACGTTTTACAGAGCAATTATGCAAATCAAATCATTACATTTTGGATACGACCAAGTTATACTCATATACCTCATTGGCTATATTTTTAGACGCCGTTAACAAAACAACTACAGTAAAAGTACTATCTTTAAAAATCTGCAAAAACTCAAAAATTCCTTATTATTGCTAATGGTTACTCACGAGTTTCTGGTATTTCCAAACTTTTTATCAAAAGCTGTTAAATAATTTAGTATACCTACATTTTGTTGCAATTACTGTTTTATGGATACGGAGAATCGTACGCCATACTTAAAAAACAAGGATGAACGCAATTAACGAAAACCACATTTCCTAGTGTTTTATCCAGAATTCGTGATTGAATCGTTAGTAGTGTTAATTTGATTAATTGGATATTTGATCATGGTTTAGGAATCAGGAAAAAATCTGCATACATGCTTTCAATGTCTGAATCAGTCCTTACTGAGGTCCAATGTTTTTCAAAGAAACTATGAGATAATGAATTTGACTATAAAATCCAATTTAAAAATATCCTGGTTATTTGTTATATTAAAATTTGTGAAATGTACAATCTTAATCGATTTTACTGAGAATCTCTGATAGGTACTTCTAAAAAGTGGTGCCCGTAATAGCATTATTGTAAAAAGATTTGAATATAAAATTAACCGTTTTATGATGCGGTCCCGAATTCACTAAGCCGACCGTTAGTCACCATTGGTGGTAAAACACTTAAAAGTTTAAAGTACTTAATCTTAATTAGAATAAATTAGTTTCCCAAACAAAATGGTGTAACAAGCACTAACAATATCAATGCGTTTAGAGTTCATTAGCATATGTATTAGCTGCTAGTGCCTCAGAGTATCAATCGTTGTCTTTTAACAAATGGGAAATATTAATGCATATTCGGTTATTTAGAAGATAAGAACTCTAGAATTTTTATGTTGGTTAAGAGCGGGACACGTGTCTATTATTTTAGTATTGTACATTTGAATTTGTATTTCCCACTAAAATAAAAAAAGTCGCTTATAAAAATAAAAAATTTGTTACATAATTAATTAATTATTTATTTAAATAATTAATCATTTAATTAATTAATTAATAATACTGTACTATCTATTGACAAAAGTCACTCAATGCATTTAGAGCAAATTATGAAATTACCTTCTAATCTCAGACATATATATTTATTTAAAATCGATTTCATCTAACTTTTTCTTGTCAATCACGCTTGCTCATATTTTTACGCCTAATTTTGTTTTATCAAAAAAAAAATGTTTTTTTTTTAATTAGAATCAATTAATTACAAGTAAGAGTGATTTACGAAACAATCACAAATCATATAATAAAAGCCGTTCTTGATTTCGATAGATACTAACAAAGTTTTTTCTTTTAGGAAGTGGTACTGGTGGTAAGTGGTCGTGGTCGATACTCTTCAGCTTGAAATTCAATTAAAGACAACTAGCTGAAACTATAGCAAAAAGTTCTATTGGACTTGATGAAGAGTCAGTCGTGATGCCATTAAGTCGATTATGATTGCAAATTAATCGGTTAAAGTAATAACTTTGATTAACGGATCAATCTGTAACAGACAAATAACAGCTTTTATGAAGCTCCGGCGATAATTTACAAAAAAGCTTGTAAAAGCTCTACTCGGAAAAAAAACATTGAAACAGATTGCAAAAGGAAAAGTGCTAACGGATGAGGTGCCTCCAAGATATTCACACCCTTCATCGCTCATACGCGCAAAAATATAGCATCTTAATTATTTATTATGTCGTTACTTATGGTCATTTTTTTCGCGGCCGATTAGACAAATCAGACCAACTGCTGTGAGCCAAAAAATGTCTGCCATAAATCCGTCCAGCCGCTTGATTTAATTCTTCAATTTGCGTATGCGTTTTTCAAAAAACGAGAACGGTGGAGACTTCAACGCCACGTTCGACGACCATTTTCGGCGTCAATAAACCCCGACCGGATGCGTTTATGCGATGTGTCAAATTTGTTTCAGCAAAAGAAAAAACCTCTCCTAATGGCACGCCGGACAAAGGAAAAAACCCTGAGAAATTTTAATTTCAAACTAATTTGCCACCACGAACCGGTCATGCATTATTGGTCATCTCTGCTTAAAGACGATGCTTTTTTCTCTTCTCATCGTCCTGTTTTGTTCGTTTCCGAACAGGTGTCTTCCACCCGGCAAAAACTGGACTTTAACTTTATAATAATACGTGGATCTCTGCTGAATGCTCCGTGAGTCACAGTGACAGATTAAATGTTAGTGCTGAAAGGACCAAGGCCGTGTAATTCACGAGATGAACTCTCAAGGTACTCGCGCATCATCGACTCGTGAAAAAATCCGGCTTAAATGATGCGAAAAAGACTCACGAAGTGTATCACTTTCAAAACGTACTTGTATTTGCCTGTCCCTTGTTGGTTGCGCCAAAATCAATACCATAACCCAAAACCGACGTGGGTTAAGTCAGGTCAGGTATTCTAATTTGTTAAAACAAACGCAAGACCAATCATTCGTGGCTGCCTAATAAACGACAACTGCTTTTTGCGTATCCGTCGTTTTTTTGAGGACCTACCCAACCGACTGAAATGCGGTTTTCACGATTAGGTTGCACATTCCTTTTCGTCGATTCTTTCGAATCCGTATCAAACCACCGGGATAAACCGGACAATTTAGCCAAGAAATTGTTTTAAAATAAATTTTTATTTTTGAATAAAACCGCTTATTAAATATTATGTAATCATCACCAACAACAAAACGAAAACACTACAAACGAATTACATCAAACTGAAGTTTTATATTTATGGATGCAAGTCAATGAAGTATAAGTTAGATTGTAAACCTGCTATATCCGTTTTTTGAAATTTTACAGGAGAGCGAAAAAACTTAAAATAAATGAATCAGATTAACTATAGTCAAAAACAAAAATAGAGTTGGTTATGTTTTTAAATTTTGCGCATTACTAAATACAAAATAAAACATAAATTATGGTATTTTTTATTTATACCTAATTTTGGGATTTAACAGTTTTTCTAGATGGATACAATTTTAAATTATGGATTTAAGATGTTTTCCAAGATGATTAAAAAAAGAAATAATCTTACTGTTTGCACTATTATTTTGTCGTTTTATTAATTTTAACAAAAATAAATTGATTACATTAATATAATATATATATATTAATGAAAAATAAATTGTCACTGTCCGTAATCTACAGGTAGCGTGTTTTTCAAATATTGCAAATCTTCATATTTTCTATCGTTGATTTTTCATTCTTCTAGTTTGCAAATATTTGCAAATTCTTCAGAACTCAAGCCTCCTTCGGTTTCAATTCACAAATACAAATTTTCGTTCCTATTCTTTAAATTGTAGAATGTTAGATTGTGAACTTGTAGTTTGGTTCTATAATATAAACTACTGATTTTTGACATATGAGCCATCAGCACGGCTGCAACTCAACAGTAAAGACAAAATTTTCTTAAATCTTGTCTGTCTTTTTCTGCTCTTGCTTCTTCCTTCTTTTGTTGAGTTCTCACACTGATCCTTTTCCGGAATGTATAATCCATAATTTTTACCGTTAAATACGTCGTAAAAAACGGCGATGGAAAAAGGATGCAGTTTTGTAAAAATTATGTAGTCCCTTGTTTTGATTTTCATTGTAATAAACATATTTTGTTGTGGTTGTTTGTCGGAAGTAGTGTGATTTCTTAACCGGCAAGGATTCCAAAAAATTATAAACTCTTGCCGTTGCTTTGCAAAAGCTTTAGAACAGGATCTAGTTTCAAATTGGTTGTGCTCTTTATTTTTTCTTTATTTATTTATTCCATGTAAAATAGTCCTTGTAAGTTACTTGTTCATTTCGAATTTTAAAATAATACAGCAAATACCTACTGTTTTCTTTCATGAATATTTTTTCGAGAATTTATGTAATTTTTTTTCTCTGGCCAGCTAGTACAACCGTGGACAGTCAAGAATAACACTTTAGCCGGCATGTGTCATGCAAATACCGACTCAATGACAATATCTCATAGAGTCAGTATTTGTATAACACGGGTGTTATTCTTGACTGTCCATGGCTGTACCTACTCTAAAAATTCTTAAAACTTCATAATATTCAAAGTGTCTTCTTGTTTTCTTCCATTGTAGCATTTTCCACTCTCTAAATTGTATGTTCTTTTCTCCGAACCAATTCGAGTTTTGTTTTTGTGCCCGTTGTTTACTTTTTTCTGGAGTATATCTCGTATGGCACTAACCTACAAATTTAAATTTAAAATTCTGGGCAACAAATTTTAAATACCTTACCTTTGCCATTATTTAAATCGTTAAATGTTCAAAATCAAGTAAAATTTATTTAAATAGGAAATAGCTGCATCGATAACAGCAAAAAGTGACAGGAATTCAAATTGTCGGGTAAAGCTGCTAACTTCATAAAAATCACATGGATTTAGATGCATTTATTCGAAAACACAGTGTGATGCAATAAAATATTAACAAAATCTCGACCTTTTAATTTAATATGAACCATTAAACTAATAAAATTATACATAAAATCCATACTATAAAAGTATGCATTTTTTTCTAACAAAAGTTACAATAATAAAATAAGGCGGCACCCATGAAACAAAACTGAAAAACAAACACTTGATTTAAAAGTGCATCAGCTAACCATATTACGGCGTTCCTTTCATTCCATTCGAGCTGTCTCGAAAGCTCGTCAGTCCAACAACAAATTACTAATCTTCCTCATTGTCGTCAGTCGGTCATCGATTCGCACAATAATCGCCAATAAATCGCGCGAGTTCTCGAAATCACCGTACGGAATGTGTGACCCTTCGCCGAGGCTCGCCTCTAGGTCTCCCCGAACAATAAAGCTACGCGTGGACGATTTTACCATCAGCGTGTTTTTTGGCTAAATCCTCAACATAACGGACTGGAATGTTACTTAGTAATTTAATTATGGCCGAGTGACTCATCTAATGAGGTTGTTGTTTTAGGTGAAAATGTTCATAAAATATGGAAGATGCATGCGTAATGGTTTCCATAGAGTTTCATTAATAAGTTCACCGGCTACCTTCAACAAATCAAGATTTTCATTTACGGTAATACTCGCGACAAATCAGACAACCCCGCCGATAAAAAAAATCCAATATAACTCACGGTTGCCAACGTCAAAAGATTGTAGATAGGTAACCGTAGGGTGTCCGTGTACAGTACTCGGCACAAGAACGCGCGACAGCACCATATTTTATTCGATGTAAAGTTTTGGGCTTGACGTTTGAGTGATGTCGGTCGAAACGATTATTATTTTTAATTGTAATTTAATATCGAGATGGAGAATCCGAAGGCGGAGGGCATCCTTATCAAGAAGTCACGATCGGATAGTAATGTAGGCTGCTACGTGAGATGATATTTGTAATTTTTATAAGAACGATGAGGAATTTGGCGCCAAGTCCGCCAGCTTGTATTTCTATACTTATTCTTATTTAATTAGCTGAGGCGAAGGCTGGTAGAAATGTTTACGTGCCTGGAATCTTAGATCTGGATCATCGAAAAATCGTATTGTTTTTCATCACTAGCCGCTTTCGTGTTATCTCCCCTTCAAAGGTTTCAATTAAATACATTTTACGCTTTTTGCGCGGATAAGGTAAAAATCACAAACTGGGGATTATCTTATAACACAACTCATCGCACCGAAGATGCAATCTTTGACCATGAACCTGGCGATGGATGGAGCCAGACATGTGAATAGCGCTGGAAGAATAAGTGAGATTTAACGTTAATGGATTATTGTAAATTATGTCATTACTTAAACAGCATCATCAACTTGCGAAGCAATAAGTCTTGAGCTGTGTATTTAGACGTGTTCATTCGTGGTTTTACTGCTTTATGGCCATATGAAAACCTCGAGAAAAGCGCAGAAACGAAGAGAACACAAACGTGCGAAAAGCGAAAAATCGCCACACTAAAAATCGCACCGACTTTTTTTCGTTTTCTAGATTTACATAATCACTCGCAGCTTAAGGAAGAACAACGTATTCCTCGGTGCTGGAAGCGGAAACTTGGCATTCGCTGTCTGTCAAAGATTTTTGTTCTCGTCGACGTACGATTTGTAATTTCCGGGAAGTGCGCGGCAAAAAAGCACTTGTGAATCTCTTTTAAAGGTGGCCAATTTTGACGCGTCCAATGCGTTCGTTTCCCATTCTCAAACAATCGAGCCAAATCTAACTGTGCATGATTCCCAAGAACACGGCGTGTCTGACCCCGAGAGCAAAATCTGCCTCCGGTGCCATCTAAATCACGAAAATCCCACGCAAGAGTCCCCAATCTAACACGGGACTCTCGCCCACCCACCCAACATCAGATAAATCATGGCGCTTCATTTCACTCACCAACTTTCAATCGGTACAATAATTCTTGTTCCTATTATTTAATAATCAGACGAATACACGAATAAAAATATAGCTTGCAAAGTATATACAGGCAGTTGCCAAGAAAAAATTGTGTGAAACTACATTAAAAATGGAGTAAAACGCCGCCAGAGCGAGTGTCCTATCTCAACCCGTTCTCAAAATATGTATTTTTTTGTGTTTTTCTTAAAACCGTGACTATGCTTCATTATATCACAATTTATTCCACTTATTGGTCATCGATATTAAAAAACTATTTTCGATTTCTGCATTAAATTTCCTATAAGTAAAAAGTGTTTTCATCGTCCTGGGACTCCAACTAGTACAACCGTGGACAGTCAAGAATAACACTTTAGCCGGCGGGTGTGATGCAAATACCGACTCAATGACAATATCTCATAGAGTCGCTATTTGCATAACACGGGTGTTATTCTTGACTGTCCATGGCTGTACCTACCGTAACGCCCGAAACATTAAAACTGATGAAATCAAGAATTTTTACACTAACGTAGGAAAACCTCCCCGCTTCATCAGAAGCCGCCACAATTTCTTCAGCTTCCTAGCGGCACTGGAAATAAAAATTATCATGATTACTTTTTACACAACACAGATTTCAACTTTTATGTTGAAAAACGGGGTTCAAAACCGGGAAAAAGGCATGTTCAGGTGGAGGGTCAAAATTGTAATAAAAACAAGGGGTCTTTGTTGTTAGTTTTTATTTTCTTATTCATTAGGCGTTATTTTTTAATATCGATAACCGACAAGTAAGGAAAATTGTGATGTAACAGTTTTAGGAAAAAACACAATAAAAACATATTTACTCCATAAAAGTGTGTAGGCTTTCACGGTCGGTGTTGTCAACAACGGTGGTATTAATCGGGTTTGTTGACCGTGTTCCATGCGAAGTTCCATGAGGGGGGGTGTAGTGAGCGCCCCGAGAGGCTAACTCAGCAAGTGATCCCCATGAATCTCTGCCAAACGTTTCGTCCACAGCTGCGGTGGACATCTTCAGTGGCGGTGTGGTCGTGGTCGAAGTACTCTCCCAGCTGTCACAGTGCCAGTCGCGACTGTGACAGCTGGGAGAGTACTTCGACCACGACCACACCGCCACTGAAGATGTCCACCGCAGCTGTGGACGAAACGTTTGGCAGAGATTCATGGGGATCACTTGCTGAGTTAGCCTCTCGGGGCGCTCACTACACCCCCCCTCATGGAACTTCGCATGGAACACGGTCAACAAACCCGATTAATACCACCGTTGTTGATATTTACTCCATTTTCAATTTTTCTTGATAACTACCTGAGGTTCATCCTGTATAACGCACAAAACTGTGGGTGGGTCCAAAATTATGAAGACTTTAGAGAACGGCGATTTTTCTCTTTATAATCCAAGACGTAAAAATTCAAAATGCAAGATTAACGCCACCATAGTGTCGAAAAAGGACCCAAATGCAAATTTATTAAAATCCTACAGACAATTTAACTTAGGATAAAATTGAATTTTCAACATTTTACAATCGTGTGTAAACAACAAAATCGTACATCAAAAGCTTAGCACAAATCCAAACTGTCTCTCCACTCAATATATTAGCTTGGAGTTATTCATTTGCCGTCAATCTTCTGGCCACTATTTCTCAGTTTCACAAGTAGTCTTCATTTTATCCTAACTTTTTAATTCTTTCTTTTACTCTGGTCAACGCATATTCATCTGATTTGTTGGTTGTTTTTTTCGTGGAAACAAAGCATTGCGTTGTCTTTAAGTTTTAATTTTATTGTTGATGAAAATTGTTGCAAAATGCACTTTACATTTCGGATCATTAAGTACCACCTGAGATTTTTGAGGATACAATTATGGCAAGTTGTGTGTTTAATAAAGGACTGGGTTAACAAATGAAATATTGGCAAAAAGAAGTGTCGAGAATTTTTTATATTGGCGAACATGCAAAGAGATTCTTCGGTTAAGCTGTAACAATGGCTCAGCGCGCGATACGTACGTCCACCTGAGTTTGCCGAGCTTGTTTCCATTCCCAAGGTAATTATTACGCGGGAGCAAATGTTTACCTTTTGTTGTTTATTTAAAGGTCTCGTGATATGAAACAAAAGAGTGACAAGTGCAAGTGCAACAACCGGTCGACGGTCTGGAGGCGGTGGATATCGTTCCACTAGAATGTTTGCAACTGGCCACATTGTGGAAAATTCGCAACATATGGGCGGATTCCCGCTTCTTCTCCATCAGCGTCTCCCGGGAGGACATACATGCCTCCAGTATTTATGGCACTTTGAGGCATGTCCTCTAATCTAAACGAACGGTAGATTCTAAAACCCGTTGCCTAATAAGTCAAACGCAAAAAGTGATTTACGAATCGAGCTACGACGACTCGGACTTCTTAGACTCCGCCACCATAACTATGTCACTGAGCCTGAGCTGGGTGAAAAAGCGTCGGCCTTCACCTCAGCGCCCTGTGATGGCGTCATGACGTCAGATTTAAATAAATCGCGACTTGTTCATCTCTCCGGAATCGAGCAGAACTCATCCGAGGATGGCCAATGCCATTTCATTTAAGTCGTAACGTGGGTGTCCAGGTCGGAGGTTAATTCGTCCGGCAAAAAGACAACTTGGAGCAAAATAAAAACATACACTCTCATAATTTTCCCTTCCATCGAGCTCGAAATAACAAAAAAAAAAAAAAAACAGGAATAATTCTCCGAATTAGGCAGATTTCATCGGTATAATGAGGCGATCGCATTTCTGTGTCAGATCGATCCACGACCATTAATCAAACAAAATAAGAGGGCCAAAGGCGCTCATCATCTTGTCTAGCAGTAACAAACAGTGATTATGCAATGGGTAAACGGGGAAGTTCGTTTTCCAAACAAAAATCGTGGGGAAAAAAACGTTCTGCTTCTTGACTCGATTACAAGAAATTAACAATCGAGATTGGCAATTTTTTCCCGTCGCAATTACCGAACAGAGCTCCAAATCGCTGCTTCCCACATTAGGCGTGCTGTATAATTTAATAAACGTGCTACCGTTAGATCGCTGCTGTGCCGCGCGCGCTCATCCCAAGACTAAGCAGGTTTAAAATCCAAGAGGTCACTATAAAAATTAAAATTGCAGTTTGGCTCACGACTTTTTTCTTGGGCTTTTCCTTTAGTCATCAATCGTAGTCATCCCTTTGGAATTTCAACGAGTTGAGTTTTTACAACGATTATTGATCCCTTCCTCTGACTCATCTTTTAATCGCTTCTGGCGTACAACTTTTTTAGGGTGGTGTTAATAAGTATTTAGCCGAGACATATCTTATAATCTTCACCGTCACATTAAGCTTCTTTCTGATCTAAGAATACGATTTAGTAGAACAAGACAAAAAAAATTTTTGTGCACGATTCATGTTATTTGTTTTTATTAGCTAACTTTATGGCTGCAAAAAATATTCACCACGCTAACCTGGCAAGTTATTTTAGTAAATTGCTCATTTGTATAATGTGGTTCTTAAAATGATATAACATCAGTGGCGGCTGGTCTTAAGGGGCACAGGAGCAAATGCCCACTGATGCTAGAAAAATAATTAATCTTTTTTATAGATTTTAATTTTTAATTTGTTTTGGTTTTCAAATTATTTGAAATTAGCATCAGTGGGCATGTGCCTCTTAGCACCAGCCCCCACTGTATAATATTTGCCATATTTTACAGTAGAAAAAAAAATAGATAGCTATTTTACTGCAAAAGGAGCTCGTTATGAAATCATTTCGTTAAATACTAAATGAAATAATTTTCAAATAATTTGAAAATCAAAACAAATTAAAAATTAAAATCTATAAATAATCTAGTGAAATAAATAATCTTATTTATAGATTTTAATTTTTAATTTGTGTTGGTTTTCAAATAATTTGAAAACAAAAACAAATTAAAAATTAAAATTTATTTATTTAATTGGTTTTCAAATAATTTGAAAAACAAAACAAATTAAAAATATATTGCTATTTATTTTACTGCAAAAGTAGCTCATTATGAAATTAGTTCGTTAAATAGGAACCGAATGAAAACACTTGTTAAATTAAAATGATAGGTATTTATTTAAACCGAAAAATAACATGTTATTGTCATACGAGACTTTTAATAATATGGGTACCTAAAAAAACTAAATGATATATCAAAAACCAAACTAAGAAAAGAAGCACAAAAACTAGATTGCAACTCAACAGATTTATTAAATCTACTTCAAAATAATAAAAAACAAGTTCAAAATTTTCTTGCAGACACACAAATTACTTTTGAATCAGTTTCATCTTATGCCTTTTCATATTCATTTTGGCTTACGAGCGCACCAAGCACTACCAAAAAGAAATTACTCTTAACTTTGTTAATATCTTTCGAAATTAAAAACGGTTTTTACTATACGATTTTCTTAATCAGGCTTACTTGTAAATATGTGATTTAAATTTGTATTTTTTTCTCTAAAAAAATTAGGCGCAAAAATTTGAGAAAGCGTGATTTACAGAAAAATTTTAGATGGAACTACACAAGTTTTGTTAATTTTAAATAAATAAGTCTGGAAATAGAAGGAAATTCCATAATTTACTTAAAATGCATTGAGTGTCTTTTTTGTGAATCGAAAGTACAGTATTATTAATTACGTAACATGAATTTTCGTATTTCATACGCGGGATTTTTTATTTTACATAGAAATATGTACAATACTATAATAATAACCACGTGCTGCGGAGCGCTCTGAAGCTGAGTTTCTCTCACTAAGTTAGGTAATTCTAACTTTTTCCCAAAAAAGGCGATTAAAGAGACATCAGCATTAAAAAACAATCCAGCAATTGGAAATAATTCAAATTGCCTCGCCAAAAGATGACGTTGCTTTTGGAACAACAGTATTATTTCATTCATAATTCTGATCTTGGATTAAAATAAGAATTGCTGAACGAGCGGATTTTCATCTCTGTTGTCACTGATGGTTTATTAGATATTGTTCCTGGGATTGAAACGCCGATGTAGAATGTCGCAAAAAAGCACGTTTACATTTCGGGCATGTCTTGGTTTCTCTTTGGCGAAACAGTGGCGGACGCGCGCCGCAATTACAAGCTTCCAACAATTTTAATTGGCAACAATGGCGCAGTGGCGGCGCCGCACGCAATCACGCGGGCATGCGACACATTCGCGCGGATGACGTCCACACTTTTAAGTACACTGAACTTCAACTATCTTCATTGTTATGAAATTTTATTAACGTTGCCACTCAGTTCTGCCCGAAATAGTTTTTTTTTCTGGTCCGCCCGCATCCAAACCAGTTTTCTTTCAATTTTAAGGCACTATTATTGCCAACGCGAAATTTTTCGATTGTTAATTGAAAACAATCGTTGAACTCGTCTTTGTGGCGAATCGGACGAGTCATTCCAAACGCATTCAAACATCAACCCGACTCAACAAATGCTATTTTTGATTTTTGACGCAAGTTAAAAAAATGTGTGGACAATTTGAATAGCCGGTTTAATCAGTTGTAATTTATGGAATTGCTAAGTCGCTTGCTTAAAATCAGCAAAGTTTTTTATCTTGATTGTTCGCTATAAATATTCGCAAAAATATACCCATTGGAAATAAAGGATCAGAGATTTGCTGGTTTCAAATTTTGTTTTTTTATCTTGATTGTTCGCCATAAATATACGCAAAAATCGCAATAATATACGCAAGGAGATAAAGGATGAGAGATTTGCTGGTTTCAAATTTTGTTATTAACATGATTCGGACATCGTTGACTTAAATTATTCGAAAGGAATTAATTTAGACAGGTTTTTTATATCTTCTTTCGCGTTGATGCATGAAAGCTTCACCACATCTTTAGCCAAATAAAAAAACTGTTGAAAACATCAACTCGGGGCAACTAACTAGGTTATAAAAATTATATAAAATGTAGCGCGAGTGTCTCGTTGGTGCAAACATATCCTTATGTTTGAAGTTTATCCGTGAAATAAAATTTTGTAAGAGGAGGAAGAGTAGGAACTATTCTAAAGGTTAAGAGCGCAATCAAAACGAAAATCAAAAACGATTTTCACTAAACGATTTGTGATTATTTTCGAAATCACACTTACCGGTAAAAAAATGATTTTAATTGTAATTTTTTTCTGCTAAAAAAATTAGGCGCAAAAATTTGTGCAAGCGCGATTCACAAGAAAATTTTAGATAGAATTATTTTATTTTTTTTTAAATAAATAAGTCTGGAAATAGAAGGTATTTCCATAAGTCGCTTAAAATGCATTGAGTGCATTTTTTGTCAATCGATAGTACAGTATTATTAATTAGTTAATTAATTATCAAATTAGTTAATTAATTAACATAAATGCAATGTATAATGATTAATTAATTAAATAATTAATTCATTATGTAAAATGATTTTTAGTATTTTCGTAAAGCGGCACATTTATTTTTGATGGAAATATGTACAATACGTACAGTGACGAGTTTAAATCATAGGGTCTCAACTTATGGACACACTCAATTCTACAGTTAAAAAGATGAGGATTAATGACACTTTTTTTAAATAAAATATAATTAAGTAAAATAAATATATTTTTATTAAAAAATGCATAACAGTCAAGAAAAATACGCCGTTTTAACAATGCTAATTACTAAATCGTGTTGACGGCAAAGTGTTGACATATCTACACGGGAAAAGCACATTGTACCCCTTGACCTATAACATTTCATAAAAAATGGAACCTTGATGTTATGTGGACGCCAAATATTTGAAAAATCTTATGGATGTTTACCCATAAAATTTGTCATTAATTGATCCAACCTCGAAGATAGGTAGGAAGGAGGTAATGACGAAAATAGAATCGATTGATCGATGGATCGTTCGTCGAAGTCGCAGCCCTGGAATTCCACACGTCTCGTCCGTGGCAGCAACTTCCGATGCGCCGCTTCGAAATCGCAAAGGCGTGGTGTTAGCGTCAAGTGGGTTCCGTCGTTCTCACGCATAGATCTTACTCGATCCGCATATCCAATACGGCGAGAAGTGATGTGTGTAGATGTCTAGATCTCTCGGCAACTCGCTCATTAGTATTCATCCGTACGTAGACGCGTTGCGAATTTGTAAAGCGCCAATTATGCAAAATGCATTCTTTCACGAAATGTGGATTGGGAAATCCGTCGATCAAATTCGGACCGCAGACACATATATTTAATGTTCGACCCTTGCGCCACGGATTGGATCGTTGTGCCACGGCAATTATGAATGGGACGTGCGGTTGTCCTCTCGACTATAAATAAACCGTAATTACACACAACCGCAGACTGATTGCCCACACAACACCTCTCGCGTGTATGTGTGTATGTGTGTGTGGGGCCGCCGAAGAACACACGCTCACACACAATATACGTAATCATATTATTTATTTATGTACAATAGATTCCTGAGCAAAACAATTGCGATAATTAACAACAGTTCGTAATATATAATAGTTGCTTGTAAAGGCCTAATACAATATATCATTAATAAAAACAAACAAAAAAAATCAATTAATAATAAGTATATAAAAACAATTAAATAAGTACATACATTACTCACTAAGTGCTAAAGAAATAAAACCACTTTTTTGGGGGGGAGGGTTAAATACTGTATATAAAATCTTCAAATACATGATAAAATAAGAATCGAAGATGGCACCACGATGCACGCTAATTTCGTCTACAGCTTCTGTAAATAGTAAATCTAATTGGGGACACGAGGAGGAGGAGGAGGAATGCAGCATCTCACAACCCGATCACGTGTAGAAGAAGAAAAAAACAGTTACAAAAATGACATCAAACCCCACGCTAAATTAAATAAACTACAATAGTAACGATTAATTTAACTTAAAACAAGTACATCAACTCTTGTCTAGTGGTGAGAAGTACGTAGACCATAAATCTGGAACAACTCGTGACAAAAAGGTGGCGAATCGCCGGACTCGTCGCCTCACCGTTATCTCGAGCTCTCGCCTTTTTTTTACTATTGACTGCCCATATTAGCGCCTGAGATTCTTCGAGGTTCATCCTAATCCGGCCCATTGCATGAAATCCACCAGCTCTCTGACGGGAACGTCTCTCGCCAGAGCTTTGACGCGCAAGTTTCGGTCGTCCGTCAGCAGAACAACTTCGCTTACCAATTTCTTCGGCCCACCTGCAACCACTAATCCTCTCTTCAAAATCATTATTTTTCTTTCCCGTTATCCGCGACATAATTACTCGACGATAATTTATGTGTCTTGCAACTCGTGTGTCGTCCGTGAAATACAGACATTAGCGCTGATTTGAATAAATTTGAATAGCGTTTATCAATTATGAGCGCCGCACGTCGCTGCCGCCGAGCGATCCTTCCGCGTTTTTTGCATCGTATATCTTTCACCAGCAAAATATGCCGCAAACATATTTATTATCCTTTCTGCACTTTTCGTAATTAACTACCTGGCCCCGCAGACTTTGTTTTGCCTCTAATACAATTTTTTCATTTTGCTCACTCGTAAGTAAGTTGAATTTGCATAAAAATAACTATAATCACTCTGAATAATTTTATTTACTATTAAACGCTCAAATAAATATATTTAAAAAATTACAACAAAAAAATAAGGCCACATGTGCATTAAAAAAATTTGAATCAATTGCGTAATGACGCAAGTGTAAATTAGATACGTTTTTCCATAAATTTTTTTACAATTTTACACACTCTTATTTGTTTACTTCCAAAAAACTCTTTATTATTAGGTGCCTATGTCATAAGGTTTGGAATATATTTTTGATAATTGCCTACATATAGTTGGCACAGAACAGATAAAACAGACATAAAATGACATAACAGACAAAATTTCAAAACACCAAAACACGTCCCAAACATATAACGTGCGTTCAAAAAAAAACGAGGCTGCGTTGGTCATGGAAAAATTTTGTGCATCAATTTAGTGTAGCAAAATTTCGAACTGTCAGTTCGAATCTGTCAGATAGTTTTTAGGTTGGGTTCTTTGTTGACAATGGTTTCGTATACGATTATGTTGGGACAAATTTCAATAAATGGACGCGAAAGAGGGTAGCATAATGTTTATGAGAGCGATATACACATGTTATGGCATTTATTATAAACAATTTACATAAAATTGGTCCGTTTTATTTTGGTAGAAAATTTTAGACTGACAGTTCTTGTCATTTGTGGTTTCTACACTTGAAAGCCGATAAATTCCATGGCCAACTCAGCCTCGGTTTTTTTTTGAACGCACGTTAGTTACATATTCTGTAAATTGGAGCGCAATCGGTTTCCGAGTCTAGACTGGACATACAAACAAAAAAACAAAAATTCATTTTTATATATTTATATACAGATAAATATTACGTTAAAAACACGAAGGCAATAATATTAGGTTGTAAAGTAAGTTCGTAGAGTTTTCATATTTTCTTGTATTTCACAACGATTTGTTTGCTGTGTGGCAAGAGCTCTTTCTGCTCTACAAAACAGTGTTTTTGGTTTATTTGAATAATTTAATTTTTCATCATTTGTCAGGCTCAGAAATGAACCATCCAGGAGGCAAAAATCAGTATTTTCGACACCTGCTTTTCTTCGCTTTTCATCGAAGTTCAAAAATGTCGACACCAGACCGGGCGATTTTTGGCGGAACGGCATCAAAAAATTGGTCGAGAGGTTTCCCGAGGTCGTGAACAGCAACGGAGAATAATACATCATTGTTTAATTTATTGTTATAATTATTGTTTTTTGTGCAAATAAATCTTTGTCATAAAAACTACTTTCATTACAACCCAATACAAATTTATCGCTTGCGTCACAAAGAATTTTACGAAAATAACGTCAGGCCGTCATCATCATTAAACTTCATAACGAAACTGTATTCGTATGTCGCATGCACCGTCTTTTAAAATTCCATTTCCTATGGATTTTTTTATTTGTTTTTTTGGTGGCTTTAACGCGACCTGCGGCGCCAATTTATTTATTTATAATCTCCGCTATGATGAGCCTTAATTTCTGATTGGCACTTATTAATTATGTACAAAGTGCACCAGTAAGCTAAAAAATCAACAACTCAAATCAAATTGTGCTACATATTAATTGATTTTTCTTTTCATTTAAATAACAAACAAACAAACTTATGCATCACTTCTTTGCATACATTGTCCAAAATTTCCATTATCCGACGTGGTATTATCTAACTTGAATGTTTTAATTTCAGTTCGTGCGTCATCTAACCAGCATATTATGAATTATGTATTCATCTTCATCCAGTCATACATTGTTTACAAAACCTTTATCAAGTTCTTTACAGCAAAAACGCGGTCTTTACCTAGCCGTATTTACAAATCGCACAACTAGTAAACAATAGAACGCAACCAATTAAAATAAAATATATGTAATTTAAAAAATTTCTGTTTCCGGGGCACACTCGTGTTCTCGACGTTCCGAAAACGCCGAATAGGAAAAGTGTGTAACGGGAAAGCACCGTATTTCCTCTTTGCATAATTTCTTTATAAACACTTACTCTCGGCGGCCTGTTGGTCTCTGTGACCCTTGCTAAGAACCAGACATGTGGCCAAGATCTTGTCGTCGTTCTTGAAAGAGCCGCCCAGAGTGGAGTCGTCTTCCGAGGTGAAGGTGGTAGAGCAGAGTACTGCTCCCTTGGTGGTGACGCATTTGACAGCCGGCGGTCTGCTTTTGAGGAAGACCAAGGCGTCTTTGGCTGCCTGCGCGACTTTCTTGACGTGTTGCGGATCCAACGAGCTCCTAGTCGAGGGAGCGGGCGACTTACCTCCCCTACTGAGACCCTCCAGCTCGCTCAAGACTGGCGGCACAAAAACGAAAGACGATGAGTTATACCGACGTGAAACGTCACAATACCGTGACGAAGTTGAAAAGTGCAAGTACACGCCTCGATGTCAATGCACTCACTCGGCAGGTGCACGCACAATACCGATTTTTTCTTCGCGAAGAAGTTGCGAGTTATGCAATAACGCGGAGCATTCTTGACGCTTACCTACAATGGGCACCATGAGGGTGTAGACGTGCGAAGCGGCTACAGAAGCAATGCGGTCCAGATGGTCTATGAAACAGTTGGTGTCGGGCACGAGGTACTTCGGCCGCACCTCGATGTGCACGCTGACCACCGCCTGACTGAGTATTTTCTGGGAAGCAGAAAGAATAGGGGATTTGAGGAAAGATCGCCGGATATAGAGAGCGTTTACGGTGTTTTGCGTGTATATGGGAGACGACACACCTCGCGGTCGGCTTCGGCTGTCTCTTCTGCGAACAATCAGGCGACAATGTTTCGTCGAGATTTATTGCATCCTCCGGGGATGGTCTGTGCGGCTGCATATCGGATTTAATACCGCCGTCTGCCGAGGAGACGACGGTAACGGTACACGTGCGGGAGATCCGCCAATCATCTCGACCGGTAGATTGGCACAGGTCCAAGACTGTAGTATATAGTATGTGTATGTGTGAGTGTGTCGCACGAGGAAGTGCCCGTGCTGCAGCATGCACGCCCACGCTTTCCCACGGCCCGCTGCAACGGTTCCTGATCGCCTCGGAATTCGAAATCGCGCATACAATATTATATTGATCGAGACTCGGACCCACTGACCCAAAATTCGTCCCCAAAAAATCACACACGATCAAAATTAAAGCGATGGGAGAGACCGTTTCGGCCCTCGAAAAATACACCGCGACTACAGTTACACGCTGTGCGAATTATTCAATTTCACGATCTAACGGCTCCTTAAAGGAGCTATTATAGACTTTTTCCAATAACATACTGAACTTCAGAGAATAGCCAATAACAATGGAGTACCGCTGTAATGAAATTGGCATATTGCAAAAAGAACGAGGATCGGCAAATTGACTGCGATGACCGTAATTGAATTCGCGTTAATTAAGAACAATCGACTCGGGGACCCGGTAACAACGACCTCCACGTCACGGACCTGTCACGCACTTTGCCCAAAATTCGCCAGTCAAACAATACATAATATGTAGATATCCCAGGCTCAACAGGAGACTGTCAGTAATAAGAGTGGTCCTCGGGTTAGGGTTTTACAATTTTATTGGACCCAGATGCAGTTGGATCTTTCATTTATAGAGAGGTTAATAAAAAAATATATATATACAAATTATATACAAATATACTTTCACTTGGTTCTTCTTTGCCCAAAATAGACATTATTGGAATCCAAGCTTTCAGCAGAACGAACCATCTCAATATTATTATATTATTATTGTGTCTCATCGCCAGGCGGCTGATGTTGATATCAATTTAAAAACAACTGTACAGAAAATCACAATTTATTACTTAAAAAAAAACTAGTAAAAATTATAACAATGGTATGAAAAAATATTTTAGTATTTCTCATTGTAAATCTTTATTTGTATTGAATCATCTGTCAATTATTTCTGGAAGAAAATGAGTAGAATTTTTGCAGTTTGTGTAGGTTTTTACAAATCTCTACACGTTACTATTTCAAAGTTTTTTTGAGCTCTTTGGATAAAAAAAAGTCGTTTGGTGTCCACAAAAAAAAATTATTGGTGACTTCAATTGTCCCTAAATTTGATAATAATAATTGTAATGGTTATTTCAATGCGACTATGTTATTCTCAACTTGTGATTTTACCAATCGAAATGTTGCTTCGAGAACTATAGTCTTTTGCAGCAAAAGGACATTTTACTATTTTACCTCAATCATTATCTACTGGTGCATCTAGAGAAGCCCCTAAATATAACTCAGACGGATGTACAAAAAACGCACATTTACAAATTGACTTTTTAGACACATGTATAAGTTCCAGAGCAGCTAATTCATGATCTTTACCACATTTTGTTGAAAAGGTCGAAGCATTTTTAAACAAATAACAGTTTTTGCACGAGTAGTTTTATCTCTCATCTTGAAAATACGACCAAAATTGCTCGCTTTCACTGCTCCTAATATCATTCCGAGATTTTCCTCGACTGTTCTCACTAATTCAATAATTCATTTCCAGCATTTTTTCAATTTGTTCAAACATTCGTCTATAATTTATATGTTTTAGAGAGGCGTAAATTATCCATAATATCTACTTCTGCTTTTTCATAATTTCTATCAGATCCAGTAGAATGCTCGTTAGTTTTCTGCTTTCGTTCTAATTTTAGCTTCCTATAACGCCATATTCTTGTTGCGAGAATGTGCAAACACATTCGTGAAAACGACTTTACGTGCCATTTAAAAAAATTTAACTTGTGATGTTTTGTTTTGGACGTTTTTATTAATCATTGTAAGTACTAAGAATGTGATTTAATTATTGTTGATACCAGCAATAGATTTTACAACCTTTCGATTATCGACTGCAAAAAAGCGTTTTTTCCGCATGGTTACTGAGAAATCGTTTTATTTGTAGACATCGTATAGGTATGCAAAATTTTGTAAAATAATTAGCATACATCTAAAACTATGACAAATAGACAGAGACAACATAGATGCACCGGACTCAGATAGAAAAGAGGGACTCGAAAATGGAAGAAAAACTGGGGTATTCCGTTTAAAATAACAAATATGGAGTCCATTTCCGGTATAAGAAAAAGTGCCGCCAAATTGAAAATACATAACTTATTTCCATTCAGAATGGTTAATTTCAGCCCTGTTCCAAATTTTAAGTTCATAGCCCTATAGGAAGTTCAAAATTTCATAAAGACCGCTTAAAAAAATAACCCTGTATGTAATGCAAAACAAATCGATCTGATTTATGTAAAATTTATTTATTTCTAAGATTCACATAACGTGGTTTTTATGCAAACCGATGAAAAATTAATCTTATTTGTATTATTTAATTCAGAGTTTTTTATATTGCGTTCTCTCCATATAACGCGGCAGAAATTAATCGCGAGATAGGAGGGTTGACTCTAATTGCAACGATTTACATCGGTCCGAGCCAACAGTAAATAAAGGCAGATAATAAAACAGATAATAAAAATTATGGGTTGAATATCGGTATTTCCCTCTTTGCTGACGGCCGATGTTCTAAGAAATTTGTCTTGACATTCTGTTATCGTAAACATTTTAATCATCTATAGAATTTCCTAGAGAAGTGTGAATTTTAATTTGTATAGTGAAAGCATGTCTTTAGGGCAGTGCAGGTCCAAATTTTTAGATTTCTTATCTGTTGCTTAATTAATTCATGTAATTTTAAGCAACTTTTGTATTTTTTATAAATATTTCCTTAAAAAACTTTGGAAAAATCCTCTGTACCGCCCTAGCATCAAAGTTCCTTTATAGACAGAAAAAATTGAGTTGATATCTCTTTAAATAAAATAAAAATTTATCTATGAAAAAACCTTATTTTTAACATGGATTTGCCTGCCGAAATCTCCCCTTAATAACAATATGATTTACTGCAATTGAATTTGTTGATCTTTATCAACACTGCATGTACAACGTAATTTTTTATGTTGCTAGTTTCTTGGTTTTTTAGTAGCAACCCAAAAAGTTACGTTGAAATAATCCCAGACGTTGAAAACACCCAAACATACCTTGACTCTTTGCTTGTGCAATTCCTGCTGCCTCTGCGTTCGCTCCAGCTCCACCTTCCTCCACAGAAGTTCGCGTACTTCGGAGGGCGCCTCGTCCCCAGGCCCGTTTTGCAAGTCGTCCTCCTCTTCCTCGTCGCTGAAACTCTCCATGAGGACGTCGTTGTTCAGCACCTGCACATCTCATCATTACGAAGATCCTCTCGCCCGCTGCCACCTACCAAATCCTGCGCGGCCACCGGCGAATCTCTGCTGTTCGAAGTGCAAACGACCGAGACGTACTCCCTGAAATCGTCCTCGATTTCGAGTTTCAGGACGGGCGGTTCAAGACCGCACAGAAAAACGGTCCCGAAAAACAGCAGTTTGCTGATCCGCAATGAAAACTGGGCGACTTCGACGTCGAAATCTTTCGGTGCGTAGCTGACGTCGGGCTCGTTGACCATCAGCGGCGTGAATCCGCTCAGGACGCTGTCCTCCGGCAGCTTCACTT
This sequence comes from Eledona agricola, assembly GCA_964023215.1. Classification (NCBI taxonomy): domain Eukaryota; kingdom Metazoa; phylum Arthropoda; class Insecta; order Coleoptera; family Tenebrionidae; genus Eledona; species Eledona agricola. The sequence goes on along the minus strand of OZ026857.1, from coordinate 26,043,690 downwards.
GCTCGTAACCTGTAATAACGTCGCGTTTTTTCCGCAATTACTTTTATTTTGGTGAATTTACGTGGGCCGAAATTGCATACTGCCAGTAATTGGACGCGCCCAATTCGCGAAAAAGAACAATCGAAAACTGCAATTTAGATATACGTGAACGATGAAGAACGCAACCGCAAAAAGATGGTCTGCGCGTGTAATTACAATGCTGCGAGAAAAATCTTCGATTTTCGACGCGGAAACAAAAAAAACACGTCTCACGAACGACAGGTCAATTTTATTTTTCGCCGAAATCCTCTCTCATTTGCGAACGAACGACACCGCACAGTTATTTTGGCACGAACGTCCGTTAGGTGTTTGATTAGCGATCTTGATTAATGGAAAATCTGGAGCAATTTGAGCGTCGACCCAAATGACGAGAATAACCGCTGCTTCCGAATGGGATTCGTCTATTCAGCTGTCAATTTAAATAAAATCGCGCAATTCAAACTGTATACGTTCCCCGGAGTAATTGTTATTCGAGCGGGAGCCGACGGCTTTGCATAATTCATTAGCGTTAAATGAAAAATTGATGCGATACGAAAAAAGTTTTAATTTAATGGCATTGTCAAAATTTTTCGCAATTCGTAAACGTTTTTACACCACAAAAGTAACAGGCTGCACGCAACCAGATCGATTATCTCCGAAATCGGTCTCATACAATCTTTATAAACTCGCGCCCCAGAAAAAATGAGGAAACACGAGATCGCATTCGGATGTGTAATTTCAAATAAAAAAATTACAAAAAAAAAATAATCGAGAATAGACAATGAAAATTGACTAATCAGAGATTTACACTTGCACGGTGTTTGCCGTAATTTTACGCTACTAGGATTTCATTAAAAATACCTCTTTAAAATATGTTTGCGACTGGGGTTTTTGAAAAATGTCAGTGTGAAAATAAATTTGTAATAAAGCAAGGCAAAAACTTTATTTGGTTACAATCATGTATTCGGCAGCTGGTTATTTAGATGATAATAATTTTTGGGGAATGTGGCCGTAACGCCAGGGAGGCAGCAAGAGTCTTCTCAGGACAATTTTCAGAAAATTTTTCTTCTGAAAAGTCAAATCTAATACAGTGGTGTCGCGATAATCCAGACTGGCGGTAATCCGGATGCTCCCATAGTCCGGATTGAATTTTTGATAAAATGCGTACATTGTAGTCCGGATTTTTCTTGATTCTTTAATCCGGAATCACCGGAATGACTTCTGTAGAGACAAATGTACTGCATTTTCTAAGAAATTTGTATGAATTGTAGCTAATAAACGAGTTACGACTTGATATGTATTGCTTTATCAGTGGCTTTTCAATTTTACACTAGGCAAGCCAAAATAACAAATTTCAAGCGCAACCGGTAAAAGTCTAAAATTGAAACCAATAAAACCGAAAATTAATCTGAATAATAATACATAATACATATGTAATATAAAAAAGCGTACATAATTACTTTGAATTGAATAACCTAATATGATCAAATGCAGTTTTTTACTTGAAAATACCCATTTAAGGTTGTACTTGATAATCCGGATTATTTCATAATTCGGATCGCCATGGTTTTAATTGATCCCGATTAGCGCGACCCCACTGTAGTGTCAAAATTACAGTAACTCAAACATTTTTTGTAGCTATTGTTATTATTTTTGAAACCTAGTAACTGTCTTTATTTGGTAGAAATTACATCACACCTCGAGATGCCCTTCTGGGATTGGTAGAATTACAAATCTTGTAACTCAGTTATGTAAGCAGTAGTAAATCGTTCTCTTCCATTTTTTGACAACTTATTGTCGTCGGCAGGTGTCATTTTTCACTGGCGCGAGTCCTGAAAAACCCCGTATGATAAAACTGGCATCCAAACCGACTTCTAAAAATTTCAACGGCCGCAGTTTATACGACAGATTTATTTTCGGTACTGAACCGCACAGAATCCCGTTATCCTGCGTTCATTCGAGATCAGTCCGTGCGTTCGCAATCGTTTTATGCATCTGCATTTCTTCCAATCTAACACAACTGTTAATGAATTAATGTTAGGAAGTTAAGCCGTAATCCTTTGCCTTCAATTTAGTTACTGCCAACGCGATAATTTTCTCTGTTGGTTCTGTTCAGAATCGTCATTAACTTAATTAACATGTCCGAAGTTTGACGCTCGCTTTTGATGCGCTCATGCGATTTATTTACCTTCTCGATACTCTGAAATCAAGCCCAAGGCGGCGGTTTGGTCCATCTTCTCCAGAAGGTTCATGAGGGTTGCCAAGCGGGTCCAGGTGTCACCTGGTGTACTAGAACACGCGCGCACAAAATCGTAGAATTGCTGAAATTTGCTTTTGGCACGGACACATACCCCACTTTGAAATCTTGCGTCGACGGGGGTGGATTCCAAATCGCCGAGTGGCACAGCATCCAGTCACACCAGATCTTGACCGGCGGCAAAAGAACGTGGAGATCCTGAGGTAAGGAGTTGACCTGATCGCAGTTGCCCTCCTGCAGTAGAGAAACGCACCGTTCCAAAATCAAGTTGAACATCTGCAAAGATACAACGAGGGCGCGTTCCTGCAACTCGGAGCGGTAGCCCGCCTGCATCTGGAGCTGCGGATCTGAAAAATCAACGCGTGATTTAGTTATTGTTTGCGTGGAACGGAATGCGAGGAGGAATTCGATAGGTTTTTGCGGCGGTGCAAAAAAATCTCCTAATTGTGTGCCATAGCTCGGAGGAACCCGCCCGCGGGTAGGCTGTGCGTTCGGTTTGTAAACACGGCAAAAGTCGTCCGTTATATAGCATGATGATGGTCTTCGTAATTATCGGACATTCTTGAGCTGAACTGGCGCCGACCGACCTGCTGTGCTCTGGGCCTCATTAGCCGAGTCAATTTGCCACGGAGGCTATTACACATGTACGCGAGCGCTCTGCTCTCGCACCCTCCGGTAACGGGAGGAAGGGGGCTGTCCGTGAAGAAGCAGAAGAAGCGTGTTTTTGCATCGGTGCTGGAGGCCGCGCTTTGTCCCCGCTTGACCCCTACCAAGGCCGTTTCAAGGCCGAACGTTGGCCGATCTTGCAGCTTTTACGAGGCCGTTTCTTCACTTTGCTCTCATTATGGCTCGGTGATTCCGCCCCTGCCCCCGCCGCACACCTCCAACAATAAACGTTCCACACCATCGGTCCACGGTCATTGTCATCTCTTCTTCAGAGGGTCCACATGCCGATTACGTCGCTCCCGCCCTTGACCGCGGAATCGCGTTACCAAAATTGACGGCGACACCGCCGAACATGAATCCCTCCATGTCCAAATCATCTCAGTTTTTGCGGCTGTTCACCTCGATCGAGCAACCTTCACAAGGTTACGAACGTTACTCCGATGTGCCGGTTTTTTTCCGGACGAATTGCCACCGGAAATTCAAACCGAGATTCCTCCTCTTTCCGTTTCGTCAACTAGTTTATGCAGACCGGTCTAAAATTAAACCACGTTGACGGGAAAAACTGGCATACGCATGGTTACGGAGACATCTACACCTCGATCCGGAGCCGATTTAATTATGTATATCATCAGCGGCTTGATACCACCGAAGAAATGCAATTATGCACCTTGACCTGACGTTGATATCTCCATTATAGCATTGCACGATTCGCCTAGAATCCACGCATTACACGGGGTGCGTTCAAAAACTAGGTCCCTGATCTAACGGACCATCCTACATTTAGTCTTTTAACAACGAAAAACATTTGAAAAAATCGACGGCGATCCCGCTAATATACACAACTTATTAGAAGTTACAGTGTCCAGTGATATAATGACAAGAACCTAGCCGAAAGTAATAAATAATACCTACTTAGATATTTACGCCCGTCCTGAAATCGAAAAAAAATTCAAAACTAAATTGTAAATTTCTCTGTATGAATTTTTATGCGTTCACGTACACGCAATTACGTTACGAAACTAGTATTTTTCTGTCAAGGTCTAGGTCGGGTCGTTGACAATGGCGATTGTCGCGACAGATAAATCCGTGCGAAACGGTTTTCGACACTTGGCCCAAAAATCGTGTTTGGTTGACGTTAGATAACGCCGTGGCAGTAAACTTGACGTACGAAGCTAAAAAAAACAACATTCACACTTCTAAATATAGAGCAGGCCGAGGCATCGACAAATTGATTTATTAAACGGCGATAATCTCCTTCGGCTATGAATAAATTTTCATACCGAATGAATCACCACAATTGAACGCAGGGGGAAAACTGTTTGGGTTTACCCAAGGCCATTGTACCCGTCGAAAAATTACCTTTCAATTGAGTGCTCTCGATGGCGAACATGTTGAGCGCCAACAGTTGCAGGAACCTGTTGCTGTTCAGCGGGACCGGAGAGTGTTGCAGCAACGCCCGAAACTCCTTCAACATCTGCATGGCCGCCTCCTGGAAGCTCTCCATCCTGAAACACAAATCCCATCGATTAAACCGCATTCTGAAACGCAAGAGTAACGGTTTCCAAATTTATTTTTATGTTGGCGCCATTACGAAGATATATTAAATAAATAGCTGTGCGAAAGACCGAATTCGCGTCCGCTGCTTCCCAGCAACTTTTCAATGCGGTGACTAGCAAGCGGAATGATGTATGGTGACCACAGGCGAAGTCAAAGATGAGACTAATCTAACATATTCCGATTGTTCGTCGCATTTAAATTTATGGTGGTATCAGAGACGGCTATGTAACAATTCATGTATTATGCATTGTGCGCGCTCAGTAATTTGATTAGACAAGAATTTATCTAAGTGACGGCGGTGTCAGCTACCAATTTTCGATACGAGACCTGTCAGTTCTGCACAATGGATGAGCAAGGGCTCAAAAACCCTCAAGTCTTCGCCGCCGCTTATTATTATAGAAACCGCCGCAGTTTCAATCAAATCCGGGGCCTTTGTGTCTGCAGGGATTATATTTAAAGTAACTTGTGCCTTTTCGGTGTAACAGACAATAGATACAGAATAATTTGAGCGAGCCGACAATTGTTCGAGAAAATGATCTATAGTGCCATTCCAACAACATACTATATATATCACAACAACTACATAAATTATCATATAGTTGACATACAAAAAAAGTCAAAATGTTAAAACTGGCGGCAAAAAAGAATAACTAGTTTGGTTCAGTTCCAAATGTGGTAACACTTCCAGTACGGTTTGTAGAAGCTACCGAAGAATTTGTAGTAATTTGAAAAGTGAAGACACACATTAAAGAAGAGCATATTTGGCGAGGGACATGCTATTTCTACTCTACTATATAGCAACGAAAATAAAAGATATAACAAAGTTTAACCAAACACGACTATCCGCATTCTTTAAAAGACAACGAATGAAAAAATGTTTGTTCTTAGATTTCTCAAGAGAATGACGAACTTCGAATGCGGTCTCCGTAATAAGACGAAGAATGCGCAAAATTTTGTTCGTTTTCTCCGAGAAAGCGGTCGAGAATCGACGGAATCCTAATAGGAATTATAGGAAAACTGAATTTGGAATCATCGTTAAATACACATTAAAAAAAAGATGATTAATTTTTCTTATATTTATTAAACAGTCATTTATAATTTTACATTAAAGGTGTTCAAAATACGTTAAAAAAAGTACACTACCTTAAGTAATTGTCCACTTTGTACATACATTTAATAGCTGTCTTTACGAGGAAAAAAAAAGAAGCTACCGGATGTATGCAGGTAATTTTATTATGTATGTATGCAGTAATTGGTGATTTATTTCTTCCATGAGGATCTTGTAAGAGCAGAAATCTAACAATGTTGCAAAACGTTTCTTCACGTGATAATCGGTACAAATTTCACATGCAGTCAATAAAATTGTGAAATAAAATTTCAGTTAAACACACAAAATGAGAATTTAAACAATTGTTTTACTTCAAAATAATTAAATAATACACATTCGTTTTCGATTTTTTTCACTGTTCCTAAAATTATAATTTTTTTACAAGTAATGTGATATTTCTCCGTAGTTTTTAATAACATTATTTATAAAATAATAACCACGATCGCCTAACATAAATTTCTATAATCTTCCGAGATATAATGCCCAGAGAAAAGATTATGTAGTGACAGTCGGCGGTAACATTTCCCGACGCGAGATTAACATGAATCTCGTGATTATTATTTAAGGAGCACTAAAATTCTTATAATATTGAGCGTAGCCGTACTTAAATAATACATTAGATTTGCTTCGGCTTCCGCATTTGAAGAAGCAACTCGAGTTTGCAGGAGCGGAGCTAATGAGAGTTAACCGCCGGACAAGATGAACGCCTTTTTTACGGTTTCCTCCCGCGGATTAATTGGCGCCGATAAAACGCGTTACGATCTCCTCGTACGTTTAATGTACTTTTCCTTTCTTTCGAAAGGTGCACCTGTCGAAAATAGTATTCGATCGACTACTATTTACGCTTCAATCGTGCAAATTTAATTTTCGGAAGCCTGCAAAACAATTGCGTGTAATAAAAGAGTTGTGTACGTAATCCGAGGAGGATAACTCTATTACGGCTCGCCGCTTTTACTGTCATCATGTAAGTCACCGAGTAATAAAATTAGCGCGAACTGGCTCTCGTTCATAGTTGCGGATTGTAAAAGATAACTATAAAGTTTATAGCGCATCATCCGATATCTTCAGCGAGACTTCTGTATTGTTATTAGAAACGGCACTCCCTTCCTCCTCCGCCTTCTCCGGCGAACTTTATTCGAAACGTCGGAACGCTTGTCGTTTTTATTTTATTTTTTATTAAATTCGGCGTTCCGAAAAAACGAGGTAACATATACGCGCGAAACATGACACTTAAACCTGGATAAATGATTCTAGTTTCGCATTGTTGCAACCGGTATTATAACTGCCGGAGATGGGGTCATAAAAATTGTTCTTCGGCTTATATTTTCCACGCGACTTATTTCATTCGTGAAATGTCCACGAGCAAAAATCTCGCCGTACGGCTGCATAAATGGCTAATAACAAATTGTAATTTATGTCGAGTTTACATTACGGTCCCGTTGATGGTGTCTTTTGAGGCGACCACCGGATCGAATAAATCGTTTACTGTGGATACGCCGGCCTGTTCGATTATCTCTTCCGATCGGGAATCGCACCCGGAATAAGCGACGTCTTCAACGTCTTCGGATGACCACCGACGATTTTTGATTTTTGTGTGGATGTCGAGGGTGTGTCGACCGCTGAAGATGACTGACGAGAGGTCGCTGCACACTTCCTCGGCTCATCCGAACGTAACGGCTACGTGCCACAAAACAGGGAATGTCTGTCCAGAAAATCGATTCGCTTTTTGCAGCCTTGTTTACTCCTTTTACAATAACAATGGATTCAATTTGATTTTTTCCTCTCTAATCGGCTCGGTCCGACAAGTGCCGTTTAAGTCGATAAAATAGAAAAGTGTTGCTATTTGTAGATGCACCCGCTCGCTCTCACCTTATTTACTGTTAAGTTACTTATTAATTCATCCTCGTTTCCTCTTGAAAATATTAGCTGCCTTATCACACAAAACATGGTTAAAACATATCGGTTTTGCTTCAGGTTTAATCTAATTCATTTTTTATACTTACATATAAAATTAGAGCATCAAATTTTCTTATCTAGTTTTGTAAAAAAAAGAATTTCTATGAAATTTGGTATGGATGGATATCGGAAAAACACTTTGAAACGGGAAAAAATCGAATATACAAATGCATAACGTTGTACAGTGTGGAATAAAATTATTTTCATCTAGTTACCTTTGCATTACCCTTGTAAAAATAGGAAGTGCCGCTCTCCAAAAAAACGAGAGCGATATCCTAACCTCAAAAAATACATTAAAATTTCAAACTATGCGTCCAGATCGAAAATACGCCTCAATGATGAAAGTGTTCCCTTGCACGGTATAAATTTTTAGTCTTTGTTAATTCAATTCACTTCAATGAATTGTAATAACTGTCAACACAGATTACTCCAGATGACTGACTCAATGCAAATATTCAAATTATGTAACAGTTTTCAGATGGCGCATCGATCAAATTTTGCGGCAAATTTAAAGTCTCTCCTCACTTTATAGGTAGTAAAAATGCTATTATATTTTGAATATTTTATGATTTATTCTACAAAACTAATGTAAAAAATTGTTTTGTAGAATAAATCATAAAATATTCCTTCATTATTTACACGTCATACAAACAAACAATGTTATAAAAATCAATTTATTATATTACATAATTTAAATTAAACAAAATTATACCCAAAATGTTAACAATTACATTTCTAAGATAGGTAAAACTTACACATATGATAATTACTTGGGGTTATTATATAATAATGGAAATTTTGAAAGACTTGGCGGACAACCAATAGAGCAACCTGGCTTACTTCTTCAAATTCATACACAAAAATAAGGAATATCTAACGATGCCGAAAAGTATTTTTTGCAAACCCTCCACTTTTGCTTTAGATTGCAATTTTGAACATTTAGAGCTTCTTGCCACAGTTTCGCTTTAGAATTATGTAATCAGATTTCCTGAATTTGTTGTATTAATAAAACATTCCTCTTCACTTTTTGGAAAACAATGCAGTTTCTCCGCTTAGTTTCAACACCACAAATAATGTAAAAAAGACCCATCTTTCGCTTAAAATTCTTCACAAATTCAATATACAAGCAAGTTTTGACATTTACTGGCTTGATTACAATTGCAGCAAAATGCTGTTTTTAAAATATTAGTCAGAAAAAAGCAACAAGCGTAGAAACAGTCACGCTTTTTAAAAAAACACGGAATTGTACATTGTTCAATTTAAAATAGTAAAAATATTGGGCCTTTTATTTGAATTTAAATAAAAGTTTTTGTAGTGACATCTAGCGGTCGTACAAAGTATTAGCAACGACTACAGCGCCTCTACATTTGCTTATGGTATCTGTGACAAAGATGTCATGCGCCTAGTTTCAATGTGTAGAAAAAAGATAGTTCCGAACAAAATCGCTCTATGAAGTCAGTCATCTGGAGTAATCTGTGCTGCCAATTTGATTCATGTCATTTATTGATAGTACTATGAACTTAAAAAAAAAGAGCGGCGCAGGAAAATTTACATGTGAAAAGATTCCAAGACAATCATTTTGTTCCTCACTGTATGATTATTCTTCCACTACTGTTCTTTTTACCTTTTTAACAATTTTGGCGAAAAAAAATTCTGTTCGGTTTGTAACTCACCCAATTTTCGTGATAAGCTTCCCGTGCACGTGTAGATAGCTAATGACGAATCGCTTGTTGACTTCCACGCTGCTCAACATCGCCAGATCCTCCTCCTCTGAGTCCTTCTGTTCTTGGACGGCTTGCGTGGTCCGATGGACGCGTCGTCCCCCACCCGGCCTGATCCAAGTCTCGTGTCGCAGCGCCCCGGGTGCGTTTTCGAGATCCTCCGATTCCTTCTGCTTCATGTGCTGCTTGGCGCGCTCCAGTCGCTCCTCCCGTCGCTTGCGTTCGCCCTGTTCGTACTGTACAAAGACGCCGATTTAACGAAGCGAACAAATTAAATGCTTATTACGTCTAATCAAGCCGACGACAACGACGCGCAGATCATGCAATCAAATCCAAATTATGACGAGGTAATTTTGTATTAATACGTTGACGCGGATGCAGTCAATCTATCACGTTTTGAACGTAACGGCTCGCATCAACATGCACAGAAATGGAGGTTCACAATTTTCTCCTCTTTCCTCTAATAATCAGCGCCTGCTACACAGTACCGGGGTCACGGGACGAATCAACGGCGCATATACATTACATAGAAGAAACACTTGCATACTCAATTTGTTGCTTCGTCCCGGCTGCAAGACATACAAGAAGCCGCTACACAACCAAAACATACAAATAAATACAGAGAGTGTTCACTTGTCCCTTCGTTCATTTATATTAAATTTTAGTTAACTAATTTCAAATAGTGGACGCTTTTGTTGCATTTTGTCTTTTACGAATTTTAATTTTCCATGTGCACGCCAATTGAAGATAATTTCAAGAGCGGTACCACTATATCACCAAATTCGTCAAGTCATCCGAAAACCTAATATGGTTCTTGTCATTCCTATTAGCTTTATTTATATGGAATTTTTGTATAACCAAAGTTAAATAAGCTTACGTCAATGTACCCGTATGCTAACCGATCTTGTCACGATGAATAAGACCTAATGAAGCTCATTTGGTTAAATTTTTTGACTCCTTCAACACAATAATAAAATGTTTTTATATCGTCTGTAACAGATAGTCGTGATGATACATAAAAACATTTATAAGTAATAATTAAACCAAGTCAAGTGAACAGCCTCTATATAACACAATCGTCTGCGATGTATTTCGACTACCATACGTACGCTTATTTGATGAAGATACTGCATGTAAAAAAAATTATAGTTCGATGAGTATGCCGCAAGTGAGTCAAAAACAGTAATCAAAACTAATCAGTGTCGCCATCTAGCGGCGTTCGGCGTTCAATACGCACGATTTGCATTGAAGTAATTGTTAGGATGTGATTAGATGAGCAAACTTGAATAATTATATTTGAACCTACGCACGCATTACAACAAAAACGAATGCATGAGATGAAATAATACAAAAAAACGACCTTATCTCTGTTCATAAATAGTAAATCGTGTGCATCGAGTGCGTTTCGCAGATATGAATAAACAATTTGCTGTCATCGACCGTGTGATTCAAATCATTTGTGATGTAAAATGATTGTGATAAAATGTTCCAGAACAAAATAAGAACAAGCAAAGCTTTCGATCACATCAACCCAATCAACTAACTTGCTTGATTTGAACGATATGAAAAGTTTGCCGCAACAAAGAAATCAAAATGTATTGTGAATACCAATAATAAATAATATATCAAGTGAGCCACAATAATTTAGATTCCGTTCAAATGTTGTATACCAATAGTACGTATAAACAGCAACCACCACCACCACTATATAAAATTTATTGGGCCCCTAGTTTTTGATATACATACATGATGAATTCTAGATGAGAATACAGGACATGGATGCGCTTGATTTTTTTTTTCTCCCAACTTACACTAACTTCAATTTAATAACTGTAGTAGAGGCACAATGAAATACCCGTTCAAAATGGTCCTATGCAATTTTGATCTAAACCAATATTTTGACCAAGAATATGTTCAAAAAACAAAAAACAAAACAAAATTTTTTTAAATTTTATGACTGCTTTTATTTGTTTTAAATTAAGCTCAAAATATAACTCATGGTGTTTTGTTTATTGACCATGAGTTTTATTGTGGGCCGATGTTGAGCTAAAAAAGTATGAATTTTTTTACACCCATTACGACTTGAAATTTTGTCATTTCGAGTAACCGTTCTAAAAGGTAATAGAATGGAGGGAAGCTAAGAACAATTCTGTGATTTTTAATAATTGAAATCAACAATCCTATTCACATAAGCACGTAAATACAAAAGATGTAGTTTTTTTAGTATTTTATTTCAAAAGCAAAAAGCGACAGATTGGAAATTACAAAATTGTTTAAACTTTTCTGCGATGGATGATGTCCTCAAATGTAAGTGTTTAGCATCGTCCTGTGGCAAGAAAAAGTGCAATGTGTTGTTCGTGGTATTTTGCTTACGTCCTTAAATCGAGTTTAAAGAACTATTTTTATCGCTTCATTTTACTTGCAATTGCGCCACAAGGCCTTTTGAAGGCAAAGTTTAAACGAAAAAAAATTACAATGAGCCATAAGAGACGACGAAAACATTTAACAAATTCCTAAAAAAAAACTCGATTTGTTGCATTAGCTTTTGATATAAAATACTACTGAAAAAAACTACATCTTTTATATTTACGTGCTCAAAAATGGCCTAGTAATAAAATTGTTGATTAGAATTCTTAAAAATCACAGAATTGTTATTAGCTTCGATGCATCCTATAATTTTTTGAGGCTGCTACTCGAAAAGACCAGATTTTAAGTCGTAATGGGTGTATAAAAAAAATTCATATCTTCTGAACCCGACATCGACCCACAATAAAACTCATGATCAATAAAGAAGTCACCATAAGCTACATGTTGAGCTTAATTTGAAGTAAATAAAAGCAGCCATAAGATAATTTTTTAATTTGAAGGTCAAAATATTGATGTCAAGGATTTGAGCTCAAAAAATTAATTTGAACGCAATGTACGTAAAATAAACAGTACAAACAGTGTAAAATGTTTATATGAACAGAATACTTAAGCGTGTGAATATCAGTGAAGTCTGGTCCAACGCTGCAAATTTTCGGATTTTTTCAGTCAGGGCAGATTTGGTGAAGAACAAATACACTACTGTCACCAACTGACAATTGTTCGAAAATCGGTTGGAACAGATTTAACGCGAACGACAAATCCACCACCAAAGAAACATTAAATTAAAATGCTTTATTCGATAGCGATACATCGGATATACTGATGCGTCGTAGATTTTGGCGTTTTTACCGTTAGCCTTTTTTGTCATGTGGCGATAAAAGTTGTGGGGGTTTTTAAGCCTTGTCCACACCAAAAAACATTGTTGACAATTTTGTTGATAACGAAACTGTTTTTGACAAAAGTTATTAAAAATGTTACCAATCTGTCTACACTAAATAAACATTGTTAGTATTGGTGTTATTGAAAAAGTTGTTCCATATAGTTTTTAAAACATTGCGTCCTCGATTTGACATTATTGAAAAAGCTGGACCATGCTGTGGCAAGACGTCCAACTTGTTTTTGATTAAACACGTGATTTTAACACATACAGTCTCCGCGAATTTAATTCAAACAATAGGCAATTAAAATACTACGCTTAATCCGTTTTTATTTAGTTACAAAAGAACCGGCCGAATTCGGAAAATCCCTTCTTAGTGTTCACTTTTAGCACATAAGCCACCCGTATCTAAAATTTTAAGTCGCCAACCCTCACAATTTGGACATTGCGTTAATTGTAATGAGTAAGTCAGTGAGGATACTTTGCTTTATATTACTCAAAGAACATAGAATAGATAGGTTGTCCAGGGATCCATGGAACTTTTAATATACTTTATTTTATTATTATAATTAATTGTATGTCAAAACTCTATGAAAAAAATTACAGAAAATACATGACCTCTTAAAACATTTACTAATCGTCCTGTAACATCCTGTATTTATCATCAGTCAAATAAAAGTGATTGCCATAATGAAATAAAACCCGCCAGATGCAAGTTTTTGAAGCAGTGCGCCTCCTGCCCAAAAAAACGAAATCAATTTCACAAAAAAATTGTGGACCAGTTTTTTAGTTGCAGCTGACTTGAAATGCCAGGACATAATTTGCGATCGAGTTCCAGATTCTCGGGCAACATGGGCCACACATCTTGTAGCATGGTCCTAAATTGTGATTTTCATCTTTATGCAAAAATAAAAACACACCGCTTTGCAAATAACGATGAAATGATAAAGGCGGCCGAAAACTTGTCTGGAGATGTGCAGAGTGTATCCATTCAAAAAATGGAGGGCGCATATTTAGTTTAATTCTATTTTATTTTTGAATTTTGTCCACCAATGGACAACAGATTGTCAAAAGAAGCAAGAATGCCCACAAATTTGTAATAATATTTTGTAACCATGAATTAGTTCGACGCCTACGAGTAATTATTATCAAAGAAATAATGTTTAAAAATGTTTAAATTGAAAATGGTTTTAACTAGTTAACAAATTTCATTTTATAAATAGTGTAACATGTTTTAAACCTAATTATCGCTTATAAAATGAAAAATATTACGTGTAATCTAACGACTCGAAAAACAAAATAGTACAAGTAAAGTAGTTGAGTCAAAAACATACCTTTTTTCTGTTGTCGTAGAACAAATTAGTCAAAGACTCCTTGGCCGAGGGAACGGGATTCGACGACATCAAACTTCTCATGTAGTAATACACAGCATCCAATTTTCTTCGCTGAAAACGTCCATAAGTTTACGACGCTTGGAAGCAGTAAAAAATTCACTTACAGCATACATTGCAAGAACTGCCAACTGGTTGTATGGTTTTCCATTTTTCGGATTAATTTCATGCGCCTTAATGTACCACTGACGACATTTGCCATAATTCGACGATTCGTTCACTTGTTCGCGGTATCTACCCAAGTCGCCCAAGAACAATAACAATTTTTGGGCAGAAATCAACGCCAAACCAACGTAGCCCAAACCCCTTAAATGGGTGGTACTGTTTGTGCCCAAATAGTTGTTCAGCTTGAATTTGTAAGTTTCTTCCAACGCCTCCAGAAGACTTTCTAAATAGCTACTACCCTCGTCGATCAAATAAAATACGAAACCTTTATACTGCTCTTTGTTGGCGGGGTCGTTGGTGATTGCTTTCCGGGTGATTTCAATGATGTTATGATAGAGAATCTTCCACAAATGCTGTTCCACGTTTTCGGTCTGACAAAACTTCAAATCTTTACACAACAAGTACTTCAGCGCCTCTTTCAGAAAGTCTCTCAATGATTCCGCCGTCCCCCAGTTGATAAGTATCATACCCGAATTGACAATACATTGGAGCTCGTTGTCTACGCGTTTGATGTCTTTGATCAAGTTCGGATAATGGCAAGAATTGAACCCTTCAGAGGACTCGTCATACCATCCAGGTCTGATATTTCCGAACTGATCAGTGGTGTACATTTGCGGGGGCACTTCTTCAGCGTTGTCGGAAAAACCAGGAACGCCCACTCTCGAGCTTTGCGATTTGACTATAATAGGTCTGGTCGGATTGTTGTGGTCGAAAAGACTTTTCTGCTGACAAGGTTTCCGCACTTCCGGATATTTAGGTTGATCTATGTGGATGGCATCCGGCGATTTTTGAGGCAACACCAAAACTCCAGCCTTCTTCACGTTGATTTTGTCGTCGCGTTCCGAGTTTCGTCTGCTACGATCGGAATATTCCCGTTCCGAATTCTGGCGGCTGCGGATTTCGTCACGCCAATTCTCTGGTTCCGTCGTGGAATCGCGACGATTGAGGTCGCAGCTGGGATCTCTGCTTGGGTAACTGGAGTCGCGATGGTCGCGCGAACGACAACGATTGCGTCGACCTCGCGACTCCTGAGGCTGTTTAAGGGGGTCGGGTTGGGGCCCCAGGCTGGAATCGCGCGGACGACTCCCGCTACGACGCTTGTAACGGCGACCCGAGTGTCTGAAAAGATGTTTTTTTCTACACACGAATGCCTAACTTACAAAACATGCTAAACGACAACATAAAACAGAACGGTTCATTTTTTACACATCTTGAAAATGAAGCGAATAAACATAACATACGCGGATAGAATAAATATGACGATGATCAATTTTGCATTAGAAAATAGTGCAAAAACACTGGCTTCACGCTTAAATAATTCGTCACAAGTCAAACGTCAAATTTCACCACGATCCAAGGGTTCCTGATTCGTAACTTTTTGTTCTAAGCACTTATAAGATCGCTTCCACCATAATAATTATTCCAAAAAGAACTTTACTAATTAAACTGGTGAAGCTTGTGGGCGCTCATGTTTAAGGCACTTTCCTTTTCTGAGCTTATAAGTATTCCCAACAAACAGAGTATAATTATTAATTTACACAGCCGACGCAGTCCAAAAAAGATTGCCCTTTTTTGCCACAAACCACAGAATTGTTAATTACTGAAATACGTTAGTTTTTTAGTTGTGTTATGCCATTATCTCTAAATACTTTTCATGTTATCACCTATTTATCTATAATAAATTGACTTTTCATCGTTTTTCATAAAGTAATAGGCACAGAAAAATGAGCTTCATATTCAATGTAAATTCATTTTTGGTCAAATATGACATATATATTCGAAAGAGAAAGAAAAAATGCATTATCTAAAACAATAGTTCGACGTTATTACATGATGTTAACGCGTGATGAGTAAAACAGCTGAATTCATATTGTTTCAAATTGGCTGCTATCTCCTGTCATTTTTTGCTGTTAACGATGCAGCGGCGCACCAGTTTCCGATTAAAATAAATTTTTATTGATTTTGAACATTTAACTATTAATATAATGGCAAAGGTAATGGCAATGGCAATGGTAAAGGTAATGGCAATTTGTAGCCCAGAAATTTAAATTTAAATTTGTAGCTTAGCGCCATACGAAATATACTCACTCGGACTTTGATTAAACTTATCCAAAAAAAAGTAAAAAAGGGAAGAAACGAACACAATAATTAAGTTATAAAAAAACCACGGCAAATAAAGAACAGATGCAAATGTAAAATGACAGTTCAAGGCACACTTAAATGCTCAAATATAACTGAAGAAGAGAGAAAATATGAGCTGGCCAGATATTTTTTTTTACATAGAATCTCTTGTAAAGAGTTTGTGCGTGAAGAGACCGCAAGGACGAAAAAATATTCAAGAATCTAGAAGAAAACAGTCTTTCGTGTATTATTTAAAAATACCAGATGAAAAGATAAAAGTATGCCGAACTATGCGAATACGTTTGGAAGGAGACTATTTTACATTGGATAAATAAACAAAGAAAAAATAAAAAGCAGAACCAATTTCAAACTAAATCCTGTTCTAAAGCTTTTGCAAAGGAACGGCAAGAATATATACCACAAAAAATATTTTTATCGCAATGGAAATCAAAACAAGCACTACATAATTTTTACAAAACTGCATACTCTTTCCATCGCCGTTTTTTACGACGTAGATTTGCAATATTTGAAAAACACGCTACCTGAAGATTACCGACAATGCCAATTTATCCCACGATTGAAAATAACCTTTATTTTCCATTCACATTATGTTAATTTGATTTATTTTTGTTAAAATTAATAAAACGTTAAAATAATCGCAAACCGTGATTATTTAATTTTTTAATCTTCTTGGAAAACATGCATCCATAATTTAAAATTGTATTTATCCAGAATATTTTATGGTTTATTTTAACGTGCGTTCAATAATAAACGAGGCTGTGATGGCCATGAAATTTATCGGCTTTCCAGTGTAGAAACCATAGAAAATCTAAACATTGATTTGACGAATGTCAAGATATGTCAGTTTACCATCGAAATAAAAAACGCTAGGATAGTTTAATTTTATTTATTAATGAGCATTTTTAATAATCATTGGTTTTTGAACCTTTGAATCCAGGCAAATCCGAATCTTTTTTTTCTAATGTTTATTGTGTAATTTATAACTCACTAGTTTTGTCAACATTCGTGTTTAACTATAGGTATATACAACGATTCGTAGGTCACAAACATATTATTTTTAAATTGCTATTATTATTATTACTTAAATGATGGGGTAAAAAAAAATGGTACTTTAAATAAAATGTAAACACGCAAAAAAAATTAATGAAAACTTTAATGAAAGACAATCCGTAATTAAACTCCAAAAACAAACAACATTTATCGCAATTGCTTTCGATTTTTTGCCGTAACTCGTCTAAATTTTTTGGCCTACTAAAATAATACACCTTCGGACCTTCGAATCCAGGCAAACCCGACCCTTTTTTTTCTAATGTATATTGAGTAATATAACTCCCTAGCGGTCGACGTCCGTGTTTAACTATATATACAACGATTTTTGAAATATTAATTGAGAATACAGTTGCTCTTAAACTGAATTGGTAGGTCTCGAGTTGCGCATAGAGACTGATGACCCATGAAGGTTGACGAGATAAACTGAGTGGTGCCCAAATATTCTCAAAACATTTCTCGGTTTTGTGACTGACTCTTCATCTATCTATTCATGAGTTACAGTAATAAATGAATTAATGAACCGTCCTGTAAATTCAGAAATGGCACGACAACCATTCCTGAATTAATAAGACGAGTCACGATTCGCCTCGACAGACAAAAAGAGGAGATACTGTAACAGAGAATAGATTGATGATTGGATTCACAACGAAAGCGGGAAATGTTTTGCACTTTTTTTATCCCATTGTCAACAAGGAAGCTAACCTAAATATGAACAGACTCGAACTGACACTAAATTGATGCACAAAATTTTTCCATGCAGCCTCGTTTTTTTTTTGAACACACGTTATATTTAATGCGCAAAATTTAAAAACACAACCAACTGTATTTTTGTGTGTGACTATAGACGATCAGAATCATTTATTTTAAGATTTTTTCGCTTTCCTGTAAAATGACAAAAACGGATTTAGCTGGTTTACACTCTACAGCGACGAAATACTTTTTCAAAATCTCATTATCATTATTTTAACGAAGATTTATACATTGTTAGTGCCTCCTCCACGTCTTTATCTTTCTCCATGTGTTAGTAATTCACTAGTATTAAATCCATAGAAAAAAACCATGTTATTACAAGTTACATTTTTAGGAAGCTTTGAGAATTGTATTGCGCTCGTTTTAAATAAATCATTTCATTTCTTGGAATCCAATACCGATTTTTCGTAGATAATAATACTATTAGAACCAACACACTAGCACTAGATATATTGTTAGAACAGGACTAGAACCAGAGAACTGCCAAACAAGTACCAATACACCAAAATAATTTATCTTACTTTCTTGATTTTTTGGGATTTGTGAGAGTGGGTGGCATAGATTTAATGCCGATTTCGACTAAACTAGCCACAGAGGAACTCCTGGTCATGGTGTCGCTCAAAGCTTCAGCTTCTAGTCGTTCATTCAACTCTACTTCTTCGCTCCAATCCTGAAAGCACACTTTAATAATCCAGCTCTTGATTCCAAGCCTAGTCTTTACCAAAACAGTATTGCTATTCAATAAAACAGCAGAAGGTTTGATAAAGGGGGTTTCATCGATTGTAGGAGGGGACACTTGGGAAGGACTCTCATCTGGTTCCTCTTTAGGACTGTCTGTGGTTCTCCCATCAATCTCATCCCAATTCTCTTCTTGCACTTCATAATTTTGATTGTTACTATCATCCCTGGTCGTTCGATTTATGAACTGATTCCGTCTGTTGCTCCTATCCCTCCTGTTTCGTCTATAGTCGTAGTTCCTCCCATTGTTGGCTGGCGACTGTGATCGGCTCTCCAATCTATTTAAATAATCGTTGCTTCTCGTGTGCCAGTTATCGTTATTTCTAGAGTTTAAATTATCATTGCTTCTGGTACGCGTGTAAGGTGGCGTGGGCGGGCGCGAGTTGCACGGGCTTGTAATTCCCATGTCGGGTGTCCTGGATCTGTTGTTGTAAGTTGCGGGCTCATACTCTTGAAGCAAGCGCCCCCTGCCTCTGTGTCTGTTAGGTAAGGTGCTGTAGCCCATATTGGAATAGGAATAGTTGTTCTGGTAGTTATTGCTGCCTTGGAAAGTGAGACTGGCGCCGTTCCAGTTGTCATCCATGGATTGGTTCAGTTTGTTCTCTTCCAACTTTTTCTTCTGAAACCTCGGCGGCATCGTTATTTTGTGGGGTCGCTTGTCGCATTCCAGTCCGATTGTGCTGTGCCTGCGGCCGCTGGGTGGCTTTGAGTAGCTTTTCTCGTAGTTGCGGGGAATGGGGTGTGCGGACGGCTCCACGCTCCTCGTGTCCCGCATTCTCTGCCCGTTGGGCATACCGCGCGGCTCGGAGCCGTGCCGCGCCTGCCTCCACTCGTCGTCGGGGTTTTCATCGGGGCCCCGACGACGGTTGGAGTAGCGCTTGGACCTGGGGTCGCAGTTCCCGTTGCTGGTGGAGAACCGCTCCTCTTGCATTTCACGCGCGTTTGCTACCGCTCGGGGCACGTACAGCACCTGTTCCGGTTTACGCGGTTTTCTTTGAGCGTTGGGGTCCGCGTTAGCAGCATTCACATCTTGATAAGGTTTAGATCTGGAGAGGTTAGGTTCGAGTTCAGACTCTTCGGTTCCTGTGTTTGATTTTCTCAGGGGTCCGCTGCCTGGTCTGTAAATCTCCTGCTGTGGTTTTCCACGTCTCATATTTCTGAAAAACGAACATAAACAATGGATCGCAGATGTGCGAAGAGTTTGAGGTTAGGTGGAGGGAGACGAGTGAAAAATTAAAGTTGGGAGTCGCATGCGGGAGTTAGCGCTACAAGGGCGATAAATTGCAAATTGTGACGCATTTAGCACTGGGGCATTATATAAAATTGATTCGGATTGCGACAGAAGGTGACACCTACCAGCTTCTAGTGCTTTTTACACTCTTTCGCATCGACCGACCGACACTTTACTTCGTCCGTAGCGAAAAACCGACTTTACAACAGAAATGTTTCGTTTTGTGATCGAAAAAAAGGAGTGATCGACACCGTTTCATTAAATTATCAGATAAATCCCCGAATTTTTTGAAATAATATATCGTTACGAAATTTTGACATTCGGCGCCAAATTCAAACTTCAAAGCTACCAAATTGTCGCGATGAATGTGCGGAAGACGAAAGTGGACAAAGATAAGTTGAGGGGGATGCCGCAGAGGAAGTCCATGGCGGGACCCACTCTCCTGGGCACCTTCACCCAACCCGGAGCCATCAGAAAAAGCATCGTCGCCGACGCTTTGGGCAAACAAATCAACCCGAGCTTCGATCACGACCAACAAACGGTCAGTCTTCAGCACCAGTTGCCGACGAAGGATTACAGTTCGCTGGAGGGGCGCATTAAAATGGTCTCAGTAATGTGCGACCAGTCCCCGTCTTGATATCCTTGTATAAAAAAGTTCTAGAGACGTGGGCCGAGAGATTCTCTGCTGCAAGTACAACGAAGAGTTTGATTATTTGGCGGCCGGTTGTTCCGACGGAAGTATCATGTTGTACACTGTCGACACGAACAGTTTCGTGTCCACATTGATCGATAACGACATTACAAAATCGACGGCACCCGTAACCGCAATTCAACACCGACCAGTGTCAAAGAGTTACCCCATCAGCAACTGTTTCACGTGCACTTGTAACAAGAGCCACGAACGACAATTTGATGCTAGTTGCAATTTTTAGACGCTAATGGTTACGTCAAGAGTTGGAACTACAATTTCAATCAGTGTCTTTACACGATTAAAGAGACCAGGGAGACTTTTGGTTTGACCTACCATCCCAGATATCCAAAGTTTGTAACTTATGGTGATGACTGCAAAATTTACTTGTACGATGAGGAGAGTCGGACACAGGAACGCATCCTTTCTAGCAGGTTATCCCTGATCTCTTAGCTACAAATTCTAGCGTTAGATTAAAGTTCCACACAAGATCACACAAACCGCTTCTGTGGCGGTAGCGATAGTGGTCGCGGTAACGATTGCCATTAGATATAACTTATTGTTTTGTATGTATTATATCGTTCACACAGCGATCAAAACACTCAAGTCACAATCGAAAATTAAAGAAAAAACTCTCTTCATGCCTTCCAAGAAGATGATATAATGTATAAAATGTTCATGGACCCATTGTCGTGTTTTTTGTTAAAAATACAAGAATACGCTTGTATAATTAGTAGTGTCCGACCGAAACTAGTTTTTACGGCCGAAACCGAATTTCGGCTTCAGTCTCAGTTTCGGCCGAAACCGAAATTTCATGTTTTCGTGGGAAAAACAAAGTAAAAATTATCATAATCAGTTTTTATTATTATTTTTTAACCAATCACATATTAATCATTCAGCCTCTGATATTTTAAGTAATCATTAATTTATCATATCATATTATTACCCCCCCTTATTTAAAAAAGCACTAATAAATATACTTTTTTTTAATATTATGAAATAAAATAAAGGCTACAAAACAAAATTAATGCGTTTAAAGTAAAAATAAATTACCTAGTAAATTCGTGTAGGTAGGTACACAAAAAAAACAATATTTCATCTTAACAAGAATTTTTTTTTTTTAATCTTTGGTCATTTTGTATGGTACCACATATTACTCTGGTACTCTTGTTAACAAACTACAATAAAATTCAAATTAATAAGTCCCTATCTGCCACATACAACAACTAAATAAATATTTTTGAACCAAATAATCTTCAATCGAATGTATCAAAATAAAAAGAGCTTTGAAAAACCTCTCGAATGCAGTTTCGGTTACAGGCCGGATTACAGCCGAAACCGAAACTAGGTCGAAACCAGTTTTTTTGCCGAAACTAGGCCGAAACCGAACCCGAAAGTTCGGTCGGACACTAATAATTCGTATCCTATACTAAACACACCCAATAACGCTCTCTTTCATCATCTTCTAAAAGTGAAACCAATAGTAAACATTCTTCATAGAATGTAACACAACACAAAAAAATGCACAGTTACAATGTTTTCATAAAATAAATCTGTTTGTGTTTAAAATAACAACCGCGATCAGGCGTTAAAATCGCTTAGGTAAGTTTGGTTCTGATGAACTCTCAATAACCACTACGGCCGCATTGATACTTGATAAGAATGTTACTAAATCTAGTAATTGATTGATTCTTGAATGCCTGCATTCGTAAGCCCGTAAATCCTTGAATTTCTACATCTTCCCTTTATTATGATATTTACGTTTAGACTTTAATTCTTGCTTGAAAAAGCTGAAGTTATTATTACCTAGTAATGCCCGACAGTAACAACCCCAAAATACACGACGGCCACACGTCCAGAGTCTTCGCCGCGTGTTTTCACCCGCGATCCAACTACGAATTGTTGACTGGAGGCTGGGACGACGTCATCCAGTTCTGGGACTTGCGACAACCCCACGCCATCCGCCACATTTCAGGAGTGCACATGTGCGGCGAAGGTTTAGACATCAATTACAAAGGATCAGAAGTGTTGACTTGCGCTTTTCAATCCGAACGTCCCTTCCAGATCTTCGACTATGGAAGTGGAAATTTTATCGGGACAATGGCGAAGAACGAAGACAACAGCAAGGTAACATTGTCTGTCGGTGAGAGACATTTAACAATGTGATTCAGTTGTACATCGGGAAATATATCACCAAGGACTATGCGGTATGTGGCGGAACCGCCCCTAATCTTTTCCGAGTTATAGATTTGAACTCTTATATGGTAAGTGTGCTGAATGTGTTAAACTTTTTATTGTCGACCTGTGACGCAACACAGAGCAGCGCTTCGGTGATGGGTTTACCATCGGCGGTGTATTCTTTAGATTTGGGTCCGCCGAAGAAGGGCGCCGCCGCGCACCGCTCCGACATCGGGGGATTGCCCCAGATTGCATTCTTATCAGGAAGGAAATTATACCAAGTGGACTTTATTTAAACAATCGCTCTTTATTGACATCTCGAAGCGATACAATTGTTTTATTTTTTATAATACACGCTATTGTACAAAAAAAGAGTAAACTATCACACAAATACACACAAAGCAAGAACAGCATTAACTAAATTTTCTATCCTACCGAGAAAATACAAATAAATGGGTTTAAAAAAAAAAGAGGTCGAACAGAAACAAGTTGAAAGTTTGTTGCCTGGAGCTTGAGCTTCGTGGTACGCTATCCCCCGCGCAACAACATACAGGACTAGATTTTTTGACAGCCGTGTCGGGTGATGTTGATGTCGAAGTGTTAGAAGATAAAAACTAATCAAGAAACTCTCCTGCTCGCGTTATTTATTATTTGGTTAAATGGTCCACAGTTATTTATTTTTTGGCAGTGAGAGAGACTTTTTTTGTTGCTGCTATTAAACGATCACGACAAGCAGTGACAAGAAAATTTACAACGGTCGAAAAATATTCTTGCCTATGTACATGAAGCACACTTATCTTAAAATTTATTTTGCACTATTCAGTTTGCTGTTTAAAGCCTCGTGACGAACTTTTCGAGTCGCATTTTCAATAGCAGCTTTTTCCGTTACTATAGTTTCATGTGATGAGCGGTTAGAAGAGAGAATGAGACAGATAGAGAGGTACAAGCGAAAAAATAGAGTCGTTACCGAACAAGCACTTAATTACAACAAGAACGCAAGAAAGAGCGCAGTCACAGCCGTATTTTTTTGTAATTTGAGCATTACATAGTGTTATAAAGTGGATTGTTGTGCCGTGGTTTAATGGTGAGCCTGGCTAGCGGATGACTTTTCCCGTACTGTTGTTGTTTCTTGGTGGCACTAGCTATCACCGAGGCCACCAGACACGGCGGTGCGTTTCTCACAGCCGGTATTACAGGCGGCCTCTCCGCCGTCTTCTCGTTCTTCCACTTTGACACTTCGACGCACGAATATCGCGCGTTTCGCGGAACGAACGCTTTACCTGTTTTAGATCGTTTCGTCACTTGTGCTTCCTGCTTGTTGTTCTCAAAGAGACCCAACAGATTCTTAACGTTCATCTCCACGATCTTCTCCTTGTCTTGGTGCTGACTGACAGGCGACGACGGGAGACTGTTCACTTTATTCTTCTTCGCTTCCACACTTTCGTTTTCGTTTGTAGTCTTCGCTTCGAATTCTTTCTTCAGACTTCGTACCATTCCTGAAGTCGAGGAACTGTCCGCTGATTTCGTGCTTCTAACGGGTTGTGTCATGAACGTTCGGTTTGGTTTCGTCGTCGAAACGTTCGACGTCGATCTGGACAGGGAGCGTTTCGGCGAAACCAAGTCGATAGAAGACGATTCCGGTGCGCTTACCGACAATCGAGATAAGCTCGACGTGGACTTGTCTTCACGCGGAATTTTGATGACGAGAGATATGGCACAGGGAGACGGCACTGTCACGTTTAAGCTCTTTATCAGGTGAGTGTTGATGGCTTCTGCCGGTTTGTCACGTTCGCCGCTTGAATATTCGAAGAGAGTCTCTGACGACGACGATTTTGTCATGGCGCCATCACTTGGTGTGCCCTTCGCCTCGATTTTTTGCTTCGTACGCTTCACCGTCCCGGGATGCCAGGGAATGTCTTCTTTGTCGTAGGGGAAAATCCCCGACGAACTCGTCTCAAGCGTGTCCGCGTGCACCACTTTTTCCCCTTTCTCGTTCTGATAATGTACCGGTCCTCGCGGACGCATGTCGTACGAACCCCACGAACTATTTCGGGACGGCAGCAGCCGCGTATCGCCCGAACCCCACGAACTGTGCCTAGACAGTCCGACTTCGTTCTGCGAACCTAACACCACCGCACTGTCGTACGAACTCCACGAACTCTGTCTCGACGGACACTCCCTCGCTTCGGGCATTTGCGGTTCCCCGTTCTTCTGCTGCTTCTTCTCTTCCCGATCGAAGACGCGATCCAGCTGATTCGAAAAGGGATCGCCGTCCTTTCGCGCGCTCCTCGCGACCGAACAAACGGCACCGTCCGGCAGATTTTTGATGACCGTCGAGGAAGTCCACACCGTCTGATTATTCACTACACTACTCTCAGTTTGAGAATCACAGAAATCACTTGTACTGTCGCAGGATGGCGCCCGTGGCGATTCATCGCCCGGATCCCACGTCTCCTTCTTCGACACCTTGGCTCGGATGTTCTCTTCGCTCCGGCTGTTGGATTCGAGCTCGATGACGCGGTCCTTCACGGACAACACGTCTCTGTGCTGCCCGGGAAGGTGGAAGAATTGATTGGGCGAGACGCTGTACGACTCTCCGTTGTCGCAGGGCATTAGGACGTGACGCGCTTGCGGCCTCTTGTCTTTAACGCCTTCCTTCTGACTCAAATCCTCGAGCGATATCGAGACGGGTGACCGCTCCAAAAACTCTTTACCGGGGGCCGGGAGATTGTCCGGCGACCAGGACTTGGGTCGCGCACCCATGCTTCGCAAGTCCTGTCCCGAAAGAGCGCAATATTTGGGAAGAATTTGGATGATAGGCGTTGGTTCGCTGCCCACCAGTATCTTGTCTGACTTGATGGAATCCGTCGGCGTCTTCAAGTTCGTTTCGCTCTTGCTGCGTTGCAGTTTTTCCTTGTTTTTCATCGCATCTAAAATGCCCTGATAGGTTTCTAGCTGCGACAAAAAGCTGGTATTTGGTTTGATGCAGTTGCGCTTGTCCTTGACGTAATGCAATGCAGTTTGGAAATCCCAGTTGTTGGCTTTCATCGCGTACGCGATCACCGTCGTCGCCGATCTGCTCACGCCCATCTTGCAGTGGACCAACACCTTCGAGCCGTTTAATTTGGCGTTTGTGATGTATTTATAGGTGTCGTCCCAGTACTTCAACAGGTCGGTTGTTTCGTCGTCGCAGACGCGCACGTTGAAGTAGTTAAAAGTTCCAGGAAAGAAATTGTCGATCTCACGGGTTACATTCAAAATGTGACCCACTCTGCGACAAAAACATCAAACACAATCTTCGAAATGTACAACGGCCGAATCGTATTTCTTACCCGTTTTTTTGTAACTCCTCGTAATTGGAGGCGTTCCACTCCGATCCGAGATACACGTGATCGAAGATCAACGTCGGCGCGTCCATCTGTCCGAGGATGGTCAACATCTCCTGGTCGATGAAACTCTTGTACTCGCCCAGATCCATGTCGAGATCTTCCTCCAACCTGTTCCGGATGTACTTACTGGTGACTTCGTCCAAATCCACCGACATCATGATCTCCTTGAGCGTTGTTCGTATCACCTTCTCGGTTTCTTCGCGCTCCGTTGGTTTGGTGCGGATCGAATCGGGCGACGGTGGTCTTTTCGATTCTAGATTGTCCATCGCGTGCCATTCGTTAAGACAGGACCTGTCCGATTCGATCCTCTTCTCATAATAATCGACCCAGTCGTGGGTCAGACCGCCTTGGAAGTAGTTTTGTTCGCGCGCCTTCGAATTCACTTTGTGCAAAGTTTGCAGGGCCGACCTGGATCAAAAAATACAAAATATTATTAAAAAGAGAATTTCTCAAGGTAAAAAAGAACAGCGCGAAGCAAATATGTACCCCAAGGACGCCTACTTGTTCGTATACATATTGGCGTTGGCATTTTATATTTTAAATAATTGCGATTGAGCAAGAAGATGTCTTGCTATAAAACCTGGGCGGCACACGTTGAAATTCTTGGCCACTTTTTGATACACGTATAATAATGCTAAAAAACGTTAAAATTCAGAAAATGCAGGATATGAAGAAATCACGATAATATGGCTATAATAAACCCCAAGAAATAAACATTAAATAAATACGAATTGTATTAAAAAAAAATGAAATAAGAACTGCAAAATTAATTTTGCCAATAAGCTTTATTAGTTATAATTTATTTACGTTGCTACAACGAAAAATATATTGGTAATTAAAACATTTAACGTGCGTTCAAATAAAAACGGGGCTGCGTTGGCCATGGAATTTATCGGCTTTCCAGTGTAGAAACCACAAATGACAAGAACTATCAGCCTAAAATTTTCCACCAAAATAAAACGGACCAATTTTATGTAAACTGTTTATAATAAATGCCAGGACATGTGTACATCGATCGCTCTCATAAACATAATGCTACCCTCCTTCGCGTCCATTTATTGAAATTTGTCCCAACATAATAATCGTATACGAAACCATTGTCAACAAAGAACCCAACCTAAAAACTACCTGACAGATTCGAAATTTTGCTACACTAAATTTATGCACAAAGTTTTTCCATGGCAAACGCAGCCTCGTTTTTTTTTGAACGCACGTTATAATCTCAATTTAGTCATCAAAATGTCAAAAAGCAGTTAAAATACACAAGAGAGTCGGATATGTTATCACGTAAATCGTATTTGAATTCACATCATCATCAACACAATCAGTCCTAAAAACTAGACATATTTCTAAAAGTACCTTTATTTAAATAACAAAAACTCCACTAAAATCGTGACAGAATTTGATATTGGATTATGATGCATTAAAAATTGTATTGACAAGTAACAAAAGTGATGATGCAGCACAATAAAAAAATTGCAACTATAAAACTTAAACAACTTAAAATACAAATGTTCAGACTCGAAACCAATATATTAATAACGGCAATGTTTGGCACCAAAAAAAAACAAGACAATTCTAGAATCGATAATAAACGAGTAATAAAGAGCCGCGGATATGAGACAGGACAGCGAAATGAATATGCGACGTAAGCCAGAAGCGGGTAATTTTAAAATGTGGGTGAAGCAAATGAAGATCAGGACTTTCCTTTTTGGTTGTTTTTAAATTTGAAGACTCAATTCGCAAAGTCCATAGTAATTAACCTCTAACACTTGTTTTACCTTTCACACTGTGGATTGATTTAAAATTTTTTGCTTCAAGTTTTCTCTACTTGGATGACTCAGCCATTTTAGGCCATGTAACTGGTTTCGAGTTATACACAAATTCATATTTAGGCAAGAGGATTTGGACGATTATTATTCAGCAACAAAAAGTGAACGAACATGGATGGACTTGGTTAGACATACGATTCCAATTAAAATTTTATGGGAAATGATTAATGACGACAACCAAGACTGGACCACCACTCAGTTTCCCACTCCGCAAATACTGTGGCGTGCTAATTAAAAAAGCGTTTAATTAACGTCACCGGAGTTCGTTAGTGTTTGACATTATCAAATTTTGCTGGGCGATATAAATAATTACGATCGCACTTCTACCTCTCGCTATCCCACATAGATCGGTTGCTGAAGCTGGACTTGCGGTTGACAACCATTATCACATGAACATTGACGTCTATTCTTGTGGCGAACGGACGCAAGTAGTGGGCGATAATCTATTAACAGTTTTCGCTTCTTAAACGGCGCTCGTCTCGGACGGCGAGCGTGCAAAAGCCAAAAACTGACGACGACAGACGCGACCGCACAAACGATTAATTCACTAGAGACTGGGACCCGTAGTCATTGAAGGAACCGAACATGGCCATCCGCAACTAACTCCGGCCGACCTCCTCGCGCACCCACCGCCACTGCCAAGTCCCGCGCATAAGATATCCTTTTCGGAACACACAGCACACAAACAACCTGTTCGGGGGTGAAAACAACACCCTATCGGGATTCGCAGTTATCACAACGATAACAGACCGATGGGGTGGACGCAGCAGCCGATAAAAATCCGACTCAGATTCTATTATGAGGCATAGTAGAAGCGAGACGTCGCAGAAACTCGTTGACAATGACGAGAACGTCGTCTATAGTACTGGACGGAATAGTCCCAACGTGCAAATTAAACCGCGGAAAATAGGAGTGGCAAAAGCTGCCACGGCCTTATTTGGAGCAGAGACGGAGGCGGTTTTGCGCGCTCTTTGGAAAACAGGACACCCTCGGCAGCTCCACCAAAGCGCTTCTGAAAAATTCAAATCCATTTCCGAATATGGCAAATGTGACCGCTCTCGTGGCCGCCTTATATCTCTGCAAATTTCCCTCGTTTCCGTTGACGGACTGTTACCATAACGGGCAATGTTCCCACAGCCGACCGCTTTTTCCCATCTCGGCTCTTCTCAATGAAACTGACTGCTTAATATGTGCGTCCGCGTCTGCGGTACCGTTACCGAATCGTTTGGCGACAAAGCGCGATTCTTCCATGTATGGTCTTCAACCTTCAGGTCCGAGCACCATTCAGACCCGGCGACTCGGCGGGATGGATGTACGCCGTCGAACACGAGCGACCTTCTTCGGCGAAAGCGCCGCACCAAATTAAGGGCGGCGGGGCCGACGCGTTTTCGCCATCTTCCCTTATTAAGGCGACGCCCACCCGAACGCTCCGAAAACGTCCGCGAACTGTGAAAGCGCCCCCTTACAGAACGAGAAAGGGAACACTCGTGTGCGAAACGTACGTCGTCACCCGACTCTAATAAATAGTCGACCCCTCACAAATTGAAGTGTTATAGAATAGACAACTAGGTAAAACAAAAGCATCAAAAACTGTAAACGAAACAATGTCCAGAAGAAATGCTTACATACAAACAAGCTCGACAAGAAATACATATTTGCTAATAGGAGAGCAACGACACAGGAAGTCGTAGAAAGTTGTCCAAAACCAGTTGCGTTGTTTTGTGTCCTGATATTCACAATTTATGTAAAAATCTTCCCACTTCCTTCGACAAAAACTTTCCCAAGATCTTTTTGCCCGCATTTGAGTTATGCCAATAATTTTTCATTCAAAAAATAGTGCGACCTTCGCGGGGTCCCCGTACCGACGACGTCGTCCCCGCCCCCGCCCGTCCGCGACGTCGCGGTTATTGCCTTAAATGGCGGCGGTGGTGGCGTCGTCGTTCGCCCGAGGGACGCATCTCTATAAAGCGCGCTAATTTTGGGACGCAAGGCGCGCGCATTATTAAAGATCGGCGGCTACTACTCCACATCCACACACTCGCAGGACTCACCACATCGCTTGGACGGACACCGGCTTAAAGATGTGATGGCGATCGCAGACGCTCACGCTGAAGCCCCTGCGAAAATAAAACATCGATTACTTTTCGATTAATTTACATCGATCGGCAGACGGCGCGACGCTGTCGCCGAAGACGATGACCTTTCCTCCACAAAGGTGCCCCATACACCAACGATTTACTTGATAGACTGGATCCACCGATCTGGCTCGCCTTGGATCGAAACCACTAACAATTTTTTGATCGTGAATTATCTCTTCAAATGTGGGCCTGATTTAGTCTGAATCGCGATTTAGAAGATCTATCTAAACTATTTACGTTGAGAGATCGGTGGAATAAAGCGCTGGTATATGAATATTTTTAATGTGTCTCATAGTCGTACTCACCCGTCGCCGTCCAATCGAATTCGCGTATCGGCCATGACTTTAAGGACGAGACCGACGGTCGTCTTCTCGTTGCAGTCTATGCCTAACAGACATGATTCCTCACTGCGTTTGCCCATTCGAGAGACGATCACCAGGTATCGGATGCGAGTCGGATGGACGCTCTCCAATTTGACAGCCTATAATCGAAAATAAAAATAAACAATAATTTATTATTTGATCAACCTATAACCTAGTACTTTTCTAACACTTTTACGAAACAGAAATATGTGTTGAATATCTTTAGTTTCATGATTACAGACTAAACTTCGGTAATATAACAAAATGGGGCATAATATTGTATATGCAAAAAACACAATATCAAAAAAATCTATACAGGGTCGCTAAAAAGTTTGGATACAGCTAAGTATTTTTAGAACGGTTCAGCACATCTCGTTGAAATTTGGTCCACAATTAGAAGTATTTAAATTCTATCATCTAAGATTTTTTTCAATTTTATACCTTCATTTGTTTTTGAGACAAAGGCCAACTTGATTTTTTTTTAAATGACACGGGAGGTCGAGTCTTATATTTTTGAAACGTGTCTTTTTTTCTGAATACAGAAGTGTAACGCATGCCTACCTTTATTTTTATTAAAGGGTATAAAAATTATTGCTAAAATTTAATTCTGGGAAAAAAGTAAAGCTAGCTCTGAAAATGCTGTTATTAGCAACCTGTCACATGCACATTAGCCAAAAATTAAACTTGTGTGCAATAATTAGTTTAACAATGGTACATTTAAGTGAAACTAAGCGTATAAAAATTCTCATGATAGTTGGATATGGCGACAGAAAGCGAAGTTGAAGACCCCACTTGACTTTTTCCTGTGGGGCCATGTAAAAAATAGATTGTATGTCAACAGACCATTACAAATCGAGGACCTACAAGAACGAATAAAAAACGAAATCGCCATTTTTCTCCAAATAGTTTGATTGATTCTCTGAAAAATTTTGTTAAACGTTTTCATTATTGCCAGGAAGTAAATGAAAATAATTTTGAATATCCTTTGTAACAAAAAAACTATGTATTTCGTGCGTAAACTTATTTATTATTAAAATGAATTTTATTTGAGTTAAAGGTCAAAGCTAACTAAAATATACATTTTTTTCCAATTTTATTATTTTGATAGTTTTTTTATAGCTCGATAAAAATTAAGGTAGACATGCATTACATTACTGAATTCAGAAAAAAATACACTTTTTAAAAATATAAGATTTAACCCCCATGCTATTTAAAAAAAATCAAATTGGCCTTGTAACTCAAAAACAAATGAAACTATAAAATTTAAAAAATCTTAGATGATAGAATTTAAACACTTAATTGTGTGCCAAATTTCAACGAGCTCTGCTGAACCGTTCTGAAAATATTTTGCTTCTATCCATACTTTTTAACGACCTGTATAAATAAAAATTAAATGCAGTTCGTTGGTAACCGCATCACTTGAGAACGGCTGGACCGATCTGGCTAAATTTTTTTTAATGCTCGTAATAGTCTGAATAATGTTTTTTAGTGAAAGAAATATTGGGAAAGATGCTTTTTTTTATGGGATTTTGTATGAAATCACGACCATAACTCACAATTCGAACGATGCATATGCGTGCGTAATAGTTTTTTTGTTTTGTTCGTTATGGTCCTGGAATAGTTTTCAGGAAAAAAAGACAATTACAAATTAAAGTCGAAGAAATTTATTAAAATTTGGACAGGACAGTTAGAAATAAATATTACATGAAATAAGGAAACAGATACAAACATACTATTCGTATCTACATTAAACCTAAAATATTATTAACCATCCAATGACGATCATAAATATACCAAGTGGTCGTATCTTCCTATAGGCAATTTTTTTATAGATAGAAGAGACGCTTATAAAGTTAATAATGGCAGTGGCGCAACGATAATTGTATTCTGTACAAAAACATTTTGAAACATTTGGCTAAAAACAGGCATCTATAATTTTGTTCCGGGTATTTTCTTAATAAGAAAATAGCAATGTTTTGTCCTCAAAATGCTGCCCTTCCAATTTAGCTGTTTAGCAGACCATATTCATAAAAACCATATAAGACCCATATAAAGAAATAGAAAATTGCGATTCCGTCTAGTATGGACAATTAAAATTATAATGGAAAGGTTAGAAGTTATTAAGTAAATTTATAAACATTTCATTGTTTTTCACATTTTAATCGAGCTAAGGATCGAAGGCCTAAGGTGAACAAACAAAACCGACCTCGAACCGCGGAAGGAATATTTTCGTCGATTTCCATGCGAAATTGGATAACGGCGAAAGTTGTCATAAACATGACACGTTTTAATTAGTGCCCGGTGTTCTAGTGCTTAATTGCGTGTTTAAGTGCAATAACTACCGTCCATAACTTTTGATTTAATATGACTTCACACGGTTAGGTTAGGTTGATGAACGCCAGGACGCTTGGTGACTTATGAGAACAGATAAGCGAGATAACACAAGAACCGCAATTACCAGTGTACGTACGAGTCCAGCCAGTCTCTTGACAAATTTTTATTCGACAAAGATTGATGATAGAACGTGCAGTTGAATATTGGACTGTTACGAAATGTCGCCAAGACATTGACTCACACACAACGCAGACATAAAAGAAAATTCATGCAGACTTTCACTACTGTCACACTGAATACTAATAAAAATGAATGGCAAAACGACCGACTTAATAAATATTTATTACACATTTTTACATAGCACTAACATCACATCCCAGTCAACGACAATCGCATTTTCTTTGTTATCTCTTCGACGATAACGTGGTGAAAGTATGCTGAGAGGTTGGGCCGACTTTTCGTATTTTTTTATAAACACTTTGGCCGAACAGCTGTTACGCGGTCTCGCCTCGTATATTTATATTTATAATTTTGGATTCGTTTGCCAATATTCGATGATTTTCGTTCTACTCGTATGGTTTTTCCGCTAGAATGAATACGGATACGTTACCGAATACGTAACACTTAATTATAGAATGATTGTATTTGCATGTATGCACCTTTCTCTTGAAGAAATTGAGACCTTTAAATGTCAGGGGTATGCACGACGCAAACACAAAGCTCATCTTCACACTCCTAATCGATTATCCACACACAAGGTTTGCCGATCACGACACGAAAACTTACCATCTTGAGCGTTTCTTCCGATCGCAGAAGATCGACGATGGACTGGAGATGTTTGCGGATGTTGCTGCCTTGAGTGTCGGATTGTCTGCTGGATTTTTGTGCCTCCGCAGCCGGCAACGCCAAAGCCGTGCCCTTACCCGCGAAGTAGCAGCAGTCGCTGAGGCTGGAAACAAAGACGATT
The DNA here is from genome assembly GCA_964023215.1 of Eledona agricola. Lineage (NCBI taxonomy): Eukaryota > Metazoa > Arthropoda > Insecta > Coleoptera > Tenebrionidae > Eledona > Eledona agricola. The sequence goes on along the minus strand of OZ026857.1, from coordinate 26,009,808 downwards.
CCACAATTACTTCGCGTCCAGTGCTACCGAAATAAACGTCAAGGATTTTAGCATTTAGAATCGCAAAAAGCGGCATTCTAATTTAAATACTGTAAAATTACTTATAGCCGGCCAGAAATACAACGTACCATCTTCTGCGAGTCAGAAACCCATTTATCAATTATGATAATCGAAACGGGTGGAAAAACATTATGTTCGGGAGTTATAGTTTTATCATCGTGGAATTATTTATTATCAATAGTTTCTGATGTACGCCCAGATTTATTAAAGTCTTTTTTATTTTTAAAGGTTTATTCAAAACGTTGTACAATTTTTCTTATTTTCGACTGTATTTGTACAGATTTTTTTTCTGTCCTACTAAAGCATCTACACTTGTTCACAATAACAAAATGTTTTCCAGACTGGCATTTGCATCGAATTACAATGCGCGCTTTATACTCGCTAATCGATTCGAAATGTCAATCAACTCCAAGCAGGTGGATCATGGGTGACCATGTCTGGTGGTGATGGCACCCATACATTTCGGTCTTCCATACAAACACACCCACGACCCATTATCGTTTGTTTGTCGTCCATGTAAACCCATCGTCCGTACGCTTCCTTTCTGGGCGACGGCAGATGTTGAATCTCATGATTTTCAGGTAGCGGATTTGTTTGAATAGGTCTCCCTTCGAAGGAAATTTTAGACGTAATACTCGGACGTTCACTGCCAAACTCGATTGTCCATGACCCACATGGACTCTCAAACAAAGATAAACGAAATCGGGATTACGCAATTAATTCTGAATGTCATTTAAATAACAAAAGTGTCAAGCGCAACATAATGGATCGATTGTGATTGCCGCAAATTGGCGTACCGTTAGAATTTTTTGTCTTTTCGACTTTTTTACTGGAATTACAACGAACACAATGGAAACTATAGGGTCCGTTAGAGACATTCCGAACCTTCTAATTATAAAAGAAAAAAGAAAAGTAAAAGGACGGATTTTTGCACGTCCAACTTTCAGCGGTGAGCGTTACACGTCTGCATATTGTCCTTAAATAATACAGCACGTTAATTAGGAACCCGTACTTTGTTGGTGTCAGTTGTGTTAATTCCTGTTTAATAATTATGTGCAGGCAAAAAGCGCTGCAGGAAATCGATGATATTCCCTCGATGGGGTCGTTTACATCTTCATTATAAGTTAGATGACGAGTCGGAATGTCAGGCGTCAATAAATGCCTCATTGGGCGTGAAGTTATTTCCGCCATCGAAATATCCTAAACTTTGCCGTTTTTTCATGTCATCGCAACCACAACGGATAACGCGAATCTATAAAGTGATTCAACTCGACGAAGCAAGCTCCTCACCATTTTGCAGGTACATGAACTTAAATGTCAGTTTAACAACGTTTCTTGGCGCGAATCCAAAAAGTTTGATGCCTTCTTCAACTATCGCGCATACGTCGTCTTCGACCTCCTATATGGCCTAGTGTTCGATCCGAGATGACCTAGTGGCGCTTTTTCACTTTTTACGTCGACATATACAGTTAGGTCCGCATGAGCACCACGGGTGAACGACCATTATGGTCTGTCTCGGTGAAGGCGTAGCCTTTATCACGGTCGGATAACCGACGGGGAGGAAACGACGTTCGTGAAACTCAACAAACGTCAAATACAGCCATTACAGCTACAATCCGGGACAATGAACGCCGTAGACAATGTTGCCATCGACGACACAAACGCAGAGGGGTTGTTGAACGGTCACGCGTGGTGGCGTCGAATCGAAAAATAAATAACCCCGACACGTGGAAAACCTCGTAGCGTGTTTACGTCGTCCGAACTACGATCGACCAGAACTTGCCAAGAAACGGTTTTCCACATTTCTCATTTTGATAGGCGCACGGACAGAACCATGAAAATGAACTAGTTTTCAAAGGATACAATTTAGGCCAAGATCGCTACGTCACCACCAATGCCGGATTTAGGTGCGATGACGCCCTAGGCATGGCGCCCCTTTCATAAAGAAAAAACCCTCAAAAAAATGTGTAGAATGTCAAACAAAGAAATGTATTCGAAATTCTGTTTAATACATCTGTAAATTTTGGTTAACACGAAAACTATTATAACTGTATAAAATAAATCGATAAATAATATAACAAAAACTACAAAGAAATTAAAAAAACTACAAAGAAATTAAAAATACAAAAATTAATTCGAGTATTTACTTAAAAAAATTAAGGACCCGTTTGAAAAAATTGAGTTATGAACCAAATAACAAATTTGAACAATTTATGTTGAATTCAGTCCAGATATGTTTGTACTATTTCAAGCCGCAACAAAGATCAATTTCAATAAATAAATGAAATTGAAAAACTTGAAAACAGTCTGTTTTAGGCCCCACTTATAAATAAACTGGATCTAACATCAAACGAGGAATCTAAAAATGCAATAATATATAGGCTGTTCTATTTAAATAGAGACGGTGGAGTTATGTGTTGCCAAAACGGAACACTCTGTACATATACAAGTGTCCCAACGTTGTGGGAAGTACGATTACTTGCTTTGTTAACCTCAGTTCTTTTGCTATTATTTGACATTTAAGCGAAGAAAATTCCATATTTTGAAAAATTGTGGCTTCCAAACTAATGAGAATTTTGACAAAAAATTTTCAATGTCGTCCATTTTATAGCGGTCAAGTCATATTTAGAATTGTGATCATTTAATATACAGGATGGCTTAAGAACGCAAATTGTTATTATAATTTAATCGATTTTTTCAAATCCAACACGTTGCATATTTTGGTATCAATCAATCACATTTTCGATAAGTGTTCTGACGATAAACGATTGAATAATCGATTGATAATAATTTGGAAAATAGTTAACTAAGAAGTTGAACAATTATGAGGCATAATGATGTCAGTAGAGAGCTCGTCAAAAATGTGATCGATTGATAACAAAATATACCGGGTGATCCATATGAAAAAAAAAGATTAAATTAACAATTTGCGTCTATGTGCCATCCTTGACCACTATAAACTAGACTATCTTCGAAATACATATAATACATAGATAGAAATACATTAATGGATATCTTTTTTTATGTAAAAGTATTTTGCTCATTTTGTGCTTTTTTTATTTAGAGCATTCAGTGGCACCCCTCCGGTGGTCACCACAAAAAGAAACGCGTGTTTGTGATAAAAAATAACTCGTTAAAATAGTCTGTCTTCTGTATGCATTTCACAAAGCGCTACAATGATAATGTTAACCAAAAATAAGTACGTCCGGCTTCCATTTGAGAGTACTTTCATTGTACATTTCTGCTGTTTTTTATGTAGTTTCTAGGCACTGCAGGAATTCTAGTCTTGACCTTCATATTAATTCAATTCAAATTAGGACCAGTCGCTAGTTTTTTCTATAACCTGTGTTAGGTCAAATTGGCTGCTTCGTATTTACAATTAGTGGTCTCTCTGTTGTGTAAATTAAAAACTTGGTCTTCCAGGCCGATATTATTCATGATACATAGATTATCTTCATATACTTTGTGTTATTGCATAAAACTTGTTAAGGCGACGTGGTCGTTTTAAGTTGTTTTTAACTAGATTGTGTACTGTATCTTTGCTCTGCTTTTCTCTGACCTCTAGTATTATGCAATTAAACTTTCCGGAATTTAATCAAAGCAGCAATTTGCTTTACTCTATTTTTTACACTTTTCTTATAGTCGTAGACAATAAATCGCTCTTGTTCCCTTTTGACGTGCGTTTGCCCTTTGAACCGCTTGCTCATTTCTGAGATGCTTTCACTTGACTTTCGCTCCGCATACAACACCACGTCAAAAAATCTCATGCATCATCCCAAACTTCTGAATCGCAGTGGAAGACGCTCAACCATGCGGTACGTCCATTATCTTTCGATTATCGTCGAAGAATTTCGAAAAAAAAAGGAAAAATACAACAGACCGGTTTCTAGAAAACCGACTTGTGCTTATTTAGAGATCGGCCTGCAATTCGTCTCGCCAACTACCACTCCTCGAGGAGGAGTAAATAAATAATTTTAAGAAGCAACAGCGTCAACTTCTATTGCACCTAAAAAGCGATTTCCCCGAACAGAAAAAAAATACGAGGGGCGTTCCGCTAAGATTAATAATTCATTTCGTTCTCCGTATTGTAACATTTGTCCCCGACAGGTACCCCAAGTAGTCATTGTGTTCGTGAAAGACGTAGAGTCTTGGATTAAACGAGACGCGAAGACGTGTTTGTGTACGAGAGGATGCAATTTTCTTCCCATAATAAATAATTTGTAAGATTGTGATTGTGCCATTTATAAAACCGATCAGAAGAGGAAGTTCTGTACGTAACTAGGTGATGAAGAAAAACCAAGCGGCGTTGCGTGGTTGGGAAAATCGTCGACGGGTTTCGCACGACTCAAACGAAAATTCTCAATTTACGTAATTTGCTTGCAACGATGCACTTCTGACACGATTCTCACCATTCACGGCGACCGCGTCGCAATGTCGAAATAGCTTTGTTTTACGTAATCACGGCTGTTTAATAATGCTCTCACAATAGTGCTCGCAACGAATATTTAAATAATCGGTGTAATCAACAAAACGTTGATTTGCGAGTTTGCGAACATCTGCACACGCCGGAAATTAATAGACGTACCAAGGTTGCCAATTTAGCCCAATAAAACAAAACGTCGTACGTTCCGTCGACGCAAAAATCGACGTCCAAGAAATTTAGCCGTCGGAGGATTCTCCTGCGGGAAAAAGCGCGCGGGTCACTCACACTGCCGCGGCACACATGACGGCTACATTTCCACCACTTGGCGATTTTAAATAGCACAGACTGCATTATCTGCAGCAGCCTTGTACTCGAAATATCAAACGCTTGCACGCAAAACCTACTCTCAGACAGCAGATTTTTGAACCTAATTTTCCAAATTTCTAAGAATTCAAATATGTACCAACTTTCAATGGATATGAACCTTTTAACACATTACAAATTGTGCAAATTCAACTGAAACTTTTTTCTCAAACAATCGTTTTTTAACCTAGTTGAGAATTATTCAGTTTTCAAATGATTAATTTTTCTGTTATGTTTTTGAAATTGTCTAATTCTATCAGAAGTACAAAAAGCCCTATGAAACTTTTCTCTGAAATCAAGATGTTAATGAAAATCTAAAATAGCAACCAAAATTGTTTGATTAAAAACGTCAGTTCAAGAAGAAGGGAGGCTGAGTTGGCCATTCTTTAAAATTCATTACAGTTTTGCGGTTTTACAATTTTGGACAACTTAGATTGGATAAATTTTAATCTTTTCAGGTTTTTGGTTTTGTTAAAAATGCTGAAGGTTCATTTCCGAGCCAAGTGCCTTTGTAGTTTTCATCTTGTCTTGGCCGTATGTTTTATGTATTACAGGATAAATTTCGTTCAGTATTTGACTACATTATAAATTGTAGCTGTATTCGTTCGATATTTTAAATAGTGGTCATTAAAGAACAATAGAAGGAATAAACACTCAAAATATTTGTAAATACTCAATAAAAAGATAAAGAAAAAGTATTGGATTCACAATTTATCCCAGCATGTTATGGTTTACTTTTTGGAACAACGAAGTAAAAATTCCCTAGCTGTTTGAAATTGTGTTTTTACAACGTTTTTTACTGTAGGAAAGAAATACATAGATGGCATGGTCCATAATGTTGCATAAACATCATTCCAGGAGTGTTTCCTTTACTAAAAGCAACGCAGAAAGTGTCTTAACGTGTTATTTGAAGTCGAGTCGTGGCCGTCCGTTTTACACGGGTCACCACATGCACCAAATTAATAAACTAAGTGTATATTCGCATACACTACTACCTATCGCATTAGTTTCATATTTCATAAATTGTAAATGATACAGCAAAAAGTTCTTAACAAAAGTTTTTTGATACATCATGCATTATTATTGTTCGGTATTTGTGAATATTTTTTCCGAGGCCTTGTTAAAGTAAAGAATAAGAAAATGTCAACAAATGCAACTTTAGTTTTGTGTATATGAATACGAAACAGGTGCCAATTGAGTGATTGCAAAGAAAATAAAACTACAAAAATTTGTTTCAAAAATTTAAAAACTATCTGTGTGGAAAATGAGGACCCAATAATTTATAAAATATATGCGGTGAACGTAAATAAAGTTTACTTATTATTTGTTTCTAAATTTTGGATCCCATTGGGAATGTTTAATTTTTTCTTTATTATTTTTGTTTTTGCAATTTAAAAAAGAAACAATTTGGAATCGTTATTTTAAAAAATGCTTTATTCATACACCAAATTATTATAATAAGTGTTTTTTTTGGCATACATCGGAAAATTTACCGCGTGCGGTAAAAGTACCGCATCAGTTTCGTATTTCATAAACTGTAAATGATATGTTTTGTCTGTTGTCTGAACAGAACCGATAATTTAAGATAAAAAATATCCTTAGCATTCCACTTTTTATTCTATGTCGATTTCAATTTGTGAGTTTCGTCCATTTTTAAGACAACTGTTTGTTCCATTATTCAGGAGTCGTTAGGACATGGTTTGAGGAAAATCATGTTGATGTCAATTATGATGATGTTTATTTTGGCGTAATAAAAGCTTGAGATCCCTAAAGATTTAAATCCGTTTCAAACAACTAGAAAATGTTTAAAACAGCAAATTTTGAACATCAAAACAATCTCATGAAATTCACAAGGCACTGCGGTTCCAAAAATATGTTTCGTTTCGCTCAAGACCTAGGCAGCTTCCTCACGACACATCAACCCATCAACCTCCTTTGTTCTTCCCGCACCGTTGGCGGCCTTCGCCGATTAATTAGGACATCCCGAGCCAAAGCGGAGGTCGAGCCGTTGCTTTGTCGTCTCGTCTTCTTTCTTTCAAAAAAAAAAACCGTCACGTACATGTTCCCGTTCATGCTAGTTGCTGGCGACTCAAAAACCCTTCTATCGACGACATAAATATTCAAGCGACGTTTCGCGTGCAATTGTCTCGATCCAACATGTGCCATTCATTCAAGCAGTTCGCAGTCAGTCAGTCCTCGACTAGGGAATATCGATTGGGTTCACTGCCGGGGAACGCTCCTGACATTCATTTTCTAATTGTTCGATAGAGTGGAAATTGGAGTTTTTCAGCTTTCGAGCAATTGAGCACAATTATAATATTTTTCCCTTCCGAGATCGGTTTCACCCGGCGAAACGGTCGAGTAATTCACTTCGTAATTATCGACTAAAACGAAGCATTCGCACAATTATGATTCGATTCCTTTCTAATATTTATTAACTAACGTCCGACATGCGATTAAAAACCAATTGACGACGCCGTCTGATTACGTTTTACTGCGGGAAACTTGCAGGATTAATTTCACTTTTTCCTTTTGTTTTTTTTCCTGCTAGAATCTGCACGTTCCGAGATCGTCGCATGTTTACTTTTAACACAAAACAATAACACTTCGCGGATAGTAATTATTATCGGACGCGATGTTTGAACACATGTCGCAATTGTATAATTGTTCGCGTTACATCACTGCGTTTGCCGTAATAATAGAAAGAACTGGGCAAATCGAGAAAACCGGCTACTTTTTCGTAACACGATCTTGCGGTTGGTCTGATGCAAGAGGCGGATGATATCCGAGAGCCATTCGGTGTGTGGAAAATTGATATCCACCTCAAGGTCCCGAGGGATGGGAATTAAAAATGCAAGGACGACGTGGATTCGTGATATGCCCTTGCTTCTCCGACCGCTGTTGTGTCCATTTTGCATTATATAATTTTCGGATGTGGCACAGATTCGTGTTACGCTTTTCTACACTATTACTTCATCGACACCGTGACAATTAATTTTGTCCGAAAAAACGATTCGACACGTGGCAATTCGGTACAAGGTTTGCGGTGGCGATTCACCACCAAGAGGAAAGCTCGGACTCACCCCACAAAAAATGTTCTCATCCAACGAAATGTAAATATGAGGTCATCGTGCTTGCTTGGCACCTCTAAGGAAGATGACGACGAAGAAGCATCATCAAATCCCATTAGACTTGAACAAATTCTTTAAATGTTCCTCAATAGATGCCTGTGGATGTTGATCACTTCTCAAATGCATATTTCCAAGATACATTCAAACTACTCGATTTCGTTCACAGGCAATGTGTGTATCTAAATTTAATCGCGAAAAATTCCTTTCAATATCGTTCGATTCCGTACCAGGTCGGCCCATGATTCAATTCTGTCACATTAGCTTAGCTTCAGCCGACTCTAGACATTTTTAAAATAATATTGTCATATTAAACATAAACTACCGAATCTGTTGCTCCTTTTGATTCCATACAAATCCGTTTTGAATCCGACGACAATAAATTACCAACATGAACTACTCCAATTATCGCTTTGAGAGACAACAACAGTTACGCATTCTTCACGTCATTATTTTGATCACAAATAGTCGTTTGTTAAATTCAAGCAAGTCAATTTCGGCAACTTGACTGTGCGAAAAACGCGACCTACTTCTTTTGTATTGCGTTAAACGGATGCGGAACACGTGTCCATTACCGTAATGAAATACATAAGGTTCTCGTTTCGGACGCGTAACGTTTATTACCTTTTCGAGTTCCGATTCGTGTCCATGTTGTCATCTTGGGCCGTGTTGGATCCGTCCTGCAAGCAAAAAGTTGCTCGTTAGCGAGTTCCACTCATCGTTTAACATTTGCCTAACATTAACTCTCTAGTAGGAAATCGCGTCGGAGATGCAAATTTCAAGGATACAACGACGATAACATGATTTCCCATCTTGTTGACATTCAAAGTGATAACAAGACTTTTGCATTTGAAGCGTCATGCCCGACCGTTCGTTCGTCCCAAATAAAAGTCTAATCTAACGGACCACCACCTTTTCCTTGGCTAAGAGAAACAAAATTCGCACATTAACGGTAAAGACCTGTCAAGGACAAGATTCGTTTGTGTTGGCCAAGTTGTTAGAAAGAGAATTGCAAAAACCCGCTTAATCATTGTAAAACTAAGAAATTGTTGATTTTATTACGCAAGTTTATGTTTCCTTTTTCCTTTACTCAAACAGAGAAAAACGATATTATTAAAAACGTACTTAATGGAGTGTTACAAAATCGTTCCGCGGTTTAAATCGACTTTCGGAAGTTCTAACTGACAAAGACAAGATCCAATGATCATGTCCATAAGAGAAACAACGACAATTACTCGCGCTCGTGAAGTAACGCCGAATTTAACACTACAGTGCACATAAATAAAAATCAATTGTCGGCTTGGGTGGACAACATGCAAGGAAGCGTGTGAAATAGGCGCCACAATATTTATTTTTTATTTAGAAATTAGTAGGACTAACTCTAATAGGAATTGAACGGTTCGTCGCCTTGGCTGGAATATCTTTAATGTGCCATAACACCCGCTCTCCCACTGTGTTAACACTATTTAATTTCCAATCAAACTCTACTTGCTAAAATTAATAGAGCGATCACGCATTTTAAAATCATTATCCCAGATTAATGAGGCATCGATTGAACGCCACTCGGTTATTAAGATTAAATTTTAATAATAATGCTGGCCCACAAAAACGCTTTTGTCCGGTTTTTGCAATATAAGAATAATCGAATTTATTGATTGGAAGTGGTAAATCAAAACCAATATTTGAGTGGACATCAAATTACATACGCCATAGAAAAGGAGCGTTATTTTATTTCCATGAAATCGTAAACGTTTCTATGTAGGTACAGAGGAAAAATTACAGATTACAGATATGTTTACTGTCAAGGCAGTAATATGTAATGTCGAAACACGTTGAACGCTGACAAAAAAAAAAAAAATTGAAGGCGGATTGTCGTAGCTCGATTTTATTTTATCAAAAGACGTGTATACTACAGTCCTTAGTTCTGATTTAGTTTCAAATGTTGATATTTAGTAGAAGACCCCAAGAACATTGATCCGATACGTCCTTGTTTGTTTTTAGTTTGTTATCAATGTATTATAAGAAGGCAGCACGAAATTTTCCATTTTCGCGTAATCTCAAAACGATTACGTTGTTTTATTTAATGTTTGTGATTGAGTTGAAACGCAACAATGCGAATGTAAATTATTAAGAGTTCGACGTTATCGCATTGTTAGTTGTTCCGTCATATCTAAAACAATGTAAAATAGCATTTAATCGATGTTCGCAGAACTGCTGGACCAAAAAGGTTCGGTTGTCACGTAACTGCAGCACCGTTATCTGAATGCGATAGAAACGTAGACAAAAAGCAGGCGGAAATTAATCTATCTAATCAACATAGCTCGAGATTAAAGCATTCTTTCGTTGCTCCCATTTGTTTTTATTCCATATAATTAATCGGAATAAAACAAGGTTCCGAGTACGGCGAAATCATGTCAACTACATTGCACTAGTATTTTTAAAATGACTTCTTAAGGAAAAATCTCTTTCCATTCTGCCGGACAATATCTATCTACACGTTAGGTTTTTATTTCGTATAAATTGAGATTAGCCGAACCAAGTGCACTATGAAAACGTAAATGTCCATCAAATGAAGCAAAACGAAAAGCTACGACGTCTCGTTTCAATAACGCTTCAAATTTTTTTCTGAAAAATCCGACATGCTTTCTCCCGCCGACACGAACACCGGCATAGTGGAGAATCCACATTGCCTTATATAGAAGAGCTGTTCAACGAGGAGAACGACGTAGCGATCGTAGCCTTATCTGAAGCGTTCAGGATAAGTTCCTAGCAAAACGAAACGAAAACTCGTACCAGGAATTCCCATCCCTTCGATTTCCCAGATAAAGCAAATTGCTTCCAGCAGGGTTAATCTGATGGGATGTTCCAGCGCTTAATGTTGGTGCTCTTCGATGCAATAATCTGCATAATCAAATGCAAAGCGGTACGGAAAAACTGGGTTCACTCAACCGTCGATCACATGCGAACCTCACCAAGAAAAATCGGTTAGGTTATCGCCGCAAACGAGTTCAACGACCAAACATGGACCGCCACTTTTTAGATTTTCAATTCAGAACGTCGATAAAAAAAACAACCTGGAGGCGTTCGGATGTGGACAAACAGCCGCAAAATTTCACTCTTTTGTGCGAACCCACATAAGTGGGACACATGGAGAGGCGCCACAAAATTCACCATCCCAATGAAAATTCAGAGGCGTACACGCTATAATCAAGAGAAAGTCATAATCGGTTTCGATTAGCACCCTTCGTACGGCACAGATTCGACAGGACAGGACAATAGAGAAATGGGTTGGGTTCGGTTCGCTTTTCTAATCGGGCGTTTTTTTTCCCTGACATATCTGGTGCAGAACTCGATTTCGAATCGGTTCGCCGTGAAATGATAAACGATTTGAGGAAGGAACAATCGGGCGGAATCACCGATTCCGTCGTTGGTTTGAGAAACCGTCGCCTGACTCATATTGAGCATTTAATCCCGTCGCATTATTCAGGCCTGTTTTTCCTGTTTGCATAAAAAATCAACTCGCTTTCACTCTCAAAACACGCACTATCAAATCGGTTCGTGGATCCGGCAGTCGTGTAGTTCACGCACAAGACGCGTAGGTTTATTTACAAACAGGCTAATTAGAATGCAAGTTGTGGAAATAAAAATTTGCATAAAAATTCGCCGCAGAAAAAATACAATACCAAGTCCGATCGACATGTTTTATGTATCTGCTCGGCGTAATTAACATTTTAACGATCGCTTAATTATATTCTAGTAGCCGGACGCTAAATCATTTTTTCATTATACAATTGCGGAAATTATTAATGGTGAAGAAGTCACTGTGAAATAATTAGTCAAGTTCACAGTAAAGTCACTAAACCGAGTTGATTTATTACATGATTGTCACAGCACTAAATGGTAATATTGAAGTAAAAAATACATAAAATTAGTGGCGGCAGTATTTTCGTGGTTTAGGGCGCGTGTTTATGACTTGTGTCAAGTTATCTGAACCACCATTCACTCATATATTACCAAAAAGCAGTGTAATAAAGATAAATAATGGTGCTATAACCAACAGCATACATCACTGCGACCTGAGAGTAAAGAGGTTGAGTGGGAACCATAAACCGTCTCAGGAAGCATTATGCCATATTAGTAAGGCGGATATGTGTCAATTTTTCGCGCATTAAATCGGATTACTTTCGCCTCCTCCAATAACCATCATCATTATGCGTTTCGTACACAACCAAATGGGTTAAAATGGCGACCCGGCTTCGAACAATACAAATGCACAAACACAACATGCACAAAACAATTTCCGCCTGACATCAATTTTTAATATGCGCAATTACGAGGCGGCTTTTGATCGACAAGTAACGGTTCGTAGCCGCCCGCCACGCTTTGTCGACCAACGAAATCTCGCGATTTTGATCTGTCAACTTTCTAGAAGACAAAACTGTTCCTGGATGTTCGCAGACAAACAAAACGCGAAAACAAAAAATATCACTTGGCGTGAAAAACGTGCGGAAGCTCGGTGGGGAAAGTTGGCAACATCACGCCGGATCTATTTATATGAAAAAAAATTCTATACTACTTCATGTCGGATGCGAAGTGTGAACGACGCAAATATATTTCAAATAAATTTTAATTGCCCCGCGCTGTTGCAGTGTCATCGTAAAAAAATTCCAACGGTTCATCTTCGCTTCTTTGAGGCGCAGTGATGAAACCGTTCGTCTATTGCAAGATATAGTCATTTTTTCGTGCTTAATTCCGGCAAGATTCCTGCTCACATATTACTCAAATTTAGATTCCGCGCTCGACTAAGTTTCATTACGAATTCTTCAACAATTAAATGCGGCCTGGAATTAGCATAAACAACGATAAATGTCGTTGACTTGTTAAGTTTTGCATATTTAAATGGTGACGGATAGTCACCGGCTTATTTATTTTAGTAATTTATTTAAAAACGGTTAAAACTGATAACAACTCCAACCGACCTAATTAATAAAATAAAATCTTCAACTGGCATATTTCACTGGCACCAAATAAAGTCAAATTGATATTTTGCAAAGTGGAATGATAAACTTAGTATAGTACAGGCAGTAAAGTTAATTCTCCATAAAATATTCAATATTCCACCTTTCCTTATCGAGCAACAAATAGTGGAGCAGCTAATAAGCATAATAGTGACTGAAGTCCTCGTAAAACGTACTTTTAATCTTTGAAATAATATTTTATGTACATGTAATCACGCAAAAATGCAAACATTTTTCCAGCGTAAACCTAATTTACGTTACGTGATGTGTTATCTGCATCATCAACGTGACACGAACGCAACTTCAAAAAGAACCCCTTGTAATAGGGAAAACTGGGGATTGCTTTGATCATGGTGGATTATAATTTTCCATCCCCATTCTGAACAAAGCCAGTCTAAACTCTGTTATCGTCGGGCCTTGCTATTTATTCATAAATGTTCTAAAACTACTTTGATACAGTTGACTATCAGAATTAATTGAATTCATTTATTTTAAGACTTCTAAAAAACAATCAAGAAAACCGGATGTAGTACCTAAATAGATGCACAGAATGGAAGTGTATTATGAAATAATTTAACAAATTTTTTTAAATTAAATTTGCTGCTCACATAATGTGCAACATTCAACAGAGCTTGAATCCGGATTGTGAAATTACGTCATTGCGATAAATATTGAGACAATCCTTAGCCACGATTAAAAGAAAATTTACATTCGGTTTTCCAACAATTGAGCTAATAACTGACATGCCATCGAGGTACGGCGAAAGCGAAAACTTTTTTCTAGAAATGTCATTTTGTTAACAACATAATGTATGCATGCCATTTTGCCAGATGTGCACATATGGTTTGTAACCATTTCTAAATAAATGATATTGTAATAAAATTGAGGACGCAGTCGAGCAGAATATATCCTGAAATTTAAATTCACTGCATAAATATAAAATTTGTAAGAATTGTGAATTCAAAGTCTAGTCACGTTTGTGCAGTTTAATGTAAAAAAAATGTAAAAAAAGAGGGACACTACATGTTTCGGCTATTGAGCCGTCATCAGGTACAATTTGTAGAAGGGTACAATAATCGTTACATTTTTTAAGGAGTTTTTGAACTGCCTACCTGTCATTTTCAGATTTTAATTTTATCTAGATATTGATAAAACCTATTAATCTAGATAAAATTAATGTGTGAAAACGACAGGCACACGGTAATAAAAATTCATTTTTTTTTTATTCATCATTACCATATAATTATAATATTTAGACTTCAAAAATAAACGGTATAAAAAGACAATAAAATACATTACCAACACTTTACATTGTTTTTTCGCTGTATTCATTTATTACTGAATTCAATAATTACTATAAAGTGCAAAAGTGGTTTCTCAGTCAGTATTTTCAGTGGAAGAGTACTAAGAAAAATACACTGCATTTTAAAAATAGTTAAACTGCGATTGCACGCACTCTCTCGCTTGCCGGTACTACCGAAACACCATTATCGGTACAAAATTTTCAGCAAGCACTTTTCCTTGAAAACAATACCACATGGTATTGCTCGAACCGGATAGAATGGCTATATCTATGGCCTCCGGGATCCTCGGTTTAAATCTATTATTGGCCAGCCATGGATTGCTTTTAAAGTTAAGTCTTTGTCACAAGACCACAGATTATTAATTGGCAACTTCAACTAACTTTTGGGAATTTGCTGTAATTCCCAAACGAATCGTGATTAATGGAAATATGTGTACGCAAACAGATTACGCCACGTAGTGATGACATTAATTTTTATGTGACGAGCGTATTTGTTAATAAATATTTTGCATAATTACGATGTCTTATACTTATTAATTACTGTGCAATAACAGTTCTAAATCGCCCGGTGTCTCTGATCCTATAGAATATGTAATTGATTTTCTTATGCTGCTAACAGCCATCAAGCTGAACCTTGTGTCAAATGTTTTAAAATTCCCCAACAGATGCAAAGTTAATGATTTAAAGTATTGTGTGAATATTACATCTGTTCTTAACTTATTTATTTCAATCCTACCAATGCTTCACTATGTTTTATTCTTATTTGTACTTCAGTTTCATCCCGACGTTTGTAATGTTTTTATTTTTGCAGTTACTAAGACCAAATTGATGTTACATAACTCCTGTTTTTCTATTTTCTGCATCTGCTCTGTAGTAAAAATTATCCTAAACAATTTTTTTGAGGTTCTTATTTGAAAAGGAGATTGCGACCTCGATGTAGGATTAAAATTAAAAAAAAACAACGCGAAAAATTACTATTTGTTTATTTTGTAAACCTTTTTCACAAT
The DNA here is from genome assembly GCA_964023215.1 of Eledona agricola. Classification (NCBI taxonomy): domain Eukaryota; kingdom Metazoa; phylum Arthropoda; class Insecta; order Coleoptera; family Tenebrionidae; genus Eledona; species Eledona agricola. The sequence continues at coordinate 25,994,506 of OZ026857.1, read as the reverse complement.
TGTAATGTAACAGTTTACATTTCTAAAGGCCGGTTTTTCAATCGTTGATTAAAGTTAAACCTCTAGTTAAACTAAAAATGCCGCATTTTGATTAATTAAATTGCAAAAATTTCCATAGAAACCAACTAACTAGCAGTAAACCAACGATTGAAAACCGGCCCTAAATAGTAATAACCAAAACGCTTGAACTTTGATAATTGCCAGAAATTCTATTTCAGGTGACAATAAAACGACCAGGACATGAAAATTGAACTTTACAAAATTATGAGTTACTAGTGAAACAAGTATGTATCATTCCAGTTTGGCTGCGAAAAGAAATTCGAATTTCTAATTGCCATATTTAAAATATTTCCTAGTTTTTCCGACAACAAGAACAAAATTTTACCAACGTTCAATATAATAAATTGTCACATCGCACGACAATATACGTATCAATGTAATCAACTCAATTAATTTTTGTATTAATAAACCCAAGCAAATAAACAAGATTACGAGATAAATATTTAATTTGCCACATAAATATTACTAAAAAGTGAAGTGATTCCCTGTAAAACATTTCAAATAAACCACTTTTTCATTTATTACAAAACCAATATTGGCTTGTTTTTAAACTGCAGGTGAGTTATCGTGGCGACAATCCATTTATAATGTTTTTGGCAATTACCATCTCGTTTAACGCATGTTTTCGGTTGCCCAAACCTGCTCCAGTCAGTTTTATAACCGATTACTTTGCCAATCGGTATAACCTCCTACAAGCAATCCCAAGTCGTTAAAATCGTTTATATCATTGCCGTACCACAGACTCCGTCTTACGAACCAATACATTTCTCTAATTTAGATGACTCAGTGCTAAGTGATACTACTACTACTAATCCTCCCGACTCGATTCCAACCCCAATCTCGAAGCCGTATTCACCAACCCCAAATCCGCTTTATTCAAATCACTCGTCCACTGGAGTCTATCTGGTCCATATCTATTCTCCACACTCCCCCCGATTCATCACCCGACCGATCAATGAATTGCGAGTGCCGCCAAACCGGTCCGACTTCTCTCTATTGATTCCATCCGAACGCGACAGGCATTTCCTGGTTACGCAAGCAGATACTCACGTCGCCCTTCGGGGGTAAGCTTCGCAATCGCACCCGCGACGGCTTCCAGGAGGCGGTGCTGGACGTGCCCGAATACAAGATGCTCTCCCATGGAGACGGCGGATTCGGCGTCCTCGGGGGTGGCAGGATGTACAGCATTGTCACCGACGAGTCACAACATCTTCGCGACACTACTGGGGCGATTGGGCGATTTCTTAGGTTATGAGCTGGGGGGGTTGACGCAGACGCTTCCGCGGAGAAGGTCTCCAACGAACTGAACGTTAACGCCAGTGAACACTGAACTGAGAAAACAGCTGCGAATCGACTGCACGGGCACGGGCCGACAACCGCACGCTACTAAAAACCCTGGTGCCGTTATTGTCCAAGTTGGGAATAAACAGGTCGGAAAAGGTGACAACAGTGGTTAATGCCTTTTTAGGAGGACGATTTCCAAATTTATAGAAATTGCGCGATTGATAGTTTGTGTACATTTCAGTTCTTAACCATTCTGATTAGCATTGATTAGATAGATATGAAAGATAATTCACTATGACTAGAAGCGTAAAACACAAAAAACTGATAATTATTAAATTTACAAGATGCACTGGTTGTTAATTTAAAGTTGGCAGCGCTTGCACTTTTCTAAATATAAACAATGACAGGAGGACGGGGGTGCAAAACAAAAAGCGATCGACTTACAAGGCTTGTGGGTGAATTATTAGTGCTGGGGCTTCTCCGCACCGTAACCAGAGCCATCGTTGGATTTACACCACTTCCGGTCCGGTCCCCATCGCTGAAGCCCCCAATCGTCACGACTTTTTCCCAGAAAAAAAATCACTCCGATATTTTTGACAATAAACCAAAGACAACAAACGTCACACACAGGGTCGTGTTCAATACTTTCGTTTCGACCAATCGCAGCACTTGGCACGAAAACCGACAAATGGGAAGAGAGCGCGCATCTGCGCCCTCTGCCATCAATCAGTGAACACAATCCTAGCTGTCAAAGTGAAGCGAATTTAAAAAGCAGAAGAAATGTCGAAGATTTTCACACCGACAAACCAAATCAGACTGACCAACATCGCCGTGGTGCGAATAAAGAAGGCCGGAAAACGTTTCGAGATCGCCTGTTACCGAAACAAAGTTGTGTCATGGCGAAATCAAGTGTAAGTAGAGCGAATAGATTGCACAAGTGTTTGCAATCCCTTGCAGAGAAAAGGACATCGATGAGGTCCTCCAAGCGCACACAGTTTTCGCCAATGTCTCCAAAGGCCAAGTCGCCAAAAAAGAGGATTTGGTTAAGGCCTTTGGTACCGAAAATCAAACAGAAATCTGTAAAGAAATCCTGACGAAGGGCGAGCTTCAAGTGTCTGATAAAGAGCGCCACAGTCAAATGGACCAGCTATTCAAAGACATCGCCACAACAGTGGCGGAAAAGTGCTTAAATCCGGAGCTAAAACGCCCTTATCCTGTTACCATCATCGAAAAAGCAATGAAGGATGCACATTATTCTGTTAAACCCAACCAGTCGGCCAAGCAGCAAGCCCTACATGTCATAAAACTGCTCAAAGAACAAATACCACTTGAGCGTGCCAAAATGCGGCTGAAAGTCATATCAAAAGGGAAAACCGCCAAAAAACTGAAAGATAAAATCGTTAAATTTGAAAGTGTTGAAGTGGAGAAAGAGGACAGGGAAGAGGACCAGCTCACTTTGGTATTTGTTGTAGATCCAGGACACTTCAAAGAAATCGATTCATTAGTACAAGCTGAAATGAAGAATGGATCATTCCTTGAAGTATTATCGTACAAAGAAATGGCGTCTGGGCTTGAATACATGTGATTTGTTTCATACGAATGGCACTTACTAATAATCATTGTTTGTGATTTAAATTTATTAGTCGCTGTTTACGAATTTAATTTAATTTTATTACTCGTTTCTGAATTGAATTTATTAAAACTGTCCTACGCTCTAACTGTTGTAACAATATATTATAACAACGTTCACTATTTTGTCTACTATTGCACTTGTACTTTTTCGTCAGGTTTGGGAATATAAATAGATTCAGTCCGTTTGTCCAACTTTGCTGCCATCCGCGAGGCTATGAACAAAAAATCAGCCAATCTGTTCAGGTAAACTAGTGCTTCTTTGTGCAGCTGGCCTTCTCTGACAAGTGGCAGTACAACACGCTCGGTACGACGACAAATAGCGCGGGCCACATGTAAAGACGCGCTCGCTATACCGCCCCCCTAAAAGCAAAGCGTTACTTTTAAAAATAGTCCCACGTGCGAGTCAGTACCGGTATTATGTATTGTTCAGGTGGTGGCAGTTGCTTCGAGTATTCTAAAATCCAGTCCTCCAACTCTTTGGTGTAATTTGTGGAAATGATTTTCTGTGACTCGTCGTTTGAGCGCGATATTGCCGAACTTAAATCTATGATTATGGTTTGGATTCTTTTCAGTTTGTCTGAGTATTCATGTTCGGCTTCTTGGGCGTATTCTCGCGCCAAGCCTATGTGGCTTAGGAGCTCTTCGGTAGCTCCGATAGCATCGAATGTTGGGGAGTCTTTGGGCAGAAGTTGCGAACTCAGTGTTGTTGACATGCCTTCGTCGCCCCTATTACTAACACTCTGGGATTTCCTTAAAACCGTTATTAGAGACTTCCCAACAATCGTCGCTTCTTACTTGTCGCAAAAGCTGCGCATTTGAAGAGCCAGTTGTGGCTGGAAAAGCCGCCGGAAAACCATTTTTTGGCAGGAAAATAGACAAGAACGAATTAGGTTAGGTGACTTGTGTCAAAAGTTACTTCCATGGGGTGCGCACTCTATGCTATCTTTCTAAATAAAATAAGCTTACAGGAGATCCCAACAGATGACACCAAGAGCTGCTGGTTCACGCAGTGTGGTCAACCTTAATTTGCAACCAACCCAAATTCCCTATAATCTATGATTGCTGACTGCAGTAAACTGACTATCGCACCCACAATCGCACTGTTTGGAGAATTCGAATTCGGCATTTTTACCTGGTTTTGTTATGACTTCGTTTTATCGCTTACCATTCGAGTTAGCGTTATGAACTGGCAGCGTCTAATTTGATTTTTCTTTTGTTCGGGTGTTTGATTTGTTTATATTTTAATGATATAGTTTTAAAATTAATAAGTAGTGTTTTTTAGTTTACTGTTTAACTTATTTCGGACAATCATTTCATTTAAAAAAATGAAACGGTGTTGTGCTTGTTCGAAGGCATAATAGGTTGTGTAATATTTTATTTTGTTATTTTGTATAATAATTATAATTTTATTATAACAGTAATAATGTATGCAATGAAATAACATGCAATAATGTTATAACGGGGCATCTTGAGCTTCCGTTTTTGTTTGTGTGTTCTATGTTAAGGAAATGTAATTCTATTTTGGTGAATTTATAAATAAAGCAGTTTTAAATGTAGATTGTTTTTATCAATGAAAAATTAAAAAGCACAAAAATATTAAATTGCGCGCTTTAAGCTGTACAGGTTTCTGTACTCATACGGGTGTTTGAACGAAACTTTTAAGAGATCCCAACAGAAATGACACTATAAATAATCTTTAGAAAGAATAGGGAGAGTGGACCATCTATTCTCTCTCTTGTCTATGATAGGCACCATAGAAAAGAGAAAAGTATAGAAAGCTAACTCCCTTGTATTTCTACGGTCCCCTAGATACGCCATCTACCTTCACAAATCTTCTGGATATAGCGGGAATTTTAATTTAAATATTCAACTTATGCGGGAGTTTTGTATGTTCAGTTAGGGAGGTCTCGCCTTTATCTTCGTTGTTAGAACTACTTTCTTAAATCCAATGGAATGTCGGAAAAACTATCGAGAATTGGCATAACAAATCTTTATAAAGGTCGAGTTATTTTTTACTTTTACATTGAATTCCGTTATTAGATTGTAGTAGATAGTATATTGAGTTTTTGGCATTTTGATATAGTAATTTTCCGGAAATCCCAACGCCCACCCGAGGCAATAAAATGTATTAGAAGTACTCTCGAATTATTCTTTAAAGTTATACGAATCGATAGTAAAAACAATTATTGCAATACTTCAAATGGTTCAAGAAATATTAATTTTTAGAAGTATTTCTGCATTTCCAAATTTTATCATTAAATTAAGAATATTTTTAAAACTATGAGAGATAAGATAAGACAACTTGGTCACATCTTATTTAGAATTGATTGCCAAAACTAACGAGTGTATAAAAATAAGTTGTTGCCATTTAATATAACAAAGTTGACGTCAATTTCCGGTATAACCGGAAGTGCTGCCATCTTGATAGTATTTTACTTCGATTCAGAATAGTCGATGATAATCATACATCAAATTTCAACTGTCTAGCTTTACGGAAAATTGAAAATGTTCTAATGAACGGTCTACGTGAATCACCCTGTATGTTAATTTTTTTTATATATTATTGGAAACTAGTATTAATTACCTAAAATATCATTTGCTTAAATAGCGAATTAGACTAGCCGTAAATAACAAATGAATCCATAGCTTACTTAATTATTTATATTTTAATTTTTTTTTTATATTATTGAAAACTATTATTAATTGTCTAAAACATTGTTTGCATAAATATCAAATGTATATTGTTTAAAAGCGAATTTTGTAGATATTTTAAATATTCAATAAAATTTAAAAATAGCATCGTGACATCGGAGAATTACACAGCCGGAAATGACGTCAGAAAGAACCGGTTTCAACCGGCATCAAACGCCACTATAAATAGCGGCGCACATCAGATCCAAAATCAGTTGGAAGTGAGACCGGCTCGAGTGCACTTCGATCTGGACCACGTGGCCACTGATGATGACCACCGCAGTCGTGGACGAAACGTCTGGGAGCCCCTCGGGGGGCTAAGTAACAATAACAACAACAACAATAACAATAAACAAAATAACAATAAACAAAATAACAATAAACAAAATAACAATAACAAAATAACAATAACAAAATAACAATAACAAAATAACAATAACAAAATAACAATAACAAAATAACAATAACAAAATAACAATAACAAAATAACAATAACAAAATAACAATAACAAAATAACAATAACAAAATAACAATAACAAAATAACAATAACACAATAACAATAAAACAATAACAATAAAACAATAACACAATAATAACATAATAACATAATAACATAATAACAAAATAACAAAATAACAAAATAACAAAATAACATAATAACATAATAACATAATAACATAATAACAAAATAACAAAATAACAAAATAACAAAATAACAAAATAACAAAATAACAAAATAACAAAATAACAAAATAACAAAATAACAAAATAACAAAATAACAAAATAACAAAATAACAAAATAACAAAATAACAAAATAACAAAATAACAAAATAACAAAATAACAAAATAACAAAATAACAAAATAACAAAATAACAAAATAACAAAATAACAAAATAACAAAATAACAAAATAACAAAATAACAAAATAACAAAATAACAAAATAACAAAATAACAAAATAACAAAATAACAAAATAACAAAATAACAAAATAACAAAATAACAAAATAACAAAATAACAAAATAACAAAATAACAAAATAACAAAATAACAAAATAACAAAATAACAAAATAACAAAATAACAAAATAACAAAATAACAAAATAACAAAATAACAAAATAACAAAATAACAAAATAACAAAATAACAAAATAACAAAATAACAAAATAACAAAATAACAAAATAACAAAATAACAAAATAACAAAATAACAAAATAACAAAATAACAAAATAACAAAATAACAAAATAACAAAATAACAAAATAACAAAATAACAAAATAACAAAATAACAAAATAACAAAATAACAAAATAACAAAATAACAAAATAACAAAATAACAAAATAACAAAATAACAAAATAACAAAATAACAAAATAACAAAATAACAAAATAACAAAATAACAAAATAACAAAATAACAAAATAACAAAATAACAAAATAACAAAATAACAAAATAACAAAATAACAAAATAACAAAATAACAAAATAACAAAATAACAAAATAACAAAATAACAAAATAACAAAATAACAAAATAACAAAATAACAAAATAACAAAATAACAAAATAACAAAATAACAAAATAACAAAATAACAAAATAACAAAATAACAAAATAACAAAATAACAAAATAACAAAATAACAAAATAACAAAATAACAAAATAACAAAATAACAAAATAACAAAATAACCAATAACCCGCCACTAAAACACTAAAACTAACACAATAACAATAACACACTAACCAATAACCCGACACTAAAACTAACACAATAACAATAACACACTAACCAATAACCCGACACTAAAACTAACACAATAACAATAACACACTAACCAATAACCCGACACTAAAACTAACACAATAACAATAACACACTAACCAATAACCCGCCACTAAAACACTAAAACTAACACAATAACAATAACACACTAACCAATAACCCGCCACTAAAACACTAAAACTAACACAATAACAATAACACACTAACCAATAACCCGACACTAAAACACTAAAACTAACACAATAACAATAAAACACTAACCAATAACCCGACACTAAAACACTAAAACTAACACAATAACAATAAAACACTAACCAATAACCCGACACTAAAACACTAAAACTAACACAATAAAACACTAACCAATAACCCGACACTAAAACACTAAAACTAACACAATAAAACACTAACCAATAACCCGACACTAAAACACTAAAACTAACACAATAAAACACTAACCAATAACCCGACACTAAAACACTAAAACTAACACAATAAAACACTAACCAATAACCCGACACTAAAACACTAAAACTAACACAATAAAACACTAACCAATAACCCGACACTAAAACACTAAAACTAACACAATAAAACACTAACCAATAACCCGACACTAAAACACTAACCAATAACACAATAAAACACTAACCAATAACCCGACACTAAAACACTAACCAATAACACGCCACTAAAACACTAAAACTAAAACAATAAAACACTAACCAATAACACGCCACTAAAACACTAAAACTAAAACAATAAAACACTAACCAATAACACGCCACTAAAACACTAAAACTAAAACAATAAAACACTAACCAATAACACGCCACTAAAACACTAAAACTAAAACAATAAAACACTAACCAATAACACGCCACTAAAACACTAAAACTAAAACAATAAAACACTAACCAATAACACGCCACTAAAACACTAAAACTAAAACAATAAAACACTAACCAATAACACGCCACTAAAACACTAAAACTAAAACAATAACACACTAACCAATAACACGCCACTAAAACACTAAAACTAAAACAATAACACACTAACCAATAACCCGCCACTAAAACACTAAAAATAAAACAATAAAACACTAACCAATAACCCGCCACTAAAACACTAAAACTAAAACAATAACACACTAACCAATAACCCGCCACTAAAACACTAAAAATAAAACAATAAAACACTAACCAATAACCCGCCACTAAAACACTAAAACTAAAACAATAAAACACTAACCAATAACAAACCACTAAAACACTAAAACTAAAACAATAAAACACTAACCAATAACCCACCACTAAAACATTAAAACTAAAACAATAACCAACCACTAAAACACTAAAACTAAAATAATAAAACACTAACCAATAACAAAATAACAATAACAAAATAACAATAACAAAATAACAATAACAAAATAACAATAACAAAATAACAATAAAACAATAACAATAAAACAATAACAATAAAACAATAACAAAATAACAATAATAACAATAATAACAATAATAACAATAATAACAAAATAACAAAATAACAAAATAACAAAATAACAAAATAACAAAATAACAAAATAACAAAATAACAAAATAACAAAATAACAAAATAACAAAATAACAAAATAACAAAATAACAAAATAACAAAATAACAAAATAACAAAATAACAAAATAACAAAATAACAAAATAACAAAATAACAAAATAACAAAATAACAAAATAACAAAATAACAAAATAACAAAATAACAAAATAACAAAATAACAAAATAACAAAATAACAAAATAACAAAATAACAAAATAACAAAATAACAAAATAACAAAATAACAAAATAACAAAATAACAAAATAACAAAATAACAAAATAACAAAATAACAAAATAACAAAATAACAAAATAACAAAATAACAAAATAACAAAATAACAAAATAACAAAATAACAAAATAACAAAATAACAAAATAACAAAATAACAAAATAACAAAATAACAAAATAACAAAATAACAAAATAACAAAATAACAAAATAACAAAATAACAAAATAACAAAATAACAAAATAACAAAATAACAAAATAACAAAATAACAAAATAACAAAATAACAAAATAACAAAATAACAAAATAACAAAATAACAAAATAACAAAATAACAAAATAACAAAATAACAAAATAACAAAATAACAAAATAACCAATAACCCGCCACTAAAACACTAAAACTAACACAATAACAATAACACACTAACCAATAACCCGCCACTAAAACACTAAAACTAACACAATAACAATAACACACTAACCAATAACCCGCCACTAAAACACTAAAACTAACACAATAACAATAACACACTAACCAATAACCCGACACTAAAACACTAAAACTAACACAATAACAATAACACACTAACCAATAACCCGACACTAAAACACTAAAACTAACACAATAACAATAAAACACTAACCAATAACCCGACACTAAAACACTAAAACTAACACAATAAAACACTAACCAATAACCCGACACTAAAACACTAAAACTAACACAATAAAACACTAACCAATAACCCGACACTAAAACACTAAAACTAACACAATAAAACACTAACCAATAACCCGACACTAAAACACTAAAACTAACACAATAAAACACTAACCAATAACCCGACACTAAAACACTAACCAATAACACAATAAAACACTAACCAATAACCCGACACTAAAACACTAACCAATAACACGCCACTAAAACACTAAAACTAAAACAATAAAACACTAACCAATAACACGCCACTAAAACACTAAAACTAAAACAATAAAACACTAACCAATAACACGCCACTAAAACACTAAAACTAAAACAATAACACACTAACCAATAACACGCCACTAAAACACTAAAACTAAAACAATAACACACTAACCAATAACCCAACACTAAAACACTAAAACTAAAACAATAACACACTAACCAATAACCCAACACTAAAACTAAAACAATAACACACTAACCAATAACCCGCCACTAAAACACTAAAACTAAAACAATAACACACTAACCAATAACCCGCCACTAAAACACTAAAAATAAAACAATAAAACACTAACCAATAACCCGCCACTAAAACACTAAAACTAAAACAATAAAACACTAACCAATAACCCGCCACTAAAACACTAAAACTAAAACAATAAAACACTAACCAATAACCCGCCACTAAAACACTAAAAATAAAACAATAAAACACTAACCAATAACCCGCCACTAAAACACTAAAACTAAAACAATAACACACTAACCAATAACCCGCCACTAAAACACTAAAACTAAAACAATAACACACTAACCAATAACCCGCCACTAAAACACTAAAACTAAAACAATAACACACTAACCAATAACCCGCCACTAAAACACTAAAAATAAAACAATAAAACACTAACCAATAACCCGCCACTAAAACACTAAAACTAAAACAATAAAACACTAACCAATAACAAACCACTAAAACACTAAAACTAAAACAATAAAACACTAACCAATAACCCACCACTAAAACATTAAAACTAAAACAATAACCAACCACTAAAACACTAAAACTAAAATAATAAAACACTAACCAATAACCCACCACTAAAACACTAAAACTAAAACAATAAAACACTAACCAATAACCCACCACTAAAACACTAAAACTAAAACAATATAACAATAACCAACCACTAACCAATAACCCACCATTAAAACACTAAAACTAAAACAATAAAACACTAACCAATAACCCACCACTAAAACACTAAAACTAAAACAATAAAACACTAACCAATAACCCGCCACTAAAACACTAAAACTAAAACAATAAAACACTAATTAATAACCCACCACTAAAACACTAAAACTAAAACAATAAATACACTAACCAATAACCCGCCACTAAAACACTAAAAACAAAACAATAAAACACTAACCAATAACCCGCCACTAAAACACTAAAACTAAAACAATAAAACAATAACCCAACCACTAAAACACTAAAACTAAAACAATCAAACACTAACCAATAACCCGACACTAAAACACTAAAACTAACACAATAAAACACTAACCAATAACCCGACACTAAAACACTAAAACTAAAACAATAAAACACTAACCAATAACAAACCACTAAAACACTAAAACTAAAACAATAAAACACTAACCAATAACCCGCCACTAAAACACTAAAACTAACACAATAAAACACTAACCAATAACCCGCTACTAAAACACTAAAACTAACACAATAAAACACTAACCAATAACCCGCCACTAAAAACACATTAAATCTAAAACAATAAAACACTAACCAATAACACGCCACTAAAACACTAAAACTAAAAAAATAAAACAATAACCAACCACTAACCAATAACCCACCATTAAAACACTAAAACTAAAACAATAAAACACTAACCAATAACCCACCACTAAAACACTAACATTAAAACAATAAAACACTAACCAATAACCCGCCACTAAAACACTAAAACTAAAACAATAAAACAATAACCCAACCACTAAAACACTAAAACTAAAACAATAAAACACTAACCAATAACCCACAACTAAAACACTAAAACTAAAACAATAAAACACTAACCAATAACCCGCCACTAAAACATTAAAACTAAAACAATAAAACATTAACCAACCACTAAAACACTAAAACTAAAACAATAAAGCACTAACCAATAACCCACCACTAAAACACTAAAACTAAAACAATAAAACACTAACCAATAACCCACCACTAAAACACTAAAACTAAAGCAATAAAACACTAACCAATAACCCAACACTAAAACATTAAAACTAAAACAATAAAACACTTACCAATAACCCACTACTAAAACACTAAAACTAAAACAATAAAACACTAACCAATAACCCACCACTAAGACACTAAAGCTAAAACAATAAAACACTAACCAATAACCTACCACTAAAACATTAAAACTAAAACAATAAAACACTAACCAATAACCCACTACTAAAACACTAAAACTAAAACAATAAAACACTAACCAATAACCCGCCACTAAAACACTAAAACTAAAACAATAAAACAATAACCAATAACCCACCACTAAAACACTAAAACTAAAACAATAAAACACTAACCAATAACCCACTACTAAAACACTAAAACTAAAACAATAAAACACTAACCAATAACCCACCACCAAAACACTAAAGCTAAAACAATAAAACACTAACCAATAACCTACCACTAAAACATTAAAACTAAAACAATAAAACACTAACCAATAACCCACCACTAAAACACTAAAACTAAAACAATAAAACACTAACCAATAACCCGCCACTAAAACACTAAAACTAAAACAATAAAACAATAACCAATAACCAATAACCCACCACTAAAACACTAAAACTAAAACAATAAAACACTAACCAATAACCCACCACTAAAACACTAAAACTAAAACAATAAAACACTAACCAATAACCCACTACTAAAACTAAAACAATAAAACAATAACCCAACCACTAAAACACTAAAACTAAAACAATAAAACACTAAAACTAAAACAATAAAACACTAACCAATAACCCATTACTAAAACACTAAAACTAAAACAATAAAACAATAACCCACCACTAAAACACTAAAACTAAAACAATAAAACACTAAATAATAACCCACTACTAAAACACTAAAACTAAAACAATAAAACAATAACCCAACCACTAAAACACTAAAACTAAAACAATAAAACACTAACCAATAACCCACCACTAAAACACTTAAACTAAAAAAATAAAACACTAACCAATAACCCACTACTAAAACACTAAAACTAAAACAATAAAACAATAACCCACCACTAAAACACTAAAACTAAAACAATAAAACACTAAATAATAACCCACTACTAAAACACTAAAACTAAAACAATAAAACAATAACCCAACCACTAAAACACTAAAACTAAAACAATAAAACACTAACCAATAACCCACCACTAAGACACTAAAGCTAAAACAATAAAACACTAACCAATAACCTACCACTAAAACATTAAAACTAAAACAATAAAACACTAACCAATAACCCACTACTAAAACACTAAAACTAAAACAATAAAACACTAACCAATAACCCGCCACTAAAACACTAAAACTAAAACAATAAAACAATAACCAATAACCCACCACTAAAACACTAAAACTAAAACAATAAAACACTAACCAATAACCCACTACTAAAACACTAAAACTAAAACAATAAAACACTAACCAATAACCCACCACCAAAACACTAAAGCTAAAACAATAAAACACTAACCAATAACCTACCACTAAAACATTAAAACTAAAACAATAAAACACTAACCAATAACCCACCACTAAAACACTAAAACTAAAACAATAAAACACTAACCAATAACCCGCCACTAAAACACTAAAACTAAAACAATAAAACAATAACCAATAACCAATAACCCACCACTAAAACACTAAAACTAAAACAATAAAACACTAACCAATAACCCACTACTAAAACTAAAACAATAAAACAATAACCCAACCACTAAAACACTAAAACTAAAACAATAAAACACTAAAACTAAAACAATAAAACACTAACCAATAACCCATTACTAAAACACTAAAACTAAAACAATAAAACAATAACCCACCACTAAAACACTAAAACTAAAACAATAAAACACTAAATAATAACCCACTACTAAAACACTAAAACTAAAACAATAAAACAATAACCCAACCACTAAAACACTAAAACTAAAACAATAAAACACTAACCAATAACCCACCACTAAAACACTTAAACTAAAAAAATAAAACACTAACCAATAACCCACTACTAAAACACTAAAACTAAAACAATAAAACAATAACCCACCACTAAAACACTAAAACTAAAACAATAAAACACTAAATAATAACCCACTACTAAAACACTAAAACTAAAACAATAAAACAATAACCCAACCACTAAAACACTAAAACTAAAACAATAAAACACTAACCAATAACCCACCACTAAAACACTTAAACTAAAAAATTAAAACACTAACCAATAACCCACTACTAAAACACTAAAACTAAAACAATAAAACAATAACCCAACCACTAAAACACTAAAACTAAAACAATAAAACACTAACCAATAACCCATTACTAAAACACTAAAACTAAAACAATAAAACACTAACCAATAACCCACCACTAAAACACTAAAACTAAAACAATAAAACACTAACCAATAACCCATTACTAAAACACTAAAACTAAAACAATAAAACACTAACCAATAACCCGCCACTAAAACACTAAAAATAAAACAATAAAACACTAACCAATAACCCACTACTAAAACACTAAAACTAAAACAATAAAACAATAACCCAACCACTAAAACACTAAAACTAAAACAATAAAACACTAACCAATAACCCAACCACTAAAACACTAAAACTAAAACACTAACCACTAAACAAACACTAAAACACTAAAACTAAAACAATAAAACACTAACCAATAACCCGCCACTAAAACACTAAAAATAAAACAATAAAACACTAACCAATAACCCGCCACTAAAACACTAAAACTAAAACAATAAAACAATAACCAATAACCCACCACTAAAACACTAAAACTAAAACAATAAAACACTAACCAATAACCCACCACTAAAACACTAAAACTAAAACAATAAAACACTAACCAATAACCCACCACTTAAACACTAAAACTAAAACAATAAAACACTAATCAATAACCCACCACTAAAACACTAAAACTAAAACAATAAAACACTAACCAATAACCCACTACTAAAACACTAAAACTAAAACAATAAAACAATAACCCAACCACTAAAACACTAAAACTAAAACAATAAAACACTAACTAATAACCCACCACTAAAACACTACAACTAAAACAATAAAACACTAACCAATAACCCTCCTCTAAAACACTAAAACACTAAAACAATAAAACACTAATCAATAACCCACCACTAAAACACTAAAACTAAAACAATAAAACACTAACCAATAACCCACTACTAAAACACTAAAACTAAAACAATAAAACAATAACCCAACCACTAAAACACTAAAACTAAAACAATAAAACACTAATCAATAACCCACCACTAAAATACTAAAACTAAAACAATAAAACACTAACCAATAACCCACCACTAAAACAATAAAACACTAATCAATAACCCGCCACTAAAACACTCAAACTAAAACAATAAAACACTAACCAATAACGCACCACTAAAACACTAAAACTAAAACAATAAAACACTAACCAATAACCCACCAATAAAACACTAAAACTAAAACAATAAAACACTAACCAATAACCCAGCACTAACCAATAATCCACCACTAAAACACTAAAACTAAAACAATAAAACACTAACCAATAACCCACTACTAAAACACTAAAACTAAAACAATAAAACACTAACCACTAAACAAACACTAAAACACTAAAACTAAAACAATAAAACACTAACCAATAACCCGCCACTAAAACACTAAAAATAAAACAATAAAACACTAAAACTAAAACAATAAAACACTAACCAATAACCCACCACTAAAACATTAAAATTAAAACAATAAAACAATAACCAACCACTAAAACACTAAAACTAAAATAATAAAACACTAACCAATAACCCACCACTAAAACACTAAAACTATAACAATAAAACACTAACCAATAACCCGCCACTAAAACACTAAAACTAAAACAATAAAACACTAACCAATAACCCACCACTAAAACACTAAAACTAAAACAATAAAACACTAACCAATAACCCACCACTTAAACACTAAAACTAAAACAATAAAACAATAACCCAACCACTAAAACATTAAAACTAAAACAATAAAACACTAACCAATAACCCACCACTAAAACACTAAAACTAAAACAATAAAACACTAACCAATAACCCACCACTAAAACACTAAAACTAAAACAATAAAACACTAACCAATAACCCAACCACTAAAACACTAAAACTAAAACAATAAAACATTAACCAATAACCCACCACTAAAACACTAAAACTAAAACAATAAAACACTAACCAATAACCCCACCACTAAAACTAAAACAACAAAACACTAACCAATAACCTACCACTAAAACACTAAAACTAAAACAACAAAACACTAACCAATAACCCGCCACTAAAACACTAAAACTAAAACAACAAAACACTAACCAATAACCCGCCTCTAAAACACTAAAACTAAAACAATAAAACACTAATCAATAACCCACCACTAAAACAATAAAACACTAACCAATAACCCAACACTAAAACACTAAAACTAAAACAACAAAACACTAATCAATAACCCGCCACTAAAACAATAACCAAACACTAAAACACTAAAACTAAAACAATAAAATACTAACCAATAACCCGCCACTAAAACACTAAAACTAAAACAATAAAACACTAACCAATAACCCGCCACTAAAACACTAAAACTAAAACAATAACACACTAACCAATAACAACCACTAAAACTAAAACAGCACCACCACCACCATAGCACACACAATACCACACAACACACCACTCAAATCACACCAAACAATCGCCAGTCGCGATTGTGGCAGCTGGAAGAACACTTCGACCACGACCACACCGCCACTGAAGATGTCCACCGCAGTTGTGGACGAAACGTTTGGCAGTGCTTCATTGGGATCACTTGTTGAGTTAGCCCCCGGGGGCGCTCACTACATCCCCCTTTATGGGCCTTTGCTTGGAACAACAAACAATCGCCAGTTGCGATTGTGGCAGCTGGAAGAACACTTCGACCACGACCACACCGCCACTGAAGATGTCCACCGCAGTTGTGGACGAAACGTTTGGCAGTGTTTCATTGGGATCACTTGTTGAGTTAGCCCCCGGAGGCGCTCACTACATCCCCCTTTATGGGCCTTTGCTTGGAACAACAAACAATCGCCTGTCGCGATTGTGGCAGCTGGAAGAACACTTCGACCACGACCACACCGCCACTGAAGATGTCCACCGCAGTTGTGGACGAATCGTTTGGCAGTGCTTCATTGGGATCACTTGTTGAGTTAGCCCCCGGGGGCGCTCACTACATCCCCCTTTATGGGCCTTTGCTTGGAACAACAAACAATCGCCAGTTGCGATTGTGGCAGCTGGAAGAACACTTCGACCACGACCACACCGCCACTGAAGATGTCCACCGCAGTTGTGGACGAAACGTTTGGCAGTTTTTCATTGGGATCACTTGTTGAGTTAGCCCCCGGGGGCGCTCACTACATCCCCCCTTATGGGACTTCGCTTGGAACATGGTCAACAATCCCGAATAACACCACCGTTGTTGAAGAAGATAATGTCGATTAGATAAGCATTGCTCATTTTCAATTGTTAGAAATTCAAATTCGTATTCGTACGCAAACAACTCAAAAGTTTTTCAATATTTTTAATAATTTCAGGAGAAGGTAATTTCAGGTAGGAGCGCTATTTATCTGATTTATTTAATTATGTATGTGCGGAGAAGATGAAAAATATGTCGATGAGATTTTGCAAAACTATTTTAAATTACACATGATGAAATCAGTCTTGCTCTATCAATTTTTAGAAATGCATTTTCGCATTGCATTTCAATCAAACAATGAACGCGAACATTTCGAAAAAATTTCAATATTCATTTTTCCATAATTTTTCAAAGTTAATAACAAAACTCGACATAAAAAAAGAATAATTTCAGGAGAAGCCATAAAAGGTAGGGGCGCCATTTATCTGATTTATTTATTTATTTATTTATGTATGTGCGGAGAAGATGAAAAATATGTCGATGAGATTTTGCAAAACTATTTTAAATTACACATGATGGAATCAGTCTTGCTCTTTCAATTTTTAGAAATGCATTTTCGCATTGCATTTCAATCAAACAATCAAAGCGAACAATTCGAAAAATTTTCAATATTCATTTTTCCATTCTTTTTTCAAAGTTAATAACAAATCTCGACATAAAAAAAGAATAATTTCAGGAGAAGCCATAAAAGGTAGGAGCGCCTTTTATCTGATTTATTTATTTATTTATGTATGTGCGGATAAGATGAAAAATATGTCGATGAGATTTTGCAAAACTATATTAAATTACACATGATGGAATCAGTCTTGCTCTTTCAATTTTTAGAAATGCATTTTCGCACTGCATTTCAATCAAACAATCAACACGAACAATTCGAAAAATTTTCAATATTCATTTTTCCATTCTTTTTTCAAAGTTAATAACAAATCTCGACATAAAAAAAGAATAATTTCAGGAGAAGCCATAAAAAGTAGGAGCGCCATTTATCTGATTTATTTATTTATTTATGTATGTGCGGATAAGATGAAAAATATGTCGATGAGATTTTGCAAAACTATTTTAAATTACACATGATGGAATCAGTCTTGCTCTTTCAATTTTTAGTAATGCATTTTCGCATTGCATTTCAATCAAAACAATCAACACGAACAATTCGAAAAATTTTCAATATTCATTTTTCCATCATTTTTCAAAGTTAATAACAAATCTCGACATAATAAAAGGAATAATTTCAGGAGAAGCCATAAAAGATAGGAGCGCCATTTATCTGATTTATTTATGTATGTGCGGAGAAGATGATAATATGTCGATGAGATTTTGCAAAACTATTTTAAATTACACAAGATGGAATCAGTCTTGCTCTTTCAATTCTTAGAGAGTAATTTTCGTATTTTATTTCAGTCAAACAATGAACACGAACAACTCGAAAATTTTTAATATTTTTCCATCATTTTTCAAAGTTAATAACAAATCTCGACATAAAAAAAGAATAATTTCAGGAGAAGCCATAAAAGGTAGAAGCGCCATTTAACTGATTTATTTATTTATTTATGTATGTGCGGATAAGATGAAAAATATGTCGATGAGATTTTGCAAAACTATTTTAAATTACACAAGATGGAATCAGTCTTGCTCTTTCAATTCTTAGAGAGTAATTTACGTATTTTATTTCAGTCAAACAATGAACACGAACAACTCGAAAATTTTTAATATTTTTCCATCATTTTTCAAAGTTAATAACAAATCTCGACATAAAAAAAGAAAAATTTCAGGAGAAGCCATAAAAGGTAGGAGCGCCATTTATCTGATTTATTTATTTGTTTATGTATGTGCGGAGAAGATGATAATATGTCGATGAGATGTTGCTAAACTATTTTAAATTATACATGATGAAATCAGTCTTGCTCTTTCACTTCTTAGAGAGTAATTTTCGTATTTTATTTCAGTCAAACAATGAACGCGAACAACTCGAAAGTTTTTCAATATTTTTCCATCATTTTTCAAAGTTAATAACAAATCTCGACATGAAAAAAGAAAAATTTAGGTTTGCTTCCTGACAATGGGATAAAATATTATGGTATAAAAAAGTGCAAAACATTTCCCGCTTTCGTTGTGAATCCAATCATCAATCTATTCACTGTTACAACTTCTCCTCTGTTGAGGAGAATATCTGCACGACCAGGACGGTCATTAATTTGATATAACTGTAAGTCGTGAATAGATCGATGAAGAAGAATCAGTCTCAAAACCGAAAAATGTCTTGAGAATATTTGGCAGCACTCAGTTGCCCGTCAACCTTCATGGGTCATCAGTCTCTATGCGCAACTCGAGACCTATCAATTCAGTTTACGAACAACTGCATTCTCAATTAATATTTCAAAAATCGTTGTATATATAGTTAAACTCGAACGTCGATCACTAGTGAGTTATATTACAGAATATACATTAGAAAAAAAAGGTTCGGATTTGCTTGGATTCGAAGGTTCAAAAACCAATAATGACTTCATTGTGCAAAAATGCATGACGTCATAAGTAACATTTTTATGTAATAAGGTGGCTCATTAAAAAATAAAAATGTCGTTAGCGTTTTGCTTGAAAACATTAAATGGCGTACAGCTTTATCACCATCTTGTATATTTTTCTCACATAAGAGCGATGGATACAGGTCCTGGCATTTATTATAAACAATTTAAATAAAATTGGGGTCAGTTTTATTTTGATGGAATTTTTTAAACTGACAGATCTTGACATTTGTCAAATTTATATGTTGATGTTTGCTATGGTTTCTTCTACACTGGAAAGCCATGGGGTGCGCACTCTATACCACAGATTTCTATACTATCTTTCTAAATAAAATAAACCATTGATTATATATTGGACAGATCTCTCACCTTACGGGTAAAAACGTACCCAGAAAATGTGCTGGCCGACAGAGGGCCAGAGTCTGGTCATAAAAATCATAAAATAATCATTATTGATCAATTAATAAAAATCAAATGTTCCGCCAATTAAAATGAATTTAATTTGAATTTAATTCGAAAAAGATACAAGACGGAAGCGGCCGAAACAAATCTCATAGAAAAATTAACATCTTGTCAAGCCAATGATAACTTCCTGATCACACATTCTTGGGTCCTATTCCTTGATAATTTTGTAGATTCAATATTCAAAAATAGCATAAATCCTTTGTTATATTATTTCATTGTTTAATATTTAGTCCAATATGTATTGTGAGAATATCGAGCAAAAGCTTCCTGAGCAAATTGAATATCCTAAGCAAAAGCTTCCTGAGCAACCCGAGAATCCCGAGCAAAACCTTCCTGAGCAACTTGAATATCCTAAGCATAAGCTTCCTGAGCAACCCGAGATTCCCGAGCAAAAGCTTCCTGAGCAACTTGTATATCCTAACAAAAGCTTCCCGAGCAACCCAAGAATCCCGAGCAAAAGCTTCCTGAGCAACTTAAATATCCTAAGCAAAAGCTTCCTGAGCAACCCGAGATTCCCGAGCAAAAGCTTCCTGAGCAACTTGTATATCCTAACAAAAGCTTCCTGAGCAACCCGAGAATCCCGAGCAAAAGCTTCCTGAGCAACTTGAATATCCTAAGCAAAAGCTTCCTGAGCAACCCAAGAATCCCGAGCAAAAGCTTCCTGAGCAACTTGAATATCCTAAGCAAAAGCTTCCTGAGCAACCCGAGATTCCCGAGCAAAAGCTTCCTGAGCAACCCGAAAATCCCGAGCAAAAGCTTCCTGAGCAACCCGAGAATATCGAGCAAAAGCTTCCTGAGCAACTTAAATTTCCTAAGCAAAAGCTTCCTGAGCAACCCGAGATTCAAGAGCAAAAGCTTCCTGAACAACCCGAAAATCCTGAGCAAAATCTTCCTGAGCAACCCAAGAATCCCGAGCAAAAGCTTCCTAAGCAACTTGAATATCCTAAGCAAAAGCTTCGTGAGCAACCCGAGAATTCCGAGCGAAAGCTTCCTGAGCAACCCGAGAATATTGAGCAAAAGCTTCCTGAGCAACTTGAATATCCTAAGCAAAAGCTTCCTGAGCAACCCAAGAATCCCGAGCAAAAGCTTCCTGAGCAACTTAAATATCCTAAGCAAAAGCTTCCTGAGCAACCCGAGATTCCCGAGCAAAAGCTTCCTGAGCAACTTGTATATCCTAACAAAAGCTTCCTGAGCAACCCAAGAATCCCGAGCAAAAGCTTCCTGAGCAACTTGAATATCCTAAGCAAAAGCTTCCTGAGCAACCCGAGATTCCCGAGCAAAAGCTTCCTGAGCAACCCGAAAATCCCGAGCAAAAGTTTCCTGAGCAACCCGAGAATATCGAGCAAAAGCTTCCTGAGCAACTTAAATTTCCTAAGCAAAAGCTTCCTGAGCAACCTGAGATTCAAGAGCAAAAGCTTCCTGAACAACCCGAAAATCCTGAGCAAAAGCTTCCTGAGCAACCCGAGAATCCCGAGCAAAAGCTTCCTGAGCAACTTGTATATCCTAACAAAAGCTTCCTGAGCAACCCGAGAATCCCGAGCAAAAGCTTCCTAAGCAACTTGAATATCCTAAGCAAAAGCTTCCTGAGCAACCCGAGATTCCCGAGCAAAAGCTTCCTGAGCAACTTGAATATCCTAAGCAAAAGCTTCCTGAGCAACCCGAGATTCCCGAGCAAAAGCTTCCTGAGCAACTTGTATATCCTAACAAAAGCTTCCTGAGCAACCCGAGAATCCCGAGCAAAAGCTTCCTGAGCAACTTAAATTTCCTAAGCAAAAGCTTCCTGAGCAACCCGAGATTCCCAAGCAAAAGCTTCCTGAGCAACTTGTATATCCTAACAAAAGCTTCCTGAGCAACCCGAGAATCCCGAGCAAAAGCTTCCTGAGCAACTTGAATATCCTAAGCAAAAGCTTCCTGAGCAACCCGAGATTCCCGAGCAAAAGCTTCCTGAGCAACTTGAATATCCTAAGCAAAAGCTTCCTGAGCAACCCGAGATTCCCGAGCAAAAGCTTCCTGAGCAACTTGTATATCCTAACAAAAGCTTCCTGAGCAACCCGAGAATCCCGAGCAAAAGCTTCCTGAGCAACTTGAATATCCTAAGCAAAAGCTTCCTGAGCAACCCGAGATTCCCGAGCAAAAGCTTCCTGAGCAACTTGTATATCCTAACAAAAGCTTCCTGAGCAACCCGAGAATCCCGAGCAAAAGCTTCCTGAGCAACTTGAATATCCTAAGCAAAAGCTTCCTGAGCGACCCAAGAATCCCGAGCAAAAGCTTCCTGAGCAACTTGAATATCCTAAGCAAAAGCTTCCTGAGCAACCCGAGATTCCCGAGCAAAAGCTTCCTGAGCAACCCAAAAATCCCGAGCAAAAGCTTCCTGAGCAACCCGAGAATATCGAGCAAAAGCTTCCTGAGCAACTTAAATTTCCTAAGCAAAAGCTTCCTGAGCAACCCGAGATTCAAGAGCAAAAGCTTCCTGAGCAACCCGAAAATCCCGAGCAAAAGCTTCCTGTGCAACCCGAGAATATCGAGCAAAAGCTTCCTGAGCAACTTAAATTTCCTAAGCAAAAGCTTCCTGAGCAACCCGAGATTCCCAAGCAAAAGCTTCCTTAGCAACTTGTATATCCTAACAAAAGCTTCCTGAGCAACCCGAGAATCCCGAGCAAAAGCTTCCTGAGCAACTTGAATATCCTAAGCAAAAGCTTCCTGAGCAACCCGAGATTCCCGAGCAAAAGCTTCCTGAGCAACTTGTATATCCTAACAAAAGCTTCCTGAGCAACCCGAGAATCCCGAGCAAAAGCTTCCTGAGCAACTTGAATATCCTAAGCAAAAGCTTCCTGAGCAACCCAAGAATCCCGAGCAAAAGCTTCCTGAGCAACTTGAATATTCTAAGCAAAAGCTTCCTGAGCAACCCGAGATTCCCGAGCAAAAGCTTCCTGAGCAACCCGAAAATCCCGAGCAAAAGCTTCCTGAGCAACCCGAGAATATCGAGCAAAAGCTTCCTGAGCAACTTAAATTTCCTAAGCAAAAGCTTCCTGAGCAACCCGAGATTCAAGAGCAAAAGCTTCCTGAGCAACCCGAAAATCCCGAGCAAAAGCTTCCTGTGCAACCCGAGAATATCGAGCAAAAGCTTCCTGAGCAACTTAAATTTCCTAAGCAAAAGCTTCCTGAGCAACCCGAGATTCCCAAGCAAAAGCTTCCTTAGCAACTTGTATATCCTAACAAAAGCTTCCTGAGCAACCCGAGAATCCCGAGCAAAAGCTTCCTGAGCAACTTGAATATCCTAAGCAAAAGCTTCCTGAGCAACCCGAGATTCCCGAGCAAAAGCTTCCTGAGCAACCCGAAAATCCCGAGCAAAAGCTTCCTGAGCAACCCGAGAATATCGAGCAAAAGCTTCCTGAGCAGCTTGAATATCCTAAGCAAAAGCTTCCTGAGCAACCCGAGAATTCCGAGCGAAAGTTCCTGAGCAACCCGAGAATATCGAGCAAAAGCTTCCTGAGCAACTTAAATATCCTAAGCAAAAGCTTCCTGAGCAACTTGAATATCCTAAGCAAAAGCTTCCTGAGCAACCCAAGAATCCCGAGCAAAAGCTTCCTGAGCAACTTGAATATCCTAAGCAAAAGCTTCCTGAGCAACCCGAGATTCCCGAGCAAAAGCTTCCTGAGCAACCCGAAAATCCCGAGCAAAAGCTTCCTGAGCAACCCAAGAATATCGAGCAAAAGCTTCCTGAGCAACTTAAATTTCCTAAGCGAAAGCTTCCTGAGCAACCCGAGATTCAAGAGAAAAAGCTTCCTGAGCAACCCGAAAATCCCGAGCAAAAGCTTCCTGTGCAACCCGAGAATATCGAGCAAAAGCTTCCTGAGCAACTTAAATTTCCTAAGTAAAAGCTTCCTGAGCAACCCGAGATTCCCAAGCAAAAGCTTCCTGAGCAACTTGTATATTCTAACAAAAGCTTCCTGAGCAACCCGAGAATCCCGAGCAAAAGCTTCCTGAGCAACCCGAGAATATCGAGCAAAAGCTTCCTGAGCAACTTAAATTTCCTAAGCAAAAGCTTCCTGAGCAACCCGAGATTCAAGAGAAAAAGCTTCCTGAGCAACCCGAAAATCCCGAGCAAAAGCTTCCTGAGCAACCCGAGAATCCCGAGCAAAAGCTTCCTGAGCAACCCGAGAAACCCGAGCAAAAGCTTCCTGAGCAACTTGTATATCCTAACAAAAGCTTCCTGAGCAACCCGAGAATCCCGAGCAAAAGCTTCCTGAGCAACTTGAATATCCTAAGCAAAAGCTTCCTGAGCAACCCAAGATTCCCGAGCAAAAGCTTCCTGAGCAACCCGAAAATCCCGAGCAAACGCTTCCTGAGCAACCCGAGAATATCGAGCAAAAGCTTCCTGAGCAACTCGAATATCCTAATCAAAAGCTTCCTGAGCAACCCGAGATTCCCGAGCAAAAGCTTCCTGAGCAACCCGAAAATCCCGAGCAAAAGCTTCCTGAGCAACCCGAGAATATCGAGCAAAAGCTTCCTGAGCAACTTAAATATCCTAAGCAAAAGCTTCCTGAGCAATCCAAGATTCCCGGGCAGAAGCTTCCTGAGCAGCTTGAATATCCTAAGCAAAAGCTTCCTGAGCAACCCGAGATTCCCGAGCAAAAGCTTCCTGAGCAACCCGAAAATCCCGAGCAAAAGCTTCCTGAGCAACCCAAGAATATCGAGCAAAAGCTTCCTGAGCAACTTACATTTCCTAAGCAAAAGCTTCCTGAGCAACCCGAGATTCAAGAGAAAAACTTCCTGAGCAACCCGAAAATCCCGAGCAAAAGCTTCCTGTGCAACCCGAGAATATCGAGCAAAAGCTTCCTGAGCAACTTAAATTTCCTAAGCAAAAGCTTCCTGAGCAACCCGAGATTCCCAAGCAAAAGCTTCCTGAGCAACTTGTATATTCTAACAAAAGCTTCCTGAGCAACCCGAGAATACCGAGCAAAAGCTTCCTGAGCAACCCGAGAATATCGAGCAAAAGCTTCCTGAGCAACTTAAATTTCCTAAGCAAAAGCTTCCTGAGCAACCCGAGATTCAAGAGAAAAAGCTTCCTGAGCAACCCGAAAATCCCGAGCAAAAGCTTCCTGTGCAACCCGAGAATATCGAGCAAAAGCTTCCTGAGCAACTTAAATTTCCTAAGCAAAAGCTTCCTGAGCAACCCGAGATTCCCAAGCAAAAGCTTCCTGAGCAACTTGTATATCCTAACAAAAGCTTCCTGAGCAACCCGAGAATCCCGAGCAAAAGCTTCCTGAGCAACTTGAATATCCTAAGCAAAAGCTTCCTGAGCAACCCGAGATTCCCGAGCAAAAGCTTCCTGAGCAACCCGAAAATCCCGAGCAAAAGCTTCCTGAGCAACCCGAAAATATCGAGCAAAAGCTTCCTGAGCAACTTGAATATCCAAAGCAAAAGCTTCCTGAGCAACCCGAGATTCCCGAGCAAAAGCTTCCTGAGCAACCCGAAAATCCCGAGCAAAAGCTTCCTGAGCAACCCGAGAATCCTGAGCAAAAGCTTCCTGAGCAACTTGAATATCCTAAGCAAAAGCTTCCTGAGCAACCCAAGAATCCCGAGCAAAAGCTTCCTGAGCAACTTGAATATCCTAAGCAAAAACTTCCTGAGCAACCCGAGATTCCCGAGCAAAAGCTTCCTGAGCAACCCGAAAATCCCGAGCAAAAGCTTCCTGAGCAACCCGAGATTCCCAAGCAAAAGCTTCCTGAGCAACTTGTATATCTTAACAAAAGCTTCCTGAGCAACCCGAGAATCCCGAGCAAAAGCTTCCTGAGCAACTTGAATATCCAAAGCAAAAGCTTTCTGAGCAACCCGAGATTCCCGAGCAAAAGCTTCCTGAGCAACCCGAAAATCCCGAGCAAAAGCTTCCTGAGCAACCCGAGAATATCGAGCAAAAGCTTCCTGAGCAACTTAAATATCCTAAGCAAAAGCTTCCTGAGCAATCCAAGATTCCCGGGCAGAAGCTTCCTGAGCAGCTTGAATATCCTAAGCAAAAGCTTCCTAAGCAACCCGAGAATTCCGAGCAAAAGTTCCTGAGCAACCCGAGAATATCGAGCAAAAGCCTCCTGAGCAACTTAAATATCCTAAGCAAAAGCTTCCTGAGCAACTTGAATATCCTAAGCAAAAGCTTCCTGAGCAACCCGAGATTCCCGAGCAAAAGCTTCCTGAGCAACTTGAATATCCTAAGCAAAAGCTTCCTGAGCAACCCGAGATTCCCGAGCAAAAGCTTCCTGAGCAACTTGTATATCCTAACAAAAGCTTCCTGAGCAACCCGAGAATCCCGAGCAAAAGCTTCCTGAGCAACTTGAATATCCTAAGCAAAAGCTTCCTGAGCAACCCGAGATTCCCAAGCAAAAGCTTCCTGAGCAACTTGTATATCCTAACAAAAGCTTCCTGAGCAACCCGAGAATCCCGAGCAAAAGCTTCCTGAGCAACTTGAATATCCTAAGCAAAAGCTTCCTGAGCAACCCAAGAATCCCGAGCAAAAGCTTCCTGAGCAACTTGAATATCCTAAGCAAAAGCTTCCTGAGCAACCCGAGATTCCCGAGCAAAAGCTTCCTGAGCAACCCGAAAATCCCGAGCAAAAGCTTCCTGAGCAACCCGAGAATATCGAGCAAAAGCTTCCTGAGCAACTTAAATTTCCTAAGCAAAAGCTTCCTGAGCAACCCGAGATTCAAGAGCAAAAGCTTCCTGAGCAACCCGAAAATCCCGAGCAAAAGCTTCCTGTGCAACCCGAGAATATCGAGCAAAAGCTTCCTGAGCAACTTAAATTTCCTAAGCAAAAGCTTCCTGAGCAACCCGAGATTCCCAAGCAAAAGCTTCCTTAGCAACTTGTATATCCTAACAAAAGCTTCCTGAGCAACCCGAGAATCCCGAGCAAAAGCTTCCTGAGCAACTTGAATATCCTAAGCAAAAGCTTCCTGAGCAACCCGAGATTCCCGAGCAAAAGCTTCCTGAGCAACCCGAAAATCCCGAGCAAAAGCTTCCTGAGCAACCCGAGAATATCGAGCAAAAGCTTCCTGAGCAACTTGAATATCCTAAGCAAAAGCTTCCTGAGCAACTCGAGATTCCCGAGCAAAAGCTTCCTGAGCAACCCGAAAATCCCGAGCAAAAGCTTCTTGAGCAACCCAAGAATATCGAGCAAAAGCTTCCTGAGCAACTTAAATTTCCTAAGCAAAAGCTTCCTGAGCAACCCGAGATTCAAGAGAAAAAGCTTCCTGAGCAACCCGAAAATCCCGAGCAAAAGCTTCCTGTGCAACCCGAGAATATCGAGCAAAAGCTTCCTGAGCAACTTAAATTTCCTAAGCAAAAGCTTCCTGAGCAACCCGAGATTCCCAAGCAAAAGCTTCCTGAGCAACTTGTATATTCTAACAAAAGCTTCCTGAGCAACCCGAGAATCCCGAGCAAAAGCTTCCTGAGCAACTTGAATATCCTAAGCAAAAGCTTCCTGAGCAACCCGAGATTCCCGAGCAAAAGCTTCCTGAGCAACCCGAGAATCCCGAGCAAAAGCTTCCTGAGCAACTTGAATATCCAAAGCAAAAGCTTCCTGAGCAACCCGAGATTCCCGAGCAAAAGCTTTCTGAGCAACCCGAAAATCCCGAGCAAAAGCTTCCTGAGCAACCCGAGAATATCGAGCAAAAGCTTCCTGAGCAACTTAAATTTCCTAAGCAAAAGCTTCCTGAGCAACTTGTATATCCTAACAAAAGCTTCCTGAGCAACCCAAGAATCCTGAGCAAAAGCTTTCTGAGCAACTTGAATATCCTAAGCAAAAGCTTCCTAAGCAACCCGAGATCCCCGAGCAAAAGCTTCCTTAGCAACTTGTATATCCTAACAAAAGCTTCCTGAGCAACCCGAGAATCCCGAGCAAAAGCTTCCTGAGCAACTTGAATATCCTAAGCAAAAGCTTCCTGAACAACCCGAGATTCCCGAGCAAAAGCTTCCTGAGCAACCCGAAAATCCCGAGCAAAAGCTTCCTGAGCAACCCGAGAATATCGAGCAAAAGCTTCCTGAGCAACTTGAATATCCTAAGCAAAAGCTTCCTGAGCAACCCGAGATTCCCGAGCAAAAGCTTCCTGAGCAACCCGAAAATCCCGAGCAAAAGCTTCCTGAGCAACCCGAGAATATCGAGCAAAAGCTTCCTGAGCAACTTAAATATCCTAAGCAAAAGCTTCCTGAGCAATCCAAGATTCCCGGGCAGAAGCTTCCTGAGCAGCTTGAATATCCTAAGCAAAAGCTTCCTGAGCAACCCGAGAATTCCGAGCGAAAGTTCCTGAGCAACCCGAGAATATCGAGCAAAAGCTTCCTGAGCAACTTAAATATCCTAAGCAAAAGCTTCCTGAGCAACTTGAATATCCTAAGCAAAAGCTTCCTGAGCAACCCAAGAATCCCGAGCAAAAGCTTCCTGAGCAACTTGAATATCCTAAGCAAAAGCTTCCTGAGCAACCCGAGATTCCCGAGCAAAAGCTTCCTGAGCAACCCGAAAATCCCGAGCAAAAGCTTCCTGAGCAACCCAAGAATATCGAGCAAAAGCTTCCTGAGCAACTTAAATTTCCTAAGCGAAAGCTTCCTGAGCAACCCGAGATTCAAGAGAAAAAGCTTCCTGAGCAACCCGAAAATCCCGAGCAAAAGCTTCCTGTGCAACCCGAGAATATCGAGCAAAAGCTTCCTGAGCAACTTAAATTTCCTAAGCAAAAGCTTCCTGAGCAACCCGAGATTCCCAAGCAAAAGCTTCCTGAGCAACTTGAATATCCTAAGCAAAAGCTTCCTGAACAACCCGAGATTCCCGAGCAAAAGCTTCCTGAGCAACCCGAAAATCCCGAGCAAAAGCTTCCTGAGCAACCCGAGAATATCGAGCAAAAGCTTCCTGAGCAACTTGAATATCCTAAGCAAAAGCTTCCTGAGCAACCCGAGATTCCCGAGCAAAAGCTTCCTGAGCAACCCGAAAATCCCGAGCAAAAGCTTCCTGAGCAACCCGAGAATATCGAGCAAAAGCTTCCTGAGCAACTTAAATATCCTAAGCAAAAGCTTCCTGAGCAATCCAAGATTCCCGGGCAGAAGCTTCCTGAGCAGCTTGAATATCCTAAGCAAAAGCTTCCTGAGCAACCCGAGAATTCCGAGCGAAAGTTCCTGAGCAACCCGAGAATATCGAGCAAAAGCTTCCTGAGCAACTTAAATATCCTAAGCAAAAGCTTCCTGAGCAACTTGAATATCCTAAGCAAAAGCTTCCTGAGCAACCCAAGAATCCCGAGCAAAAGCTTCCTGAGCAACTTGAATATCCTAAGCAAAAGCTTCCTGAGCAACCCGAGATTCCCGAGCAAAAGCTTCCTGAGCAACCCGAAAATCCCGAGCAAAAGCTTCCTGAGCAACCCAAGAATATCGAGCAAAAGCTTCCTGAGCAACTTAAATTTCCTAAGCGAAAGCTTCCTGAGCAACCCGAGATTCAAGAGAAAAAGCTTCCTGAGCAACCCGAAAATCCCGAGCAAAAGCTTCCTGTGCAACCCGAGAATATCGAGCAAAAGCTTCCTGAGCAACTTGAATATCCTAAGCAAAAGCTTCCTGAGCAACCCGAGATTCCCGAGCAAAAGCTTCCTGAGCAACCCGAAAATCCCGAGCAAAAGCTTCCTGAGCAACCCGAGAATATCGAGCAAAAGCTTCCTGAGCAACTTGAATATCCTAAGCAAAAGCTTCCTGAGCAACTCGAGATTCCCGAGCAAAAGCTTCCTGAGCAACCCGAAAATCCCGAGCAAAAGCTTCCTGAGCAACCCGAGAATATCGAGCAAAAGCTTCCTGAGCAACTTGAATATCCTAAGCAAAAGCTTCCTGAGCAACTCGAGATTCCCAAGCAAAAGCTTCCTGAGCAACTTGTATATCCTAACAAAAGCTTCCTGAGCAACCCGAAAATCCCGAGCAAAAGCTTCCTGAGCAACCCGAGAATATCGAGCAAAAGCTTCCTGAGCAACTTAAATTTCCTAAGCAAAAGCTTCCTGAGCAACCCGAGATTCAAGAGCAAAAGCTTCCTGAGCAACCCGAAAATCCCGAGCAAAAGCTTCCTGTGCAACCCGAGAATATCGAGCAAAAGCTTCCTGAGCAACTTAAATTTCCTAAGCAAAAGCTTCCTGAGCAACCCGAGATTCCCAAGCAAAAGCTTCCTTAGCAACTTGTATATCCTAACAAAAGCTTCCTGAGCAACCCGAGAATCCCGAGCAAAAGCTTCCTGAGCAACTTGAATATCCTAAGCAAAAGCTTCCTGAGCAACCCGAGATTCCCGAGCAAAAGCTTCCTGAGCAACCCGAAAATCCCGAGCAAAAGCTTCCTGAGCAACCCGAGAATATCGAGCAAAAGCTTCCTGAGCAACTTGAATATCCTAAGCAAAAGCTTCCTGAGCAACTCGAGATTCCCGAGCAAAAGCTTCCTGAGCAACCCGAAAATCCCGAGCAAAAGCTTCTTGAGCAACCCAAGAATATCGAGCAAAAGCTTCCTGAGCAACTTAAATTTCCTAAGCAAAAGCTTCCTGAGCAACCCGAGATTCAAGAGAAAAAGCTTCCTGAGCAACCCGAAAATCCCGAGCAAAAGCTTCCTGTGCAACCCGAGAATATCGAGCAAAAGCTTCCTGAGCAACTTAAATTTCCTAAGCAAAAGCTTCCTGAGCAACCCGAGATTCCCAAGCAAAAGCTTCCTGAGCAACTTGTATATTCTAACAAAAGCTTCCTGAGCAACCCGAGAATCCCGAGCAAAAGCTTCCTGAGCAACTTGAATATCCTAAGCAAAAGCTTCCTGAGCAACCCGAGATTCCCGAGCAAAAGCTTCCTGAGCAACCCGAGAATCCCGAGCAAAAGCTTCCTGAGCAACTTGAATATCCAAAGCAAAAGCTTCCTGAGCAACCCGAGATTCCCGAGCAAAAGCTTTCTGAGCAACCCGAAAATCCCGAGCAAAAGCTTCCTGAGCAACCCGAGAATATCGAGCAAAAGCTTCCTGAGCAACTTAAATTTCCTAAGCAAAAGCTTCCTGAGCAACTTGTATATCCTAACAAAAGCTTCCTGAGCAACCCAAGAATCCTGAGCAAAAGCTTTCTGAGCAACTTGAATATCCTAAGCAAAAGCTTCCTAAGCAACCCGAGATCCCCGAGCAAAAGCTTCCTTAGCAACTTGTATATCCTAACAAAAGCTTCCTGAGCAACCCGAGAATCCCGAGCAAAAGCTTCCTGAGCAACTTGAATATCCTAAGCAAAAGCTTCCTGAACAACCCGAGATTCCCGAGCAAAAGCTTCCTGAGCAACCCGAAAATCCCGAGCAAAAGCTTCCTGAGCAACCCGAGAATATCGAGCAAAAGCTTCCTGAGCAACTTGAATATCCTAAGCAAAAGCTTCCTGAGCAACCCGAGATTCCCGAGCAAAAGCTTCCTGAGCAACCCGAAAATCCCGAGCAAAAGCTTCCTGAGCAACCCGAGAATATCGAGCAAAAGCTTCCTGAGCAACTTAAATATCCTAAGCAAAAGCTTCCTGAGCAATCCAAGATTCCCGGGCAGAAGCTTCCTGAGCAGCTTGAATATCCTAAGCAAAAGCTTCCTGAGCAACCCGAGAATTCCGAGCGAAAGTTCCTGAGCAACCCGAGAATATCGAGCAAAAGCTTCCTGAGCAACTTAAATATCCTAAGCAAAAGCTTCCTGAGCAACTTGAATATCCTAAGCAAAAGCTTCCTGAGCAACCCAAGAATCCCGAGCAAAAGCTTCCTGAGCAACTTGAATATCCTAAGCAAAAGCTTCCTGAGCAACCCGAGATTCCCGAGCAAAAGCTTCCTGAGCAACCCGAAAATCCCGAGCAAAAGCTTCCTGAGCAACCCAAGAATATCGAGCAAAAGCTTCCTGAGCAACTTAAATTTCCTAAGCGAAAGCTTCCTGAGCAACCCGAGATTCAAGAGAAAAAGCTTCCTGAGCAACCCGAAAATCCCGAGCAAAAGCTTCCTGTGCAACCCGAGAATATCGAGCAAAAGCTTCCTGAGCAACTTAAATTTCCTAAGCAAAAGCTTCCTGAGCAACCCGAGATTCCCAAGCAAAAGCTTCCTGAGCAACTTGAATATCCTAAGCAAAAGCTTCCTGAACAACCCGAGATTCCCGAGCAAAAGCTTCCTGAGCAACCCGAAAATCCCGAGCAAAAGCTTCCTGAGCAACCCGAGAATATCGAGCAAAAGCTTCCTGAGCAACTTGAATATCCTAAGCAAAAGCTTCCTGAGCAACCCGAGATTCCCGAGCAAAAGCTTCCTGAGCAACCCGAAAATCCCGAGCAAAAGCTTCCTGAGCAACCCGAGAATATCGAGCAAAAGCTTCCTGAGCAACTTAAATATCCTAAGCAAAAGCTTCCTGAGCAATCCAAGATTCCCGGGCAGAAGCTTCCTGAGCAGCTTGAATATCCTAAGCAAAAGCTTCCTGAGCAACCCGAGAATTCCGAGCGAAAGTTCCTGAGCAACCCGAGAATATCGAGCAAAAGCTTCCTGAGCAACTTAAATATCCTAAGCAAAAGCTTCCTGAGCAACTTGAATATCCTAAGCAAAAGCTTCCTGAGCAACCCAAGAATCCCGAGCAAAAGCTTCCTGAGCAACTTGAATATCCTAAGCAAAAGCTTCCTGAGCAACCCGAGATTCCCGAGCAAAAGCTTCCTGAGCAACCCGAAAATCCCGAGCAAAAGCTTCCTGAGCAACCCAAGAATATCGAGCAAAAGCTTCCTGAGCAACTTAAATTTCCTAAGCGAAAGCTTCCTGAGCAACCCGAGATTCAAGAGAAAAAGCTTCCTGAGCAACCCGAAAATCCCGAGCAAAAGCTTCCTGTGCAACCCGAGAATATCGAGCAAAAGCTTCCTGAGCAACTTGAATATCCTAAGCAAAAGCTTCCTGAGCAACCCGAGATTCCCAAGCAAAAGCTTCCTGAGCAACTTGTATATTCTAACAAAAGCTTCCTGAGCAACCCGAGAATCCCGAGCAAAAGCTTCCTGAGCAACCCGAGAATATCGAGCAAAAGCTTCCTGAGCAACTTAAATTTCCTAAGCAAAAGCTTCCTGAGCAACCCGAGATTCAAGAGAAAAAGCTTCCTGAGCAACCCGAAAATCCCGAGCAAAAGCTTCCTGAGCAACCCGAGAATCCCGAGCAAAAGCTTCCTGAGCAACCCGAGAAACCCGAGCAAAAGCTTCCTGAGCAACTTGTATATCCTAACAAAAGCTTCCTGAGCAACCCGAGAATCCCGAGCAAAAGCTTCCTGAGCAACTTGAATATCCTAAGCAAAAGCTTCCTGAGCAACCCGAGATTCCCGAGCAAAAGCTTCCTGAGCAACCCGAAAATCCCGAGCAAAAGCTTCCTGAGCAACCCGAGAATATCGAGCAAAAGCTTCCTGAGCAACTTGAATATCCTAAGCAAAAGCTTCCTGAGCAACCCGAGATTCCCGAGCAAAAGCTTCCTGAGCAACCCGAAAATTCCGAGCAAAAGCTTCCTGAGCAACCCGAGAATATCGAGCAAAAGCTTCCTGAGCAACTTAAATATCCTAAGCAAAAGCTTCCTGAGCAACCCGAAAATCCCGAGCAAAAGCTTCCTGAGCAACCCAAGAATATCGAGCAAAAGCTTCCTGAGCAACTTACATTTCCTAAGCAAAAGCTTCCTGAGCAACCCGAGATTCAAGAGAAAAAGCTTCCTGAGCAACCCGAAAATCCCGAGCAAAAGCTTCCTGTGCAACCCGAGAATATCGAGCAAAAGCTTTCTGAGCAACTTAAATTTCCTAAGCAAAAGCTTCCTGAGCAACCCGAGATTCCCAAGCAAAAGCTTCCTGAGCAACTTGTATATTCTAACAAAAGCTTCCTGAGCAACCCGAGAATCCCGAGCAAAAGCTTCCTGAGCAACCCGAGAATATCGAGCAAAAGCTTCCTGAGCAACTTAAATTTCCTAAGCAAAAGCTTCCTGAGCAACCCGAGATTCAAGAGAAAAAGCTTCCTGAGCAACCCGAAAATCCCGAGCAAAAGCTTCCTGTGCAACCCGAGAATATCGAGCAAAAGCTTCCTGAGCAACTTAAATTTCCCAAGCAAAAGCTTCCTGAGCAACTTGTATATCCTAACAAAAGCTTCCTGAGCAACCCGAGAATCCCGAGCAAAAGCTTCCTGAGCAACTTGAATATCCTAAGCAAAAGCTTCCTGAGCAACCCGAGATTCCCGAGCAAAAGCTTCCTGAGCAACCCGAAAATCCCGAGCAAAAGCTTCCTGAGCAACCCGAAAATATCGAGCAAAAGCTTCCTGAGCAACTTGAATATCCTAAGCAAAAGCTTCCTGAGCAACCCGAGATTCCCGAGCAAAAGCTTCCTGAGCAACCCGAAAATCCCGAGCAAAAGCTTCCTGAGCAACCCGAGATTCAAGAGCAAAAGCTTCCTGAGCATCTTGAATATCCTAAGCAAAAGCTTCCTGAGCAACCCGAGAATCCTGAGCAAAAGCTTCCTGAGCAACTTGAATATCCTAAGCAAAAGCTTCCTGAGCAACCCAAGAATCCCGAGCAAAAGCTTCCTGAGCAACTTGAATATCCTAAGCAAAAACTTCCTGAGCAACCCGAGATTCCCGAGCAAAAGCTTCCTGAGCAACCCGAAAATCCCGAGCAAAAGCTTCCTGAGCAACCCGAGATTCCCAAGCAAAAGCTTCCTGAGCAACTTGTATATCTTAACAAAAGCTTCCTGAGCAACCCAAGAATCCCGAGCAAAAGCTTCCTGAGCAACTTGAATATCCTAAGCAAAAACTTCCTGAGCAACCCGAGATTCCCGAGCAAAAGCTTCCTGAGCAACCCGAAAATCCCGAGCAAAAGCTTCCTGAGCAACCCGAGATTCCCAAGCAAAAGCTTCCTGAGCAACTTGTATATCTTAACAAAAGCTTCCTGAGCAACCCGAGAATCCCGAGCAAAAGCTTCCTGAGCAACTTGAATATCCAAAGCAAAAGCTTTCTGAGCAACCCGAGATTCCCGAGCAAAAGCTTCCTGAGCAACCCGAAAATCCCGAGCAAAAGCTTCCTGAGCAACCCGAGAATATCGAGCAAAAGCTTCCTGAGCAACTTAAATATCCTAAGCAAAAGCTTCCTGAGCAATCCAAGATTCCCGGGCAGAAGCTTCCTGAGCAGCTTGAATATCCTAAGCAAAAGCTTCCTGAGCAACCCGAGAATTCCGAGCAAAAGTTCCTGAGCAACCCGAGAATATCGAGCAAAAGCTTCCTGAGCAACTTAAATATCCTAAGCAAAAGCTTCCTGAGCAACTTGAATATCCTAAGCAAAAGCTTCCTGAGCAACCCGAGATTCCCGAGCAAAAGCTTCCTGAGCAACTTGAATATCCTAAGCAAAAGCTTCCTGAGCAACCCGAGATTCCCGAGCAAAAGCTTCCTGAGCAACCCGAAAATCCCGAGCAAAAGCTTCCTGAGCAACCCGAGATTCAAGAGCAAAAGCTTCCTGAGCATCTTGAATATCCTAAGCAAAAGCTTCCTGAGCAACCCGAGAATCCTGAGCAAAAGCTTCCTGAGCAACTTGAATATCTTAACAAAAGCTTCCTGAGCAACCCGAGAATCCCGAGCAAAAGCTTCCTGAGCAACTTGAATATCCAAAGCAAAAGCTTTCTGAGCAACCCGAGATTCCCGAGCAAAAGCTTCCTGAGCAACCCGAAAATCCCGAGCAAAAGCTTCCTGAGCAACCCGAGAATATCGAGCAAAAGCTTCCTGAGCAACTTAAATATCCTAAGCAAAAGCTTCCTGAGCAATCCAAGATTCCCGGGCAGAAGCTTCCTGAGCAGCTTGAATATCCTAAGCAAAAGCTTCCTGAGCAACCCGAGAATTCCGAGCAAAAGTTCCTGAGCAACCCGAAAATCCCGAGCAAAAGCTTCCTGTGCAACCCGAGAATATCGAGCAAAAGCTTTCTGAGCAACTTAAATTTCCTAAGCAAAAGCTTCCTGAGCAACCCGAGATTCCCAAGCAAAAGCTTCCTGAGCAACTTGTATATTCTAACAAAAGCTTCCTGAGCAACCCGAGAATCCCGAGCAAAAGCTTCCTGAGCAACCCGAGAATATCGAGCAAAAGCTTCCTGAGCAACTTAAATTTCCTAAGCAAAAGCTTCCTGAGCAACCCGAGATTCAAGAGAAAAAGCTTCCTGAGCAACCCGAAAATCCCGAGCAAAAGCTTCCTGTGCAACCCGAGAATATCGAGCAAAAGCTTCCTGAGCAACTTAAATTTCCCAAGCAAAAGCTTCCTGAGCAACTTGTATATCCTAACAAAAGCTTCCTGAGCAACCCGAGAATCCCGAGCAAAAGCTTCCTGAGCAACTTGAATATCCTAAGCAAAAGCTTCCTGAGCAACCCGAGATTCCCGAGCAAAAGCTTCCTGAGCAACCCGAAAATCCCGAGCAAAAGCTTCCTGAGCAACCCGAAAATATCGAGCAAAAGCTTCCTGAGCAACTTGAATATCCTAAGCAAAAGCTTCCTGAGCAACCCGAGATTCCCGAGCAAAAGCTTCCTGAGCAACCCGAAAATCCCGAGCAAAAGCTTCCTGAGCAACCCGAGATTCAAGAGCAAAAGCTTCCTGAGCATCTTGAATATCCTAAGCAAAAGCTTCCTGAGCAACCCGAGAATCCTGAGCAAAAGCTTCCTGAGCAACTTGAATATCCTAAGCAAAAGCTTCCTGAGCAACCCAAGAATCCCGAGCAAAAGCTTCCTGAGCAACTTGAATATCCTAAGCAAAAACTTCCTGAGCAACCCGAGATTCCCGAGCAAAAGCTTCCTGAGCAACCCGAAAATCCCGAGCAAAAGCTTCCTGAGCAACCCGAGATTCCCAAGCAAAAGCTTCCTGAGCAACTTGTATATCTTAACAAAAGCTTCCTGAGCAACCCAAGAATCCCGAGCAAAAGCTTCCTGAGCAACTTGAATATCCTAAGCAAAAACTTCCTGAGCAACCCGAGATTCCCGAGCAAAAGCTTCCTGAGCAACCCGAAAATCCCGAGCAAAAGCTTCCTGAGCAACCCGAGATTCCCAAGCAAAAGCTTCCTGAGCAACTTGTATATCTTAACAAAAGCTTCCTGAGCAACCCGAGAATCCCGAGCAAAAGCTTCCTGAGCAACTTGAATATCCAAAGCAAAAGCTTTCTGAGCAACCCGAGATTCCCGAGCAAAAGCTTCCTGAGCAACCCGAAAATCCCGAGCAAAAGCTTCCTGAGCAACCCGAGAATATCGAGCAAAAGCTTCCTGAGCA
This sequence comes from Eledona agricola, assembly GCA_964023215.1. NCBI lineage: Eukaryota > Metazoa > Arthropoda > Insecta > Coleoptera > Tenebrionidae > Eledona > Eledona agricola. Next base: position 25,956,366 of record OZ026857.1, on the reverse strand, counting down.
ACTTAAATATCCTAAGCAAAAGCTTCCTGAGCAATCCAAGATTCCCGGGCAGAAGCTTCCTGAGCAGCTTGAATATCCTAAGCAAAAGCTTCCTGAGCAACCCGAGAATTCCGAGCAAAAGTTCCTGAGCAACCCGAGAATATCGAGCAAAAGCTTCCTGAGCAACTTAAATATCCTAAGCAAAAGCTTCCTGAGCAACTTGAATATCCTAAGCAAAAGCTTCCTGAGCAACCCGAGATTCCCGAGCAAAAGCTTCCTGAGCAACTTGAATATCCTAAGCAAAAGCTTCCTGAGCAACCCGAGATTCCCGAGCAAAAGCTTCCTGAGCAACCCGAAAATCCCGAGCAAAAGCTTCCTGAGCAACCCGAGATTCAAGAGCAAAAGCTTCCTGAGCATCTTGAATATCCTAAGCAAAAGCTTCCTGAGCAACCCGAGAATCCTGAGCAAAAGCTTCCTGAGCAACTTGAATATCCTAAGCAAAAGCTTCCTGAGCAACCCAAGAATCCCGAGCAAAAGCTTCCTGAGCAACTTGAATATCCTAAGCAAAAACTTCCTGAGCAACCCGAGATTCCCGAGCAAAAGCTTCCTGAGCAACCCGAAAATCCCGAGCAAAAGCTTCCTGAGCAACCCGAGATTCCCAAGCAAAAGCTTCCTGAGCAACTTGTATATCTTAACAAAAGCTTCCTGAGCAACCCAAGAATCCCGAGCAAAAGCTTCCTGAGCAACTTGAATATCCTAAGCAAAAACTTCCTGAGCAACCCGAGATTCCCGAGCAAAAGCTTCCTGAGCAACCCGAAAATCCCGAGCAAAAGCTTCCTGAGCAACCCGAGATTCCCAAGCAAAAGCTTCCTGAGCAACTTGTATATCTTAACAAAAGCTTCCTGAGCAACCCGAGAATCCCGAGCAAAAGCTTCCTGAGCAACTTGAATATCCAAAGCAAAAGCTTTCTGAGCAACCCGAGATTCCCGAGCAAAAGCTTCCTGAGCAACCCGAAAATCCCGAGCAAAAGCTTCCTGAGCAACCCGAGAATATCGAGCAAAAGCTTCCTGAGCAACTTAAATATCCTAAGCAAAAGCTTCCTGAGCAATCCAAGATTCCCGGGCAGAAGCTTCCTGAGCAGCTTGAATATCCTAAGCAAAAGCTTCCTGAGCAACCCGAGAATTCCGAGCAAAAGTTCCTGAGCAACCCGAGAATATCGAGCAAAAGCTTCCTGAGCAACTTAAATATCCTAAGCAAAAGCTTCCTGAGCAACTTGAATATCCTAAGCAAAAGCTTCCTGAGCAACCCGAGATTCCCGAGCAAAAGCTTCCTGAGCAACTTGAATATCCTAAGCAAAAGCTTCCTGAGCAACCCGAGATTCCCGAGCAAAAGCTTCCTGAGCAACCCGAAAATCCCGAGCAAAAGCTTCCTGTGCAACCCGAGAATATCGAGCAAAAGCTTCCTGAGCAACTTAAATTTCCTAAGCAAAAGCTTCCTGAGCAACCCGAGATTCCCAAGCAAAAGCTTCCTGAGCAACTTGTATATTCTAACAAAAGCTTCCTGAGCAACCCGAGAATCCCGAGCAAAAGCTTCCTGAGCAACCCGAGAATATCGAGCAAAAGCTTCCTGAGCAACTTAAATTTCCTAAGCAAAAGCTTCCTGAGCAACCCGAGATTCAAGAGAAAAAGCTTCCTGAGCAACCCAAAAATCCCGAGCAAAAGCTTCCTGAGCAACCCGAGAATCCCGAGCAAAAGCTTCCTGAGCAACCCGAGAAACCCGAGCAAAAGCTTCCTGAGCAACTTGTATATCCTAACAAAAGCTTCCTGAGCAACCCGAGAATCCCGAGCAAAAGCTTCCTGAGCAACTTGAATATCCTAAGCAAAAGCTTCCTGAGCAACCCGAGATTCCCGAGCAAAAGCTTCCTGAGCAACCCGAAAATCCCGAGCAAAAGCTTCCTGAGCAACCCGAGAATATCGAGCAAAAGCTTCCTGAGCAACTGGAATATCCTAAGCAAAAGCTTCCTGAGCAACCCGAGATTCCCGAGCAAAAGCTTCCTGAGCAACCCGAAAATCCCGAGCAAAAGCTTCCTGAGCAACCCGAGAATATCGAGCAAAAGCTTCCTGAGCAACTTAAATATCCTAAGCAAAAGCTTCCTGAGCAACCCGAAAATCCCGAGCAAAAGCTTCCTGAGCAACCCAAGAATATCGAGCAAAAGCTTCCTGAGCAACTTACATTTCCTAAGCAAAAGCTTCCTGAGCAACCCGAGATTCAAGAGAAAAAGCTTCCTGAGCAACCCGAAAATCCCGAGCAAAAGCTTCCTGTGCAACCCGAGAATATCGAGCAAAAGCTTCCTGAGCAACTTAAATTTCCTAAGCAAAAGCTTCCTGAGCAACCCGAGATTCCCAAGCAAAAGCTTCCTGAGCAACTTGTATATTCTAACAAAAGCTTCCTGAGCAACCCGAGAATCCCGAGCAAAAGCTTCCTGAGCAACCCGAGAATATCGAGCAAAAGCTTCCTGAGCAACTTAAATTTCCTAAGCAAAAGCTTCCTGAGCAACCCGAGATTCAAGAGAAAAAGCTTCCTGAGCAACCCGAAAATCCCGAGCAAAAGCTTCCTGTGCAACCCGAGAATATCGAGCAAAAGCTTCCTGAGCAACTTAAATTTCCCAAGCAAAAGCTTCCTGAGCAACTTGTATATCCTAACAAAAGCTTCCTGAGCAACCCGAGAATCCCGAGCAAAAGCTTCCTGAGCAACTTGAATATCCTAAGCAAAAGCTTCCTGAGCAACCCGAGATTCCCGAGCAAAAGCTTCCTGAGCAACCCGAAAATCCCGAGCAAAAGCTTCCTGAGCAACCCGAAAATATCGAGCAAAAGCTTCCTGAGCAACTTGAATATCCTAAGCAAAAGCTTCCTGAGCAACCCGAGATTCCCGAGCAAAAGCTTCCTGAGCAACCCGAAAATCCCGAGCAAAAGCTTCCTGAGCAACCCGAGATTCAAGAGCAAAAGCTTCCTGAGCATCTTGAATATCCTAAGCAAAAGCTTCCTGAGCAACCCGAGAATCCTGAGCAAAAGCTTCCTGAGCAACTTGAATATCCTAAGCAAAAGCTTCCTGAGCAACCCAAGAATCCCGAGCAAAAGCTTCCTGAGCAACTTGAATATCCTAAGCAAAAACTTCCTGAGCAACCCGAGATTCCCGAGCAAAAGCTTCCTGAGCAACCCGAAAATCCCGAGCAAAAGCTTCCTGAGCAACCCGAGATTCCCAAGCAAAAGCTTCCTGAGCAACTTGTATATCTTAACAAAAGCTTCCTGAGCAACCCAAGAATCCCGAGCAAAAGCTTCCTGAGCAACTTGAATATCCTAAGCAAAAACTTCCTGAGCAACCCGAGATTCCCGAGCAAAAGCTTCCTGAGCAACCCGAAAATCCCGAGCAAAAGCTTCCTGAGCAACCCGAGATTCCCAAGCAAAAGCTTCCTGAGCAACTTGTATATCTTAACAAAAGCTTCCTGAGCAACCCGAGAATCCCGAGCAAAAGCTTCCTGAGCAACTTGAATATCCAAAGCAAAAGCTTTCTGAGCAACCCGAGATTCCCGAGCAAAAGCTTCCTGAGCAACCCGAAAATCCCGAGCAAAAGCTTCCTGAGCAACCCGAGAATATCGAGCAAAAGCTTCCTGAGCAACTTAAATATCCTAAGCAAAAGCTTCCTGAGCAATCCAAGATTCCCGGGCAGAAGCTTCCTGAGCAGCTTGAATATCCTAAGCAAAAGCTTCCTGAGCAACCCGAGAATTCCGAGCAAAAGTTCCTGAGCAACCCGAGAATATCGAGCAAAAGCTTCCTGAGCAACTTAAATATCCTAAGCAAAAGCTTCCTGAGCAACTTGAATATCCTAAGCAAAAGCTTCCTGAGCAACCCGAGATTCCCGAGCAAAAGCTTCCTGAGCAACTTGAATATCCTAAGCAAAAGCTTCCTGAGCAACCCGAGATTCCCGAGCAAAAGCTTCCTGAGCAACCCGAAAATCCCGAGCAAAAGCTTCCTGAGCAACCCGAGATTCAAGAGCAAAAGCTTCCTGAGCATCTTGAATATCCTAAGCAAAAGCTTCCTGAGCAACCCGAGAATCCTGAGCAAAAGCTTCCTGAGCAACTTGAATATCCTAAGCAAAAGCTTCCTGAGCAACCCAAGAATCCCGAGCAAAAGCTTCCTGAGCAACTTGAATATCCTAAGCAAAAACTTCCTGAGCAACCCGAGATTCCCGAGCAAAAGCTTCCTGAGCAACCCGAAAATCCCGAGCAAAAGCTTCCTGAGCAACCCGAGATTCCCAAGCAAAAGCTTCCTGAGCAACTTGTATATCTTAACAAAAGCTTCCTGAGCAACCCAAGAATCCCGAGCAAAAGCTTCCTGAGCAACTTGAATATCCTAAGCAAAAACTTCCTGAGCAACCCGAGATTCCCGAGCAAAAGCTTCCTGAGCAACCCGAAAATCCCGAGCAAAAGCTTCCTGAGCAACCCGAGATTCCCAAGCAAAAGCTTCCTGAGCAACTTGTATATCTTAACAAAAGCTTCCTGAGCAACCCGAGAATCCCGAGCAAAAGCTTCCTGAGCAACTTGAATATCCAAAGCAAAAGCTTTCTGAGCAACCCGAGATTCCCGAGCAAAAGCTTCCTGAGCAACCCGAAAATCCCGAGCAAAAGCTTCCTGAGCAACCCGAGAATATCGAGCAAAAGCTTCCTGAGCAACTTAAATATCCTAAGCAAAAGCTTCCTGAGCAATCCAAGATTCCCGGGCAGAAGCTTCCTGAGCAGCTTGAATATCCTAAGCAAAAGCTTCCTGAGCAACCCGAGAATTCCGAGCAAAAGTTCCTGAGCAACCCGAGAATATCGAGCAAAAGCTTCCTGAGCAACTTAAATATCCTAAGCAAAAGCTTCCTGAGCAACTTGAATATCCTAAGCAAAAGCTTCCTGAGCAACCCGAGATTCCCGAGCAAAAGCTTCCTGAGCAACTTGAATATCCTAAGCAAAAGCTTCCTGAGCAACCCGAGATTCCCGAGCAAAAGCTTCCTGAGCAACCCGAAAATCCCGAGCAAAAGCTTCCTGTGCAACCCGAGAATATCGAGCAAAAGCTTCCTGAGCAACTTAAATTTCCTAAGCAAAAGCTTCCTGAGCAACCCGAGATTCCCAAGCAAAAGCTTCCTGAGCAACTTGTATATTCTAACAAAAGCTTCCTGAGCAACCCGAGAATCCCGAGCAAAAGCTTCCTGAGCAACCCGAGAATATCGAGCAAAAGCTTCCTGAGCAACTTAAATTTCCTAAGCAAAAGCTTCCTGAGCAACCCGAGATTCAAGAGAAAAAGCTTCCTGAGCAACCCAAAAATCCCGAGCAAAAGCTTCCTGAGCAACCCGAGAATCCCGAGCAAAAGCTTCCTGAGCAACCCGAGAAACCCGAGCAAAAGCTTCCTGAGCAACTTGTATATCCTAACAAAAGCTTCCTGAGCAACCCGAGAATCCCGAGCAAAAGCTTCCTGAGCAACTTGAATATCCTAAGCAAAAGCTTCCTGAGCAACCCGAGATTCCCGAGCAAAAGCTTCCTGAGCAACCCGAAAATCCCGAGCAAAAGCTTCCTGAGCAACCCGAGAATATCGAGCAAAAGCTTCCTGAGCAACTGGAATATCCTAAGCAAAAGCTTCCTGAGCAACCCGAGATTCCCGAGCAAAAGCTTCCTGAGCAACCCGAAAATCCCGAGCAAAAGCTTCCTGAGCAACCCGAGAATATCGAGCAAAAGCTTCCTGAGCAACTTAAATATCCTAAGCAAAAGCTTCCTGAGCAACCCGAAAATCCCGAGCAAAAGCTTCCTGAGCAACCCAAGAATATCGAGCAAAAGCTTCCTGAGCAACTTACATTTCCTAAGCAAAAGCTTCCTGAGCAACCCGAGATTCAAGAGAAAAAGCTTCCTGAGCAACCCGAAAATCCCGAGCAAAAGCTTCCTGTGCAACCCGAGAATATCGAGCAAAAGCTTCCTGAGCAACTTAAATTTCCTAAGCAAAAGCTTCCTGAGCAACCCGAGATTCCCAAGCAAAAGCTTCCTGAGCAACTTGTATATTCTAACAAAAGCTTCCTGAGCAACCCGAGAATCCCGAGCAAAAGCTTCCTGAGCAACCCGAGAATATCGAGCAAAAGCTTCCTGAGCAACTTAAATTTCCTAAGCAAAAGCTTCCTGAGCAACCCGAGATTCCCAAGCAAAAGCTTCCTGAGCAACTTGTATATCCTAACAAAAGCTTCCTGAGCAACCCGAGAATCCCGAGCAAAAGCTTCCTGAGCAACCCGAGAATATCGAGCAAAAGCTTCCTGAGCAACTTAAATTTCCTAAGCAAAAGCTTCCTGAGCAACCCGAGATTCAAGAGAAAAAGCTTCCTGAGCAACCCGAAAATCCCGAGCAAAAGCTTCCTGTGCAACCCGAGAATATCGAGCAAAAGCTTCCTGAGCAACTTAAATTTCCCAAGCAAAAGCTTCCTGAGCAACTTGTATATCCTAACAAAAGCTTCCTGAGCAACCCGAGAATCCCGAGCAAAAGCTTCCTGAGCAACTTGAATATCCTAAGCAAAAGCTTCCTGAGCAACCCGAGATTCCCGAGCAAAAGCTTCCTGAGCAACCCGAAAATCCCGAGCAAAAGCTTCCTGAGCAACCCGAAAATATCGAGCAAAAGCTTCCTGAGCAACTTGAATATCCTAAGCAAAAGCTTCCTGAGCAACCCGAGATTCCCGAGCAAAAGCTTCCTGAGCAACCCGAAAATCCCGAGCAAAAGCTTCCTGAGCAACCCGAGATTCAAGAGCAAAAGCTTCCTGAGCATCTTGAATATCCTAAGCAAAAGCTTCCTGAGCAACCCGAGAATCCTGAGCAAAAGCTTCCTGAGCAACTTGAATATCCTAAGCAAAAGCTTCCTGAGCAACCCAAGAATCCCGAGCAAAAGCTTCCTGAGCAACTTGAATATCCTAAGCAAAAACTTCCTGAGCAACCCGAGATTCCCGAGCAAAAGCTTCCTGAGCAACCCGAAAATCCCGAGCAAAAGCTTCCTGAGCAACCCGAGATTCCCAAGCAAAAGCTTCCTGAGCAACTTGTATATCTTAACAAAAGCTTCCTGAGCAACCCAAGAATCCCGAGCAAAAGCTTCCTGAGCAACTTGAATATCCTAAGCAAAAACTTCCTGAGCAACCCGAGATTCCCGAGCAAAAGCTTCCTGAGCAACCCGAAAATCCCGAGCAAAAGCTTCCTGAGCAACCCGAGATTCCCAAGCAAAAGCTTCCTGAGCAACTTGTATATCTTAACAAAAGCTTCCTGAGCAACCCGAGAATCCCGAGCAAAAGCTTCCTGAGCAACTTGAATATCCAAAGCAAAAGCTTTCTGAGCAACCCGAGATTCCCGAGCAAAAGCTTCCTGAGCAACCCGAAAATCCCGAGCAAAAGCTTCCTGAGCAACCCGAGAATATCGAGCAAAAGCTTCCTGAGCAACTTAAATATCCTAAGCAAAAGCTTCCTGAGCAATCCAAGATTCCCGGGCAGAAGCTTCCTGAGCAGCTTGAATATCCTAAGCAAAAGCTTCCTGAGCAACCCGAGAATTCCGAGCAAAAGTTCCTGAGCAACCCGAGAATATCGAGCAAAAGCTTCCTGAGCAACTTAAATATCCTAAGCAAAAGCTTCCTGAGCAACTTGAATATCCTAAGCAAAAGCTTCCTGAGCAACCCGAGATTCCCGAGCAAAAGCTTCCTGAGCAACTTGAATATCCTAAGCAAAAGCTTCCTGAGCAACCCGAGATTCCCGAGCAAAAGCTTCCTGAGCAACCCGAAAATCCCGAGCAAAAGCTTCCTGAGCAACCCGAGATTCAAGAGCAAAAGCTTCCTGAGCATCTTGAATATCCTAAGCAAAAGCTTCCTGAGCAACCCGAGAATCCTGAGCAAAAGCTTCCTGAGCAACTTGAATATCCTAAGCAAAAGCTTCCTGAGCAACCCAAGAATCCCGAGCAAAAGCTTCCTGAGCAACTTGAATATCCTAAGCAAAAACTTCCTGAGCAACCCGAGATTCCCGAGCAAAAGCTTCCTGAGCAACCCGAAAATCCCGAGCAAAAGCTTCCTGAGCAACCCGAGATTCCCAAGCAAAAGCTTCCTGAGCAACTTGTATATCTTAACAAAAGCTTCCTGAGCAACCCAAGAATCCCGAGCAAAAGCTTCCTGAGCAACTTGAATATCCTAAGCAAAAACTTCCTGAGCAACCCGAGATTCCCGAGCAAAAGCTTCCTGAGCAACCCGAAAATCCCGAGCAAAAGCTTCCTGAGCAACCCGAGATTCCCAAGCAAAAGCTTCCTGAGCAACTTGTATATCTTAACAAAAGCTTCCTGAGCAACCCGAGAATCCCGAGCAAAAGCTTCCTGAGCAACTTGAATATCCAAAGCAAAAGCTTTCTGAGCAACCCGAGATTCCCGAGCAAAAGCTTCCTGAGCAACCCGAAAATCCCGAGCAAAAGCTTCCTGAGCAACCCGAGAATATCGAGCAAAAGCTTCCTGAGCAACTTAAATATCCTAAGCAAAAGCTTCCTGAGCAATCCAAGATTCCCGGGCAGAAGCTTCCTGAGCAGCTTGAATATCCTAAGCAAAAGCTTCCTAAGCAACCCGAGAATTCCGAGCAAAAGTTCCTGAGCAACCCGAGAATATCGAGCAAAAGCCTCCTGAGCAACTTAAATATCCTAAGCAAAAGCTTCCTGAGCAACTTGAATATCCTAAGCAAAAGCTTCCTGAGCAACCCGAGATTCCCGAGCAAAAGCTTCCTGAGCAACTTGAATATCCTAAGCAAAAGCTTCCTGAGCAACCCGAGATTCCCGAGCAAAAGCTTCCTGAGCAACTTGTATATCCTAACAAAAGCTTCCTGAGCAACCCGAGAATCCCGAGCAAAAGCTTCCTGAGCAACTTGAATATCCTAAGCAAAAGCTTCCTGAGCAACCCGAGATTCCCAAGCAAAAGCTTCCTGAGCAACTTGTATATCCTAACAAAAGCTTCCTGAGCAACCCGAGAATCCCGAGCAAAAGCTTCCTGAGCAACTTGAATATCCTAAGCAAAAGCTTCCTGAGCAACCCAAGAATCCCGAGCAAAAGCTTCCTGAGCAACTTGAATATCCTAAGCAAAAGCTTCCTGAGCAACCCGAGATTCCCGAGCAAAAGCTTCCTGAGCAACCCGAAAATCCCGAGCAAAAGCTTCCTGAGCAACCCGAGAATATCGAGCAAAAGCTTCCTGAGCAACTTAAATTTCCTAAGCAAAAGCTTCCTGAGCAACCCGAGATTCAAGAGCAAAAGCTTCCTGAGCAACCCGAAAATCCCGAGCAAAAGCTTCCTGTGCAACCCGAGAATATCGAGCAAAAGCTTCCTGAGCAACTTAAATTTCCTAAGCAAAAGCTTCCTGAGCAACCCGAGATTCCCAAGCAAAAGCTTCCTTAGCAACTTGTATATCCTAACAAAAGCTTCCTGAGCAACCCGAGAATCCCGAGCAAAAGCTTCCTGAGCAACTTGAATATCCTAAGCAAAAGCTTCCTGAGCAACCCGAGATTCCCGAGCAAAAGCTTCCTGAGCAACCCGAAAATCCCGAGCAAAAGCTTCCTGAGCAACCCGAGAATATCGAGCAAAAGCTTCCTGAGCAACTTGAATATCCTAAGCAAAAGCTTCCTGAGCAACTCGAGATTCCCGAGCAAAAGCTTCCTGAGCAACCCGAAAATCCCGAGCAAAAGCTTCTTGAGCAACCCAAGAATATCGAGCAAAAGCTTCCTGAGCAACTTAAATTTCCTAAGCAAAAGCTTCCTGAGCAACCCGAGATTCAAGAGAAAAAGCTTCCTGAGCAACCCGAAAATCCCGAGCAAAAGCTTCCTGTGCAACCCGAGAATATCGAGCAAAAGCTTCCTGAGCAACTTAAATTTCCTAAGCAAAAGCTTCCTGAGCAACCCGAGATTCCCAAGCAAAAGCTTCCTGAGCAACTTGTATATTCTAACAAAAGCTTCCTGAGCAACCCGAGAATCCCGAGCAAAAGCTTCCTGAGCAACTTGAATATCCTAAGCAAAAGCTTCCTGAGCAACCCGAGATTCCCGAGCAAAAGCTTCCTGAGCAACCCGAGAATCCCGAGCAAAAGCTTCCTGAGCAACTTGAATATCCAAAGCAAAAGCTTCCTGAGCAACCCGAGATTCCCGAGCAAAAGCTTTCTGAGCAACCCGAAAATCCCGAGCAAAAGCTTCCTGAGCAACCCGAGAATATCGAGCAAAAGCTTCCTGAGCAACTTAAATTTCCTAAGCAAAAGCTTCCTGAGCAACTTGTATATCCTAACAAAAGCTTCCTGAGCAACCCAAGAATCCTGAGCAAAAGCTTTCTGAGCAACTTGAATATCCTAAGCAAAAGCTTCCTAAGCAACCCGAGATCCCCGAGCAAAAGCTTCCTTAGCAACTTGTATATCCTAACAAAAGCTTCCTGAGCAACCCGAGAATCCCGAGCAAAAGCTTCCTGAGCAACTTGAATATCCTAAGCAAAAGCTTCCTGAACAACCCGAGATTCCCGAGCAAAAGCTTCCTGAGCAACCCGAAAATCCCGAGCAAAAGCTTCCTGAGCAACCCGAGAATATCGAGCAAAAGCGTCCTGAGCAACTTGAATATCCTAAGCAAAAGCTTCCTGAGCAACCCGAGATTCCCGAGCAAAAGCTTCCTGAGCAACCCGAAAATCCCGAGCAAAAGCTTCCTGAGCAACCCGAGAATATCGAGCAAAAGCTTCCTGAGCAACTTAAATATCCTAAGCAAAAGCTTCCTGAGCAATCCAAGATTCCCGGGCAGAAGCTTCCTGAGCAGCTTGAATATCCTAAGCAAAAGCTTCCTGAGCAACCCGAGAATTCCGAGCGAAAGTTCCTGAGCAACCCGAGAATATCGAGCAAAAGCTTCCTGAGCAACTTGAATATCCTAAGCAAAAGCTTCCTGAGCAACCCGAGATTCCCGAGCAAAAGCTTCCTGAGCAACTTGAATATCCTAAGCAAAAGCTTCCTGAGCAACCCGAGATTCCCGAGCAAAAGCTTCCTGAGCAACCCGAAAATCCCGAGCAAAAGCTTCCTGAGCAACCCGAGATTCAAGAGCAAAAGCTTCCTGAGCATCTTGAATATCCTAAGCAAAAGCTTCCTGAGCAACCCGAGAATCCTGAGCAAAAGCTTCCTGAGCAACTTGAATATCTTAACAAAAGCTTCCTGAGCAACCCGAGAATCCCGAGCAAAAGCTTCCTGAGCAACTTGAATATCCAAAGCAAAAGCTTTCTGAGCAACCCGAGATTCCCGAGCAAAAGCTTCCTGAGCAACCCGAAAATCCCGAGCAAAAGCTTCCTGAGCAACCCGAGAATATCGAGCAAAAGCTTCCTGAGCAACTTAAATATCCTAAGCAAAAGCTTCCTGAGCAATCCAAGATTCCCGGGCAGAAGCTTCCTGAGCAGCTTGAATATCCTAAGCAAAAGCTTCCTGAGCAACCCGAGAATTCCGAGCAAAAGTTCCTGAGCAACCCGAAAATCCCGAGCAAAAGCTTCCTGTGCAACCCGAGAATATCGAGCAAAAGCTTTCTGAGCAACTTAAATTTCCTAAGCAAAAGCTTCCTGAGCAACCCGAGATTCCCAAGCAAAAGCTTCCTGAGCAACTTGTATATTCTAACAAAAGCTTCCTGAGCAACCCGAGAATCCCGAGCAAAAGCTTCCTGAGCAACCCGAGAATATCGAGCAAAAGCTTCCTGAGCAACTTAAATTTCCTAAGCAAAAGCTTCCTGAGCAACCCGAGATTCAAGAGAAAAAGCTTCCTGAGCAACCCGAAAATCCCGAGCAAAAGCTTCCTGTGCAACCCGAGAATATCGAGCAAAAGCTTCCTGAGCAACTTAAATTTCCCAAGCAAAAGCTTCCTGAGCAACTTGTATATCCTAACAAAAGCTTCCTGAGCAACCCGAGAATCCCGAGCAAAAGCTTCCTGAGCAACTTGAATATCCTAAGCAAAAGCTTCCTGAGCAACCCGAGATTCCCGAGCAAAAGCTTCCTGAGCAACCCGAAAATCCCGAGCAAAAGCTTCCTGAGCAACCCGAAAATATCGAGCAAAAGCTTCCTGAGCAACTTGAATATCCTAAGCAAAAGCTTCCTGAGCAACCCGAGATTCCCGAGCAAAAGCTTCCTGAGCAACCCGAAAATCCCGAGCAAAAGCTTCCTGAGCAACCCGAGATTCAAGAGCAAAAGCTTCCTGAGCATCTTGAATATCCTAAGCAAAAGCTTCCTGAGCAACCCGAGAATCCTGAGCAAAAGCTTCCTGAGCAACTTGAATATCCTAAGCAAAAGCTTCCTGAGCAACCCAAGAATCCCGAGCAAAAGCTTCCTGAGCAACTTGAATATCCTAAGCAAAAACTTCCTGAGCAACCCGAGATTCCCGAGCAAAAGCTTCCTGAGCAACCCGAAAATCCCGAGCAAAAGCTTCCTGAGCAACCCGAGATTCCCAAGCAAAAGCTTCCTGAGCAACTTGTATATCTTAACAAAAGCTTCCTGAGCAACCCAAGAATCCCGAGCAAAAGCTTCCTGAGCAACTTGAATATCCTAAGCAAAAACTTCCTGAGCAACCCGAGATTCCCGAGCAAAAGCTTCCTGAGCAACCCGAAAATCCCGAGCAAAAGCTTCCTGAGCAACCCGAGATTCCCAAGCAAAAGCTTCCTGAGCAACTTGTATATCTTAACAAAAGCTTCCTGAGCAACCCGAGAATCCCGAGCAAAAGCTTCCTGAGCAACTTGAATATCCAAAGCAAAAGCTTTCTGAGCAACCCGAGATTCCCGAGCAAAAGCTTCCTGAGCAACCCGAAAATCCCGAGCAAAAGCTTCCTGAGCAACCCGAGAATATCGAGCAAAAGCTTCCTGAGCAACTTAAATATCCTAAGCAAAAGCTTCCTGAGCAATCCAAGATTCCCGGGCAGAAGCTTCCTGAGCAGCTTGAATATCCTAAGCAAAAGCTTCCTGAGCAACCCGAGAATTCCGAGCAAAAGTTCCTGAGCAACCCGAGAATATCGAGCAAAAGCTTCCTGAGCAACTTAAATATCCTAAGCAAAAGCTTCCTGAGCAACTTGAATATCCTAAGCAAAAGCTTCCTGAGCAACCCGAGATTCCCGAGCAAAAGCTTCCTGAGCAACTTGAATATCCTAAGCAAAAGCTTCCTGAGCAACCCGAGATTCCCGAGCAAAAGCTTCCTGAGCAACCCGAAAATCCCGAGCAAAAGCTTCCTGAGCAACCCGAGATTCAAGAGCAAAAGCTTCCTGAGCATCTTGAATATCCTAAGCAAAAGCTTCCTGAGCAACCCGAGAATCCTGAGCAAAAGCTTCCTGAGCAACTTGAATATCCTAAGCAAAAGCTTCCTGAGCAACCCAAGAATCCCGAGCAAAAGCTTCCTGAGCAACTTGAATATCCTAAGCAAAAACTTCCTGAGCAACCCGAGATTCCCGAGCAAAAGCTTCCTGAGCAACCCGAAAATCCCGAGCAAAAGCTTCCTGAGCAACCCGAGATTCCCAAGCAAAAGCTTCCTGAGCAACTTGTATATCTTAACAAAAGCTTCCTGAGCAACCCAAGAATCCCGAGCAAAAGCTTCCTGAGCAACTTGAATATCCTAAGCAAAAACTTCCTGAGCAACCCGAGATTCCCGAGCAAAAGCTTCCTGAGCAACCCGAAAATCCCGAGCAAAAGCTTCCTGAGCAACCCGAGATTCCCAAGCAAAAGCTTCCTGAGCAACTTGTATATCTTAACAAAAGCTTCCTGAGCAACCCGAGAATCCCGAGCAAAAGCTTCCTGAGCAACTTAAATATCCTAAGCAAAAGCTTCCTGAGCAATCCAAGATTCCCGGGCAGAAGCTTCCTGAGCAGCTTGAATATCCTAAGCAAAAGCTTCCTGAGCAACCCGAGAATTCCGAGCAAAAGTTCCTGAGCAACCCGAGAATATCGAGCAAAAGCTTCCTGAGCAACTTAAATATCCTAAGCAAAAGCTTCCTGAGCAACTTGAATATCCTAAGCAAAAGCTTCCTGAGCAACCCGAGATTCCCGAGCAAAAGCTTCCTGAGCAACTTGAATATCCTAAGCAAAAGCTTCCTGAGCAACCCGAGATTCCCGAGCAAAAGCTTCCTGAGCAACCCGAAAATCCCGAGCAAAAGCTTCCTGTGCAACCCGAGAATATCGAGCAAAAGCTTCCTGAGCAACTTAAATTTCCTAAGCAAAAGCTTCCTGAGCAACCCGAGATTCCCAAGCAAAAGCTTCCTGAGCAACTTGTATATTCTAACAAAAGCTTCCTGAGCAACCCGAGAATCCCGAGCAAAAGCTTCCTGAGCAACCCGAGAATATCGAGCAAAAGCTTCCTGAGCAACTTAAATTTCCTAAGCAAAAGCTTCCTGAGCAACCCGAGATTCAAGAGAAAAAGCTTCCTGAGCAACCCAAAAATCCCGAGCAAAAGCTTCCTGAGCAACCCGAGAATCCCGAGCAAAAGCTTCCTGAGCAACCCGAGAAACCCGAGCAAAAGCTTCCTGAGCAACTTGTATATCCTAACAAAAGCTTCCTGAGCAACCCGAGAATCCCGAGCAAAAGCTTCCTGAGCAACTTGAATATCCTAAGCAAAAGCTTCCTGAGCAACCCGAGATTCCCGAGCAAAAGCTTCCTGAGCAACCCGAAAATCCCGAGCAAAAGCTTCCTGAGCAACCCGAGAATATCGAGCAAAAGCTTCCTGAGCAACTGGAATATCCTAAGCAAAAGCTTCCTGAGCAACCCGAGATTCCCGAGCAAAAGCTTCCTGAGCAACCCGAAAATCCCGAGCAAAAGCTTCCTGAGCAACCCGAGAATATCGAGCAAAAGCTTCCTGAGCAACTTAAATATCCTAAGCAAAAGCTTCCTGAGCAACCCGAAAATCCCGAGCAAAAGCTTCCTGAGCAACCCAAGAATATCGAGCAAAAGCTTCCTGAGCAACTTACATTTCCTAAGCAAAAGCTTCCTGAGCAACCCGAGATTCAAGAGAAAAAGCTTCCTGAGCAACCCGAAAATCCCGAGCAAAAGCTTCCTGTGCAACCCGAGAATATCGAGCAAAAGCTTCCTGAGCAACTTAAATTTCCTAAGCAAAAGCTTCCTGAGCAACCCGAGATTCCCAAGCAAAAGCTTCCTGAGCAACTTGTATATTCTAACAAAAGCTTCCTGAGCAACCCGAGAATCCCGAGCAAAAGCTTCCTGAGCAACCCGAGAATATCGAGCAAAAGCTTCCTGAGCAACTTAAATTTCCTAAGCAAAAGCTTCCTGAGCAACCCGAGATTCAAGAGAAAAAGCTTCCTGAGCAACCCGAAAATCCCGAGCAAAAGCTTCCTGTGCAACCCGAGAATATCGAGCAAAAGCTTCCTGAGCAACTTAAATTTCCCAAGCAAAAGCTTCCTGAGCAACTTGTATATCCTAACAAAAGCTTCCTGAGCAACCCGAGAATCCCGAGCAAAAGCTTCCTGAGCAACTTGAATATCCTAAGCAAAAGCTTCCTGAGCAACCCGAGATTCCCGAGCAAAAGCTTCCTGAGCAACCCGAAAATCCCGAGCAAAAGCTTCCTGAGCAACCCGAAAATATCGAGCAAAAGCTTCCTGAGCAACTTGAATATCCTAAGCAAAAGCTTCCTGAGCAACCCGAGATTCCCGAGCAAAAGCTTCCTGAGCAACCCGAAAATCCCGAGCAAAAGCTTCCTGAGCAACCCGAGATTCAAGAGCAAAAGCTTCCTGAGCATCTTGAATATCCTAAGCAAAAGCTTCCTGAGCAACCCGAGAATCCTGAGCAAAAGCTTCCTGAGCAACTTGAATATCCTAAGCAAAAGCTTCCTGAGCAACCCAAGAATCCCGAGCAAAAGCTTCCTGAGCAACTTGAATATCCTAAGCAAAAACTTCCTGAGCAACCCGAGATTCCCGAGCAAAAGCTTCCTGAGCAACCCGAAAATCCCGAGCAAAAGCTTCCTGAGCAACCCGAGATTCCCAAGCAAAAGCTTCCTGAGCAACTTGTATATCTTAACAAAAGCTTCCTGAGCAACCCAAGAATCCCGAGCAAAAGCTTCCTGAGCAACTTGAATATCCTAAGCAAAAACTTCCTGAGCAACCCGAGATTCCCGAGCAAAAGCTTCCTGAGCAACCCGAAAATCCCGAGCAAAAGCTTCCTGAGCAACCCGAGATTCCCAAGCAAAAGCTTCCTGAGCAACTTGTATATCTTAACAAAAGCTTCCTGAGCAACCCGAGAATCCCGAGCAAAAGCTTCCTGAGCAACTTGAATATCCAAAGCAAAAGCTTTCTGAGCAACCCGAGATTCCCGAGCAAAAGCTTCCTGAGCAACCCGAAAATCCCGAGCAAAAGCTTCCTGAGCAACCCGAGAATATCGAGCAAAAGCTTCCTGAGCAACTTAAATATCCTAAGCAAAAGCTTCCTGAGCAATCCAAGATTCCCGGGCAGAAGCTTCCTGAGCAGCTTGAATATCCTAAGCAAAAGCTTCCTGAGCAACCCGAGAATTCCGAGCAAAAGTTCCTGAGCAACCCGAGAATATCGAGCAAAAGCTTCCTGAGCAACTTAAATATCCTAAGCAAAAGCTTCCTGAGCAACTTGAATATCCTAAGCAAAAGCTTCCTGAGCAACCCGAGATTCCCGAGCAAAAGCTTCCTGAGCAACTTGAATATCCTAAGCAAAAGCTTCCTGAGCAACCCGAGATTCCCGAGCAAAAGCTTCCTGAGCAACCCGAAAATCCCGAGCAAAAGCTTCCTGTGCAACCCGAGAATATCGAGCAAAAGCTTCCTGAGCAACTTAAATTTCCTAAGCAAAAGCTTCCTGAGCAACCCGAGATTCCCAAGCAAAAGCTTCCTGAGCAACTTGTATATTCTAACAAAAGCTTCCTGAGCAACCCGAGAATCCCGAGCAAAAGCTTCCTGAGCAACCCGAGAATATCGAGCAAAAGCTTCCTGAGCAACTTAAATTTCCTAAGCAAAAGCTTCCTGAGCAACCCGAGATTCAAGAGAAAAAGCTTCCTGAGCAACCCAAAAATCCCGAGCAAAAGCTTCCTGAGCAACCCGAGAATCCCGAGCAAAAGCTTCCTGAGCAACCCGAGAAACCCGAGCAAAAGCTTCCTGAGCAACTTGTATATCCTAACAAAAGCTTCCTGAGCAACCCGAGAATCCCGAGCAAAAGCTTCCTGAGCAACTTGAATATCCTAAGCAAAAGCTTCCTGAGCAACCCGAGATTCCCGAGCAAAAGCTTCCTGAGCAACCCGAAAATCCCGAGCAAAAGCTTCCTGAGCAACCCGAGAATATCGAGCAAAAGCTTCCTGAGCAACTTAAATATCCTAAGCAAAAGCTTCCTGAGCAACACGAAAATCCCGAGCAAAAGCTTCCTGAGCAACCCAAGAATATCGAGCAAAAGCTTCCTGAGCAACTTACATTTCCTAAGCAAAAGCTTCCTGAGCAACCCGAGATTCAAGAGAAAAAGCTTCCTGAGCAACCCGAAAATCCCGAGCAAAAGCTTCCTGTGCAACCCGAGAATATCGAGCAAAAGCTTCCTGAGCAACTTAAATTTCCTAAGCAAAAGCTTCCTGAGCAACCCGAGATTCCCAAGCAAAAGCTTCCTGAGCAACTTGTATATTCTAACAAAAGCTTCCTGAGCAACCCGAGAATCCCGAGCAAAAGCTTCCTGAGCAACCCGAGAATATCGAGCAAAAGCTTCCTGAGCAACTTAAATTTCCTAAGCAAAAGCTTCCTGAGCAACCCGAGATTCAAGAGAAAAAGCTTCCTGAGCAACCCGAAAATCCCGAGCAAAAGCTTCCTGTGCAACCCGAGAATATCGAGCAAAAGCTTCCTGAGCAACTTAAATTTCCTAAGCAAAAGCTTCCTGAGCAACCCGAGATTCCCAAGCAAAAGCTTCCTGAGCAACTTGTATATCCTAACAAAAGCTTCCTGAGCAACCCGAGAATCCCGAGCAAAAGCTTCCTGAGCAACTTGAATATCCTAAGCAAAAGCTTCCTGAGCAACCCGAGATTCCCGAGCAAAAGCTTCCTGAGCAACCCGAAAATCCCGAGCAAAAGCTTCCTGAGCAACCCGAAAATATCGAGCAAAAGCTTCCTGAGCAACTTGAATATCCTAAGCAAAAGCTTCCTGAGCAACCCGAGATTCCCGAGCAAAAGCTTCCTGAGCAACCCGAAAATCCCGAGCAAAAGCTTCCTGAGCAACCCGAGATTCAAGAGCAAAAGCTTCCTGAGCATCTTGAATATCCTAAGCAAAAGCTTCCTGAGCAACCCGAGAATCCTGAGCAAAAGCTTCCTGAGCAACTTGAATATCCTAAGCAAAAGCTTCCTGAGCAACCCAAGAATCCCGAGCAAAAGCTTCCTGAGCAACTTGAATATCCTAAGCAAAAACTTCCTGAGCAACCCGAGATTCCCGAGCAAAAGCTTCCTGAGCAACCCGAGATTCCTAAGCAAAAGCTTCCTGAGCAACTTGAATATCCTAAGCAAAAACTTCCTGAGCAACCCGAGATTCCCGAGCAAAAGCTTCCTGAGCAACCCGAAAATCCCGAGCAAAAGCTTCCTGAGAAACCCGAGATTCCCAAGCAAAAGCTTCCTGAGCAACTTGTATATCTTAACAAAAGCTTCCTGAGCAACCCGAGAATCCCGAGCAAAAGCTTCCTGAGCAACTTGAATATCCAAAGCAAAAGCTTTCTGAGCAACCCGAGATTCCCGAGCAAAAGCTTCCTGAGCAACCCGAAAATCCCGAGCAAAAACTTCCTGAGCAACCCGAAAATCCCGAGCAAAAGCTTCCTGAGCAACCCGAGATTCCCAAGCAAAAGCTTCCTGAGCAACTTGAATATCCTAAGCAAAAACTTCCTGAGCAACCCGAGATTCCCGAGCAAAAGCTTCCTGAGCAACCCGAAAATCCCGAGCAAAAGCTTCCTGAGCAACCCGAGATTCCCAAGCAAAAGCTTCCTGAGCAACTTGTATATCTTAACAAAAGCTTCCTGAGCAACCCGAGAATCCCGAGCAAAAGCTTCCTGAGCAACTTGAATATCCAAAGCAAAAGCTTTCTGAGCAACCCGAGATTCCCGAGCAAAAGCTTCCTGAGCAACCCGAAAATCCCGAGCAAAAGCTTCCTGAGCAACCCGAGAATATCGAGCAAAAACTTCCTGAGCAACTTAAATATCCTAAGCAAAAGCTTCCTGAGCAATCCAAGATTCCCGGGCAGAAGCTTCCTGAGCAGCTTGAATATCCTAAGCAAAAGCTTCCTGAGCAACCCGAGAATTCCGAGCAAAAGTTCCTGAGCAACCCGAGAATATCGAGCAAAAGCTTCCTGAGCAACTTAAATATCCTAAGCAAAAGCTTCCTGAGCAACTTGAATATCCTAAGCAAAAGCTTCCTGAGCAACCCGAGATTCCCGAGCAAAAGCTTCCTGAGCAACTTGAATATCCTAAGCAAAAGCTTCCTGAGCAACCCGAGATTCCCGAGCAAAAGCTTCCTGAGCAACTTGTATATCCTAACAAAAGCTTCCTGAGCAACCCGAGAATCCCGAGCAAAAGCTTCCTGAGCAACTTGAATATCCTAAGCAAAAGCTTCCTGAGCAACCCGAGATTCCCAAGCAAAAGCTTCCTGAGCAACTTGTATATCCTAACAAAAGCTTCCTGAGCAACCCGAGAATCCCGAGCAAAAGCTTCCTGAGCAACTTGAATATCCTAAGCAAAAGCTTCCTGAGCAACCCAAGAATCCCGAGCAAAAGCTTCCTGAGCAACTTGAATATCCTAAGCAAAAGCTTCCTGAGCAACCCGAGATTCCCGAGCAAAAGCTTCCTGAGCAACCCGAAAATCCCGAGCAAAAGCTTCCTGAGCAACCCGAGAATATCGAGCAAAAGCTTCCTGAGCAACTTAAATTTCCTAAGCAAAAGCTTCCTGAGCAACCCGAGATTCAAGAGCAAAAGCTTCCTGAGCAACCCGAAAATCCCGAGCAAAAGCTTCCTGTGCAACCCGAGAATATCGAGCAAAAGCTTCCTGAGCAACTTAAATTTCCTAAGCAAAAGCTTCCTGAGCAACCCGAGATTCCCAAGCAAAAGCTTCCTTAGCAACTTGTATATCCTAACAAAAGCTTCCTGAGCAACCCGAGAATCCCGAGCAAAAGCTTCCTGAGCAACTTGAATATCCTAAGCAAAAGCTTCCTGAGCAACCCGAGATTCCCGAGCAAAAGCTTCCTGAGCAACCCGAAAATCCCGAGCAAAAGCTTCCTGAGCAACCCGAGAATATCGAGCAAAAGCTTCCTGAGCAACTTGAATATCCTAAGCAAAAGCTTCCTGAGCAACCCGAAAATCCCGAGCAAAAGCTTCTTGAGCAACCCAAGAATATCGAGCAAAAGCTTCCTGAGCAACTTAAATTTCCTAAGCAAAAGCTTCCTGAGCAACCCGAGATTCAAGAGAAAAAGCTTCCTGAGCAACCCGAAAATCCCGAGCAAAAGCTTCCTGTGCAACCCGAGAATATCGAGCAAAAGCTTCCTGAGCAACTTAAATTTCCTAAGCAAAAGCTTCCTGAGCAACCCGAGATTCCCAAGCAAAAGCTTCCTGAGCAACTTGTATATTCTAACAAAAGCTTCCTGAGCAACCCGAGAATCCCGAGCAAAAGCTTCCTGAGCAACTTGAATATCCTAAGCAAAAGCTTCCTGAGCAACCCGAGAATTCCGAGCGAAAGTTCCTGAGCAACCCGAGAATATCGAGCAAAAGCTTCCTGAGCAACTTAAATATCCTAAGCAAAAGCTTCCTGAGCAACCCGAGATTCCCAAGCAAAAGCTTCCTTAGCAACTTGTATATCCTAACAAAAGCTTCCTGAGCAACCCGAGAATCCCGAGCAAAAGCTTCCTGAGCAACTTGAATATCCTAAGCAAAAGCTTCCTGAGCAACCCGAGAATTCCGAGCGAAAGTTCCTGAGCAACCCGAGAATATCGAGCAAAAGCTTCCTGAGCAACTTAAATATCCTAAGCAAAAGCTTCTTGAGCAACTTGAATATCCTAAGCAAAAGCTTCCTGAGCAACCCAAGAATCCCGAGCAAAAGCTTCCTGAGCAACTTGAATATCCTAAGCAAAAGCTTCCTGAGCAACCCGAGATTCCCGAGCAAAAGCTTCCTGAGCAACCCGAGAATCCCGAGCAAAAGCTTCCTGAGCAACTTGAATATCCAAAGCAAAAGCTTCCTGAGCAACCCGAGATTCCCGAGCAAAAGCTTCCTGAGCAACCCGAAAATCCCGAGCAAAAGCTTCCTGAGCAACCCGAGAATATCGAGCAAAAGCTTCCTGAGCAACTTGAATATCCTAAGCAAAAGCTTCCTGAGCAACTCAAGAATCCCGAGCAAAAGCTTCCTGAGCAACTTGAATATCCTAAGCAAAAGCTTCCTGAGCAACTTAAATTTCCTCAGCAAAAGCTTCCTGAGCAACTTGTATATCCTAACAAAAGCTTCCTGAGCAACCCAAGAATCCTGAACAAAAGCTTTCTGAGCAACTTGAATATCCTAAGCAAAAGCTTCCTAAGCAACCCGAGATCCCCGAGCAAAAGCTTCCTGAGCAACTTGAATATCCTAAGCAAAAGCTTCCTGAGCAACCCAAGAATCCTGAGCAAAAGCTTTCTGAGCAACTTGAATATCCTAAGCAAAAGCTTCCTAAGCAACCCGAGATTCCCGAGCAAAAGCTTCCTGAGCAACTTGTATATCCTAACAAAAGCTTCCTGAGCAACCCGAGAATCCCGAGCAAAAGCTTCCTGAGCAACTTGAATATCCAAAGCAAAAGCTTCCTGAGCAACCCGAGATTCCCGAGCAAAAGCTTCCTGAGCAACCCGAAAATCCCGAGCAAAAGCTTCCTGAGCAACCCGAGAATATCGAGCAAAAGCTTCCTGAGCAACTTGAATATCCTAAGCAAAAGCTTCCTGAGCAACTCAAGAATCCCGAGCAAAAGCTTCCTGAGCAACTTGAATATCCTAAGCAAAAGCTTCCTGAGCAACCCGAGATTCCCGAGCAAAAGCTTCCTGAGCAACCCGGAAATCCCGAGCAAAAGCTTCCTGAGCAACCCGAGATTCCCGAGCAAAAGCTTCCTGAGCAACTTGAATATCCTAAGCAAAAGCTTCCTGAGCAACCCGAGATTCCCGAGCAAAAGCTTCCTGAGCAACCCGAAAATCCCGAGCAAAAGCTTCCTGAGCAACCCGAGAATATCGAGCAAAAGCTTCCTGAGCAACTTAAATATCCTAAGCAAAAGCTTCCTGAGCAACCCGAGAATTCCGAGCGAAAGTTCCTGAGCAACCCGAGAATATCGAGCAAAAGCTTCCTGAGCAACTTAAATATCCTAAGCAAAAGCTTCCTGAGCAACTTGAATATCCTAAGCAAAAGCTTCCTGAGCAACCCGAGATTCCCGAGCAAAAGCTTCCTGACCAACCCAAAAATCCCGAGCAAAAGCTTCCTGAGCAACCCGAGAATATCGAGCAAAAGCTTCCTGAGCAACCCGAGATTCCCGAGCAAAAGCTTCCTGAGCAACCCGAAAATCCCGAGCAAAAGCTTCCTGAGCAACCCGAGATTCCCGAGCAAAAGCTTCCTGAGCAACTTGAATATCCTAAGCAAAAGCTTCCTGAGCAACCCGAGATTCCCGAGCAAAAGCTTCCTGAGCAACCCGAAAATCCCGAGCAAAAGCTTCCTGAGCAACCCGAGAATATCGAGCAAAAGTTTCCTGAGCAACTTGAATATCCTAAGCAAAAGCTTTCTGAGCAACCCGAGATTCCCGAGCAAAAGCTTCCTGAGCAACCCGAAAATCCCAAGCAAAATCTTCCTGAGCAACCCGAGATTCAAGAGCAAAAGCTTCCTGAGCATCTTGAATATCCTAAGCAAAAGCTTTCTGAGCAACCCGAGATTCCCGAGCAAAAGCTTCCTGAGCAACCCGAGAATCCCGAGCAAAAGCTTCCTGAGCAACCCGAAAATCCCGAGCAAAAGCTTCCTGAGCAACCCGAGATTCCCGAGCAAAAGCTTCCTGAGCAACTTAAATTTCCTAAGCAAAAGCTTCCTGAGCAACCCGAGATTCAAGAGCAAAAGCTTCCTGAGCAACCCGAAAATCCCGAGCAAAAGCTTCCTGAGCAACCCGAGAATATCGAGCAAAAGCTTCCTGAGCAACTTAAATTTCCTAAGCAAAAGCTTCCTGAGCAACCCGAGATTCCCAAG
Source organism: Eledona agricola (assembly GCA_964023215.1). Taxonomy (NCBI): domain Eukaryota; kingdom Metazoa; phylum Arthropoda; class Insecta; order Coleoptera; family Tenebrionidae; genus Eledona; species Eledona agricola. Next base: position 25,933,151 of record OZ026857.1, on the reverse strand, counting down.
CAAAAGCTTCCTGAGCAACTTGTATATCCTAACAAAAGCTTCCTGAGCAACCCGAGAATCCCGAGCAAAAGCTTCCTGAGCAACTTGAATATCCAAAGCAAAAGCTTCCTGAGCAACCCGAGATTCCCGAGCAAAAGCTTCCTGAGCAACCCGAAAATCCCGAGCAAAAGCTTCCTGAGCAACCCGAGAATATCGAGCAAAAGCTTCCTGAGCAACTTGAATATCCTAAGCAAAAGCTTCTTGAGCAACCCGAGAATCCCGAGCAAAAGCTTCCTGAGCAACCCAAGAATCCCGAGCAAAAGCTTCCTGAGCAACTTGAATATCCTAAGCAAAAGCTTCCTGAGCAACCCAAGTATCCCGAGCAAAAGCTTCCTGAGCAACCCGAGATTCCCGAGCAAAAGCTTCCTGAGCAACCCGAAAATCCCGAGCAAAAGCTTCCTGAGCAACCCGAGAATATCGAGCAAAAGCTTCCTGAGCAACTTGAATATCCTAAGCAAAAGCTTCTTGAGCAACCCGAGAATCCCGAGCAAAAGCTTCCTGAGCAACCCAAGAATCCCGAGCAAAAGCTTCCTGAGCAGCTTGAATATCCTAAGCAAAAGCTTCCTGAGCAACGCGAGAATTCCGAGCGAAAGCTTCCTGAGCAACTTGAATATCCTAAGCAAAAGCTTCCTGAGCAACCCGAGATTCCCGAGCAAAAGCTTCCTGAGCAACTTGAATATCCTAAGCAAAAGCTTCTTGAGCAACCCGAGATTCCCGAGCAAAAGCTTCCTGAGCAATTTGAATATCCTAAGCAAAAGCTTCCTGAGCATCCCGAGATCCCCGAGCAAAAGCTTCCTGAGCAACTTGAATATCCTAAGCAAAAGCTTCCTGAGCAACCCAAGAATCCTGAGCAAAAGCTTCCTGAGCAACTTGAATATCCTAAGCAAAAGCTTCCTAAGCAACCCGAGATTCCCGAGCAAAAGCTTCCTGAGCAACTTGCATATCCTAACAAAAGCTTCCTGAGCAACCCGAGAATCCCGAGCAAAAGCTTCCTGAGCAACTTGAATATCCTAAGTAAAAGCTTCCTGAGCAACCCAAGAATCCCGAGCAAAAGCTTCTTGAGCAACTTAAATTTCCTAAGTAAAAGCTTCCTGAGCAACCCGAGATTCCCGAGCAAAAGCTTCCTGAGCATCTTGAATATCCTAAGCAAAAGCTTCCTGAGCAACCCAAGAATCCCGAGCAAAAGCTTCCTGAGCAACTTGAATATCCTAAGCAAAAGCTTCCTGAGCAACCCAAGAATCCCGAGCAAAAGCTTCCTGAGCAACTTAAATTTCCTAAGCAAAAGCTTTCTGAGCAATCCGAGATTCCCGAGCAAAAGTTTCCTGAGCAACTTGAATATCCAAAGCAAAAGCTTCCTGAGCAACCCGAGAATCCCGAGCAAAAGCTTCCTGAGCAACTTGAATATCCTAAGCAAAAGCTTTCTGAGCAACCCCAGAATCCCGAGCAAAAGCTTCCTGAGCAACTTGAATATCCTAAGCAAAAGCTTCCTGAGCAACCCGAGATTCCCGAGCAAAGGCTTCCTGAGCAACTTGAATATCCTAAGCAAAAGCTTCCTGAGCAACCCGAGATTCCCGAGCAAAAGCTTCCTGAGCAACTTAAATTTCCCAAGTAAAAGCTTCCTGAGCAACCCGAGATTCCCGAGCAAAAGCTTCCTGAGCAACTTGAATATCCTAAGCAAAAGTTTCCTGAGCAACCCGAGATTCCCGAACAAAAGCTTCCTGAGCAACTTGAATATCCTAAGCAAAAGTTTCCTGAGCAACCCGAGATACCCGAACAAAAGTTTCCTGAGCAACTTGAATATCCTAAGCAAAAGCTTCCTGAGCAACCCGAGATTTCCGAGCAAAAGCTTCCTGAGCAACTTGAATATCCTAAGCAAAAGCTTCCTGAGCAACCCAAGAATCCCGAGCAAAAGCTTCCTGAGCAACTTGAATATCCTAAGCAAAAGCTTCCTGAGCAACCCAAGAATCCCGAGCAAAAGCTTCCTGAGCAACTTGAATATCCTAAGCAAAAGCTTCCTGAGCAACCCGAGATTCCCGAGCAAAAGCTTCCTGAGCAACTTAAATTTCCCAAGTAAAAGCTTCCTGAGCAACCCGAGATTCCCGAGCAAAAGCTTCCTGAGCAACTTGAATATCCTAAGCAAAAGTTTCCTGAGCAACCCGAGATTCCCGAACAAAAGCTTCCTGAGCAACTTGAATATCCTAAGCAAAAGCTTCCTGAGCAACCCGAGATTCCCGAGCAAAAGCTTCCTGAGCAACTTGAATATTCTAAGCAAAAGTTTCCTGAGCAACCCAAGAATCCCGAGCAAAAGCTTCATGAGCAACTTGAATATCCTAAGCAAAAGTTTCCTGAGCAACCCGAGATTCCCGAACAAAAGCTTCCTGAGCAACTTGAATATCCTAAGCAAAAGCTTCCTGAGCAACCCGAGATTCCCGAGCAAAAGCTTCCTGAGCAACTTGAATATCCTAAGCAAAAGTTTCCTGAGCAACCCGAGATTGCCGAACAAAAGTTTCCTGAGCAACTTGAATATCCTAAGCAAAAGCTTCCTGAGCAACCCGAGATTCCCGAGCAAAAGCTTCCTTAGCAACTTGAATATCCTAAGCAAAAGTTTCCTGAGCAACCCAAGAATCCCGAGCAAAAGCTTCCTGAGCAACTTGAATATCCTAAGCAAAAGCTTCCTGAGCAACCCGAGATTCCCGAGCAAAAGCTTCCTGAGCAACTTGAATATCCTAAGCAAAAGCTTCCTGATCAACCCGAGATTCCCGAGCAAAAGCATCCTGAGCAACCCGAAAATCCCGAGCAAAAGCTTCCTGAGCAACCCGAGAATATCGAGCAAAAGCTTCCTGAGCAACTTGAATATCCTAAGCAAAAGCTTCCTGAGCAACCCGAGAATATCGAGCAAAAGCTTCCTGAGCAACTTGAATATCCTAAGCAAAAGCTTCCCGAGCAACCCGAGATTCCCGAGCAAAAGCTTCCTTAGCAACCCGAAAATCCCCAGCAAAAGCTTCCTGAGTAACCCGAGAATACTGAGCAAAAGCTTCCTGAGCAACCCGAAAATCCTAAGCAAAAGCTTCCTGAGCAACTTAAATATCCTAAGCAAAAGCTTCCTGAGCAACCCGAGATTCCCGAGCAAAAGCTTCCTGAGCATCTTGAATATCCTAAGCAAAAGCTTCCTGAGCAACCCAAGAATCCCGAGCAAAAGCTTCCTGAGCAACTTGAATATCCTAAGCAAAAGCTTCCTGAGCAACCCAAGAATCCCGAGCAAAAGCTTCCTGAGCAACTTAAATTTCCTAAGCAAAAGCTTTCTGAGCAATCCGAGATTCCCGAGCAAAAGTTTCCTGAGCAACTTGAATATCCTAAGCAAAAGCTTTCTGAGCAACCCCAGAATCCCGAGCAAAAGCTTCCTGAGCAACTTGAATATCCTAAGCAAAAGCTTCCTGAGCAACCCGAGATTCCCGAGCAAAGGCTTCCTGAGCAACTTGAATATCCTAAGCAAAAGCTTCCTGAGCAACCCGAGATTCCCGAGCAAAAGCTTCCTGAGCAACTTAAATTTCCTAAGCAAAAGCTTCCTGAGCAACCCGAGATTCCCGAGCAAAAGCTTCCTGAGCAACTTGAATATCCTAAGCAAAAGTTTCCTGAGCAACCCGAGATACCCGAACAAAAGTTTCCTGAGCAACTTGAATATCCTAAGCAAAAGCTTCCTGAGCAACCCGAGATTTCCGAGCAAAAGCTTCCTGAGCAACTTGAATATCCTAAGCAAAAGCTTCCTGAGCAACCCAAGAATCCCGAGCAAAAGCTTCCTGAGCAACTTGAATATCCTAAGCAAAAGCTTCCTGAGCAACCCAAGAATCCCGAGCAAAAGCTTCCTGAGCAACTTGAATATCCTAAGCAAAAGCTTCCTGAGCAACCCGAGATTCCCGAGCAAAAGCTTCCTGAGCAACTTAAATTTCCCAAGTAAAAGCTTCCTGAGCAACCCGAGATTCCCGAGCAAAAGCTTCCTGAGCAACTTGAATATCCTAAGCAAAAGTTTCCTGAGCAACCCGAGATTCCCGAACAAAAGCTTCCTGAGCAACTTGAATATCCTAAGCAAAAGCTTCCTGAGCAACCCGAGATTCCCGAGCAAAAGCTTCCTGAGCAACTTGAATATTCTAAGCAAAAGTTTCCTGAGCAACCCAAGAATCCCGAGCAAAAGCTTCATGAGCAACTTGAATATCCTAAGCAAAAGTTTCCTGAGCAACCCGAGATTCCCGAACAAAAGCTTCCTGAGCAACTTGAATATCCTAAGCAAAAGCTTCCTGAGCAACCCGAGATTCCCGAGCAAAAGCTTCCTGAGCAACTTGAATATCCTAAGCAAAAGTTTCCTGAGCAACCCGAGATTGCCGAACAAAAGTTTCCTGAGCAACTTGAATATCCTAAGCAAAAGCTTCCTGAGCAACCCGAGATTCCCGAGCAAAAGCTTCCTTAGCAACTTGAATATCCTAAGCAAAAGTTTCCTGAGCAACCCAAGAATCCCGAGCAAAAGCTTCCTGAGCAACTTGAATATCCTAAGCAAAAGCTTCCTGAGCAACCCGAGATTCCCGAGCAAAAGCTTCCTGAGCAACTTGAATATCCTAAGCAAAAGCTTCCTGATCAACCCGAGATTCCCGAGCAAAAGCATCCTGAGCAACCCGAAAATCCCGAGCAAAAGCTTCCTGAGCAACCCGAGAATATCGAGCAAAAGCTTCCTGAGCAACTTGAATATCCTAAGCAAAAGCTTCCTGAGCAACCCGAGAATATCGAGCAAAAGCTTCCTGAGCAACTTGAATATCCTAAGCAAAAGCTTCCCGAGCAACCCGAGATTCCCGAGCAAAAGCTTCCTGAGCAACCCGAAAATCCCCAGCAAAAGCTTCCTGAGTAACCCGAGAATACTGAGCAAAAGCTTCCTGAGCAACCCGAAAATCCTAAGCAAAAGCTTCCTGAGCAACTTAAATATCCTAAGCAAAAGCTTCCTGAGCAACCCGAGAATCCCCAGCAAAAGCTTCCTGAGCAACTTGAATATCCTAAGCAAAAGCTTCCTGAGCAACCCGAGATTCCCGAACGAGCTTTTGCTCGGGATTCTCGGGTTGCTCAGGAAGCTTTTGTTAGGATATACAAGTTGCTCAGGAAGCTTTTGCTAGGGATTCTTGGGTTGCTCAGGAAGCTTTTGCTTAGGATATTCAAGTTGCTCAGGAAGCTTTTGCTCGGGAATCTCGGATTGCTCAGGAAGCTTTTGTTAGGATATACAAGTTGCTCAGGAAGCTTTTGCTTGGGAATCTCGGGTTGCTCAGGAAGCTTTTGCTTAGGATATTCAAGTTGCTCAGGAAGCTTTTGCTCGGGATTCTCGGGTTGCTCAGGAAGCTTTTGTTAGGATATTCAAGTTGCTCAGGAAGCTTTTGCTCGGGATTCTCGGGTTGCTCAGGAAGCTTTTGCTTAGGATATTCAAGTTGCTCAGGAAGCTTTTGCTCGGGATTCTCGGGTTGCTCAGGAAGCTTTTGCTCGGGATTCTCGGGTTGCTCAGGAAGCTTTTGCTTAGGATATTCAAGTTGCTCAGGAAGCTTTTGCTCGGGATTCTTGGGTTGCTCAGGAAGCTTTTGCTTAGGATATTCAAGTTGCTCAGAAAGCTTTTGCTTAGGATATTCAAGTTGCTCAGGAAGCTTTTGCTCGGGAATCTCGGTTTGCTCAGGAAGCTTTTGCTTAGGAAATTTAAGTTGCTCAAGAAGCTTTTGCTCGGAAATCTCGGGTTGCTCAGGAAGCTCTTGCTTAGGATATTCAAATTGCTCAGGAAGCTTTTGCTCGGGAATCTCGGGTTGCTCAGGAAGCTTTTGCTTAGGAAATTTAAGTTGCTCAGGAAGCTTTTGCTCGGGATTCTTGGGTTGCTCAGGAAGCTTTTGTTAGGATATACAAGTTGCTCAGAAAGCTTTTGCTCGGGAATTTTGGGTTGCTCAGGAAGCTTTTGCTTAGGATATTCAAGTTGCTCAGGAAGCTTTTGCTCGGGAATCTCGAATTGCTCAAGAAGCTTTTGCTTAGGATATTCAAGTTGCTCAGGAAGCTTTTGCTCGGGAATCTCGGGTTGCTCAGGAAGCTTTTGCTTAGGATATTCAAGTTGCTCAGGAAGCTTTTGCTCGGGAATCTCGGGTTGCTCAGGAAGCTTTTGCTTAGGATATTCAAGTTGCTCAGGAAGCTTTTGCTCGGGAATCTCGGGTTGCTCAAGAAGCTTTTGCTTAGGATATTCAAGTTGCTCAGGAAGCTTTTGCTCGGGAATCTCGGGTTGCTCAGGAAGCTTTTGCTTAGGATATTCAAGTTGCTCAGGAAGCTTTTGCTCGGGAATCTCGGGTTGCTCAGGAAGCTTTTGCTTAGGAAATTTAAGTTGCTCAGGAAGCTTTTGCTCGGGATTCTTGGGTTGCTCAGAAAGCTTTTGCTTAGGATATTCAAGTTGCTCAGGAAGCTTTTGCTCGGGAATCTCGGGTTGCTCAAGAAGCTTTTGCTTAGGATATTCAAGTTGCTCAGGAAGCTTTTGCTCGGGAATCTCGGGTTGCTCAAGAAGCTTTTGCTTAGGATATTCAAGTTGCTCAGGAAGCTTTTGCTCGGGAATCTCGGGTTGCTCAGGAAGCTTTTGCTTAGGATATTCAAGTTGCTCAGGAAGCTTTTGCTCGGGAATCTCGGGTTGCTCAGGAAGCTTTTGCTTAGGAAATTTAAGTTGCTCAGGAAGCTTTTGCTCGGGATTCTCGGGTTGCTCAAGAAGCTTTTGTTAGGATATACAAGTTGCTCAGGAAGCTTTTGCTCGGGATTCTTGGGTTGCTCAGGAAGCTTTTGCTTAGGATATTCAAGTTGCTCAGGAAGCTTTTGCTCGGGAATCTCGGGTTCCTCAGGAAGCTTTTGCTTAGGATATTCAAGTTGCTCAGGAAGCTTTTGCTCGGGAATCTCGGGTTGCTCAGGAAGCTTTTGCTTAGGAAATTTAAGTTGCTCAGGAAGCTTTTGCTCGGGATTCTCGGGTTGCTCAGGAAGCTTTTGTTAGGATATACAAGTTGCTCAGGAAGCTTTTGCTCGGGAATCTCGGGTTGCTCAGGAAGCTTTTGCTTAGGATATTCAAGTTGCTCAGGAAGCTTTTGCTCGGGATTCTTGGGTTGCTCAGGAAGCTTTTACTTAGGATATTCAAGTTGCTCAGGAAGCTTTTGCTCGGGAATCTCGGGTTGCTCAGGAAGCTTTTGCTTAGGATATTCAAGTTGCTCAGGAAGCTTTTGCTCGGGATTCTTGGGTTGCTCAAGAAGCTTTTGCTTAGGATATTCAAGCTGCTCAGGAAGCTTTTGCTCGGGAATCTCGGGTTGCTCAGGAAGCTTTTGCTTAGGAAATTTAAGTTGCTCAGGAAGCTTTTGCTCGGGATTCTCGGGTTGCTCAGGAAGCTTTTGTTAGGATATACAAGTTGCTCAGGAAGCTTTTGCTCGGGATTCTTGGGTTGCTCAGGAAGCTTTTACTTAGGATATTCAAGTTGCTCAGGAAGCTTTTGCTCGGGAATCTCGGGTTCCTCAGGAAGCTTTTGCTTAGGATATTCAAGTTGCTCAGGAAGCTTTTGCTCGGGAATCTCGGGTTGCTCAGGAAGCTTTTGCTTAGGAAATTTAAGTTGCTCAGGAAGCTTTTGTTAGGATATACAAGTTGCTCAGGAAGCTTTTGCTCGGGATTCTTGGGTTGCTCACGAAGTTTTTGCTTAGGATATTCAAGTTGCTCAGGAAGCTTTTGCTCGGGATTCTCGGGTTGCTCAGGAAGCTTTTGCTTTGGATATTCAAGTTGCTCAGGAAGCTTTTGCTCGGGATTCTCGGGTTGCTCAGGAAGCTTTTGCTCGGGAATCTCGGGTTGCTCAGGAAGCTTTTGCTTAGGAAATTTAAGTTGCTCAGGAAGCTTTTGCTCGGGATTCTCGGGTTGCTCAGGAAGCTTTTGTTAGGATATACAAGTTGCTCAGGAAGCTTGTGCTCGGGATTCTTGGGTTGCTCAGGAAGCTTTTGCTTAGGATATTCAAGTTGCTCAGGAAGCTTTTGCTTAGGATATTCAAGTTGCTCAGGAAGCTTTTGCTCGGGAATCTCGGTTTGCTCAGGAAGCTTTTGCTTAGGAAATTTAAGTTGCTCAAGAAGCTTTTGCTCGGAAATCTCGGGTTGCTCAGGAAGCTCTTGCTTAGGATATTCAAATTGCTCAGGAAGCTTTTGCTCGGGAATCTCGGGTTGCTCAGGAAGCTTTTGCTTAGGAAATTTAGATTGCTCAGGAAGCTTTTGCTCGGGATTCTTGGGTTGCTCAGGAAGCTTTTGTTAAGATATACAAGTTGCTCAGAAAGCTTTTGCTCGGGAATTTTGGGTTGCTCAGGAAGCTTTTGCTTAGGATATTCAAGTTGCTCAGGAAGCTTTCGCTCGGGAATCTCGGGTTGCTCAGAAAGCTTTTGCTTAGGATATTCAAGTTGCTCAGAAAGCTTTTGCTCGGGATTCTTGGGTTGCTCAGGAAGCTTTTGCTTAGGATATTCAAGTTGCTCAGGAAGCTTTTGCTTAGGATATTCAAGTTGCTCAGGAAGATTTTGCTCGGGAATCTCGGTTTGCTCAGGAAGCTTTTGCTTAGGAATTTTAAGTTGCTCAAGAAGCTTTTGCTCGGGATTCTCGGGTTGCTCAGGAAGCTTTTGTTAGGATATACAAGTTGCTCAGGAAGCTTTTGCTCGGAAATTTTGTGTTGCTTAGGAAGCTTTTGCTTAGGATATTCAAGTTGCTCAGGAAGCTTTTGCTCGGGAATCTCGGGTTGCTCAGGAAGCTTTTGCTTAGGAAATTTAAGTTGCTCAGGAAGCTTTTGCTCGGGATTCTTGGGTTGCTCAGGAAGCTTTTGTTAAGATATACAAGTTGCTCAGAAAGCTTTTGCTCGGGAATTTTGGGTTGCTCAGGAAGCTTTTGCTTAAGATATTCAAGTTGCTCAGGAAGCTTTCGCTCGGGAATCTCGGGTTGCTCAGAAAGCTTTTGCTTAGGATATTCAAGTTGCTCAGGAAGCTTTTGCTCGGGATTCTTGGGTTGCTCAGGAAGCTTTTGCTTAGGATATTCAAGTTGCTCAGGAAGCTTTTGCTTAGGATATTCAAGTTGCTCAGGAAGCTTTTGCTCGGGAATCTCGGTTTGCTCAGGAAGCTTTTGCTTAGGAAATTTAAGTTGCTCAAGAAGCTTTTGCTCGGGATTCTCGGGTTGCTCAGGAAGCTTTTGTTAGGATATACAAGTTGCTCAGGAAGCTTTTGCTCGGAAATTTTGTGTTGCTCAGGAAGCTTTTGCTTAGGATATTCAAGTTGCTCAGGAAGCTTTTGCTCGGGATTCTTGGGTTGCTCAGGAAGCTTTTGCTTAGGATATTCAAGTTGCTCACGAAGCTTTTGCTCGGGAATCTCGGGTTGCTCAGGAAGCTTTTGCTTAGGATATTCAAGTTGCTCAAGAAGCTTTTGCTCCTGAATCTCGGGTTGCTCAGGAAGCTTTTGCTTAGGCAATTTAAGTTGCTCAGGAAGCTTTTGCTCGGGAATCTCGGGTTGCTCAGGAAGATTTTGCTTAGGATATTCAAGTTGCTCAGGAAGCTTTTGCTCGGGATTCTTGGGTTGCTCAGGAAGCTTTTGCTCGGGAATCTCGGGTTGCTCAGGAAGCTTTTGCTTAGGATATTCAAGTTGCTCAGGAAGCTTTTGCTCGGGATTCTTGGGTTGCTCAGGAAGCTTTTGCTTAAGATATTCAAGTTGCTCAAGAAGCTTTTGCTGGGGATTCTCGGGTTGCTCAGGAAGCTTTTGCTTAGGATATTCAAGTTGCTCAAGAAGCTTTTGCTGGGGATTCTCGGGTTGCTCAGGAAGCTTTTGCTTAGGATATTTAAGTTGCTCAGGAAGCTTTTGCTCGGGATTCTCGGGTTGCTCAGGAAGCTTTCGCTCGGGATTCTTGGGTTGCTCAGGAAGCTTTTGCTTAGGATATTCAAGTTGCTCAGAAAGCTTTTGCTCAAAATTCTCGGGTTGCTCAGGAAGCTTTTGCTTAAGATATTCAAGTTGCTCAAGAAGCTTTTGCTGGGGATTCTCGGGTTGCTCAGGAAGCTTTTGCTTAGTATATTTAAGTTGCTCAGGAAGCTTTTGCTCGGGATTCTCGGGTTGCTCAAGAAGCTTTCGCTCGGGATTCTTGGGTTGCTCAGGAAGCTTTGGCTTAGGATATTCAAGCTGCTCAGGAAGCTTTTGCTCGGGAATCTCGGGTTGCTCAGGAAGCTTTTGCTTAGGATATTTAAGTTGCTCAGGAAGCTTTTGCTCGATATTCTCGGGTTGCTCAGGAAGCTTTTGCTCGGGAATCTCGGGTTGCTCAGGAAGCTTTTGCTTAGGATATTTAAGTTGCTCAGGAAGCTTTTGCTCGATATTCTCGGGTTGCTCAGGAAGCTTTTGCTCGGGAATCTCGGGTTGCTCAGGAAGCTTTTGCTTAGGATATTCAAGTTGCTCAGAAAGCTTTTGCTCAAAATTCTCGGGTTGCTCAGGAAGCTTTTGCTTAAGATATTCAAGTTGCTCAAGAAGCTTTTGCTGGGGATTCTCGGGTTGCTCAGGAAGCTTTTGCTTAGTATATTTAAGTTGCTCAGGAAGCTTTTGCTCGGGATTCTCGGGTTGCTCAGGAAGCTTTCGCTCGGGATTCTTGGGTTGCTCAGGAAGCTTTGGCTTAGGATATTCAAGCTGCTCAGGAAGCTTTTGCTCGGGAATCTCGGGTTGCTCAGGAAGCTTTTGCTTAGGATATTTAAGTTGCTCAGGAAGCTTTTGCTCGATATTCTCGGGTTGCTCAGGAAGCTTTTGCTCGGTAATCTCGGTTTGCTCAGGAAGCTTTTGCTTAGGAAATTTAAGTTGCTCAAGAAGCTTTTGCTCGGGATTCTCGGGTTGCTCAGGAAGCTTTTGTTAGGATATACAAGTTGCTCAGGAAGCTTTTGCTCGGAAATTTTGTGTTGCTCAGGAAGCTTTTGCTTAGGATATTCAAGTTGCTCAGGAAGCTTTTGCTCGGGATTCTTGGGTTGCTCAGGAAGCTTTTGCTTAGGATATTCAAGTTGCTCACGAAGCTTTTGCTCGGGAATCTCGGGTTGCTCAGGAAGCTTTTGCTTAGGATATTCAAGTTGCTCAAGAAGCTTTTGCTCCTGAATCTCGGGTTGCTCAGGAAGCTTTTGCTTAGGCAATTTAAGTTGCTCAGGAAGCTTTTGCTCGGGAATTTCGGGTTGCTCAGGAAGATTTTGCTTAGGATATTCAAGTTGCTCAGGAAGCTTTTGCTCGGGATTCTTGGGTTGCTCAGGAAGCTTTTGCTCGGGAATCTCGGGTTGCTCAGGAAGCTTTTGCTTAGGATATTCAAGTTGCTCAGGAAGCTTTTGCTCGGGATTCTTGGGTTGCTCAGGAAGCTTTTGCTTAGGATATTCAAGTTGCTCAGGAAGCTTTTGCTCGGGATTCTTGGGTTGCTCAGGAAGCTTTTGCTCGGGAATCTCGGGTTGCTCAGGAAGCTTTTGCTTAGGATATTCAAGTTGCTCAGGAAGCTTTTGCTCGGGATTCTTGGGTTGCTCAGAAAGCTTTTGCTTAGGATATTCAAGTTGCTCAGGAAGCTTTTGCTCGGAATTCTAGAGTTGCTCAGGAAGCTTTTGCTTAGGATATTCAAGTTGCTCAAGAAGCTTTTGCTGGGGATTCTCGGGTTGCTCAGGAAGCTTTTGCTTAGGATATTTAAGTTGCTCAGGAAGCTTTTGCTCGGGATTCTCGGGTTGCTCATGAAGCTTTCGCTCGGGATTCTTGGGTTGCTCAGGAAGCTTTTGCTTAGGATATTCAAGCTGCTCAGGAAGCTTTTGCTCGGGAATCTCGGGTTGCTCAGGAAGCTTTTGCTTACGATATTCAAGTTGCTCAGAAAGCTTTTGCTCGGAATTCTCGGGTTGCTCAGGAAGCTTTTGCTTAAGATATTCAAGTTGCTCAAGAAGCTTTTGCTGGGGATTCTCGGGTTGCTCAGGAAGCTTTTGCTTAGGATATTTAAGTTGCTCAGGAAGCTTTTGCTCGGGATTCTCGGGTTGCTCAGGAAGCTTTCGCTCGGGATTCTTGGGTTGCTCAGGAAGCTTTGGCTTAGGATATTCAAGCTGCTCAGGAAGCTTTTGCTCGGGAATCTCGGGTTGCTCAGGAAGCTTTTGCTTAGGATATTTAAGTTGCTCAGGAAGCTTTTGCTCGATATTCTCGGGTTGCTCAGGAAACTTTCGCTCGGAATTCTCGGGTTGCTCAGGAAGCTTTTGCTTAGGATATTCAAGCTGCTCAGGAAGCTTTTGCTCGGGAATCTCGGGTTGCTCAGGAAGCTTTTGCTTAGGATATTTAAGTTGCTCAGGAAGCTTTTGCTCGATATTCTCGGGTTGCTCAGGAAGCTTTAGCTCGGAATTCTTGGGTTGCTCAGGAAGCTTTTGCTCGGGATTCTCATGTTTCTCAGGAATCTTTTGCTCGGGATTCTCGGGTTGCTCAGGAAGCTTTCGCTTAGGATATTCAAGTTACTCAAGAAGCTTTTGCTCGATATTCTCGGGTTGCTCAGGAAGCTTTCGCTCGGGATTCTCGGGTTGTTCAGGAAGCTTTTGCTTAGGATTTTCGGGTTGCTCAGGAAGCTTTTGCTCGGGATTCTCGGGTTGCTCAGGAAGCTTTTGCTCGGGATTCTCAGGTTGCTCAGGAAGCTTTTGCTTAGGATATTCAAGTTTCTCAGGAAGCTTTTGCTCGAGAATCTCGGGTTGCTCTGTAAGCTTTTGCTTAGGATATTCAAGTTGCTCAGGAAGCTTTTGCTCGGGAATCTCGGGTTACTCAAGAAGCTTTTGCTTAAGATATTCAAGTTGCTCAGGAAGCTTTTGCTCGATATTCTCGGGTTGCTCAGGAAGCTTTTGCTTAGGATATTCCAGTTGCTCAGGAAGCTTTTGCTGGGGATTCTCGGGTTGCTCAGGAAGCTTTTGCTTAAGATATTCAAGTTGCTCAGGAAGTTTTTGCTCGGGATTTTCGGGTTACTCAGGAAGCTTTTGTTTAGGATATTCCAGTTGCTCAGAAAGCTTTTGCTGGGGATTCTCGGGTTACTGAGGAAGCTTTTGCTTAGAATATTCAAGTTGCTCAGGAAGCTTTTGCTCGGGATTCTCGGGTTGCTCAGGAAGCTTTTGCTTAGGATATTCAAGTTGCTCAGGAAGCTTTTGCTCGGGATTCTCGAGTTTCTCAGAAAGCTTTTGCTCGGGATTCTCGGGTTACTCAAGTTTTGAAGATTACAAAAATTGCTTGTTTAATCAAAAAGAATACTTCCATAGACAGAAAGTGATCAGGAGTCATAAACATGATATATTTACTGAAGAAGTAAAGAAAAAGTCTCTGAGTTGGAAAGATGATAAAAGATACCTTTTACCTAATTCTACAGATACATTAGCTTATGGACACGTATTAGTATCGTCATAGGTACGTTCATGGACATTGTTGAATAAATCGCTATTTTTTATTAGTGTTGATGTAATAAATTAAGAAAAAAATAATTACAATTACGATAATAAACATAAGAACAAAAATAATAATTTTTAATTTATTAACTTGTTGAAAGAGACTTGAAAACTTTTTTCGGAATTTTGGATATTCTTCATTGAATATATTTAAATTCTTGAATACAGTACTTTCCATTTCATTTACAATTTTTGAATCTGTTCATTTATTGCTCTCATATTTTTAGTATGTCTTTCAAATATTTTCAAAGTTCTTTTCTTTACATCATCGATGTTTGATATTATTACTACTGTTTTGTTTCTTAATTCTGCTAGTTTCTTAAGATTGTAATTATTGTAGTTATCCAATTTATATTCCAATTCATCTATTTTATTATTAGCGGACTCTTGTTCACAGTAAGTCATAATTAATTGTTCAAGGAATAAATTAGCTGTTTTTCTTGCAATATATTTATCTACAACTTCTTGTTTGAAACCAACTATTTTTGCTCCATCTTCTAATCTGTCTATTTCAGTAATAATAGGTTTTAAATCATTTTTCCATTTTTCTTTCTCATCGTTGGGAATGTATGAAACTAGTTTGTCCATTTATGACTGAAAAGTTTCTAAAGATTTACTAATTAATTCATCTGCTTCTTCATCTAAACTTATATGTTTACGACTATATACCTGCTTTGTGTTCTACCATTGATTATATATTGGATTTTTTTTCGATCCTTCTGCTAAAACTAGTCATTGGAATTATGGGAGGATTTAAAGAAAGACGGTAAATTTTTTTTTGACTTCAAAAATTAATCAGGATTTTTTTAGAAAATGCATTTTCGGTAATTAGAGCGAGAGGTGGGTATAATCCCCAACCTCACAACACAAAATGCACATTAGACTTATGGAACCAATTGAAATATGCAATTGTGAAACATATGCCAATAAATACTTATTTTTGAGTGATGACGACGTAAACCAGCCGTGTATTTTAGATTTATTTTATTTATTTTAGATGTATTTTATTTCATTCTATGATGAAATTTAAAGTGGTGGAAACAATTAGGTCTACGATGCTGAAATTTTTAGAGGACAAATGGCTTCTATCTTGTCATGAAAATCATAAAATTATCATTATTGATCAATTAATAAAAATCAAAATGTTCCGCCAATTAAAATGGGATGCCACATTTGAATTTAATACGAAAAAGATACAAGACGGAAGCGACCGAAACAAATCTCATAGAAAAATTAACATCTCGTCAAGCCAATGATAACTTCCTGATCACACATTCTTGGGTCCTATTCATTGATAACTTTGTAGATTCAATATTCAAAAATAGCATAAATCCATTGTTATCATATTATTTCATTGTTCAATATTTAGTCCAATATGTATTGTATGGTAGTGTATTGCAAGTGTATTACACTTAGTATCTCATTATCGCCCTGTTCGACTATGATTTTTCTTTTGTTCGGGTGTTTACCCGAATATAGTTTTATAATTAATGAATAGTGTGTATAGTAATGAATAATAATAAGTAATAATATACTAATAATAATAATAATAATAATAATAATATAATTAATGAGTAGTGTGTATAGTAATGAATACTACTAATATAGTTTTATAATTAATGAATAGTGTTTTTTAGTTTAGTGTTTAATTTATTTCGGACAATTATTTCATTTAAAAAAATGAAACGGTGTTGTTTGTTATTTTGTATTATAATTATAATTTTATTATAACAGTATTAATGTATGCAATGAAATAACGTGCAATAATGTTATAATGGGGCATCTTGAGTTTCCGTTTTTGTTTGTATGTTCTAGATTAAGTAACTGTAATTCTATTTTGGTGAATTTATAAATAAAGCAGTTTTAAATGTACATTGTTTTATATTAATCAATGAAAAATTAAAAACCAAAAAGCACGAAAATATTAAATTGCGCGCTTAAGCTGTACAGGTCTCTGTACTCATACGGGTGTTTGAACGAAACCTTTAAAAGATCCCAACAGATGACACTATAAATAATCTTTAGAAAGAATAGAGAGAGTGGACCATCTATTCTCTCTCTTGCCTATGGTTACGTCAATGAAAATTTTGATTTATTAATGGCGACGCTACAATAATAAAACTGAATTATAAAAGAAGATAATTATGCTCTAGTTGTATCAAAAAATACACTTTTTATTTTACGTAACGCAATACATAATTTAATCGCAGCATAACCTTACTTTACGTTCCACATTGAACAACTCTATTCGAAGAATGCGTAACGTTTACCAATCAATTTATCGTTTTGTTTGTATCGGAAATACGAGATATTGTTCCAGTGGTAATAGTTCATCTCCTAAAGTGCTGTTAAAATATTTGTTGCGTAAGTGCGCCACTCTACCGGATGGCCCCAAAAAGTACTACAGGTTTATGATAAAACAAGTGAGTGTCAAAAATAATGCTACTTTAAAATAATACTAGTTGCTTTAAGAGTTTCAAACAGCACGTGAACGAAACCGATCCCGAACGAATCAAACAAATCATTAAAAGATCATATGAAGACGCGGATTGGGTTTTAAAAAAGGTAAATAATATATTTTTAAGATGAAGATTTCTTTAAAAATACATGGATACCCAAAAGGAGGGCATCAGTCGTGTCCCTTTTAGGTTATACTCGTGGAAAGTACAAAAAAAGCCGCGGCTCAAGAAGCCATGGAAACTAGCTTTTGTTTTATTTTTTACAGTGTAGACCTTTGACGTTGTCAGATCATGTCATTTGACAGGAACTGTCAATTTATTTAAAAGTTGCTAAAACGTTTAAAATCGACGCAGAGATGAAATTTGTTTAAAAAAAGTATAAATTTCTAATGCATCATTTTGTCAACATAGAATTTAACCTCAAATCCCGAGATCAAACTTTTCTACACTCTAACAAATTTTAGAGTGATTTCTTTGCATACGCAATCTCGTTTTATTTTTGTGCACACTTGACGATACTTTATATCGTCTGATATGTTAATATTTTAGCCACTTTTTGTACTTTATACTGCATTGGCACAAAAAAATAACAGGTTTAATTAATTAGCCTGGTTCACTTTTAAGTAAAACTATTTAGACAATTAGGAAAAAAGCTAATAGTTCCTGACAACTGAAATTTTTATTTTCAGTACCGACAATCGACATAAATGGACCGCATTCCGTTAGTAGTGAGTAGCACAACTCTTACTCCAGAGAATTACTGGTCATCAGTTTTTGTATACCACGATCGCCCCCATCTAGTAAACCGTAAATTAGCGGCAGTAGAACCTCTCTTCATTTGCCAAATCATCGTGGATTCGGATAAATATTTCCGACTGAAAAATTGTTTGCAAATATTCACGCGCCACTCCATTCTTTTCCAACTCCGAAAAACCATCGATCGGTCCAAGATAAATTTAGGTTTTATCAAAGAACTAGTCGACCCTTATTACGAAACGGCGACCGTGCGAGAAATCGACTCAAGTACGTTACATGAAGCAGAGGCTGGAGTTTTTGTATCGGTCCGTTTGCTAATACCCCGCCAGAAGCAGAGGAAAAACTTGGAGATCGTACTGCTTGCCAAAGACGAGAATAAAGTGCGATTTATTGCGGTACAAGAGAATGATGAAAACGTGGCGCCGAAAATTCCGTATGAGATATCTCTAAACAAACACAACCTGGAGATTGCATTGGACAATTTTGAAGACGCAGACACGAGCAGTGCCGCTTGGTTAGCCGACAAACTTTTTCCGAAACTGCTCACGTGGAGCGAAAATCAACACAACCAAACCATTCAATCGCTGAGTCTGATATCGGCCCCGCAGTACTGCGATCTTTACGCCGAAATGAAGGAGAAATACGGCGGGACCTTGGTGAAAATGTGGCCCCAAAAAGCAAAAACCGACCCGCAGAAATACGTGTATGAAGACATCGCCATTGCGACTTATCTAATGTGTTTGTGGGGCTCCCAAAAGTCGGATGTGACTTTCGTGGATTGTGGCTGCGGCAACGGATTGTTGGTGTACATTTTAAACTGTGAAGGGTACAAAGGATGGGGCATAGATGTGCGAAGCCGCCAGACTTGGGATTTGTACCAGGACAAAGCTGATTTACGTCAAGGTACCATCATCCCTGACTCCGTGTTCCCTGAAGCGACTTGGATTGTAGGAAACCATTCTGACGAATTAACTCCGTGGATTCCAATAATTGCGCTTAAAAGTTCCCCAAAAACGAACTATTTTGTTTTGCCGTGCTGCTCGCACGATTTGAGCGGCAAAAAATATGTCAGACAGAACTCGGCAGTTACGCAATATGAAGACTACATGGAATACATTAAACACATTTCTACGATTTGTGGCTTCAAAACGGCCATCGACAAACTCAGAATACCGTCGACTAAACGGACTTGTTTAGTTGGAAGCAGAGACAGCCTTCACGAAGCCGAAATGAAAAAAATCCACAGCGATGTTTCCGAATTTATAGAAAAACGTTCCAAGTACGAGTTCGAAGCAAGAAATCCGGAGGAAAAAATAAAGAACTGCACCCAATTAAATAGGAATTTAATAGAAAGGATCGTGAATTTGATGTCCAAGCAATTGCTGGAGATAAATAACTTGATTTCACAAGCAGAAGATGGAGCTTGGAACCAAGGTGGTAACATCAGTTTGGAACATCTCGTCATGAAACTAACGCCAGAAGATCGCAAAGCCTTAAAAGCCGAATGTGGCGGTTTACAAACACTGCTAAAAAACCATCGGTACATATTCGACGTGCGTGGAGGAACGGTATCGCTCAGAAAACCTCCAAGCATTCATGAAACCGACAAATATAAGAATAAACCCTGTTGGTTCCATTTGAACCACCCCAGCGGGTGCTACCATCGTTCTGAAACCTGCGCTTATAAACATTAGATTGTATTTATTTTATGAATAAACATATATGTGTAATGGAAATGATCATTTGAATCCCCAAATTTTATTTTAATGTCAATGTACAAAAAAAAATTTGAAGAGACTTTTTATATTATTCCAATTTTGTTGGCTACATCTAAAGCGTCATAATCCCTGGCCAGTCTCACGTACGCCTTTTTCTTACCGTCGGGCCTGATCAAGGTATTCACCTTTGCCACATTAATGTCGTACAACTTCTTAACGGCGGCTCTAATGTGATGCTTGTTGGCACGGGTGTGTACCAAAAACACCAATGTGTTGTTGTCCTCGATTTTCTTCATCGCTGCTTCCGTTGTCAATGGGTATTTAATGATGTTGTAAGCATCCATTCTAGTCCTCTTAGGAACGGACTTTCTGGGATACTTGGGGTTCCTCTCAGGTCTGAACGTCTTGGGACGGTGGAAATGTACCGACGTTCTAATTTTACGCGCGCGCGTTCCATTGGGTCCCTTAATCACCTTCTTTTGAATTTTCAATGCTTTAACAACCGGTGCTGCAGCAGCAGCGGCGGCTGTCTTCTTCCCAACTCCCCTTTGCTGTTTCACCGGCACCGTCTTCTTGGGCTTGGTGACGACAGGCTTGGTCGCTACCTTGGGCTTTCCAGCCACTTTAGCCGCAGGAGCTTTTTTAGCACCAGCTTTGGCTGCAGGCTTGGAGGCAGTTTTAGACGCTGCTTTGGCGGCAGGTTTTGCACCTGGCTTGGCTGCAGCTTTGGGCTTCGCAGCCGGCGCGGCTTTAGCACTTCCAGAAGCTTTGGCGGCGGCAGCGGGTTTGGGGGCTGGAGTTTTCGAAGAAGCTTTCTTTTCGGCCGGTTTGCTGGTTGAAGACGCCGTCTTGGCGGCTTTAGGGGCGGCAGCAGGTTTAGAAGAGGTGCTGGCGCCGGCTGCGGCTGCCGGAGCCGACGCCGGCTTCTTCTTCTCCTCTTTCTTTGCAGCTGTAAACGATGTTAAGTGAGACAATGTGGTGACATAACCTCAAATGTTTGTGTTGTAAACAATTATCAGAATTAATAGACTTGTTTGATTTCATGCGGTTCAAAGAGATTCCCACTTGTCAAATCATCATTGTATGCAAAAACTGCGAGGATTTTTCGTGCAGTTCTGCTAAAAAAAGAAGCAAATGTGGCAGGCCGCGTGGCTTTAAACTCAAGTCGCGTCTGGTGCCATAAATGTTCACAAATGCATGAATTATAAGCCTAACATTGCTCGCAATTGTATTATTTATCATTTTTCTGGTAATATCGTTCAGTTTTAATTATCTTACCGGGTTTATCCGCTGATTTCGGTTTCGTGGGAGCCATTTTTCACACGAACACACGATAAAAGAAGTAGTTAGAGGAATGGCCGTCGGATGAAGACACGTGGCGCCACCCTACTGACACCCCGCCAATTTCAATTGGGTTTTAATAAATGAAAATTTTTTTGAATTCGTTCGTTGGACTTGAGCTTTTAGATATGGTGTCCACGCATTTGTCACATTCAACTATGATCGCCAAGTTTCCATCAGTAAGCTTCAAGCTGCACCGAAGACACAGTACTTCCGGGAACAAATCTTCAAAGGCCGGATTGATAATTTTATCTCTGGTTATTTGCAAAACAGTTCCCTCGCTTGAGGCAGCTTTATTACTTTGCACAGCGTCATCATCTGTTGCGTTCGTGGTGTTATAGTTACGTTCCAAAGTATCAAGAGTACATTTTAATGATTCAATATCTTTCTCGTCGTAATACATCGACTCATGTTCGCATTTCTTGGTGAGAATTATGCAGCTACATAGAAGAAGCATCAATGTCACGGGCGCTATAAAAAATCTGACCATTTCGTGTCGGTTTCACTAGAATTTGAAAGTTATGAGAGTGAGGAAATTATAAGTGTCAGACAAACGTCTATTGTTTGACTTGTTTCCGCAGATTCACCCTCTATAATTGCGTTTTTCTTGCCTGAACCCAAAAAAAAAGCCTTTAAGGTTGTACGGATTAGGGTTTGAGCCGTTCAAGCTATATTTTGTGATGAAACCCAGCGAATCCTTTTTCTTGGTAGGTTTTTGTTCGCACGCAATTCTCGCCGTTTCCATAATTCCATCGAAATAAATGCGAAATTAATGTACTTATTTAGCAAGCGACGTGCGTGTCGAGGAATTGATATGTTAATTAATCGGTTCGAAAAAGCTAACAGGTTGATTAGAAGTCGCAGAAAATGTATGGACGCGCCTAACGCTAGTTTCCATTTCCTCTCCGATCAACATTTCAGTTGCTAATAAAAAGACGAATAATGACGGAGGATGCCGTATTATGCAAAAAGTGAAAAATTTAATAATAGCCCCTTTTAATTCCTGCGCGTCCCAACCGAGCGTTTGCCTGATTTCGTCTTTGATGTTTTATAACTGAAAGCGTTCTTTAGCTTCAATAAGTTTACTTGTCACTCCAGAAAATTATTTCGTTAAATGTTAATGAACAGAACATAGTAAAATACTCAACGTAAAAATTTCATGTATAATGAAAATTGTTGAAGCCGAATCAGCGAGGAGCAATGAGAAGATTTAAAACTAATAATAATTTATCGCTCTTAATTTGTAAACATTTTGCAACAACTTATATCAAACATAAAAATGCATTCATATACAGTAAGATCAAAATGAGAACGAGACAGTTGTATCGCAATCATTCCTACTCGTATGCAGTCACCTACAATAAATTGCACAACTATACGTTTTTCTTTCCGTTTTCTAACGGAATTGATAATTCCTTACTCCTTCTGATTGGGTTCATAAAAATGTTAATTATACAAGGAATTTTCACCTTGAGTAATTTTACCAAGTTCCGTTTATGATCTTTCATTTACATACATTTAACGGATTAATTTTATGGCGTGACAAGAAAATATTGAATTCCAGTCAATGTAAGCTTTCAGTTATAAAACAAATAAGACCTCCGGGACGCTCGGGAATCAAAAGCCGGGTTGTTAAATTATTCACTTTTCTATGGTCTGCCATTATTATTGGCGACTATAATGTGGACAAACAGAAGTAGAAACTAGCTTTAAGTGTGCAAATAAAATTCCACGACGAAGGTTGGTAACGGAAAGGTTAAACTCGTTATATTTGGCAAGTACGCAAATGTTTGTCTGAAGTTTTAAGACAAACCGAACATATGTCGTAAATTTGTCCCGCCCTCGAACTTGAACTACTAAAACTATTTGCTAATTCATACACATAAATGAAACATATATGATAGAATCATCATCAATATAATCCCCTGCATCAAGTGAAGAATTAATTAATTCCCGACTTTGTAGTTTTTTATTTTTTTACCTTTCAAGTTTATTCAATTTTACAAAAAAAAATTATTTGGTTGGAGAAATATTTTTTCAGCTTCAAATCTTAACAATAATTATTTCTAACCGAGTTTGAACGGAAACGCTCGACCCGCGCTTTTTACGCATTTTTTACTTGAAAAAATGCACCTCTACGCAAATCACAGCGAAGGCATGGCTTCGGCGTTGAGTTTTTTAGGACAGTTAGTCCGTGATTGGGTACGTTCATCGGTCCCAAAAGAAGTAAAAACTATAGACAGAAAGCAAACACGCCCACCGTCTCAGAACTAATCAGAAGTCGAATTTTGAATTTTGAATTGCATCATTTTTCTTTATTTGCGTTATTTCACAGTTGACAAGCCCGTTCTCAATTTAAATTAAAATTTTACGATTTTATGATGGAAAAATAAGCAACCAGCGTTAGTGTTTAGTAGTTTAGTCAAAGATAGAATATTTCTCTGTTAAAAATTTAAATCACTTGAGCTGCATACAAAATGTCAGGATCATATTAGACAACACGTAAATTGCATTTAAACATGCAAACAAAATATAATTCATTTAATTGATTCGGCACGTCGTGTGGAAATTTAAATATTTTATAACTCGGTCACAAAAAATAATAAGAGTATAAAAAGGGATATCTATATTTTTATTTATTTTTCTGCACTAGTTTAAAATTAACAGAAATTAGTGTTTCGCCGAAACGATGAGTAGAAAATCATTGAACAGAGGAAACTTTAAAGAATTAGTGTTATTGATGAGTATGTACAAGAAATGATACCCTTACGGAAAATTGATGATGCAATAGATATGTCATTAACCACTTTCTCTAATTTTAAGACATGGGGTTTTATGGATTAGGGGCACATTTTGGAAGAATTGTTCGAATTACTAATTCAAACTGAATGTTAGAATGTTGAATTGGAAAATAAATGACTAGCACGAATTTATTACTGCAATTATAGTAGGACATTTAGCTGGTTGGCAACTTAAAATTAAAATAATCGCTCCTCAAACTCTATACATTGTTACCTTGATTCGTCAAACTTGAAACAATACAGGAATTCAATCGATAACATTCAATAATGTTATCGTATTATTCAAAACATTTTAGGAGTCAAGATAAATATTTTTATTAAAAAAATAATTGGAAGGAATACCATCGGACAGAAATAATATGTGTATATATTATGATATAAACTATGTTATGTGAATGGCAGTATGTAATTTCAACTGAGAAGCAGCTTATCAGAAAATTAAATCAATTCAAAATTTAAAGCAATTAATAACCAATTAAAAAAACTCCATCTCTGCATCCCCCGCCACTGGACGTTATCCGATTTCGAGCTTTGTGGGGAGCCCACACATTACGAGGCGTTTAGAAATGTTGTCTCCACAATTTTGGAACTCTTCCATAATGTACGATTTTACAGAGAGGGACCACCCCACTACAGATTTGAAATAATTTGACCAATTTGTGCAAATTACGCAATTTCTACTGTTTTTTCCACACATTGTTTATTTAACATTTTGGTTTCAAATAAAGATTTTATTAATTAAAAGCCATTTGTTTTTCCATTTCCATCATGTATTATTTTCTATATGTTCCTCAATTTATTCAGCACTGTTAGGAATTTACGAGTATCACAAGACAATGCAACAGTTTTTATTTTTTACTAATCCCTGTAAAGAGTTCACAGTAAGTCATTTATTGTATTTCTATTCTGAGAACGACTATGTGGCGCATTCCACATGTTACGTAGGCAATAAAACATAGCCACAAGAATTCCATTTATTTTTGCATTAGGAATCTGTTAGTAATGATCCTATTACTTAACATTTATGATAAAAGCGCCATTTGATAGCGAAACATAAAATCAAAATATATTTCATCAACTCTTTTAAACGTTGATACATCAGCAAAACACAACACATATCTAACTACAGTTCGTGAAGTGAAGAAGGTGATTAAAAAAAACTTAAACTATGTACAAGTGAATTTATACAGTATATTCTTTGTAGGGAAAATAAGGATAAAAAAACAAAACAAATAAATCAAAAAAATATTAAAAAAATATAAATTATCTACATGTTGTTTTCAACAATAAAATGAATCCAGTAACTTTAATCGAAGAAATAAAAAACGAATAGTCATAATATATTACCTAGCTCTTCACTGGAAGTAATAGTGAAAACAATAGACAATGGTTACCGCCTTAGTAACTTGCTTTGAATACGAAAATGAGTAGGTGTATTATTTTCGCCCCCACCACTCGCCCCTCTACCACACCCTCGCGTTCATTAGCGCCAAGGAACAAGAAAAAAGAGTCAAACAAACGATGCAGCCCCCTTCCATTGAAATGTAACAAAACGTAGCAAAGCCTTGGCGTGTGCTCCTTCCACAACTGACGTCGCCGTAGTGAACGGGGGGCGAAGGGGACCGAACACAACAACAACCAGCACACAACATGGTGCCCGAGTCAGTCACACTCCGTCTCTTGATCGGGCGCTCGAATCGCCTCAGTTCCTGAAGCTTGTTCAAGTCAACGAGTCGTTCGTGTTGTTGTTGATATATTTGGGGTGGAAGCATGTGCTGGGGGTGGACGGTGTCTTCATGTCGCGCTTCCGTAGAAAGGTGATCGTCATCGTCATGAACGCCAGACATCGCCGACTCTTACAGACTCTTTTCGTTGCCGCCTTTCTGGCCTACACTGTGCTCCTCGCCTACCACAGACTCTCCTCACGTGGGCTCGTCAGCGAAGAGGTAAAGAACTTTAAAACCGACTTGGCGCCCTCGGCTCGGGCCACCTGTTGATCGACCATCCATGGGTCGGTTTCGCAGGGGACTTGCCCTTTTTCAATCGTTAACTAACCGTTCGGGCATATACTCAAAGTTTCAGAACTCAGAAATTCAAATTGCTTAGATTAGAAGTGTACCGCTCTTCAAGTGCTACAATAACACAAGTGAAGATTTGAACCACGATTCAATGCAAAAATAAATGAAATATCCGATCTATGTATAATAGTACAAGATATAAAAAAATAAAAATATTTTAACAGTTTTTTTGTTTGTATTTAAATTTAAATTCAGTGGATCCCGATGACCGCTTTATAACAATTTACATGCATCTGAAGTGTTCAAAACCAGATTCCATCTAGTTGGTAACGAACAAATACAGAAACGAATTTTTTTATACATCCTTGTCTTTATTAACATACAAAATATTTGTTTTTTAGCGATGCGTTTGTAAAAGAGTATTACGAGTAAAATGCTTGGCATAAATCCGAAAATTGATGAAATTACATAAATAACGACCACATGGTTAATAAACTTTAAGAAAAAATGTTTTAATAATAGCTTTCGTAATTGGTGTTAGGATGCAATTCCATTTCGCAGAATCTTGCGATATTACAAACAGTGACGCCCTCATCATCACCAATTAATCTTTCAGCCTTCCCAGTCCGCAAGTGCGGAAATTTTCATATTCTGTACATTTTGTAATTGCAAGCCTACTAGTAATTTAATAGTAATCAAAAGACAAGTTCTTCAATCACTCACTCAAGATTTCCAGTAATGGAAACTGAAGATATAGTTACAGGTTCTCGTAAAAAGTTACACGGTTCCGTGTTCTAATTAATCACAGTTTTGATTCTGATGTCAGAAGAGAAAGTGGAATCGAAACTGGACTGCTTGTAGTATGTAGTTCCAGTTTGACACGTGACGAGTAATGATATTTTTATGTGACCACCCCGTACAATGTAACCAGATACGTTTGAATAACGATGTTTACCTAGGTGCAAAGGGAAGGTTTCAACTGGTTTCGACAGGTAAAATGTATGGTGGTGCTAATTGAGCATCCCAGAAGAGATGAATCAGATTTTCCGACATTTCAAGAATTATTCATTTTGCAGATTGACGAATAAACAAAACTCGCTATAAAGCGCAGTTTTAGCAAATGTACTCTTGTTTGTTATTCCTAGAATCCAAATTTTTGCTTAGGACTGAAAATTCGAAACTCGCCACTCGCATAATTAATGCAAAGTCGTCTCGTGAGGGTTGTCGGATAGGACGCTCCCCTAAGCCCCATTAACGAAACTTGACCATTAGTGTTTTCAATTAGAATACTGGAACTCCGCATTCCAACACAGTTCCATTCTTTCTTTATTATAATTAAACTATTTAAAGCCGATAGAAATCGAAGATTAACAAACCTACAGCATTTAACGAACTCGTTTCATCATCAAGACGTAACCATAAATTAAATCTGATCTACGAGGTTAGACCGATCGTTCTTATTTGGGCTACGTGTGAATTAGGACCCGCATAATAGACAGTCTTCCGTGTAAATACACCCACTTATGAGAAAAGGAAAACGTCTCACGGCGTTTTCAGGACGTTATTATTAATTGTGTTCAACTAATTGTTATTCTCGTTTCTGCGTGGGCTGTTTCTTTTCTTCCGTAAAACGTAATTCTTTCTCTAAATTCTATTTTTGCGTCGAAATGAAACGAAAACGAAAACAATTCCTTTCTTGTGCTTTACTCACTTTGTTAAAAAAGTGTTTGTTCATAAATAAAATATCTGTTAAATGTTAAAATAATACACCATTGTGGGAAACCAGTCGGCGTATTAAATAAAACGAGGACGTTTATTTAACTGCTTGTCCCATTCTTCTTAAATCCAATTGTATTCAAATTACCATGAAATTCAGAAATATGAATAAATGTCGAAATAACCGCTGCCACAGTTCCAATTTGAGGCAACACAACTAAATCAATTTATTTTAATTTATACACATGAATTGGTAGATAGCTGCAAGTTTTACCAATTGTCAATAGAGAATAGAGAAAGTGTGTAAATGAAAAAAGTTTATAAAATAGTGTAACCTGAAAAAGTTTATTAAATTTTTTTTGTGGAAATAAAAATCTTGTAATTTTTGGCCTGTACCCTTATCCATATTTATCTTCCATTATGAATTTTAATTGCTTGACGCCCAGCAGGCAAATATTTTGCTCGAAATGCTACATAAAAACTTTAAAGACAACAGACTTTGATAATTACTTTTTAAATTCAGCCAGCAAAAAAATAATTTACTTTGATTTAATTAAAAGCAGTCTTACGATTTTTTGGGTTAAACCAACAACTTTAATTTTTTTTTATTATTCTTTGCTTAATCCACGACTCTTTATGATGACAAAAACAGGCAGCGTCTCTGATATTTGAGACAATTTCAAGACTTTTTACGTTATAGCAAAAGAAATATGTGCAAGCTCTTTATTGACCCATCGGTTTTCATAAACAATTTCGTTTATTTGAAGGGATAATTTATGTTAGTGGTTCTGTAAAAATTAATTAAATCTTTTTATGAAAAAACAGGAGTTGTTCACTATTGATTGAATGCATGTAAAAGGCAATTATTACGATGGTAATTTTAAATTTCTGTGGACGTTCATAAACTGTTTGCTTTCTATCTTACTTATGAAATAATAATTATGACAAAATGTTTTAAAATGAAAAGATTTACAAGGACATTTTGTCTCAAAATTCTAGCATTTATAGTCATTACGAGTCTAAATATTGTAATTTCCGCTACGAAATTATCCATTTTAGGAAAAAATTGGCCATTTTTAGTCAAAATTTAAGTATTTATAGTCATTGCGATTAAATATTGTAATTTCGAAAGACAAATAATAGTTCAATAGACAAAGTCTGTAACTGAAAAAAGTTTATAAAATAGTGTAACCTGAAAAAGTTTATTAAATTTTTTTTGTATAAATAAAAATCTTGCAATTTTTGGCCTGCACCCTTATCCATATTTATCTTCCGTTATGAATTTTAATTGCTTGACGCCCCGCAAACAAGTATTTTGCTCGAAACACGAAATAAAAACTTTAAGGACAACAGACGTTGATAATTACTTTTTAAATTCAGGCAGCAAAAAATTAATTTACTTTGATTTAATTAAAAGCAAGACATACGATATTTTGGGTTAAACCAACAACTTTATTTATTTTTTATAATTGTTTGCTTAATCCACGACTTCTTATGATGAAAAAAGCAGGCAGCGTCGCTGATATTTGAGACAATTTCGAGACTTTTTAGTTATAGCAAAATAAATATGTTCAAGCTCCAAACTTTTTTCACCCATCAATTTTCATGACCAATTTCGTTTATTGAAGGCGGGTTTCAGTAGCACAGTAAAATATATTACATACATATTTTTTTAAATTGTTATTGTACCTTTTAGTTCTACAAAAATTTAATCATTTACATTTTCGTTGGAAAAAAAGGAGTTGTTCCTTCCCTATTGTAAACGACAATTATTACGAGGTTAATTTAAACTTTCTGTAGACGATAATAAATTGTTTGCTTCCTATCTTACTTATGAAATAATAATTATGACAAAATGTTTAAAAATTAAAAGAAAGAAGAAGGATAGTTGGTGTTGGGTTGGAGGAAAATGAAATTTTCTCTTTGTTACAGGTGATGTTGGAAAACAGAGCGCAACGAAGACGATCGGCGCCGGAGACTGCTACGAGCGAATCGTCTTCGGCGACTGCCACCCTTCGCCCACCCACCACCACCCTTCACGACGTCTTCATCAGCGTGAAGACGACGAAGAGCTACCACAACCACCGACTCCCCATCATCCTGAAAACGTGGTTCCAGCTTGCAAAAGCGCAGGTACGCATGTCGGCGCGTGTCGCCCCCGTGGGAACATTCATCCCCTTTTATCCGCGTTACAAAGGGTCCACGCGTACTCCCACGGGTGCCGCCGAATTTCCACCCGTAAATTGACAACATCCTCGTAATTATTATAATAAACAGCGCCGGCCCCGACTCTAACTGGAGTCATTGTGTTCGGTCCGAGTTGTCGTCGGATTCCCACGGGTTTTATCTGTTTGAGATTTCGATGACCAAGGTGACGTTATCGCAGAAGACGCTGAGTTTACTTTGGCTCGTATCTCGTCTTCGGCTGTGTTTGCCCGGCGGGGATAAGCGAGGCTTTGTGCGAAAATTGGAGGAAATTGCGCGACGTCTTCGAGATAAGAGTCGACAGGTTCTTACCTGCTTAGACAAATTGCCCGATTTAATTAAATCACCAAACACCAACTTCCCGATTTCTTCATTAAACCAGTTCGTTTTTTTCCGTCTCGGATTACAAGATACACCGGGTGTTGCAAATAATTTTATTCGCGCCCGCTAATTGCTCGAACGCCACATCTCGTTAATCCCTTTTTGTTATCTATCAGTTCTGTTATTGAAGCAACTATTCCGAATACTAACAAGCCGCGCGATTATTCCGTTCATTTGTGAAATTTGTCAATTAATTAAATTATCCTGGAATGTGTTTTTAAATCGTTCGCTTCATTTACCGAATTCTACTACTCATGATTTTTAATTATATTTATCTCGCAATTTGCCAAGAAAACCGGTGACTAGGCACAAATTTCCTCAAATTTGGACGCAAATGTGTATAATTTTGGTCTGAAATTACGAAACCAACTTTTTACATCGTTATGATAAGGGTTTAATGTATGGTTATCATCACACATTCAGGTAGCTTTATGAAAACCAGAGGAAAAGCAAAATATAGATTAAGCGATAAAGGATGATACGCACTAAATCCGTTATTTATTAAAATTTTGCGAGAAATAGAAATAAATGTGATAATACAGTTGTATATTATACCGAGTGAGTTTTAAGAGATAAGGAGAGAACAAAAAGTGAGTGCCAACAAGAAAAAATATTGGAAACGAAAATTACAACTGAAAAGATAAAAAAATGACACCGCTTTAAGGATATCTTACGCTACGTTTTGTTCCTCCCACTGAACAAAAAAGGTCTTTGCCGCAAATAAAAAATCTAAAAGAAGCAAAAGTAACATGATAAAAATCAAATGTTGATAATATTGTAACCGCAGAAATTTTTTACTGTGTATAATAGAATAAGGAATATTGTTTTTCATATTTTGTTATTTTTTATGAGTTTGTACTTTGTTCCACTTTAATAAAATAATATTCTAATTTATACTGAAATAATGCAATTGGAGGCAAAAGGGCCTATGAGCATTTTATATCAACAATATGATAATGTTTTCAATAAACATACTTAAATATTGGAAACCACACATTTAATTTTTTCAAACAACTTTTCCAATTGTGAGCCACTGATATTAAAAATATTAAAAAAAGGAGAGACTTTAGGATCCATGTATTCCACGTTTATAATTTTGCACTTTTTTTTGCTTCTGGTCTCTTTATAGGATTTGCTTTACGGATGGGTTTTTTCTCCAACTCTGTCGGGTAAACACATATTAATGAAAGTGTGTAGGCTTTCACGGTCGGTGTTATTAATAATAACGAGAAAATACAATAATAACAAAGTCAAAAAACCCGAATAAAATATCGTTATTATAAATATATATTTTCTGTCGATTCTCCAGTATCCTCGAACTCAGTCATACATGAATCGTAGTAAGCGTCAAAAATCATTTTTAGCATTTAAAAAATTTTGAGAACTCAATACAAAGCAGGAAAATGTTTTAAAAAAACAGTGCACATGCAACCAAATATTTAGTGCCCACCACATTGATCAGTGGCGGCTCGGGGAGGCAGGACACATATTATTCTTGTCCGATGGTATTCCTTCCAATAATTTTTTAATAAACTTCGTAATTGTTTTGAAAAATAGGATACGATTCAATAAATCGCTCTTATTTGGTGGTATACATGCATTGTTTAAAGTTTAACAAATGCGCGTAACAATGAATAAATACAGTTTGAGAAGGGATTATTTTAATTTTAGGTTCCCAACCAAGTACCCCGTGAATATATCTTCTGTCTTAAAATTTCAGAAAATGGTTAATGACTGTTGCATCATCAATTTTACGTAGATGTAAAAAATTTGAACTGTTATAAATAATCTAGTAATTTATTATGAATTGTTATGGAAGTTCCCCAAAGGGTATCATTTCTGGTACTAATAACACTAATTCTTGAAAGTTTCATTTGTTCAAGGATTAGATACTCTCATCGTATCGGCGAAACATTCATTCCTGTAAATTTTAGACTAACGCAGAAAAATAAATAAAAATATTCTTAAACCTTTTTATATATTTATTAATTTTTGTGACTGACTAAAATATTTGTTAAATTTCCACTTGACGTGCCGATTCAATAAAATGTATTATATTTTGTTTGTTTAAACATGCAATTTACATGTTGCCTAATATGATCCTGACATTTGTATGGCGCTTAACTGATTAAAATTTTTAGAGCAAAATTTTTTTGATTAAATATCTTTAGCACTATTCAAAAATAAAACACGTGGCCAACAAAACAATTGTTGGAAATTAAAATCATTTACATTTACTGTGACAAGAATTAAGAAATTCTCGAGGTTTATCAAAATTAATCGAAAAACGTCTCTTTGTTTGAACGAAAAACTAGAAGATTTGTGACGAACAATTTATGATGTGCAAGATGGTGGGAGTGTTTTGTATTATGTCCAGTGTTTTTCAAGGCACCAAAGCCTATACCCCATCCGAAATAAGTACCCAATCAAGTAACTAAAAATCCTAAAAAAGTATAATTGATAATTGATATCAGATCTGAAGCTGAAAAAGACTTCTCCAAATAAATCAAGTTTTTTTTGTAAAATTTTAACAGCTTGAATGGTAAAAAATTTATAAATTAAGAAATTCTGGAACTAACTAATTTGTCATTTGATGCACTGCCTTCTATGGCTTCCCTGATCACCCGCCACTGGTTTTGATGGTCAATCTCGCTTAGCCAGTGTGGATTCGGCGCATCAATTTAAAAAGTAAAAAATCAAAGAAAAATGCTAATTTGCTATAATAATGCAAATTTCGGTGGAGAATACACAATTGAACAAATAAGCTAAAACATTGCATAATAATGTAAGCAATCAAGCAATTGCTTGCTTGCGTTGTGAAAAACATCATTAGGAAGTACTGAACAATCAATGTGGTTGTTAAATAAGCGATGATTGTTTGAAAATGAAAAATGAACGACAAGTCGGGTGAAACGCGACGGGGCGCTTCGACTGTGCCCCGACCCACTTTAAATTGAGTGTAAAATGTGATTCCCGGTGGTCCTAATCCAATATTTGCCGTCTAGACATATTCGGAAGAATTTCCACAGCGTTTCTGTTTGTTTTTTCTGAATCGCTCACAATCCACCCGAAAGAAAAATAGCGTCTGGTGTCGGCGTGCAAATGTATTTTTCCAGCAAATAAACCACCGGCGCTGGTCCAGCGGCTCCCTTATTTATTCACTTTATTGTTGCTCGCGGAAAACGTTCCGATCGAAATTTTCCCGAAAGCAACAACGCACCCGTGGGAAACGGGCCGGCGCACTCCCGCCGAACTCAACAATTTCACGCTTCTAAACGCCGGAAATCGCTGCCGTTCAAAAAAGCAATTCGTCGGATAATTAAAGACGACGCTCAACAGAGCGATAATGACGCGGTGATTTCGGTGAAAAAATTAATGCCGCTGACGCAACGCACTTAATTAGACGCCATTCATCCGTTTTCCTCGCATAATTTTTTTTTGTGTTGCAGACGTGGTTCTTCACCGATACGGACGATCCGGAGTTCCAGATCAAGACAAGTAAGTTGCGCGCCAATGTTTCATGCAAAATAGACGTAATAAAGATCTTCGATCAAAGAGTTTCCTGTAGTTCCCCGGGTGGAACGGACCGATCGCTGATATTATGCAGGTGCTCTCCATGCTTCGGTTGCCGCGTTTGCTTCTAAAATCGCCACATTCCGGACCCTTTGTGGACGACTCTCACACTAAAGCCGACTGCACACTTCGTCGTACAGCCGCGGAACACAACGCGAAGAAAAATGTTCCAAACGAACACAAAATTGTTCCAAAGATTAATTTCCATTTGGAGAAAGACCAATAAAATAAATTATAAGCATCTACTAGCAAAAATTTTGCAAGCAGAATACACAATCTTTTACAGTCAAAAATTATGACAACATTGGCACTTTCTCAAAATTCGAAGTTCTTTTTATTTGCTGCTAACAAAAAACTACTTAGGCGTAGTCTTTGAAAAATGACAAAATTGCAGCGAAAAGTTTTACATTTGCATGGTCATCATGACATCCAAGAAGTAAACTTAAAATAACACAAGGCAAAAATTGTAACGAATGACTTGAACGATGATTTGCTTGTAAATAAGGAACGTAATCATATACATCGCGTACAAATTAAGAATAATTTGTTATAACTTGAGTTAAATTGCTGGATGAAGATTTAATATTAAAAATTGCAACCGTAACTAAGTAGTTTGATTTAATTTATTAGAGTTTGAGATAATTCCTAGTCGAGAAAAATGTCATAAGAAAGAGGATCGGAAAAAGCTGACGCAAAAGAGAAATCGGGTAAAACGCCGTAATGATAAAAGCAAACGGAAATCCAAGAAAAAGAACTTTGGAAGATGTAAGCTCGCATTTGAATGACGACTTCTTTTGCTTAAACATTACATTATTTTGCCAATAAGTCAAAGCTTCTGAATGCGCAGACAAGCTACCAATTTACATCTTATGACGAGAAGCAGATTGCGGCTAGAAAAACAGAGAGACTTGAAATTCCCTTAAAGTGTTTGGAATAAATCTGTCAACGTTCTTTCAAGACCGTTCCCCCGAACACAAAGGTCATTGCCGCCGGTTTGATTAACATCTTTTTTATGTGCCTTAACGAAAATATAATGCATGTGTGCGTATGCGTCTGGTAAACTTCAAACACTAATTCACTCTCGATTCCAGATGGCCATATGATTAACACCAACTGTTCCTCGTCACATAACAGGAAAGCTCTTTGCTGCAAGATGTCGGTGGAGTTCGATACGTTCATAGACACCGACAAAAAGTAAGTACAAGTCACATAATCGTAATCCCACCCACTCTCGAATTAACACGACTGATTTCATCATCTAATTAGATTTTTTTCCAACTAATTGGGCGGAGGCGGCAAGCCTCAAATTGGCCACTTTAAGATCGGGCAACTTCTTTGTTTGTGAGCACCTGGTTCTGGTAGGCGGGCAATTTAAAGACCTGTTGTTTGAATATTCATGATGGATTTTATTGCAAGGCTATCTGCGCCATTTTTGCGCTTTCAAACGACAGGTGTATCCTTGAAGGCCGAAATTTGATAGTGGAAGGTCTGGGTCGACGATCGAATGTCGGCCAAATGTGCACAAGGAAATGAAACACTTCTAAAGTCGGGTTCCTGTATGTTAGATGCAAGAAAAGGGATCCACCCTGAGCTTCGACCCGAACAAAGCCCCACGTTCAACTTACTGTTAATCGGACCGGTTGAGGCAATTTATTCACGGATTACGGCTCATAAACACACAATTGAAACATCCGCTCTTTATTACGAACAACGAAGAAATATTTACACGGAGCGCCTGAATTTTGATTGTAACCGAATTTAATTAAAACCACGCTTCAGGTTCCGACACAAATTCTGCTCCCGATCGAAGAATTCGATTCGTGCTTCGGTTATGATTTTTGGCGGTGGCCAGTTTGGAATTTTTCGGGTGTACCGTTACGTTTTTAATTAAAGCAGTTGATTTTATGAGGCGACAGGTTCGGGTCGTCTCCAAAAAATCGACCACGTTTCCGTTACTAAAACAAGACAAGACGTTGAAGACTTGATTTGAACACTGCTAAAGAGCGTTTTCGAGGCGCTCGTCTGAAAAACTTGATCGCAAACGGTGAATTTTAATCGAGTTTTTCGGGTGGAGCTTGCACGATTTGTTTTTAATCTTCTTCTACGTATTTCTTTCAACAAGGATATGCTTCGTGTAGAACGTAAAAACACAAAAAGAGGCTGTAATCATATCGAAAAGAATATTTTTAAAATACAAAATTAGTTCCATAATTCTTGGTATTTAATATGGTCTGACTGACACAACGTGGACGACTTTTTGCTTATCAAAAGATTTTATTTTTTGTCACAATGTTTGAAACTAAGTGAATAACATAAAATAAATAATTAAGTTGGTCCCCGTGCGAATAATTCGCATTGCAATTATGTTTTTTTTACAATTTTACTGCTTGGAATGCGCATATGCTTGGGGAGTGGGACAAAATTCAATAGATGGCGCTATGACCAAAATACGGTTGTTAATAATTTTAAAAGGAACATTAACATTTTGAATTGTTTGCTTATTTTTCGCATATAGCGGTGAAGGTAATCTTCAAAATGATGGCTCAATCATTGGTTTTGATGAAGAATTAAGGGAGATATGGCGTACACCTTTGAGAAATAATATAAGTACAGAGATATGTAAGTAAAAAGTAGTTGGCGGCAGGAGGTAGAAGAAAGGGTTGTTTGGAACAAAAGTTTTTCTCGACGATCGGTTACGACGGTTATATTGACCAAAAGGATAAATCAATAACATTATGTACATTACAGTATTGTGCAAATTGCATATTTATGCGGGCGCAAATAAAAAAATTAAAACCGCGAGGTCATCCTTCCGCAGCCCCATGGGCTTTGAAATAATCCTCATAGCTGTCGGCCTTTGAATCCCCCACAAAGATAAACCATCTCTCTTGGTATTATGTCCGATAAAAGCGGGACACGTAAGTCTGAAGCCTGTCTTTGTGGTTGATTGTTGTTCTGTCAGACGGATTCTGAGGGCGATTTTTCTCCGTCCACTCGTTCGTATTTGATCGATAGAAATATTAATTATGTTGTTTAACACGGCTTTCGAATCCTCCACGAATAATCACCGGATCAATTAATCTAAGAGCAGCGTATCAATAAAATCGACGGCGGCGTCCTACACAATTCGTCCACTTATTAATCTTATTACGGATCGGACGGTCGACGTCCATGACTGATCCTCCTCATTTTTCATTCGAAAACGATTATGTCTGACCCGGGGGGTATAACGCAACAAGTTTCTGTTCGCCGCCTTCAGTTAGCTGCACGGAGCGCATCGCCAACGAGGTTCCGGAAACGAGGACTAATCACCCCGAGACTAATTTTTATGCACGACTTCGCCACTTAATAAGCCTCAAAATTCAAATGAACCGCTTTGTTTTCCGTCCGATCAGCGCATCCAGGACACTAAGCGACGAAATTAATTGCACCGAACCCCGTTCCGGACGTCTGAGAACCACATGTCGTCCATCTTTTATTACATGGAGGCATATTGTACGAGTCGGTAACACGAGAAGACACCGGAAAAATAAGAAAATTTGATACCGTGGACGACGAGACCCGCCGCTCATCCACGTGTAAAAAAACAATCAATCGCGAAAGCAGCAGAAACAATTGGCAAAGTTCAATTAGAAATGTTCGGAGTGGTTTAAAGAAAAGTATTCCGCTATCTTAAAAACTGGGGATCGCTTGACTAACTTCTCATTTTATAATTAACCCGACTTTAAAGGACATCTATTTTTTGGATCGGTTCGGTTTGGAGTTATCGGAGTTGAAATAAATTAGACGCAATGGTTCCAGTTTTTGTGACGAGCACTTTGGTGAGTGGCAAATGTGGACCACCAAAGCCAAAATCATCAATAAAAACCTGATACTCTGTCTTTTATTCAGAACCCTGGCTATTATAAAAACAAAATAAAATCTATTAGGTATATACAGGTGTCCCAGCACTCCGGGGAAGTACGATTACTCTAAAATGAAAAAATATATCGAGATGCGGTTTTTGACAAAAAGTACAATCCATTTAAGAGAACACTCTGAAACTATCTGTTTATATACAGAATGTCGACAGACAAGAGTGGCGTATCAAAGTTATGGTTTTTAAAATGAAACACCCAGTATATTTTAGCTATTTTCGGATTCCATATCAAAAAATATTTCTACTTTGTTTGCTATTATTTGACATTTAAACGAAAGACCCTTTTTTGAAAAATTACTGCTCCCAAGCCAATGAGAATTTTTGCTTGAAATTTTGCCAGAATTTTTTATATTGTCTAGTTTATAGTGGTCAAGTCAAATTTTGAATTTAATTAATGTATGTACCATACAGAGTGGGTTATGAACGCAAATTGTTAATTTAATCGAATTCTTCAAATGGAATGTCCTGTACATATTGGTATGAATCGATCTCATTTTTGAGATTTCTAACGGCATCCTTATTTATGACACATCGTTTTTCAATTTCTTAACGAACTATTTTATAAATTATCGATATTCCACTATTCAAACATAACATTAAAAAGCTCATAAAAATGTAATCCATTTTACAAAAATAAACAGTGTCCCAATTTAAAAAATCGATTAAATGAACAATTTGCTTTCATAAACAATCCTGTATATTAAATTACCTACTACAATTTAAAATTTGAATCGATCATTATAGACTAGAAGATAATTTTCTGTCAAAATTTCAAGGCAAAATACTCATTGGTTTGGCAGCAGCGTTGGCTAAAATGTCAAATAATAGAAAATACTGAAGTTAGATCCATATTAGATTGTACAGAGTATAATTCTTTTTTGAAGGAATCTGAAAATAGAAGCAATGCGCCACTCAGTATGTGGACCTAAAACGTTCATTAATGTATCTAATATCATCTAATATTTGACTTCTTATGACAATATTCTATTCAAAAAATGTTCTTAAATTATACAAGTGGCAAAAATACGTTTAAATATATAATCAATATCTCTCTCAGTTTGACTTCTTATAAAGCCCTTAAACCTTTATTTTGATAAAATATTTCTTCAGCACAATTAGAATTTATTAATAACGATCTTGTTCGGGTTTACAATTAGAATTTATTTATTTTTCATTTAGAACCTGAACTTAAATACAAAAGTGTTTTAATTTTGATTTACTCGGGTCGGTACTCGAATTCAGTCAGAATTCCCCATGCTCATTAAAAATACTAATTTCAGTTAAATCATGTTATAATAAAGGAATTAAAAAAATATAAAACATTGACGTAATAATAGCATTTTGTACAAAAAGTGCAATCCTAGTAATTTAAAATGACTATTCTTTTTATCTTGCTCATGAAGGCTTACTAAAATCATATAAGTAGCTATTAGTTTATATAGTTTACTACTTACTATAGTTTATTGTTTTTTATTTTTTTCCCTATTTGTCAGAGCTTTTGGAGACTTGCGCCCCCGCCTTAATTGAAATCGAAGCGATGTTAGATAAGCTTTTGAGTGGACGCGCCGAGAACGGGTTCCGTTAATTATAATAACCCCGTTCGCATCTGGCCCCATCCCATATTATAAATCACTACCATGGATACGCAATGATCGGATAATTGGTGCCCCCGTTGCGTTTTCATAATTTATTCAGAAGGAGAATGTGCTCGCGGTGTGTCATAATTTTCGTATTTCCTTTCGCGATCGAATATATACCACCGGCCGCGTCTTAAAAAAACGCCGACCTCCTAATAACATTGATGTCACACGTTGCATCTAATCTAGTAAGAATCTCATCTCTGGCGTTCATCAGTCAAGTCGGTACTACTTTATCAGACGTGGAGTATCTGCTTATCCGGCTGGTTATTCATCAAACGTCACTCGAGTGTATTCCTCCGATTTTTATATGTAAATCGTCGAAATTCCCCTGCGACGTTTCACGATCGATCATCTTGTTGCAGGTGGTTCTGCCACTTTGACGACGACAACTACGTCAACGTACCGAGACTGATCCGCTTCCTGGGGGACTACAATCCGAGAGAGGATTGGTATTTGGGTAAGCCCAGCATCCAGGCGCCGCTGGAGATAATCAATAAGGAGAAAAAACGAACGGTGAGTCGAACGCGGAACTTCGAATGCAGATGGCTTCATAAATCGTGGCGCGGAGTATGACCTATCTCGCCCGGTAGCGTTGCCGGAGGTTGTCCTGGTGGACCACGCCTAGATATGCACGCGAGCGGCGTGCGTGCAGACGTTACGTGACCACAAGCCTCTTTCCACCTCGAGCGCGCATTTGCATAGTTGCCTCCGACCCACCATCACCAAGCACTCTTAAACTCATACTTTGAAAATTATGATTTACTTCCACAAACTACAATACGTCCTCATGGATAATCTATCACTATATCATTTCCCTGGATAATATTCGGTCCTCATCCAAGTTCTATACATATAAAACACACATATTATTTTATATCCCTATATTTCACCGATTCTATCTTCGGGCATTTTCTTTTGTATATAGTTTCAATGATGCGGGCTGTCAAGAATTTTATACGATATTCATTTGGAACCTTCCTTCAGTCACCCTTAATTTTAATCCTATTGTTCCCAAGTGTACATCGTGATCTCACATAATATACTACGCCCATTGAAGACGTGGCTGATTTGAATCACATCTGATACTTCTAGATCTTCCGAGTGCTGATCCTTCATTTGCACCTCTCTCTTATACTTGAAAATGGAAACGTTTTATATTCTTCTTCGGTTTGCTTATGCAATTTTTATATTTTAAAAGCGATTTGCCTTCTTTCCATCTTCAGATTTTCTTCCATTAAAGTTACATTTTTATTTCTTACTCTTCTCAAAAAAATAGTTGTATAAGGCACCAATTTTTTTACTCCATCATTCATGTAGTATAACTATAAAAAACAGCAAAAAAGTTGTGGCAGAAATATTTATTTAAATAGTTGTTCCAATAAGTTGTATTTCAAAATGACAATTTTCCTATCGAAGCTATAACTGATTTTATTTGTTTGCTCTAAATTATTGGCTTCACTTCTTCAAATACGATAGATTACAAAAATTGCTGGTGGTGACATAACATGTGGTACCTGCAACCTAGGGCTACCACGAAGGTTATTCCTCTTTGCTTCTGCCAAGTTCGTAACTTCCTCCGGCGTGAAACAATTACATATATGCAAAGTGTGGTCTTAAAGCAGCTTCTCCATATCTTTAGTTTCTTGCCTGTGGTGATTTTTAATTTTGTTTGAGCAATGATCCAGACATGCCTCTAAGGATTGAAGTAATTTTGCTGCTCCTATCACTTATTTTAAAACACTGCAAGCACTGTGTCTGCAATTTATTGAATTTTTTCTCGCATCAACGCACATAACCACTCATTTTTTTACAATGCTCCAGTGCACTTTGTTTGTGCCATCTATGGCGAACAGTGGCGACTCGTGATCATTTTATTGGGGGAGGCAGGCAGTTTTTTATTTGGATATTAATGGCGTTAAATTGATTTAAATTTCTGGCAAGCTCCTTCTCAGTGGAAATTACTGCCATACAAATGTATGTTTCTT
This sequence comes from Eledona agricola, assembly GCA_964023215.1. Classification (NCBI taxonomy): domain Eukaryota; kingdom Metazoa; phylum Arthropoda; class Insecta; order Coleoptera; family Tenebrionidae; genus Eledona; species Eledona agricola. Next base: position 25,893,121 of record OZ026857.1, on the reverse strand, counting down.
GTCCTCCAATAATTTTTTTTATATATAATATGTTTTGAAAAATAGGATACGATTCAATAAAACTCTCTATGTTCGACTGAATTCATGTATTGTTTAAAATTTAACGAATGAGCGTAACAACGAATAAATATAATTTGAGGGGCGCTTATGTTAATTTTAAGTTGGGAACCAGTTAAATATCCTAACATAATTGCGGTAATAAGTTCGTGTTTTACTTTATTTTCCAATTCGAATTTTACAAACATTCAGTTTCCATTAGTAAAAGTGTGTCGCGAATTCATAAAACACCATGAATAGTTCTTCTATGTTTTAAAATTACAAAAAGTGGAGAATGACAGTTTAAATCTATTATCTCATCAATTTTAGGTACACGTAAAAAATTTGAACTATTATTACTTTTGTATCGGAGAAACACTAATTCCTGTTATATCTTATACTACCGCAGAAAAATAAACATATACATCAACCTTTTTATATCTTTATAATTTTTTGTGACCGAGTTATATCATATTTGTTAAATTTCCACTTGACGTGCTGCATCAATTAAATGTATTATATTTTGATTAAATATCTTCAGCACTATTCAAAAATAAAGAAATAACCTACAAAACAATTGTTCAAAATTAAACTACCCTTTAACATTTACATTTCCTGTAACAAGAATTACGAAATTAAGGAACAAGGAACTAGGGGATTTGTGAAGAACAATTTATTCATCACAACAAAGCCGAGTAAATTTAAATTTAATAGAAAATACGGTATGTAATTCATATTGTTGTCACCTAACAGTGGTTGCTTATTTTTTCATCTTGAAATTGTAAAATTTTAATTTCAATACAAATCAGACCAAAGACCGAACCCGCACAGAACGGCTTGTCAACTGTAAAATGATGCAAATAAACGAAGATGATGTGCGCTAAAATCAAAATTCGACTCCTGATTGGTGCCTTCGCAGGGTTTTTCAAACACCGAAGGCTATACCCATCCGAAGAACGTAGCCAATCACGTTCTAACAGTCCCAAAAAGTCACAAGCCGGAGCCATGCCTTTGCTGTGATTAGCGGAGTCAGGTGCATTTTTTCAAGCAAAAAATGCACAAAAAGCGCGTGCCGGGCGTTCCCATTGAAATTCGGTTGTAAGAATGATTGCTAAGATCTGAAGCTGAAAAAGATGACTCCAACCGAATCTAATTTTTTGTAAAATTATTATCAACTTGAATCATCACAAGGGCTTCCGAAACTGTATTTGGTGCTACCAAAAAATTAATTATTTTAGGTTTTGAGTGACTCTTTGGCTCGCACCGCTATGCAATTTCATTTTCTTCGACAAGTACCTCCGGAAACTGATCATGGTTTTACGAGCGGTGATCTCTCGTTGACGTTACATAAATGCAATTAAAAATCACACCGCACCTTCTCACAGTGTGCGATTCGTTAAAGAATCATTCGAGGCGGTGGTAAAAGTGGATTTATTTATTAAGTTCGTGGATCGCTTCCTGGCCGGCAGCCAGGTAGTTCGCAGATAGTCAGAGGTGATAGAGGCGGACTTTCCAGTTGGGTGAACGCGCCTCGAGATCTGGCACACGCAGCCGTTCGTCAAACGGTGTGTTGGGCGCACCAAGATGGATTATTCCGCAATAAAAAGCATCGCCATTTGCACTTCCTCTTCATTAAGTATCCGCCAGTTGAGTTTTTCCGCCTCTTCCTGGAATCGGCGTTTTTCACTAGCGCGTCCGCCGCTGATGAGGGCGAGGCACTCTTCTGATTCATTTAAGACTTCACTCATTTAACGGTCGACCGAGCTCGACATTTGCTTTGAAAAGAACAAATCTGGGCGTGTTCCTCGAGGTACCGGCACACATGTCCGATGGAAATAAATTGATATACAAGACAAAGTGCGCGGATCGTGACTGGAACACTTAGAACCTTTCTAATTTCTGCACAGAAACGGGACACAGAGCCCGCGGCCTCACCGGGGGCTTCCTGCACCGACCAACGCCCATCTCCGCGCGAAAAACACTTCGACCATCACTTCTGGAATTTAAAAACGCTCAGACCGATTACTGGCCAGAGTGATCATATTGTTGTGGTTCAATGTAATTTGCGAATGGCACGGGTCAATGGTCACACAGCACAAATTAGCGATGAATTTAATAGTTCGTGGCAAATGCGGTCGGCGTCGATTCCACTATTGCGTTGTCTTCTATTTTCGTCGACAATTCAATCTTCTGTTTTAAACCACAGTTTTAAAATTAATAAAGAAGCCCTTCCGTTCCGCCTCGAAGTTTTTCTGTAATGACAGGAAAGCGGCCATCAATGGATGTGTCAGACGTATAGTAATTAGGGTGAACTGAATAGTAAAATTCTTGTCTATCCCTAATTATTCGCGTCGAGACGCAACGTTCCGATCGTTAATCGTTTTAAGTTGTTTCCCGCATTTTGCAATTGTAATTTGTTTTATGCGCAGGTGTTCCATCGCCGGAAGTTATTCCACTGGCGTATATTCGTTTCGTTTTCAAATGACATGCATGAATGTTGCATGCGACTGCCAGGCAGCTTTTTGTTGCCGAATAAAAGGGAAATTATAAATAAGCAAATTTACAAGCTTGGCGTACTTCTGGTTCTTTCTCATAATTATGTTCCTTTTTATTGGTATCTCGAGTACTTAATTTTCGATTCTTGGTTCAATGGCATAATAATAAATTAATTAAATTATTAAATCAATCTTTAAATTTTTATTTTGTTCTGAGGTTTGAAATGTGTCAATGTCGTCTCTTTTCTCTTATTAGTTTCGACATTTTCCATGCAACTTTTTAATAATGTATTTGCTTACTGATTTAGTTTTCTTGTATCTGTCGTAACTTATTAAGCGTTTTAATTATTTTTGAATGTTTAATTTCTCACACTTTTTTCCTTCCTATCCTGTGTCCTTTCGTTGAATCATTTTAATTTTTTATTTCGAATATTCCGAAACTATTGGATTTGTCGATGCGACACTAATCACGTCTAAAATTTTTTGATATATTTATTTTGAAGTATTCTAAGATCGTCCTCTTTATAATTACTGGATTACTGAAAAGGCACTTTGTGATGTTTCGCTGTTATTATACAAAATTGGGAGTTTGTAAGGGAAACAACTGTACTATGCAATAACGCTTCGGAATTTCATCCAAATTCCGGTTCCGGTCAGTTATTGTGTTCATTGTGCTATTCATATCAAACCCTTAATAAATTTCCAACTGGCATGACTAAAACCGTCTTCGTCTTCACGCATACATAATATATACTGGGTGCGACGGTATTTTTTGATCACACGCCGATTCCGATACGCGTAATCGCTCATCTCTGTGAGGTTACGCTGTACCGATTCGAATCGCTTTAATGAGATTAAAAACGTCAACGATTTGTTACAGCTAGCGGAAGAGGCGATTCATTCCGCTCACGCCGATTCATTAAGTACCAAGCGACAATCTAATTTAGATATTCCTTTTTGATTTGCAGCAAAAAGTCAAATTTTGGTTTGCCACGGGCGGCGCTGGCTTCTGTCTCAGTAGGGCGTTGGCTTTGAAGATGATGCCGGTAGCGAGGTGAGTCCTTCAATTAACTGTAATTAAGGGTTGCGCGGGGGCGGAACGCTAAAGAGCATAACTTAGTCAAAAATGCAACGGCAGTCAGTCGGTCACAATTTTTGAGTGAACAATCGCGTGCACGTGAGCCAAGTGATTACTACTTAAATCACCTCACGGTAGTCGACTGCAGCAATTATGTCGTAAAACGGTCCGGTCTGATCAGTAATTACGATGGGTTAGCGTTAAACCGTTAATGAAACAAATCTGGCTACGACCACTTAGCCAATCACCGAATTCTGGAAGCTCGATTAGACTGACTGTGGTTGCAAACATTTCTTCAGTTCAAAAAAAACTCAAATTTACAATAGTATAAGAAGGACGTGCAGGATGTAACTGGATACCTTCTTATCGATATATTATACTGGGTGACTGTAAATGATTGACATTTTTTGTGTTAGGTTGGCGATATTTTTTACCTCTTCCATTGGGTATACTGATTTTCAAATTTGAAATTGTCAAATAAACGTCAAATTTAAAAATTGCTCGTCAGAATTGTTTTCAAAATGGTTTTTACAACTGGAAGATCTTTTCAATCACTCGCTGAACCCATTTCCTCCACTATTTGTTACTTTTCGTTCGCTATTATTCAGTAAGTTACATTTTTTGACAACAATATTCTAACCTGAAAATTTAATTATGTTTATTAAACACATCACGACGACAATTAATCCGGTACCAATTCCTCACTGTTGCCAATCACCTAAATTTAAGTCAATCATTTATAGTCACCCGGTATGTTTATATACGTTGAATATGTTTGGATTACTTCTTCCAAGTAATGTTGTAATTGGTAACTGATACAAAGTGGTTGAGTAAATCAAACCACTTAATAACTGACATTGAAATTGATCCCACACGTGCTCTATCGGGTTGCAGTCTGGTGAGTGATGAGGCCAAACATTTTCCTGCACCATACTTGCTGTCTTCCAACACAAAATTATGGTTATGAAACATATTCTTTGTTAAAAATTTATTGTATTGAAAAACAGAGCAAAGGTTTTTTTGCAGTTTGATTAAAAAAATGAGTTGACTGTAGTCATCAATTGTCAAAACAGGTGGTGTTGGAAAAACACAATAAGATTCAAAAAGCAGTCATTAAATATTAAACAAGTTAAACAAAAATTAAACAAGTCACGAAAAAATTGATAGAACAAAATCAATATGATTTTACAAGATTTATAACACGAACGTGTGATCGGTATCAGTTTTTATCAGACTGGTCAAGCACTGCCAAAAAATGCATCGGAAACGAGCTTCTGGAAACATGCGTACCAATCCAAAGATAATGAAAATAAAGTCGTGGTTTGTATTTGTTCTTTTTTTACATTTTGTATATAGCTAACATCGGAACGTTACATAAAATAGTCAAAGTCGACAGGATCACAATGTAAAGAAATTTGTTTACATTTTTGGCAGCTACTCTGCTAAATAAATTGTCTGATCGATCAGACATGACACTAAAAAATAAATTAGTGTCGTCTATGAAATTAATGATCGGCCGGCACATTAGCAAAATGAGTAGGTACTTGCATCGGCAAGCTTTTTATTGAAGCAAGTAAGCAGTGCGATTCGAAATGACTTTTCTATTTGTCACGACTTTAAAAAACGATATCGAAACCAGGTCAAGAAACTGATTAAAATCAGAAGTTGCAGTTGATTGATGCTTTGAGCTTTATTAAATTTACGTACGCGATAGTTAGCTCTTCTAAAACCGGTCGACTTTTTCTCGATCGAGAGCCGCAAGGCGACTTTCTTGTCGTTATTATGGAGCGTGCAGTATAATTAAGCAAGTTATTAAAAAAAAATCGCCCCTGATAGATAGGTAGACGCCACGCTCTTGGTCGTTTTGCAACGCTTTAAAATCATAATAACGGGTTTTGTTGCAAGTTTTCAAAGACTCTTTAATTTTGCCAACTTGTAAACATTGTGTTCACTAAGAAAAGGGAGGATGGATCTATACCGGCTTGAAGCGCGGTGCTCTCGTATGGCTTTTATGACGTCGTAAAGTTGGTACGCGTGGCGGAAACCGTGTCCTTTTTCCGCGAATATTTTTCGATTTTAATTAGCGTCGCATCCTTAGGCTGTCACTTAAAATTCCGAAATTCGAGGGCAAAAAGAGTCGGCCGGGCGCAATCGATCGGGGAAGCGGCGAAAAGAGCCCTCATTACGGAATACTCGGCCCGTTCTAATTCCGACAACAACAGAAACACAATATTTTATGGTCTCGTTAGGGAACGACTGGCATATTTGAGATAATTCGCATTACTAACGGCGATTTCGTCGGTCGATTACCGAACCGAAATCGTTCCGAAGATGTTTCGCAGCCCCGTCAATCGGTGATGGGAAACGCGCATTTTTTTCTTGTGGGTTTTGCGGCGGAGACGATTTCGTTCCAAAACGAAACGACCGCGATCCAAACGTGGAAGAATCCGGCGAATAAATTGGCTTTGTTCATTTCACACTTGTCCATTATCGTAATGGCGGGGCCGGGAACGAAATCGCGCGGTTTTATCGGAATGGGTGGTCAAAGCGCGCACACAAAAAGCGTACATGAAAAGAACTATTTCATCCACCCGCGGCGCAATATCGCCAGCAAAAAACAACTCGCTAAATTCAAATTAAATTCGATTATGCGCCACACAAGTTGAGCCGTTTGTTCGGCTCTTATTTCCGGATGGAAGGAAATTTGCATGTTTCGGGAGTTTTCAACCAAAGCTCTACTTAGTTTAAACACTCTGCAGGCGTTTTTTCGACGTGATGCAGATATATCTTATCGCTCTATCTCGTCCGTTTTACAAGTTCTCTTCCACAATACTTTTCGTTTCGCACCCACACCACTAATGCAAGTTGTAACAAATATGTTATTTTCATCTCTAAATTAAATCTTTGATTTCTTTCGCAATTTTTCCTCAACGATTACTTCTTTCCCATGTTGGTGTAAATCAATATTATTTTTTTGTAATACCTTCTAGATAACTAGTCAAAGTGAAAAGTCGGAATCGGAAAGTTTGGGGACGACGTTTTTTTGCATTTTGCTAGAACCAGAAAATACTCCATTACACATGTTTCAACTGAACCTGGAATATAACGTTCAAATGCATCGATTCATTTTATCTATTATCACCAGTGTAGTTATTTACTTTTAGCATTATTTCCAAAACATTTATTGATTCGGAAATCATAGCGATGATGATTTTAGTAAATTTATTCTCAACCGCTAACACACAACAAGGATGATTTTCGTCTTTCCAATATAAGATTCGAATGTTTAGGAAATTGTTTTGGGCGAAGATATCACCAACCGATACAAGACGAATAACCCATTTAGTCTCAATCGATGAAACATGAATTAACGTAATCCAACATAAGAAGTCCCAACTCTTATCTTAGATCTTCGCTTTGAAACCAATGATCCCCCTGAGAAATTACTTTCATTCCTGACAAGAAAATACGTCGGTCCCAATTTCGAGCCTATTTATTGTGGTATAAAACCCAATATCGCAGTGTTTCCAACTTTATATGACAACATAAAGTTTATTAAGGACAGGTGGTGGTGTGTGTTACCTTTCGGTTTTATTTACTTGGAATAACTCCGTTTCGATTCGAATGCGCAGCGATGTCGTTGCGAGTTCTTTGTCCCTAATTAATTCATCTGGTGTCTTTTGACTACCGTGATTGTCATGAATTTTTATTCAGCGCCTTTCAGTGTGTTGTAAATGACGGTCGATGCGAACATTTGGTAATGATAACCGAAATGCTGCACTGGCGCTCCACGTATTGATTGATCTGTGTATTTGTTTTCTTTTGGGAACATGATGAATTCCGATTTTACAGGAAATGAAATGTATTTTATGATCGAGGAAGTGTCACGTCGAGCGCATGAAACGAGCAACAAACATTTGCTTAATTAAGTCCGTTAGTATTTCTTTTCAGTTTAGTTTTTCCGCTCAACTAGTAAAACTCGTCATGAGTGCCTTTTTAAGTGCCTAATTAGTCTAATTGTTGGCAATCTCCGGAATAATCTATTTAATTTTTTCGTCACTCGACTCGTTTCTCTGTTAATCGGCCACGTAATTGCGTTAAAATCGTTCGGGTTTCGGTCGGGCCCCGACGACCCACGCGCTTTAATTGGGTCCGGATTTTTCGATCCTCATTAATTTTTATCTACAAACGGAGACGTTTTCGGAATTTTTTCGTCTCCCGGAATTTGACCGGTAAACTAATGGCGCTTGTCTTCTATCTAATCGGTTGTCAATTAGGGAGATCGGTTCGGGGGAATCTCCCAACTCTCGGTTGCGATTTGCGAGGTGACCGAGACGAGGATATTTTATTTCTTAGGCGAGGACGAAGAGATTGAAACGATCGACCGTGGCAATTTTAGATAATGATGGACTCACACGATCGCCACCTGCCACCTGCCGATCCTCTCTCCGGAGCATGTGGCGCCAGTGGCGGAGGCTAGTTCCTCTTCAAATATTATTTCAGCAAATGAAAATATTTTAAATCCAATTTGAACACTGGCATTGTTGAAGCAGATAAAATAAATGCCTCATAAATATTTTGATAAAATTGAAACAATAAACGTTCACGTTACGTTGATAATCTTGTAATGTTGTTTATTTTCTAGTATTTATGTTTTCAGACAACTTTTTGCTCGAATTGCTTTTTGTGAGTTTGAAATTTTGTCTGACTCATTTTTTAATCATTCGTGCTGTTTACTGCAAACATCCCTCTCATATTTATTCATAATATTCCAGTTTGCTTTCGTTCATTATCTTAACAAGTTTCTGTTTAATTTTCTTTCGACTGTCGGTCTTGAGATATTGCCTGTTTGGCGATATTTCTCTGTTCCTTACAATTACATTTTTTCCTTCTTTGATTTCTTCATCAGTTGCACTATAATTTATTCCACTTTGTCTTACGCTGACTCTCGCCTCGAAAAACCGCAATTATTAGAACGATATATCCTTGTCATGACGTCAGGCGGTTTGTTGGTGCCCCCCGTCGATTCAACCGTAATAAACGTTGTCGGTTTCAGCGGAGGCAAGTTCATAAGCACGGGGGAGAAGATCCGGCTGCCGGACGACGTGACCATGGGCTACATAATCGGTGAGTGAAATCAACGTCGTCGCGACGCTCGCGTCCTAATCTTGTGGTCGTTTCCAGAACACCTGCTGAAGAAGCCGTTGACGGTCGTCGATCAGTTTCACTCTCATCTCGAACCGATGAAGTTCATCCGTCGGGAGATCCTCGAAGACCAGGTAAGAGTAATATAATAATCACAACAATAATAAAAGGAAAAGCGAACCACCCGGGGCAAAAATTTATAGTTTCCTCTCGCCAAAAGCATAAAAACGCAATAACAACCAAACTAATCGAGAACGGACTCCCGTCGGGCCCCACCTTATTAATTAACGGCGCTGAGTTAAAAGTCGTATTCTTGCAGATCTCCTTCAGCTACGCCCGTAACAAAGACGAATGGAACGTCGTCAAGATCGAAGGATTCGATACGAAATACGACACGAACAGGTAAATATCTAGTCGGACAGGAAACGATCGACTTTAATTAGGTGGAATTTATCGCCCCCACGAATTAACAATCGCCGTTCAAAAGACTATTTTCGCCGGCGACCCTTATTAAACGAGATGACGGGAGGTTTTATTAAAGTTGGAATTTTTTACAGGTTTCTATCGCTTCACTGCTTTTTGTTCCCGCATTTCAACTTTTGTCCGAGATAAACGTCGCCGCCAACGAGCGATTTTTAGTCTTCAACCGATCTATCTGTGATGTTGTAAATACGTTTTTTAAGTATCGTATACATATAGAAAATTTAATTCTAAGTCGGTTTGATGGTAACTAGTCGTTAGAGCAACTTATATAACCGATTTTTTTAACGACGCAAATGTTAACAACCAAGAATTCACAACATATTATTAACACTGCATTTTATTTGTGATAATCAAATTGTGTAGCTATTTTTCTTCCTATTATTTTCCACCCTAGGTCTTAGGTGCAATCAAATATATTGTATTTTTATTTGCTCAAATGTTTGTATATCTTGTTGTAAATTTTGTACATAATGTATGAGTGTTATCCGTTTTTATATATTTTTACAATAAACCATTACATAAAATTTGCATTTCCACTTATTTTTAACGTTCTTTTTTCAAACAAAGCTATCTCGACACGAAATCATCAGCAAATGGGGTCTTGCTTGAATTTACGATTAATGAGCGGGAAGTTATGCATCAGATAAGTGAGTTTGAACAGAAAATGTCTGCAATCTTTTCGATAAATTTAGAAACATTTTTAAAACAATTTTTTAAACCCAATTTAATAATTTCATTAGTTCAATTGTGCGATCTACATTAACATTAACGCTGTTCACTACTTTCTGAAGCCTTACAAACAAAAAGTCGTTAAAATCGAAAACGGCTGATCTTAAAATAACCAATTTTCGATACATAAAAAATAAAATACATACCTAATCATTTTCATAAATTTCACAACTAGAATTTATTACACAATGCAAGTATAAATAAATCCGCCTTATTGATTCTTTTCAGTTTGCTTAAAAATTGTAACAAGAATAGTGAAAAGAACAAGCGGATTGTCGAAAGTAAAAATGTTGTACATTAAAATTAAATACAGTTCCGAAAACAAATAAATGTTGACTTACAGAAAGATAAAAAATATGACAAGTTTTTTGGTCAAGTGTTTGCCAAAGTTACAAATAAATTGCAGTAAATCTGGTTTATAATTTTTTTTTAGTTTGCATAAAAATTCGAAGCGTGTAATAGGGTCTAGTAAAAACCCCGGTTTACAAGCTGTGAAAATAAAATAAATATTGCACGGAAGTATCAAATTATAAAATTAAATATTGCTGTTCGAAAAGAACCGCATTTCCAAATACCGAATGATACTAAAAAATAACGCAAAATTAATATTATCTGAAAACTAATTCATTGCTAATAAATTAAAATTTTCATTATACCATATGATCACATAAAAATAGACATAAATTATAAATTCTGAAAATAAAAGTGTACTAAAGAGTATTGCAAATTAAATCAAGAAAATGCACAAAAAAGTATCTGGAAAATATAAAACAGTTTAGAATAGTGGACGAATGTTTTCAAACTGCAGCCTCCAGAGAGAAAAAACTCAAGTGGGGAAATAATGTGAACGTGTATGCTCAACCTGGTCTTCAGATTAGGCCCCTTGGACGCATCTCTCTCGGGATTTATAGAAATTTTCTCGGCGTGGGAGTAGTGACATCATGTTGTTGGAAACGGGGTGGGAAGTTCTTTCAAGCAGTACGTTTGAAAACGCTGAAAATTGTAAAGAAAGCTGATTAATGAAATTGAACTTCGTCATTAAATTTGAAAGCTTAACCGCTGGTACATTTGAAAGGAATCTTCTGCTATTCAATTATGGGGCTCTCAATTTGTTTTGTTGAAATGGAGCAGAATGACCAACACAATAATGCTGAATTCAAGTGAGAATTCAGACGCGTGAAGGATAAGAGACCCAATTAATTGTCACTTGGTGTGCGGAAATGTTAATATTGTTTTGGCGGATGCACGTTGTAAATGAAATTTGACGAGTGCATTGTTCTTTTTTAATTCTTAATTAATTGCCACAAAAACTGTGACCAGGACATCTAATTGAAAGTTCTTAAATGAAACAGTTGGCTCAGCAACAATCTTGCAAAAAAAAGGAAGAAAACAAAATGGATATAATGAGATTTACAGGATTCTATAATTTTTTTTAAACAATAATTGCTAAAGCAATTAATTTTCTTAATTATTATCGAAGTTATGTAAATGTTTACCGAAGCACTAATTTGCAGAATTTCCAATTGACACACGTAACGCGCCCGTAAAATAATAGCAAATTAGTAAGGCTTTGCGCACCTCTCCCACTTTATAGTCGCCCTCGCGATAATCCAACGGGGGATTTAAAAATCATCTAAACGAGCACGTAATCGCTTTCTCCGTTAAAAAAAGTGACCCCTCGTGTTGGCATCTCCATTCTTCCGGTTTAAATCGAGCGATAAAGCGACCCCGTCTACTTTTCACTAATTAAATCACCCACGCGCCCGTTATAAACCAATTAATGCGAACCACCCCTCGCACCTAACCAAGCACCGAGAAATTATGCCGCCATGCGAACGGATGATCGATACAAGTGTTGATGGATCGGTGGTGGCGGCTAAGCGCGAACACTTAGAGGACCACTTTATTCGAGAAGGCAATCGAGGACGATTCTGTCTGGCTGGAAGAGAAGCGTCAAAGGCAATACGCGTCGACGACTCCGGATCAGATTTATACGAGCTCTTTATCAATGGAAGCTGGTCGGGTTTCGTCAACGGTTAAACTGTTACAAAGCAGAGTTTGAAAAATTTGGGTCGTGTCGGGTACATCGATTCGGCGACATCAATCGTGACTGTACCATAAATGTGAGGATTATGCCGGAGATGTGTTATGACAAATACAAATTGAAATATGAACTGCAACGTTCCGAAAGTTGAAAGCTTGGACAGGCCCGATTTAACTTTAAACCAAACAAATTGCACCACATTTCATCTTGGATTAGGGCATAATATGTAGATACACAAAGTGAATTCGTTTTTTGGAGATTACACAAATATTGAGTTTTTTGAAAATACCTAAACACTAAATGAGTCCTGCCAAAACAAGCTTGCATTTTTTTTCAATTAATCATCATCAAACTGTAGCAAGATTTCGGATGAATAGAATCAATCGATCTGTCTTGACAACTCTATCAAACATGGTATATGTTTATGGGTGTAAAAGTTGATCAGATAAATCTGGCAGAATGGAGACGACAGAGATCATCAATTAAAACAAATCGATAAGCCAGACAAGGCATTACATAGATTAACACAACGTTCCTACAAAAAAAGAAACCAAGCAATATACAAGGATAAGATAGCAGAGAATAGGATGAGAATAAAATAGATATACAATATGGATTGAGTATGATTCATCATCATTTACGTCATCTAGCAAATTCAGTTTAATTCCCTTTAATTTCTTCGTCTACATTTTGGTAGGCCTCCCCAGAGAAAAAAAAGCTTGAAAATTGTTCAAATTATTAAAATTTTGTGTCTGGTGTTATTAATCGATCTTCAGAAGCAGTTCTTGCTCTTCCACATTCTCTTTTATGGGAATGCGACCAACAATGTACCGATAACATACGTATTTAAATGCTATTTTTAGAGAAATTAAGAGAAGTCGGATGTGATTTTTAATTTTTCAATTTATCCATCAATTTAAATTGATGGTACATACAGAACCAAGAATTTCAAAATTTTCATTTGTCGCTGTAATACCTGTATGATAGCCAACTATCAATAATGTGAACATGTTGCCTCACATTTTCTTGATATTTCTAATGCTGTAAATGTAGTATTAAAATGGTTCAATAAATCATCTTATTAAGACCAACATTTTTTCTAAATAAGGTGAACGGGTGTGGGTTATATAAAAACCAGTTGCAATAAACTCGTCTATTTTCATTTACCTTGTGAAACATTCATGTACGGCAGTCATAATAAGAGAACACAATATGCAAATATTTCTTATAATAATCCTTGAGGTTCCGTCATAAAGATTAACTTCTTATGACAGGTGATGGATGAATGGGTGCAGCAATGTCGGACTCATTACCTGTCTTTCGTTTTCAATGACCTCATCAGTTCGTTTTTTTGGACCAGTTGCCTCTTCTTGTAATACTACCGGTTTTCGATTTACATGTTCATTCCTTCAGTTAACAAACGAAATTAAAAATATTATAATTTTGTCACGAATTTCTTGATTAATAAAGTTGTAAAATAAAGACAATGGCGCTTGCTTTTATTCGTTTTTTTTAATCGAACATTTTCATTCTACAAGGAAAAAATCTATATTAAAATAGTCTGTTTCAACAATTTGGATTTATAGTATTCAATAAAAAATTGTAAGCAGTTGAGCGGATTGAAATTTTTTTATTGTGATAATTTTATTACATGTGACTACAATCGTTCGTGATAGTTTCTTACTGGCAATCAGATAAATTCTTAGAACTACGTGGTCATTATAAGTATCTCGTTTATTTGCCCCTCAAATGCATTCAAAGAGAAGTGCCTTCTAATTACACATCCTGCATTTTTCAAAATAAAATTTTCAATTTAGCTCTTTATTGCATGTACATTCCAATTTTTTTATTTAATTTGCAAACCGCTCGTTTGGTTTTTATGATATATTACTGCCGTTTTCATTATGGTTAGATTACATATTTTATTTGTATCGAAACAGGTGAATGGTGGTACCGAAAAAATGTTGAATAAAATTTAATGCTTCATATTAATTTCACATAAAAAACTGATACAAAATGAAAAGTGTTAGAATTACCTGCTCGTTTCAAACATTGGTAGGGCCAACTAAAGTAATAACACAATTTCGTTGCAAAACAAAATTTTTATTTATCGTTTTAGTACTGATTTACAATGTAACAATTGCCAGTGTTGCGAATTTTATTTGTTTTAGTTTTAATTTAATTGTTACGGACACATCTGAATTATTATTTTGATGTAAAAATCGTTATTTGTACACAAAAGTTGAAATGATAGACGCCTTCATTATTTTTCAGTTCAAAACATGTTAGTTTTTATGTCGGATAAAATTTTTCCTACAGAAGCTTTCAAATTCAAAGCTTTAAAATTGTGTTTTGTACTGTTATTTTATTTTAAATCCCTCCGATATGTAATCGTTTATTTTTCTTTAAGGACGTGGATCAGTTTAATTTTAACAGTCTCGTAAATCAGTTGGGGCATAATGCAAAGCTGTAAAATATTGTAATAATAAACAGTATACATGCTTGTACAATGGCGGCGTGTCGTACTTCCCAACTTAATATATGCGCCATCAACTCACGTTCTCGACAAGTGACATCTTATTTTATTAAAATTATGATTTGAAAAGTTTTTCTTCGGTTTCCATGTATTTTACGAGACGATTCTGAATTGGAGTAGCTATAAATTTCGTTTGATCGTCGAACTGCAACACGAATGATTCCACTGGAACTACATTTGTTTACTCAAATCGATATCTAGGTGTCGAGGGAGATGCTGCATTTCATCACAATTTCGTATTTTGATTGCACTTATTTAGTACGCTGCAAACATTTCAAACCCCACAATTTGAAGAATGACGAGGAATACACCAAACAATTATGTGTTTCATTTAACCCATGTATGTTCATTTTAAAAATAATTTCAGGATATATGAACTGCATTTAAATATTTAGTTACACAAACGTTTCATCGTCGGCCATTTTCAGGAGATATGAATAACAGTTTTAACGAGTTTTGAAGATTTAATTTCACTTTTCGAAGTACTTATTCGAACCGTTTTTATAAGTCAAGAGTTAGGATTATGTAAATACGGGCATAAACATAGAATAATAAGTAACAAACAAGAAAAGTCGTACTTAAAATAGTACTTATCCCCATGCAGTATTTGTTAGAATTTTTGAGACAACTCGCAAATTTTATTTATAATACGTGAAATAATGGTTATTTTTTTATTTTTTATGGTCATGCTTCATTTACATTTGTAATCCTTTGTACTCTTCTAGCCTGCTTGCCAAATTATTTCTTCTTTTTGTTAAAAATAAAGTCCTTGCATTTGTTATGCAACAAAGTGCAGCAAAAATGCAAAGATATTGACGTTCTGTCTGTTTCATGTCACTGATGTGTAGAATACTCGTAAACTGAGTACACAACAAAGAATTTAGTCAAATAGTTTAAATCGATACGTTCAGTGTTTTAGCTGTTCGATCATACGTGCCCCCCTTGTAAAGTTGGAATTTATATCAGACATACGTTTTGCTTCTCGCGGGCTTAAAATAATGCAACCCATAGATCATGGCGTGCCGCTGGTTGCCTATCCCAAGCTCAGTAAGACGTGTTTTGTGCCCGGCTCACAATATAAAGCATCGATCGTAGGACGAGGCCGCGGCCTAATGACATAATTTCCCCGTCAATACCGTCAAATTTGATATACGAGCGGTCGTAACCTCGCATTAGTGGCGAATTACCCTGCTGTGATTTTTTTAAGGCGATCGTTGCGCCACAGCTTTATTGTCTTCTCCCCGAGCCTTGATTTCCCGACTGACGATCCTCGTCAACACTAATACAAATCGTAAAACCGCCAAGTTTGCCCCGATGCAATTTCATCACGGCTTCAGGTTCAACATCCGGAATTAAGGGCGCCCGAAATGCGCCCGTTCGACAGATAATTCAGTCAATTTAACTTTGCGAAAGGGAGGATCGGGAGGAAGGTGGTATCGTCGACGAGGCATTCATTTCATGCAAACAACACTTTATTGGTTACAAATGGCTGAAGTCGCTCAAATACTTTCGAATATTGAAACCCACCATCCTGCACACCCTTTGGATAAAGTCGAAATTGACGTTGCATTTGTATTTGTTCCCATCCAAGCTTGAACTGTCGGAGAGACTCGAGAGCAATTGCAATTCCACTAAGCTACTCACTTGGACCAGGATATTGTTATTGAATCCCGCGCGATCGTCACCTAGGATCGAGTAAAAAATCGCTAGGAGTCTGTCAAGAGTAAACGGCTTTGGCCCCAGAAGCGTATTCAATTGTTCCGCAACTTTACTCTTCTTGGCTACATCTTTAACGGTTTTGCGCTTTTTTCCGTGATACTTCATAAAGAGTCGTTTGTCGTCCTTGGCTGGATTGTAGCTGGCTAAATAAGCCGCTATTAATAAATATTTCGCATAGAAAGGTAATTCGAGACTATCCGCCACGGAGGCATTAGTCTGCTGCGAAGTCCTCAAATAAACGTTCTGAAGGGTACTTTTCAGCACGGGTGCGATTTTCCGCCACAGACCCATCGAATCCTCTGGAGTGTTTTCCCCGTTGACGATCGGTCGACAGTAATTGAGGAAGTTGGCCCGCGCCATATAACGAAGTTCCGACAAGTCCCTGCAGTTCCGATAAAAAACAGAAAGGAAAACATTCAAGTAATTCCGATAAAAGGCGTCATCAAATTGAAAAACTCCCTCGCCGGTATTGTTTTCGATCAACGGCCGTGCGTAATCTATGTCCAGGGATAGAATCTCCAACACCTCTTCTTTGCTGTACTGAGGAAACCACATTTGAATCGGCTGCACTGCGTTAGTTTTGGAGAAAAACTTCTGGAGGATAACTTGCGACAGAAATATCACGCTGATTGGAACTCCGAACTCCTTCAGCTTGAGGAATCCGGGGAACAAGTTGAAATCCATGACTCGCAGCCTCTCGGCTTTGTCGATAATTAATACCGATCCGGCGATTTCCGCGCGATTCCGTTTCAAGCAGTCGATGAAATCCATCATGTTTTCGCATTTAGCGCCTTCGCGTGCGCACAATTTACTCAAAACCGCTTCGAAGAGGATTTTAGTGGTGTAGCATTCGATTAGGTTGATTACGGCGTGCTTTACGTCTAACTCCTCGAGGACGGTTCGCACCACAATAGATTTTCCGACGCTAGGACCTCCGCTGATGTAAATGCTATCGGGAAAGGGCTCGTCTTTGTGCCCGAAGAGATTATAGAGCTGTCTGATCTGCGGACTGCGGCCGGGCAAGGTCGCTTCTAGTTTAGATAATGTAGACATTGCTCCGATTAACCTGCAAGTAAACGATAATGAAATAGGCGTCGCTTCGTGGACTACCAGATTAAAAACTACCATCAACACTACAAAAATAGCTTCCGCCGGCGACGTCTCCGAAAAACTCAATTAATTTGGCGTTTTTCTAAATCTGAGTCAATATCCGGACCGCACAACGAATCCCTTTCCGAACCGCCAGAGCCAAGAACCCCCAGGACGACAGTGGAAGGAATCGATACTAAACACGCGATCGCAATATCCGCATCAATTTACTAATGCCGAAGAAAAACTGTATCGCAGTTTGACCGCCGAACAAAGGCTCACGTCGTCATCAATTCCGGACGATGTTGGATCGTGCCGCGAATACCCCAACACTTTATATCGACCTTCCTCGATTATCTCCTGATTTACGTTCTCGCGGTGCACAAACGTGCTTTTAAAAATTTACTTTTGCCCGCGTCGCCTGCGAAGAGGCGGCGGAATTCACTTAATCCGCGATCTTCGTGATCTGCTCTACAAATACTACTGGCTTCTGGTTCCTTGTGTACATGTGCTTAAGCCACTTTAACGTTTTCCCTCTTCGTTTCAATAAATCTCACTACCCTCATGCCTTATTCCGGTTCATGTAAACCCAGAGGCTGAAATATTTTGCATCCTCTCGCTCTCTCCATTATCTTCTCAACTCCACCTTAAGTGTTATAAAGTATTATCGATGCCTCTAAAGTCTTAAATACTCAGCTTTCTAACTAAGGAGTTAGTTCTTACCGCTTCTGGTTTATGGTTTACCAGAGCGGAACAGAATGTAAAGGAATTCCGCCAAGCTTTTCATAGCACGTAAACACATGTACAACAAAAAAAAATAAAGGGGTTTGAAGCAAAAAGTGCAAAAAAAAAAAGTGCAAAATTGTAAAAGTGAAGTCTCTACTCTTTTATAAAATCCGTGGCTGAAAATTGGAAAAGTATCCGGTATTTTAGTATATTTATTGAAAACATCAATGTTACACATTCTTGATAACGTGCGTTCAAAAAAAAAAAACGAGGCTGCGTTGGCCATGGAAAAACTTTGTGCATCAATTTAGTGTAGCAAAATTTCAAAATGTCAGTTCGAGTCTGTTCATGTTTAGGTTAGCTTCCTTGTTGACATTGGGATAATGGGATAAAAAAAAGTGCAAAACATTTCCCGGTATCGTTGTGAATCCAAACATCAATCTATTCATTGTTATAGCTTCTCCTCTGTTGAGAAGAATATCGGCACGACCAGGACGGTCATTAATTTGATATAACTGTAAGTCGTGAATAGATCGATGAAGAAGAATCAGTCTCAAAACCGAAAAATGTCTTGAGAATATTTGGCAGCACTCAGTTACCCGTCAACCTTCATGGGTCATCAGTCTCTATGCGCAACTCGAGACCTACCAATTCAGTTTAAGAGCAACTGCATTCTCAATTAATATTTCAAAAATCGTTGTATATATAGTTAAACACGGACGTCGACCGTTAGGGAGTTGTATTACTCAATATACATTAGAAAAAAAAAGGTTCGGGTTTGCTTGGATTCGAAGGTTTATTATTTTAGTAGGCCAAAAAATTTAACGAGTTACGGCAAAAAATCGAAAGAAATTGTTTCGAAGGTTTAAAAACCAATGATTATTAAAAAGGCTCATTAAAAATAAAATTAAACTGTCCTAGCGTTTGGGCCGTTTTATTTCGATGGTAAATTTTAAACTGACAGATCTTGACATTTGTCAAATCTATGTTTATGTTTTCTATCGTTTCTACACTGGAAAGCCGACAAATTCCATGGCCAACGCAGCCTCGTTTTTTTTTTGAACGCACGTTATAAAATGCACTTAAACCATACTGCCCCCAAAAAAGAATAAAAAAAATCACTTGCATCAATTTAGGATGATACAAAAATATTTTATTAAAGTAAAACAACATACACATAAAAAAGCATAAAATATGAAAAACAATAATGTCATTCATCTTCACACAAATCAAAATTTTATCCAATTACAATATTATCAACTTTTGATTTATCTTGTTTTTTTTTATTTTTCAAAATTATATCATACAATATAATATTATCTGTATTATGTTCGTGCAGCAAATATTCATATAATTCGTTGAAGGTACAAAAGGTAAAAAGTTTATTCAAATTTTCCCATCCAGTGTGAAAATCATTTAATTCGTTTTGCCACCAACGAATTCATAGGTTTTCTTTTCTTGTCATTTGAAAACTTTTGGTTCTGACTTCTTCAAATTATAAAATAATATATGTCTGATCTAACCTGATTTGTTTAGTTATGTTTTACTAAAATGTGTGTGACGCATTTTTGATATAAACTGAACTTGGACCGTGTCGCCAAAAAATAAAACAAATTACTCGCATCAATTTAGGATAATATTTTATTAAAGTAGAACAATACAAACTCATCAAAACGCACAAAATATAAAAACAATAATGTCCTTGTTCATCATAGTCAAAATCTACATTATTTAACCCTTGAGTCACCCAAATCTTGAGTTATAATATTATTAACTTTTGTTTTATCTTGTTTTTTTATTTTTTCGAAATTATTTGGTTGTAAAAAAAGTTCGTAGAGGTTTCATATTTTCTTGTATTTCACAACGATTTGTTTGCTGTTTGGCAAAGTGTATATATTCATTTGATAGAGCTCTTTCTGGTCTACAAAACTGTGTTTTTGGTTAATTTAATTTTTCATCATTTGTCAGGCTCAGAAATGAACTATCCAGGAGGAAAAAAATCAGCATTTTCGACACCTGCTTTTCTTCGAGGTCAAAAAGCTGCCGAAGCCGCTCGGGACATATGCAAAGTGTAGGGAGAAAGAAGAGATTGTCTTAGGCGTGTCTAATGCACAAAAATGGTTGCGAAAAAATGCAAAAAAATGGCGATACCAGACCGGGCGATTTTTGGCGGAACGGCATCAACAAATTGGTCGAGAGGCATCCCGAGGTCCTGAACAGCAACGGAGAATACATCATTGATTAATTTATTGTTATAATTATTGTTTTTTGTTCAAATAAATCTTTGTCATAAAAACTCTACGAACTTTCTTTACAACCCAATACATCATATAATATTATCAGTTTTATTTTCGTGCAGCAAAAACACATCATTCATGGCAAATTGGAGGTACAAAGCGTAAAAAGTTGATTCAAATTTTCCCACCCAGTGTGAAAATCATTTAATTCGTTTTGTCACCAATGTTTTCTTTTTTTGTAACTTGAAAACTTTTGCTTCTGACTAGTTCAAATTATAAGATAATGTATGTCTGATCTAACCTGATTCTGTATGAACCTAGGTCTGTATTACTAAAATGTGTGTTACGGATTTTTAATATAAACTAAAAAAATAAAAAAATACTCGCATCAATTTAAGATACATATTTTATTAAATTATTATTATTATTATTAATATTTTATTAAAGTAGAACAAAGTACGAACTCATCAAAACGCACAAAATATGAAAAATAATAATGTCTTTATTCATCATAGTCAGAATCTGCATAATTTAACCCTTGAGTCACCCAAATCCAATTTTTTTCAGTTTTTAATATTATTAACATTTGTTTTATCTTGTTATTTTATTTTTTCGAAATTACATCATAAAATATTTTCGTGCATGGTAAATTGGAGGATAAAAGGTAAAAAGTTTATTCAAATTTTCCCACCAAGTGCGAAAATCATTTAAATCGTTTTGCCACCAACGAATTCATAGCTTTTCTAATTTTGTCATTTGAGCCTTTTTGCTTCCGACTTCTTCAAATTATAAGATGATTTATACCTGAACTAACCTTAATTGTTTAGTTCTGTATTACTAAAATGTATGTTTATTTTCGTTTTTAAAAAATTTTAAGAGCTTTAGAGAAAAAGAAGTAAAAAGCACCAAGTGGCTTCACATAGTTTGGCCGGATATAATTTATATCATGTGGACACTGAGCACTTGAGACACTTATTTCCAGTTTTATAATCGGATGGCAACACAGATCGTTTTTCGTGGGCGATTTTCATTTTGCTTCTTGTCGAGCAGGTCTTTGTAATCTTGCATCTCCCCGTTTTGTTTTTTCCTCTAGTTAATTCCAACTCGCACAAGAACATTGTGGCTAAAGTCGGTCGTGGCGCGGCGACCCTAAGCCGAGTTTTGTGTAACTTGCCCAAATTGAAAGCGCTCCAAAGTTAGCAAACAACGAGACGATGGCGCGGCTAACACACCCTCTCTCACCTACCCTTTTATTCTGGGCGGAAAATTGCCACGTCGTCGGAGTGGTGCGTCCATAATGTCCGACGCTCCAGCAAAAAATTCCGTGTGAGTGCGGGGCGCCAGTGACAGCCGGTGGAGCTTGCGTATTGCGCCCTATCGATCCGTTCGCAGACTCCTGGTGGTTGTGACCTCGAGCGTCCTGCAGTCGAGATTCGTTCCAGCGAAGACGATCATCTGCCGCCGCCGCCGCGACTCGTGTTCGAAAAGCACCACTGCCGTACGCTGCTGCGCGTCCATCATTGACCAGGAGGTCTTCGACGTCTTGCCCACGTGCGCGACGCGATGTGATTGCTTCCAATGCACGGAATGACGTCGGGACGCGCGTGAGGACGATGGAAAGGGGTGAGGACTTACTTTTACCATTAGCATAACCATGCCAGACAAATATTTGACGACGACCAGCTTGCGCCGCACAAAAAAGCAATGTCATTACCGGCAGCTTTCAATTCTTCAAAATCGGAGGTGATATGAGATGCTGATCTTTTCCCGACATAATTCAGAGTTATGGACTTAGGCAGGGCGGCTTTATGGTCTGTAAAAAACCTTTCGCCGCGATCGAAAGCCCACGAGGTCGATCCGATAATGTAATAGTCGTTTTTTGCCAACATCTAAACTCTTCAGTAATGGAAGTTACTAATTCGAGCCAATAAACTTGCCGCGCTCTTCCGACCGAACACAATCCCAACGACACTAACTACTCTTTTACGACGTTTGCGTTAATTAATTATTCCGACTAATTATGAAATTGCAATTATCAAAATGCACCGACGTTTGAAACTAAATTAATATCTTTAATGCAACCCGCAGGTCCGTGCCAGCAAAAATTGATGAATGACGCGCTTTCCAAGCCATTCACTACACCCTTTTTGTGATAATGAATCCCATCTTTTACTGACAACCGAAATAAGATAAGATGGCCACGAAAAATTACAGCAAAGAAGAAAATTTCCGCTCAGATTCGACTGATAACAGAAACTAATATCGTTCCGGACAGCTGTAATCGCAATATTTCACACTTCATGATGAATAAAACGACCGAAAAGATACATTTGCTGTTTTCTCTTGTTTGGAGTTAGAGTGATGGACAAGGGTGGTTTATTGGCGCTCACTGCACCACTAAAGGCCGCCGAAATTTGTTATATATCGCACTCATTCCATTCTCTTCTTCAACAGTCCCAACGCCTAAAACGAATTCCTCCTCTCTAGGTAAAATAAAAAACATTGAAAAAAATTCACGCGTCCGCCTTCGCACAGTTTTATCGTCCAATTGGGCTTTAAAAATTCAGCAGTCCCTCATCCACGTCTTTATTTTCAACAGAACGGTACATCATCTTCATCCGAAATTTATTGCGGAAACAAATGGGATGTTAAACCGTTTCAATTGTTTTCACGCAAAATAATGCCTTCCGAACAGGAGGAATGGACAAAAAAAAAGTATGAGAAATGAAAGCAAAAAGAATGAGGAAATTTGCAAAACCATAAATATATATATTACCTAAGTAGGAATATGTTGGGCGCATTTAATTTAAAAAAAAAAACATTTTATTTCATTCACAAAGAAGCGCCCAAAATAAATACATATTACTGTCTGAAAGACAAAACATTTAAGAGTATATTACTTGAAAAGTCCCCTATCCTAATAAATTGTAAAAATTATACAGAACTTTAAAAAATGAGGTCGAATGAAAAGCAAAGACCAGGAAAACCGTCACTGTAATGGAGCACAGATAAAAGCACAAAAAGCAGTGGTGAGCAGGATCTAAATTGAAATAAGAGAATTCGTCCCGCAAAGTCTCACAGCTAATGGGAGATAGATTTAATATTTAAGTTTTCAAACTGCCACTCGAATTAATTCCCTTTATAAGCGAATTGTCGAGGATATCATCTTTCTGACGGAGATCTAATTGGGCCGTCTCGAAGGCAACAAACCGTAGAATTCAGGATAGAACCGGTCAGCAATCATACAAATGAAAGCAATTTAAGGAAAAAGTGTCACTCGAGGACCGAAAGTTGCTGAAGCGAAGGAAAAGTGGCATTGGAGGTTCGAATCTGGGTCGGCGTCGTTACGTTCGATTCTTCTGTATATCAATATTCACACAAGAAACACGAAACTATCGGCCAAATGAGTTGCTTGAATGCGGCGATTTTTGTGCGGAACTTTCGAACAATGCGAGCCAGGGTGGCGTCTACATGACGAAAACACGCGGTGACGCAATCGATATCAGCACCAGGTTGTTGGTAGCGTCATAATACTCCGATTAGTTTGGCCATCAGATAATTACTGTTTCAATTACCCCCCCAACAACGACACGAGAAAATTTGACGAACGACACTCGGAAAAATTAATGAAACCTCATCAGGGGGGATTTTCAAAAAGGTACAAACCTGATTAAACTAATTTGAAGAGCGAAATGTTACGAGCACCTGGTCATATTAATTATGAAACTGTTCAACTTCGCAATGTGGAATCTTTGCGACAACGTCAAAGCCGAATTTCTAGCAATGTCGTGTAATTACGCGAGTCTCCTCCATGAAAAATTAAATTTTCATTTTCGGACGTAATGAACGAACAAATCCCTTGATCCATGACTGCACGTCACGAATTCGTTATGATGTTTATGGGGGTGGCGCTTTGATATAAAATTTATCGCTGTCCGCTTGCATTAAAGCTGCAACCAATCAGTGACCCGAAAGATATTATGTATTTTCCTTCAACATGCATTACAATGAGTAAAGAAAATACACGAGTGTCAAAGCTTCCTTATAAGTTCCTGATCTTGACTATTTTGTCATATATTTCCTGTTCTGTTGCACACACACAAATCCAAATTTGTTATTCTCTAGGAGTTTACCAGTTCTTGTTGTATGTATTTTCCTAGGATTATTATGTTTATATCTTATACCACCAATCTGTAATATTCAATCTTAATTTATTCCTAATTAATTTTCTTCTGGCTAGTAAATGCTTTAGCTAGCTTCTTTATTACCTAGTTACCAAATAACAATAGTCAAATGCCTAACTGTATTATTTTCTTATGGTTCGTAAAAATTAATTCACCATACATGTTGAAAAACTTATCAGAAAAGAAAAAAATTAAAAGTCGCATAAGATCGCTATAATTAACTTCTCTGTTATTGATTTTTTATGTGCTATATTTCGTTTAACTGATCAATACGTTCCAACAGAGATTTTACTTTTAGATCCTTTCCAATTTCAATCTTACGGGGTCTCCCTTTATGGATGATATAAATCTTTGCAGGCATTTCATCCTAACAACCTGTGTTTTATTATTTTGCCCTTTATTTAGTTCTCAGAATGCGTCCATTTATTATTATTATCAAACAGAAATAAAGCACGTCGGAGATCGTAAAGAATTTCATGAATTTTTAGCCTAGTTTCCCGGATCGATTATTTCTGTCTGCACATTTCGTATCCACTGACAAAAGCTTTGCAATGACATATCCTACTGTTCTCATTTCATTCTGATCGATTCTTCCAATGCATAACAAAGTTTCATTCAGGCGCACGTAATGTGGTTTTCTTCCAGATCTTGTAAATTTGACATATTTTGATTCTCAATTTTGATTATGCAATTTCTTGCGGTTGGGTTTCACTATTTATTGTATTACCTGTTAGTTATGTAACAAGCACACTTACATTTGGTCAAAGCTGAAATATGCTCCGGTGAGGACTTTAGAATTCACCATAAAAAGCTGGGGATTTTTATCGGCAACGAGGCGACAAAAGCATCCCTTAAGTAAATATTTTCCCTTTTACGCTTTGATCTGCGAGCTCAAAAGCCGGCCGATTCTTATTCCTTAATAAACACCAAAAAAGAAAGCATACCGTACCCCGGCGCCTCCACCATTATTGCAAAGTACGATCGCCACAACTCAGTCTGTTTACTCGGCGCGAAAAATTTATTGCTCCGAAAACACAATGGAATAAGTCAGCGTCGTGAAATCCCCAGATAAGAGAAGAGAAAAACTCCCATTCCACACCAAACAATTTAAGTCTGACTGCAGTCGGAGCTGCATCGAAGTCGATACGAAAAAATTCGAAACGTAACGGCTTCTTATTAGGCGAGCTAATGAACTGGTTAACTCATTAAGGGCTACGTCGCCGTCGCTTCGAAATTGCTCAACTTGCTGCTGCTACCTACACTAAATTATCCGAGGGCTTTGAACAATCGGGAATTTAATTCGACGTATTCTTGCCTTTAATTAATTTCATTTTATCTTCGACATAAATTTCTGTATGGAAAGAGGCGTCGCAATGAAATTAATAGTACAAGTGGGCGCCCAAATCGGATCGTGCCAAGCGTCGTGCAAAATGCCCCCCTTCATTCGTCAATGTCTATTGCTGAAAAGACGCTCCACTTCTACAAGTCGTCGATTTTTCAACTGCATCGCCATGCACGTAATGCCTCGAAAAAAACGGACGAAAGTCGACAAAAGTTCGATACATCAGAAAAAATGTAATTATTTCAATTCTCATAAACTATGATAAAACGAATGACATGCATAATTCGACACATTGAACCGACGCTAAAGAGAAGTCGATTAATTGTTCAAATTCGGTTTCCACGGGAAATATCATCAACTATTAATAACACCACGCGTCCCATTCGGAAAAGGAATCTGATGAATAAGAGAAAAACAAAAAACGCGTTTTTGTACCAAAAATTTATATTCCGATTTGAAACAGGGTTTTGGTGCACATATTATAATAGCTGACGGACGTTTTTGTTCTGCTGCATTTTCAAACTGAAATAAATTTGTTTCATTGTTTTCAGCTGCATTTACAGTCATCAGCACTTGATTACTGATTACTTACATTGCATTTGCTGTTTTTTTAAATTCCATTATTTATTACTAGATTACAAACTATAACGTCGAGTAATTTATTCCGAAATCAGTTTTATAGAATTCGTTCCAAGCAAGATATTTACGTGAGATGCCCAAGATGGTTACGTTGCGGTAATCATTGCGTAGAAATTAGGATTCATTGAGTTAGTGCGCACGTCAATCAAATAAAAATTAAATCTATTGTGTGGCTGCAAGAGGGTGTCTGAAAAATGCTTTTTAACTAAAAGCAGCGAGTGTATTACTTAGGAATGATAGAGCTTCTGAAACAACAATAAATCACCACTTTTAAATTTATTTTCACACTGCACTCTAAAAATCAACAAAAAATCGAAGAACGCACAACAAATACCAAATTCAACTCATTTTGGTATAAGACGGAATTGATATATTGGTTCGTTGATTTGCGAAAGCGCATTAAATAATTCGTCACATCAATGCCGAAAACTAATTTGAATTAATCGTGAAATGCTTCAGTCATCGTACTACAACGAAACGAATTTCCTATAATATATGCACGTATATTGTAACGGCTATTGCGAAAATTCGAGCGTGTAAATTCAACCTCCCCCCAGCCATCAATTAGGGGTTGAATACGTAGACGTGGGTTACTTATTGTTTGATGGAATTAGAGTTGGCGATCGAAACCGGTGACATGTAACGAGGGCTTGATTGACATTCACTTAATTAAGTTGAGCAGGGACACTCACAGCCCGCTCCGACAATTTTACTGAAAGAGGCACGCGAGATGGCCTGATCCAGGATAATAGCGGAGCCGTCGTTTCAGCAAGTACCACACGCAAATTATGCTCATTTGGAGCGGCAAAATAACACAAGTATAGTTAAAAATCGCGCCAACGTAATCCTCACAAAGTTCCTCGTTTCGTGTCTGAATCAAACACGTCACCGGACACCGCACTAAATCCTTCAATCAATAGCCCCACGTTACGTTCAGTCGATATTTTCCCTTTATTAATTATTCATGGATTGTTATGATGAGGCTACAAAAAGCAGTTTGCAAAGTTTAGGGAATAATTACAACGCGAACCCCGGCGCATCCACCATTTACGATAAAGCTTAAAATCGTGTAATGCCTTCAATAAATCAGAGACATGACACAAAGCTCATTGCATTCAATCAATGTCTTCGTTGATATCGTATTTACACATTTTGAGAGACATTTGTATAAGTGCTTAAAATCAAACCTAACAACAAGCAGAAAGGCAACACGTATTTACTGCCGTTTTGTACAAACCATCAAAAGTACACAGGAATATTAAGGAAAAATCGACATCAAGCTGAAATGCCTTAAACTTATATAATTTAAATATAATAAATCGAAAAGCTGTTCTTATTGTT
Source organism: Eledona agricola (assembly GCA_964023215.1). Classification (NCBI taxonomy): domain Eukaryota; kingdom Metazoa; phylum Arthropoda; class Insecta; order Coleoptera; family Tenebrionidae; genus Eledona; species Eledona agricola. Next base: position 25,865,298 of record OZ026857.1, on the reverse strand, counting down.
ATTTTTATAACTACTTCAACAACTTTACAATATGAAATTTTAATAAATTCTCATACATTTGAAAAATGTTTAAATATAATAATTTGAATGAGTCGACTGTATGTTTCAAGTGTTTATAACCGTTCGACGCATCCACCTACACAAAAGTTAGTTTAAGATGTAATCCCTGTAATCAGTGCACTCCCTCGTCACTTTCAATCGATGTCAATATACTTTTTTATACCGTTAACATCTTTAATATCCGCTCTTGTGCCATAAACGCCAACAAAAAAGACCACCCCGACTAGACGCGAAACTTTTCATTTAACGTCGATACATCGAGTTTAAAAGGCTCGAAACTTTCTCGATTACATATTTATTGCTTTTTGAGTCTTTCCCGCATGTAACCATTTGAGTGGATGTGAAATATACGACGTGGTCAGTTATTATTGGAATGAAATCCACGCCTCTACTACGGGAGATTGTTTAAGGAGGGTTAAGCCGCAACGGTCGTTAGTTACCGGCGCCGGAATCCGTGACGTTTTACATTAGGACGCCGCATTCGGCTCCGGATAGACGGTGAGGTTTCCGGAAACAGATGCGACTCGTTTGGAATTTTATTTCGGTTACTCTGGCCGATACATCATCGGAAGGTTTGAGGCTGGGCGAAGCCGCAGTTCGGATACCAATAATAAACACGGACGAGGAGATATCGAGGATTCAATTTGGGTCCGGATATCGAGCAAAAGCGGACGTGCGAACCTTTATTGGGAAATTAGAGGATCAAGACTGATATGTAGTCGCCCGGCGCATTCGCCATTTTCACAAAAATCTAATAAATTTGGGATGTTTCAGATCCTAGAGGCGATGACACGAAACCACTTACTGAGATGGAGAGAAGTGCACCGAAATTTTTAACGAAATGCGTTCCGACTAGATTTAAAAGATTAGCAATGCAATTTAAAATAAATAGGTCGACAGATCATTTTCATTTAAAACAAGACATATTGTGTGTTGCACAAAAAAGAACGAGTTAAATTATGTACACACTAAGCTGATTGGTGGCTTAAATACTTCTAAATCCTACATAAAATATATTAATGTTGAGACAATTTAACCAAGGGGAGAAACTCATTAAATATAACTTAAACATTAGCATAATTTAATTATTATACTTAAGCATAAAATAGATAAACAGTTCCTCGGCGCATCTTATTAAAATAAGTAGAAAAGTTGCTCAATTCTGTAGAGCAGGAATGCATTTTTATTAGAATTAAAAGCGACAAATTAAAAAATTAGAGGAAAAAAGTAAGATAAATGATCTCCGTCGCAAACAGCGTCTTCATTAAGAAAACGGTTTATGTATATTTTACAACCTGAGAGGAAAACATGATCTCCTTTATTAAAATGGATCAACACTTTAAAATATTTAAGTTCTACACAAATGTATAACAATTTATGTTAAATTACTAGAAAAATAAAAGAGCTTTAAATAACTAAAATGAAGGTTAATTATTTTGTTATTTTATAACCCACAAGAATAAGAAGTCTATTAAAGTCAGTTGCTGCCAAAGCAATGAATAAATGCTATTTGGTTCTGTTTTTATTGCGTATTACATAAATTGAGAAAGACGTTTAAAAATAAATTATTAGATGAACAATTAATCTCCCAATGCCCTTACAACCTTGAATAGCACCCCGAAACTTTTTCCTGTTCCCTCAGGTAAAGAATAAAAAGCGAAGTCAGCTTTTTGTAACATCTGAAGAAGCTGTTGAAGCTTAAAATTCATATGTCTAGGATGTTTCAACAATGATTTGAATGAATGCAAAATTAGAATATTAACAACAAACTTTTTTTTAAACTTACTAATTTGATCAGTTTATTTCTCGAAATTTTTCAGCAATTACCTAAATATGTGGTGGTAAATATACAAAATTTATGGCACGATATATTCTTATTAACCCTTAAATGTGCATACCTTTATCGAAAAATTAAACGATAACGATGATTTACAAGCGATAGGTAACTCACACGTTAAATAAAGGTTTATTCATATTAAAATTATTTTAGTATTTTCGTTTAAAAAATTCCTTTGCCTTCAAACCGTTGGACATATATAGAACTTTATCTCTTTTAAAATAATGAAATGATAGTGTACAAATACACCGAAACCCTATAGCGAAGCACTTTTAGTAAAATTCAAATAGTCAACGCTTTATCGAGACATTATTGAATAAAGATGATATATGATCGCCTGGCGCCTCCACTATTTCCACAACAATTCTATAAATTGTAGAACCGGGACATGTCAAATTCGAAGCCCTACAATAAAATGGATGTAAATGTATTTCAACCCTTAACACCGTGCACCGCTGTTAGAATTGAAACACATCAACTACACGAAATGTCAAAATCATGCAAGATGAATTATGGCCCGCCCTATCCTCTACCACTGAACTGAATAAACTGATTATTAAAGGAATAATTACGTTTATCGTTAATCGAAAAACAAAAACAATAAACTGGGTGTAATAATTTTAACCATATTCTAAAACTGAATTTTCAAATGTATTTTTGTCGGAAATTATTCATTTTCGGCCAAAACTTTATTAGACGAATCGGCGTCTTTTTATGACCTATTTAGGGTTAAAATGTTTAGTGGATTTAATTACACCTAACGAATAAGCAAAGTAAAGTTACATTACACGAGGTGAAAATCATCAGAAAGATCAAATTGAAGTTGTCACTAGAAGGATCTAGAATTTTCATAAAAAGAACTGCCGTATACAAAAGTAAAAAACAGAAATAGTAATAATTGGAAACGCGACTACAAACAAGATTCTTGTTAAAGTATGTAAATTGTCGCTTGGTGCATTTTAATTTAAAAAATATCAATACATTTTAAATATATTCAGAAAATTAACGGGACAGAGAAAGTTATTTAGACGAAAAACACAAATAAGTTGTAAACACTTAACCCGATATTATTTTAAAACCGATTAAAATTTTAGCCCGGCGCATCCACCATTTTCGCTTAACCTGAAAGCAAAGCTATTAAACTTGAACGTAATGTAAGTAATATATTCTGATTAAAACTAAAAGACCCAACTCTTATTAAGAAACCGGATAATAAAGGAAGACGTATGATCCCTGAGAGAATGTACACAAAAAATTCTATAAATGTCGAAAGCTGAGAACGGAAGACACGAAACCACGGTATTAAAATGGATGTAAATGCATCTAAATCCTTAACACGATGCATTCTTATTAAAATTCAAGCACAGCTTTACATGAACGAGCGCTACGAGGGCGCCGTTCACAACACAAATTATCCGATTCCGCACGACAACAATTCTTGGGCTCCCGGGAAAGATTAATTCAGACTCGAAGCCTTTTGTGCCATTTTGGGTATTCACATGAAGCACCTATTAGTTTCTGCGTAAAATTCGGCGCAATTTATGGTGCGCCAGGAATCTCTCTTGCCTCTTCGCTAATCATTGTGTTCCGAAACAAAACTGATTTATATTTTTATCTTTTAGCTCGAAGTTTGCCGGGAGTATCATTTATATTTGAAACTTGGCGTCGGTTTCTGCATAATGCCCTCTCACATTTTCACCAAACCGCAAAGTCGAGTCTCGGCGGCTTGAACTTGTTGGCTAAATATTTTAAATCGTCCTTTGTTCGCAGACAGTCAGTGCGCTTTAACTAATCATCCACCGACCCCAAGACCGAGTCGGGAACACCAGTTTTCCGACCTTTCGTGATTGAATGCGAACTTTTCACAAATCGAATAATTCTATCCACACCCTCGATCTAATGCGTGATTTTCTAGGATTCACCTCATTTCGATTTGTAAACTTGCGAACTCGAAAGGAATACCCGCACTGTTAAAATATTGAATTTCTATAAAACACTCTTAACCAATTTTACGAATTCTTCTCTTTCACAAACTAAAAATCTCGACTGGAATTTATAACCCGCCGCTCGACTCTAATAATATTACGTCGACGGTAAACGTAAATTTTTTGTGGCAGTTCGCTGGAAACACAACAATCTCGTTTTAGAAAACACGTGACGGATAGAAGTTAGCAATAAAAGGACCCACAAAATTGGTTCTCCTTCGAAACAAAAAAACAACTGCCAAAATCGGTTCACTTTACGCGATTAGGGGCGATTGAGATTGGTTTCATGGATTAGCGCAGGACGTTGTAGATTCTCATCGAATTCAGGTCAGCGGAAACACAGTTGCGTGCAGGCGTTTTGTGTGTTTTGATTCGAAACACGGAAACACTAAAAATTATCATTGCACACTTTTTGCTAATGTTTCAAGCATTTACTACTCTGCACTTGCTTTCGTTTTATTTTTACAATATACCATTAACGGCATTCTTCACTAGTTATCACAATTCTCGGCTTCTCATTCACGCACTCAGGTATTATTCCAATTCCAATATTAAACTCCATTTAAGAGTTCACCATCCTGGAATTTTAGTCGTCTTTATTTTATATACGTTCAAAATATATAAAATTTTAGCATAAATGTGTACAAACGCTAAAAATGTGAAAACAATATTACACTCTAATATTTTTTCAAATTTTATATTTATGTCTTTTGTAGAGTCGCTATTTACCTATCAAAATACGTTATTTTGTGATTAACAAAGCCTTATTTAAAAAATCTAACACACGGCAGTCCTTGACCTGAGTCAATACTACAAAAAAATGAAAACAACTCGTGTCATAGTTATTTGAAGATATGTATAAAATAAATGTTGTTCCGTCACTTGTCAGTGATATATTTTGTTTTTTTTTTCCCTAAAAATTCCGATTTTTGACAAATGCTCTTTTTGAAAGAATCCCTTCAAATAACAGAACTAAGTGTTAATTTGTACTTCAAGTTATTATAACGAAAGTTGACAGTTTACGAAAAATTATAAAGTTTGGTGTTGAAATATGTATGTATATATTTAAATTATTTGAAAGAATCTATTTATGCAGGGTCCCTTGGCTTCACAGTTCACAATCCTGGAATTTTCAGTCTTTATGAACGTTCCAAATACATAAGATTTGAGCAAAAATACAAACGATAAATATGTAAAAAAATATATGAAATAGATTCGATCTTTATGCACGACTCTGGTGTAATATTTTTGGAATTAATAATTTTGTATTTGTATTTTGTGCAGTTGCTGTTTACCTATAAAAATACGTTATTTTTCAAATTAATTTTCTAACGCTAACAAAACATTATTTAAAAAATCGAACACACGACAGTCCTGGTCATGAATTGGTGTTCGAACAAACTTTCGGTTTCTAGTTTCGATAAAAAAACTGGTTTCGGCCTAATTTCGGTTTCTGCTGTCATCCGGTCGAAACTGCATTCGGGAGGTTTTGCAAAGCTCTTTTTATTTTGATACATTCGATTGAAGGATTATTTACATCAAAAATATTTATTTAGTTGTTGTATGTGGTAGGTAGGTACTTATTAATTTGAATTTTATTGTAGTTTGTTAACAAGAGTACCATACAAAATGACCAAAGTTTAGAAAAAATAATTTCGTTGTTAAGATGAAAGAGTGTTTTTTTTGTGTAATTTTCTTTTGTAGCTTTTATTTTATTTTATAATATTAAAAAATGTATATTTATTTGTGCTTTTTTAAATAAGGGGGGTAATAATATGATATGATAAATTAAAGATTACTTAAAATATCAGAGGCTGAATCATTAATATGTGATTGTTTAAACATTTAATAATAAAAACTGATTATGATGATAATTTTTATTTTGTTTTTCCCACGAAAACATGAAATTTCGGTTTCGGCCGAAACTGAGACTGAAGCCGAAATTCGATTTCGGTTTCGGCCGTAAAAACTAGTTTCGGTCGGACACTTATCCTGAATCTGTAGTCCAGTCAAAAAATTAAAACAACAAAAAAATTTGAAAATAATTCAAAATAACACCGTTTTCATCAGCATTGTTGTTTGAAAAAACCTTGTTGGAGAAAACGTTTTTTCTTATCAGAAGTGACAAGCTGTCAAATTGCAGGCACATTTTTACGCAGAATGCAACGATCTCGTCAAATTTTATTTCAGGCTGTTTATTTTGCAGATGGCGATAGCAGTTTGTTACAAAAAAATTATTCATACTAGACCCTATAAAAATATTATACACTGGCGAGCATAATGTTCTTATTGTGTCATTTGACTATTTTTTCCTGGGTTTTCAAGAAATGCTTGTAAGACAACTAAAGATAAATGTAGAAAAAAATTTAAGTTTGAAAATCAAAGTACTGAGAAAGAAGTACTGTGGAAGAAATACTTTATAAAATATTTAACTATCCACAATGCAGAGTTTTTCACTTTTAGACGTAAGACATTGATCATCATCAGCAGCATCATTTTTACTGCAGCTCAATTGCCCACATTTTCCAAAGACGTTCCTATTTCGTCTTGCTTCGAATGAATGATGAAAAATGGGATGATCTGAATTCTTTCAATGCTACTTGTTTTTTTTTCACTTTTATTACACTCAAGACAAGATTGAGCTTTAGGTGCTGTTTTAATTCGCGCAAATGAATCAACACACCTGGATAGAGATATTTTCAATTTGAGGCACAAATTACATAAAAACAGTGCTGGTCACCCGCGCCTCCGCCTCCCCAAATCTGCATAAGCCCGTCTCATCAATCACGCCCCGGAAACTGTGTGCGGTGATATGCAAAACGGCTCGTCTTAAATCCCCGCGTTGCGGGAGGTGCTAATGTGGCACATTGTGGCATCGCACACGACGCCGTTCAATAGGAAGCGAGTTTAATGTTTCCACGAATCCATTGTTCAAGGGCTGCGCTGGCAAATGACGAGCTACGCGGCATCGCTTCTCCTGCTGTCGCTGCTGGCCGTAGCCGAAGGCGGTGCGACCGCCACCAAGTGCAAAACGTCGGAATTCGCCTGCAACAACGGCCGATGCATCCCCCTCAACCGCTATTGCAACATCCTAGACGACTGTGGGGATTCCTCCGACGAGCCCAAATATTGCACCCGTGAGTACGGTCCAGAAATAAACAAACTAGCCTTTGAAATATATATTTATTAGCGCCCCATACAATTGATACAAAAAAGTTTAATAATTCCGGGCTTCCCCCTCACGCAAACCCAGTATCATCATCAATTTCAAGACTCGCATTACGGGCTCATCCCCTGTCTGTGAGCTCTATGACGGCCAAGATATACGTAGTAATCCCCATCATCTTTCGATTTGATGCTCTCAATTACATTAAAGAAGTCTCATTACGTAAAATAAAAGTTCTAGTCGTAGTATTAATTTTTCGAAATTCGCAAGTATAAATGTGGTAAAAAGAGTAAATAAAAAAATTACTTATTACAAGTATATTAATAAATTTCGGTATTTTTGCTTGTATTATTCTTTGCTTTGTCATCATCGTTTTTATTTAGCTCTTAGTCTTCCAAAGGAACTGCAGACGTACTCAGTACTACTAGATGTATTCCCCCGGAAGAATAATTCTAATTCTTGCTTTAAGACATTTGGGTAAATACAAGAAGAGGGCAGTCGAAAGTTCCAACGCTCTCAGTTGATTGTCGTCTTTGCTTTCCCTATAAATCTGCAGTTTTATCGGTCGAGTAAAACTCTGGTCAGGTCGAGAACAGGGACACCCGCCCTATGATTTACGACTGTCAGGCGCCCGAAGCCATTTCTTCATCATCCTCCCATTCGAAAAGAAAAACAACAAACTTGTCGGCCGCGATCGATGAAGCACACTCGCTGATTTCAGGTTGTAATCGCACTTACTTTGGCGAGACTGGCAAAACGTACGACTTGGAACTGCACCGACCTAAAGAGGACAGGGTTCCGTTCATCTGTCATCTTACGTTCAGTGCCGCAGATGGGGACTACGGCGACCTCGTCCAAGTAGGTATCGTCTGCTAATAATTTTTTTTCTTCTTTGAAACATTAATTAAGCACGCGGGCCGGGATTTAATGCAGCGGAATTTAATCAGAGAGTACGGTCGGCTCTGGATGCGCAGGTGTTTCAGGGCTCGGATTAGATCAAGTAAAGCTTTTTAATCGAATCATCTCACAGACTATTGCCGTAAATTTGATGGCTTTTAATTCGCTCTTGTTCCGCACAACAGACTCATATTTGCCTCTCTGTACTGTGCACGGCTTGTTAATAATTCAGGGCTGGGTAATTACACACCCTGTGAAATACGCCACGCTGTTTAGTTTATGTGCTTGTGCGCGGCATATCAAGTCTCGATTAGTGAGACACGGAGCCGCTCCGCACGTTCCTCTCGAAAATTTTGTTTCGTTTTTCTCATTTCCCCAACGAATAGTGTGTATTGTATTCGTGGCATGTACCAAGTGTGGCGCGAATTTGAACACTGTAGCTTTAACTCAAAAAGTTTCGAAAGAAAATACGCTTTCAAGCAACGATGTGACTGATTATCCTCAACCGCATAAAGTGCTTTGCAAAAAACTTCAATATTTGTATTTTCTTTCAATCTCTTTATAATTATTTGTCAAAGGTGTTTTTTGTCAGTACGCCATATCTCCCATAATACTTCATCAAAATCAAGGATTTAGCCATCATTTTCAAGATTACCTTCACTGCTAATGACGAAAAATAAACTAACAATTCAAAATTAATGTTTCTTTTAAAAAAATCCTTAAAAAACCCTATTTTTGAAATAGCGCCATCTATTGACAATCTGTTTTACTAATATCTTCCACCCCCCAGCGGTAAAACAGACATGATGCGAATTATTCGCACAAGTCAACTAGTAATACGTATTTTAATGCGGAATTTTAATAATGACAATGAAAATTATAATAGGAGTCCACTTTTCAAAAATTGAATACACTTGCATAACTCATTACTTTCATTTCTAGATACGAGTATGAGCGTGGCAGTCTTTAGAATTTCTATAATATTACGCTTCGCACCACTCAAATCTAGGTCTTTTAGCATCACCGAATATTGCATTTTTTTAGTAAGCTTCGATCTGGTTGGTCACGGTTTAGTTCAACTTCATTGTTACAGATTTTATTTTGGTACATACAAAACATAATAAAAAAAATATAGGTCATATCATCGTCAAATTTTTATAAAATTTTTATAATCTGACAGGATTAGAACAATTTCCTTGCAGTTCTACAATATATCAGAATGATATTGATTATGGCAGACGATCGGCTCTGGATGCTCAATTCTCCCCCGACAAATTGAAGTAAATAGTTTGTGCTAATCTTGTGAATTCCGCTCGTTATCTTATTGATATCTCCGGAATTGTAATTCATTAATATGCATGAGTCCGGGCAAAGTTTCGTTATGACAGCGTTGTGCTCACTTTGCTGTGCTCAGGTAAAATCCACATGGCACTTTTTTAGACAGAGATATTAGATTAGAGATTCCGACATGTCCATGTGCGTTTTTGCATCGTTTAAATGCAGGAAAGCGCGATTAAAATGCTCTGAAAGTGCCGCATTACTTGCATCCCAACACAAGCGATTGTGTTTGTTTAAATAAAATAAATGAAAAGTAACCGATATCGACGGGCGTCGACGGGCCTCCGAAAGCTTCAATGGAGTCGTTCGTCGGAAAAGCCGACAAGAAGTGCACCGCCGAGATTCAAAAAAAATAATAAAAACCAAGCGACGCTCGCTATCTTCCGGGGAAATGCGAGAACGTTTCCTTTGTGCACGTTTGATGAAATATTAAGATTGATGCGGAGACGAAACGTTTTCTGTTACAGCTAACGTTCGACAGCTTCACGTTGGGTCGATTCGTGTCTTTCACTTCTGACGGTTGTCCAGACGGTGCCTTACAAATTGCGGAATCGGGGCGACCCCAGGTGGGAGGGTCGTGGTGCGGGTCGTCTTGGGGTCCAGCGATTTACTACAGCGAAACCAAGAGCGTTACCGTTTACGTTAACCTCATTCGCCTTTCCAAGGATCAGAATGGGTACAATTTCGACTACCGGATGGAGTACAAATTCTTGCGGAAGAAGATAGCGACGGTTCGCTATGGAGGAGGTGAGCGAGAAAAGCAATGCTACCTGCATCGTTGTGGTATTTCGCGTAATTTACTCCCCTCGTTGGGGCGACGATGATCGATGATTGCGTGAAAAGATCCCGTTTTAAAAATCGTCCTTTCATTGATAAATCAACAATATCGCGAAACCTCATTTCCCATTCACAGTTCCCCCTCGATTACGTTGGCCAACAAATTTTGACTTCTTGCCATAAAATGATTAATGCTCATTTCCATCACAAAGGTGGCATCCACCGCCGATTTGCGGCTTGTTGACGTACAAACAATGCGAAAAGAGCGCGAGCCTGATAATTTTAGAACCAGTGTGTTCAAAATTGCCAAATTCAGTTTTTTTATTGTTTTTGCAAACATGTTTGCAATATCCATTAAGGGGATTATTCCAAGGGAATCTCGGACGGATATATATTATTGGGTTTTTGTCGAGAAAATGTGGATAATCCATAAAAGTTTCTGAAAAAAATATCTAGTAGAGTTTCTCAAATTGAAGCAGGTTAATCAAAAACATTATAAGTTCGTTGGAAAATAACACATAATCATTATTTTCAAGTACAAGGTTAATTACAAGTTACTGGTAAAGAATTCTGGTATTTTGTTGTCTGGATACCAAAAGTACTTATTATGGAAAGGTTGCTTGTGATGATAATTTTTTTAATAGGAATATGAAGGAAACATTTAACACCTGTGAAGTTAGAATATAAACCGTTTTTTTAGTAGTATAATAGTAATTTTTTCTAATTTTCGAATTGGACAAGTTTGCCTGCTTTTTGTGTTTTAAAATTTATCCTGATCTCTATAGTTATTTGTATTATAATAATATTTAGTGCCCGACCGAACTTTTGGTTTCAGTTTGGGTTTCGGCAAAAAAACTGGTTTCGGCTGTCATCCGGCCATCGGGAGGTTTTGTGAAGCTCTTTTTATTTTGATACATTTGATTGAAATATTATTTGCATCAAAAATATTTATTATGTTGTTGCATTTGGTGGTTATTAATTTTATTGTAGTTCGTTAACAAGAGAACCATACAAAATTACCAAATTTAAGAAGAAATAATTTTTTCGGCCTCCGTCTCAAACTAGTTATTTTGCAATTGTCCTAATCGTCTTGAAAAGGATCATTTATCTCTCTAGGCAAAAAAATTGAAAGCAGGGATTTTCAATATAGGCTTTTACGTTGACGGCGCCGACTTTTCGGGTAATAAATTCTGAATTACATTTTCTGCTACTTTTTGGATATCGTGCATTAGGTACCGCCAGCAGGAGGCGATAAATAAATCCCCTAACCGAAATTATTTTAACAATTTTTTATATTAAAATCTTTTGTCGGCCGAAGAAGTTTTGTTTATCACACGGCCAGAAACTGTCATTTTGACAGTGCAAGCACTTGCAAAAGACAGTTTCTGGCCTTGTAATAAAAATAACTATCGTCCTTAATATAATTTTTTTTTTTGGTTTTGTGTACCTATCAACATAATTTATTAGGTAAATTCTTTTTACTAAAAAGTATAAAAGTAGTTTCGTTTTGTTGCTTTTATTTTATTTCATAATATTAAAAAAAGGTATATTTATTTGTGCTTTGTGAAATAAAGGGGGTAATAATATATGATAAGTTAATGATTAGTTAAAATATCAGAGGCTGAATGATTAATATGTGAATGATATAAAAAAATAAACTGAACATGATAATTTTTACTTTATTATTTCCCACGAAACATGAAATTTCGGTTTCGGCTGAAACTGAAGTCAAAATTCGGTTTTGGTTCCGGCCCTAAAAACTAGTTTCGGTCGGACACTAATAATATTTATTGTATTTTGTTTAAAAACTTATTATTACCTGTTTTTAATTTTGTTGTTAATTACCCATTTGTTGTTAAAGTACCCATTATTTTTGTTTTTAATAATAAAGCTAGTTTATTTTAAATCATTTTAAATCTTTTTCTGTATTTCAAAATTACACATTATGTCATTGTGACTATTTGAAATACACACGGCTTGGAAATATAAGCCAAGCAATAGCGCAACTCATAAAAAAACATAAAATTATCAATACAGTTAACCATTTCAAATGTATTAGGAAAGTGAACTTGAGCAACGGATCAGCCGCGGTTTTGCATAAAAAATTTCTTACGCCACAAAAATTTAGACAAATGAAAATGGGACATGCAGAAATCTGGACAGCATGTAGGAATACCCTTAATGTTTTTTTATGTAATTGTCTGAAACATTCAAACAATTCCTCTATTCCTTCGGATTGAATGAAATTTGGTCTCAAATTGTTCAAAAGTTATTAAACAATATTTTTGTGACATTTCGTCCAAAGTGTTTGTTACTGATGTCCTTTCTCTGCGTTCTATTCTGTTCTCAGCACACTTATCCGTTTTATTTTTAGCTTTAGATATATATTTTTTAATTTATTCATTATTGTTTTTCTTCTTCAACCATTTTATTTTTTATTTTACAAAATACAGAGGTCAGGTATGTGATATATGAATCTGCAGGTGGTCCCTTCCTGAACACGACGCCGCCCTCGACGCAACCCGAGCCCGAGTACTACTTGGGCGACTTAATAACGGGAACATATTGTTCTCGAATTTTCAGCGACTGTGATAGGAAGCACTGCCGTCTCCAGTCTCCCAACTTTCCGGGAATTTACCCGCGCAATTTGACCTGTTACTACGCTGTACGTCAACACGAAATACCGCCGGGTAAACACGCCCTCATCATCGTACGACAACACAAGGGTCAGTTGGTCTCCATCAGGAGTCAGGCTGCTCTTTATGGCACCGCCAGTACTCGAGAACTCAAAGTGTGGAACGACTGCGACGACGTCCAAGATTACGTTACCATCTACGACGGGTACACCACCCGCGATCCCGTCATCCTTAAATTCTGCGGCGGTGGCGAGGCTGTTCCGGAAGCCGTGTCCAGTGGCCACGAGCTTCTGGTCGAGTTCTCTACATCTCCATACGGAACGTTCCTCTATCCCGCACCTTCGCAGTCCTTGCACGGGTTTCAGTTGGAAGTCGAAGTGAAATTCATCGACCAGCAATCGCCCTCGTATGTTAAGACCAAACGTCAGTGCGAGTTCTCGTTGCGCGGAACTAATAAAGGCGTTTTGGAGAGTCCCCTGCATTCTCTACCTGCCAACACCACGTGCTTATATCATCTCCAAGGGGTCGATACGTCGGTTTCCCCTTCGCCGGTTCCTTTCCGACCCTTATCCCCACGTTATCCCGACTGGAGGCACGCGGGGATGATTCTGCCCCCTCCCCGATACCGCGTCTGGCTTTCTATTGTCAAATTCCATGCGACCGGCTCCAAAGATCCTCTTAGACCCGACCAAGAATTGTGCAGGAGCTATCTGAACGTGTGGGACGGCCAGATATGGTCGCCGTCCAATTGCAACGATTTGAATTGGTGAGACTTAACCCGCGCCGAAACGAACGAAAATTCGGTCGGATTCTTCGTTTCAGCGGGGGCCGAGATAAATCGAGGGGACCCTCCCGTACGGGATCCTCCGGGAAACGTAAAAACGTGACGCTCCTGGCGCGATACTGTCGGGAACACGTCCCCAGGAGCTGCGACCATTCGTTGTTAGGTAATGCCACGCGATTCCCAAGACCTTGTTCGCTCTCGGAGAGCTTCCTCACCTCCGGAGACAGCCTCACTCTCGAATTGCGCCTGGCCGATTCCACGGCGCTCAGGTGAGACCCGTCCAGGTTGATTTTTTCCCAATGCTTACCAATTTGCAGGCCGGTGCGATTCCGCGCACTTTACGAATTCGTAGATCTGCATCTGGACGGCGAGCCCTACGGCTCGGGTCCCTGCTCCCGCAAATTTACCATGCAAAACCAGGACAATCCCCAGAAGTTCAAGTCGCCAAGAGACATATTTCTGTACGGCCGGGGCGGTGCCAAGAACATAAGGTATGAAGCGAGTTTTCCGCGATAAATCATCTGCAAGCGACAGTTGGTTTTCCAGTTGCGTCTATCGTTTCGAGGTGCAAAAAAACGAAAGGATCAAGCTGACGATGACGCAACTGACGATTAAGAAACGCGACTGCAAGACAATGATGAGCAAAGACACCGATCGGCTGGAGTGTGTGGGAAACACGACGGCGACGGTTCGGATGTTTGAGGTTCCGTGGACGGACGTTCCCGGTGTTCCCAGAGACTGCCTGTGTTCGGTCGAGAAGGACAAAGTGATGCCCTTCACCTACGTCTCGACGTCGAACGTGGTCGAGTTGCGTTTCGACGTCACCGGAATGAACGCCTCCGACGACTTCACCACGTTATCTTTCGAGGGAACGTGGAAGGTGATACAGACTCCCGTGTGCTCGAACGATTTAAGGATGCGTGGCCCGAGCGGAGAACTAGCTTTCAGCTATCCCAACAAATCACCGAAAGAGGTAAGATTCTTTTCGTTCGGTTCCAAACGAGTGCAGTTGAGGAAAGCACTCCAACTTCTCAATTAAGCTTCGCCCAAGTTTTTTATCGCCGACAAACCGCGAACAATGAATTATGTCTCTCTGCTTGCTTGATACTCGCAATAACACACAAATACAATGCACACTTAAAGTCATATTCACATAAGTTTACTTTAACAAAATGTCAACTTGAGCACATTTATCAATTAAATATGGTATTCACGTGAAGCGGACAAAGAAAAAATGTACAACCTGAAATTCGTTCATTTTCGGGATAATTGTACCAGAAAGCATGAATGTAATTCCACATTTTTTTTTATATGAGACTTGTAAAAATTTGTGAAATATGTATGTATAAGGTTCAGCTTTTTTGCACAGATGTATAACAAAATATTTAAAATGGTGTTTTATTCAGAAAATTTACCATTATTTTTAGTTACGGGATCAGATTCGAGAATTGAGAATTTTACGAGCTATTCAACAACCCGCATTACGTGGGTCTCCTTGCCACGGTAACCGAGATAAAAATGTTGAAAAATGGTCGACTGCTTTTCAAAAATTATTAAATCCGGGACCGTTTGAGATAGAAGGATGGGAAAAACTCGATTGTGTAGACAAAACCAGTAAGAACCTTTACTGTGTCTATTAAATATTCGACGACCAATCGTATAAATAGAAAAAATAATTTCTCAAATCTGGAAAAATTTAAAGTGCCAAAACTATATTTTTTCGATTTTTTTTTAAATTGTTGTTTTTGTTTCAGCGCAAATAGTAGGCCATGAGAAAACGATGAAATCAATCTATCGACAATTCTGTCACTTGTCAGATTCGTAAATTGTTGAATCTGTGAGGAAATCAAGACAAAATACCATATTATACAAATAAAGTTGTTTTTGATTTGTTTATTATGCATCGTAACTGTCAACAGAATAATACAAAGAACATGTCATGAATTTAACTATAAATATCCTGATTAACCTACGATGAACAATCAAAAATTTACTGAACAAAAAAAGTGAAAAATGTCACAAAACTAAGTGCCCACAATTTTGATTCATACACTCTAAATCCCTATTTTGCACAGATGAGGTTGCTCTTCGTTGAAAGCATTATTAATTTGTAGCTCTTCTTTCGAATAGTAAACAGTTTCCTTAATACGACCCCACAAATCGACACTTATTTTTGTTGTTCACTTCCGGTTTTCTACACGTAAAAATATTTCAAATTTAGAATTTGATTCCATAATTTAAAATAATGGTAATTTTTTTATATAAACACCATTTTTTTATAACTTGCGTTCAAAAATAAAACGAGACTGCGTTGGCCATGGAATTTATCGGCTATCCAGTATAGAAACCATACAAAACATAAACATAGATTTGACAAATGTGAAGATCTGTCAGTTTAAAATTTACCATCGAAATAAAACGGCCCAAACGCTAGGACAGTTTAATTTTATTTTTAATGAGCATTTTTAATAATCATTGGTTTTTAAACCTTCGAATCCAAGCAAATCCGAACCTTTTTTTTTCTAATGTATATTGTGTAATTTATAACTCACTAGTGGTCAACGTTCGTGTTTAACTATGTATTCAACGATTGGTAGGTCACAAACATATTATTATTATTATTATTACTTAAATAATGAGGAAAAAAAATTTGGTACTTTAAATAAAATGTAAACATGTAAAAAAAATTAATGTAAACCCTTAATGAAAGACAATCCGTAATTAAACTCCAAAAACAAACAACATTTATCGCAATTGCTTTCGATTTTTTGCCGTAACTCGTCTACATTTTTTGGCCTACAAAAATAATAAACCTTCGAACCCTCGAATCCAAGCAAACCCGAACCTTTTTTTTCTAATGTATATTGTGTAATATAAGTCCCTAACGGTCGACGTCCGTGTTTAACTATATATACAACGATTTTTGAAATATTAATTGAGAATGCAGTTGCTCTTAAACTGAATTGGTAGGTCTCGAGTTGCGCATAGAGACTGATGACCCATGAAGGTTGACGGGTAACTGAGTGCTGCCAAATATTCTCAAGACATTTTTCGGTTTTGAGACTGATTCTTCTTCATCGATCTATTCACGACTTACAGTTATATCAAATTAATGACCGTCCTGGTCGTGCCGATATTCTCCTCAACAGAGGAGAAGCTGTAACAATTAATAGATTGATGTTTGGATTCACAACGATACCGGGAAATGTTTTGCACTTTTTTTTATCCCATTGCCAACAAGGAAGCTAACCTAAACATGAACAGACTCGAACTGACACTTTGAAATTTTGCTACACTAAATTGATGCATAAAGGTTTTCCATGGCCAACGCAACCTCGTTTTCTTTTTGAACACACGTTATATTGTTACATAACGTGCGTTCAAAAAAAACGAGGCTGCGTTGGCTATGGAATTTATCGGCTTTCCAGTGTAGAAACCACAAATGACAAGAACTGTCAGTCTAAAATTTTCTACCACAATAAAACGGACCAATTTTATGTAAATTGTTTATAATAAATGCCAGGACATGCGTACATCGCTCTCATAAACATAATGCTACCCTCCTTCGCGTCCATTTATTGAAATTTGTCAACAAAGAACCCAACCTAAAAACTATCTGACAGATTCAAACTGACAGTTCGAAATTTTGCTACACTAAATTGATGCACAAAGTTTTTCCATGGCCAACGCAGCCTCGTTTTTTTTTTTGAACGCATGTTATAATTATACATTGGTTAATTTGCAGAAGAGTTAACAACAAGAAAATATGTATATTTCTTCAATTTTTAGAAGTCAATAACTTGGCAAATAAGTCTCTTGTCTTACAATAGTAGTGCAATTATCCCGAAAACAACGAATTTCAGGTCAGGTTGTCACATTTTTTTCGTTGTCCGCTTTTCGTGATATGTTCATTCCTCTGCGTGGTGCGTTAATTTTTTGTACCAATATGTTATCAAGTCAGTTTGTGCCACTGATTCCATTTATCCGTTTCCCGGATTTCCAGACCAACTGCGAGAACAGCCCTCGCGTGATAATCCCGTCGCCGAATAGGTATCTCTACGTGAAGATCAGCGGCGTGATAATGAAACATTCAAGCCGTTCGGGGAGTTCCCGCAGCGTTACTCCAGTGAGATGCGGAACCTTGAATCGGATTAAAGTGCACACGGCTCTGTACTCGGCCCTCATTTGTCCCTACAGCTCGACGTCGCGCTACAACCTCGTCGAGGTCTTCTCCGAAGGATGGAGCGTCGCTAATCTCGACGGGCTCTCGGTATCTAACATGGCCCTCG
Source organism: Eledona agricola (assembly GCA_964023215.1). NCBI lineage: Eukaryota > Metazoa > Arthropoda > Insecta > Coleoptera > Tenebrionidae > Eledona > Eledona agricola. Next base: position 25,847,529 of record OZ026857.1, on the reverse strand, counting down.
ACAAAATCGAGATAGATCGCCTGGGAAAAGAGCTTCCCAGATCCATTGTCGTGGAATTTATCGGAAAGGAAGAAGCCTCTTATTCGGTCATGTGGCTAGAACTCGCCAGAAGGTGAGATTTCATCGATCAAACGATCGAGAATGTACTGCAATTTTTTGCGTGTAGCATCTTTCTTCATAAAATCCACAAAAAATCTCCCATTAAGTGGGTTCTTTTTTATAATATTTGATTTTCTAGACGCGACGTCCCGCCCAACGGAATGGGTTTGTTCCTGCTGAAGCCGGACGAGTGTCAGTACCGCTGTCCGGAATTGGACGCCTGCATCAACGCTACCGTGTGGTGCGATGGCGTCGAAGACTGTCCTTCCGGCATCGACGAAGCACTAACTCACTGCTCCATTATCCTGCAGTTGCCTCCGCTGTATCTCTTCCTCGGGGCCGTCGGCATTCTTCTCTCGAGTTTCGTGACGTGCGTGGCGGTATGGAAGACATGCCGCCGAAGACCGCGATCGATACTACAGACGCGACTCAAGAGTCTCTCGTCAGACACTGCCATCATCGACGAAAAAGGAATGATTTGCTGACACAGCGACAATTCTGTGCGCTATGTCGAGGTGGACCGCGTGACGACGGTGTGACGTTCACACGGCGACGGCGACGCGGCGCGCAGAATTGTCCGAGCGATTTTTATACACTTCGTAATTTAGAAACGGACCAAGCAAATAATTAAGCGAATTTCTTAGCGTTGTGATTCCGATAGGCGTACCTGCTAGGAGACGGGCCAAGTTTGCCAAAAGATTTGCGTTTAGTTTAATGAGCATTCGTTAAAGCGTACACTTTTGCTGGAACGGGCGTGTAAATGAGTTTGGCACTGTACCAATGCGTACAATGACTGATCACACTTTTTTTTGTACATACTTAGAAAATCAAAGTAGCGAATTCTGTAGGTTTTAAATGGCGGGCACCAGATGGCCGCCTGGAATATTTTCAGCAGAAAATAATGAAATGATGCATATCAAATATGCTGACAATGCTTACAGTTACACTGCCATAAGTGTGGCACGAACATTTTGTTGGTTTGGTCGATTTAGGGATACGATTGCCACGATTGCTTTTGACAATCGCACAAGCTAACAAAATTCATATCAACGTTTTTACACCAAGAGTTTCCTTCCGTTCGTCGTCTGTTGCGTTCAATTAGACTAAGACTAAATTTTATCCCGTAGAGTTGTTGATGATTAGAACGAGATGAATCTATTGTAGCCATTGTACATAATAGGTCCCATAAATGAAAAAAATTGAATACGTATATGGAGCTACGGTAGCACAAGTTGGTCAGGTGAACTGACAATAACTTAGCTGAATTTAAACAATAAACCTATACTAGAATGAGATTTTGTTACAATGTAAGAGGAAAAGTTTTAATGCGGCGCGTGTTGTGACTGTTAACATCTACAATATAGAGAATAAACCTATTTTAAAAAGCGCGACAAGGGCCAATTCATTTCACCCCCACAACACTGCATTTAAATTTAAATTAATTACACTTCACCCCTTTGAAGAAAAGCACGAGAGGCAGAAGTGCAAACACTCGAGGCTCGTTTACGGGCGCAACAATCGTATACATCAAACAGAAGGAGCAGGAACTGGTTTACTGGTTAGAATCAACACTAAAAATAGTTCTAGACGCGCACGCGCCTCCTGAATTCTTTAATCAAATCGAGGTTATTCATTCATTCAACCTAAACCCACGATGGCCGGCACTGTAAGTACACGTTCCCCGCGGCTTCGAACCGCTTAAAGTCTTAAATTCCCGCAGCCTACAATCCGTCCCGCCCCAGATTTCAACGCTGAAAACGACGCCGCAGCCCTGAAAGCGGCTTTCAAGGGAATCGGTTCGGATGAAGATGCGATTATCGAGATTATAACCAGACGGAGCAATGCCCAACGTCAACAGATCGCCGCCCGCTTTAAAACCATGTACGGAAAAGTAAGTCCCCGGCTTAGACTTCAAACGTCACCGCTGAGCTCCCTGTCACTTGCAGGATCTCATCAAGGAGCTAAAAAGCGAGCTTAGAGGCAATTTCGAAGATGTCATCGTCGCTCTGATGACTGAACCCACGGAATACCAAGCTAAACAACTTCACAAGGCTATAAGCGGTCTCGGAACCGACGAGCCCACCATCGTGGAGATACTCAGCATCCACAACAACGACCAAGTCGTTAAAATCGCGCAAGCTTATGAGGGCTGTAAGTTGTGTTTTTTAAACCTTTTTCATTGTTTCTACTGACGCATTTGTGTAGTGTACCAACAATCCTTGGAAAGCGACATCAAAGGTGACACCAGTGGAACCGTCAAACGTCTCCTAGTTTCGCTATCGACAGTAAGATGACATAATGTTCATGAAATAATAATCAAAACTGGAGTACCGTTAGCTAATGACACAAATTTCAGGGACATCGCGATGAATCCGAAGCAACAAACCAGGAAAACGCGTTCAAAGACGCACAAACTCTCCTCCGCGCCGGTGAACTGATCCAGGGTACCGAAGAATCGATCTTCAATGCCGTCCTGTGCCAAAGAAACCGCTCCCAACTGAGACTGATTTTTGCCGAGTACGAGAAAATAACAGGACATTCGTTTGAAGAGGCCGTCAAAAACGAATTCTCCCTCACCGCAAAAGATTCACTTTTGGCCCTCATTCACTCAATAAGGGACCGAACAAATTACCTTGCCACTCGCTTATACGACAGTATGGCAGGAATCGGAACCGACGATCGCACCCTCATCCGGATCATCGTGAGCAGGTCAGAGATCGACCTTGGAGATGTCAAACAAATATTCGAGGAGAAATACGGAAAAACTCTTGCCGAATTTGTCAGCGATGATTGCTCCGGCGATTACAAAAAGTGCCTTTTATCGGTAATCGGATGATATTCTACTAATTCATGCAATATCTGTCTTAAATTTGCAGTTTAATAAAAAGCGATAATAACGTTTTCTATAGTTTATTTCAAAGCGTGTTGACTTTTTGCGATAAGACAAATCATTTACTGCGGCTGTTTTGACGGGAGATAATTTATTGCTGGGAACGACGAAAACAAAAAGGAACATAGGAGCTTTATTTACAAAAATGAACGGTAAAAATTTACTGCGACAGCTCGGAAAATTGCTTTAATGGAATCCAGCAGGTTTTTCCTGCATTAACAAACTCGCTAAAGGACGCATGGGGATGTAAATGTCACTTAAGGATAATTGCTTCTGAAGCGAAAACAAGTCACGCAGTTTATTTTATTTTATGCCGTGGGACGTTTAAGGGTTTAAAACGCGCCTGTTAACATAACTAAGAATAATAATAATAATAATAATAATAATAATAAATGCCAATCATACATCGGAATAAAAATCGGTATATCATAACTAGTTGACTTTTTAATTAAACATGGTATTTTTTGTCACAAGAGACCACTTGTTTTATGAATATTAGTTCGGTAGTGAAAGTTTGCATATTTAAAATTATTGAAATACGTAAATCGTGAATGTCTTCATTATGCAGCAATATGTAAATTGACATAATTGATAGCTGAAGACTTTTGAGCTATTTGGATCAATCAATCAAAAAATCCTCTCATTTCTAGATAAATCCAAAACACTATTAGATCTTAGGTTACAATGTACTAAAATGTTTGAAACAAGCTTCGACGTAGATTACCCTACCGTCTTATTATTTTGAACCAAATATTATACCGCAGACAGGCATCAAGAGCCATTTATCCACTTTCATTACATTAATTAAACAATATTATTATTCCCTTGCAACTCAGTTTGCCTACAATCTCAACATTACCTCGCCAAACTAACTCGTCTGTATAATATTACAATTTGTACAGTATTTCAAAGCCAAATTAGTTAATTATCACGCATACGTTAATAATAATTAGAAAATATCTGTTCATGACACATACAGCCGAACGACGATCAAAAGGTGCTAAAGCAATTTAATGACTTTATCCTCATATTGCTTATCAATTTCGGCGACTTTTATTGGCACATACAGATAGTCGAACCCCCTAAGAATACAGATAACAAGCCCTATATAGCATTTATGGTCCAACTCATTGCGTGTAAATGAGGTGTGTCCAACATCTAAACGGTAAGTTCCATTAAAAATATGAACTTAATTAAACGAGTGGTCATGGAGACAAATCGATAATAAATATAGGTATATGTTACGGATAAAATGTTTACGCGACTGGCTATTTTAGTGGACAATGCTTTATTCGCTAAAAAAACGAGGTGTTTGGCTAGTTTATTATCCCGAGTACTATCCAATTCTTTTATGAACTAGCCAAGAAGTTTGGTTAAAGCAAGTAAATAAAATTACCAGTGTTGGTTATTTTTGTTTAATTAATGCTTTCGTTTTTTTAATTTAAATAAAATTATAAATTTTCAAGAATATATTTTTTATTTAACTGAGTGTACTCGTATACTATGCTAAAACGCCTTATTTGACAAAGGGTTCATTTTTTGCAAACAAACTTTAACATACCTAACTTATTTTAATATTTTTGTACAACATTTTATTCTGAATTCAGTAATGTAACATTCTTACATTCAAATAATTTTTAGTTCAGTATTCACAATTAAATTTTGTACATTTCAATTGAAATCGAAATGAATTTGGAAAATGCGTTTACATATTACCCAAGAAGTTGGCTATTTTGTCTTACTAGTGATGAAGTTCACACTTTATCCAAATAATTTCGGTTAGTTTATAAACTAGCCAAGTAAACACTTTAACCGTAGCATACTCGTATACATAAAATGTTAGCACTCGCATTTACGCGTACAAACAACATCATTTTATAGCCGTCCATTTGTTCACGTTGTCCTCTAAACGAACGATCAATATTGATGGACATAAAAATTGTACAAAAGGTGGACGACTTCGTATTATAAGTTGCATAGCAAGCATTCCAAGCAGAAATTCTTTATGATAATTACGGCGATGGTGTCATTGTGGAATTTTTTGTAAACAAGTAGTGCATTAATCGCATGTCGCATGGTCAAGCGAACAATTTAACAATCAACCAAGAAAAGACAATTTAAGACAATCCTGGTGAGACTTTCCCTTCGAACGTCACGTGACCGACGACCTCGTTCCGGCCCGACAACACATTCAACGATTCAACATTAGTTTGACGTTAGCGGCAACGCCAACGGTCCAAGAATCTCGAATTGAGTCATACCACGTCATTGTGAATTCTCATTAGACACCAAAACTACTGTTTATAAAGGTATGATCTCGTATTGTTCATTTGATTCGTGGCCGGCAAATGTCAGCATTGACAACTGAAATAGACGCGCAAATACCGGAATAATTGGACTAGAAATAATAGAACAACAATTCTCACAATATTGTGTGTCGGTTTCAGAGCACCATGAGTTATCCAGGATATCCACCCTACCAGCAGGTATGTTATAGTGATAAGCGCGCTGATAGAGATTTCCGCCGGTTTAACTCGTGACCTCGAATGTGATAAAAAAATAAAAAGAAATTGAATTTGAAGTGTTGGAAATACCACCACACTGAAACACCCCAAAAAAAAGGGGTGTATCGGGATGAATAGTAAGTGGCAGGAGATTGCAATTATTTAGAATGGAAAGTTCCTGTAAATGGGGTTCGGGAAACACTGACAAAGCGCGTCAGGAAACTTTATTCTTTATTTCCGAAAAAACGGTTTTTTACAATAGTAGTTCATACATAGCCATTAAAAGTACGGTTCGTTTCTTCTTTACGCCTCTTTTACAATTTCATAAATTCTACCCATTTTTTTAAATTGTACAAAAAGTCGAAACATTTTATAAATTCCATTTGCAAAATTTGAGTTTCTTGAAACAAGGAGTTACTGGAACCGCAGTTTTATTTCTTTTTACGCAAAATATATCATACTACAAACCAATATATTTACTGTTTCTCATGAAACACTTGTATGTAATTCATTGCAGCTCAATCCCACAACATTTATAGGTACAAAAAAAAAACACTTTGAAACCCAACTTCTTTTGTATCAGTGCAAGGTTTTAGAGCTAGTTTACGCGGTTTGAGTGTTGGATTTTAAGACGGTTTTTCCTGTTTTTCCTCATTCCCTGTCCTTGAATATCTCCAGTCTCTGCGACGCCAAAACTCTATTGATTTTTCTTAGGGCTCGAATTCTCCATACCCACAACAACCGAACTCGGGAGCACCCTACCCTCCGAACTCGGCTCCTTACCCCGCTCAAGGAGGCGTATTTCCACCTAGCGTTGGTTATAACTACGGTTCCCCAATGTATATGCCATCCTATCCTGGGTATCCCCCACAAGCGGGTGGAACTCCCTATCCTCCAAACACGGCTTCATACCCACAGAACTCCTCGCCCTATCCGCAAAACCCATCCTCTCATCCCCAAAACCCATCCTCCTACCCGCAAAACCCATCCCCTTATCCACAAAACCCATCCTCTTATCCTACGAACCAATCCCCGTATCCAAGTAAGACCTATCAAACATCATCCCCTTATCCCACTGGTCCCGGACAACAACACTACTCAAACGCCCCGGGTTACGGACAACAAGCAACGTCCAAGGTACAGTCTCCTGGACAGCGCATTAATGCAATCGATTGATTTTCCTATTACAGAGGTCACCGACTGTGTTCCCGGCAAATCCGTTTGACCCACGAGCCGATGCCGAGGTGCTGCGAAAAGCTATGAAAGGGTTCGGAACGGACGAAAAGGCCATCATCGGAGTACTAGCCAGACGTACCAATGCCCAACGCTTGGAAATCGAGGTCCAGTTCAAGACACTTTACGGCAAGGACCTTATTAAGGACCTGAAGAGCGAACTCACCGGCAATTTCGAGAACCTCGTGATCGCTATGATGACTCCCCTGCCTCAGTTCTACGTCAAAGAGCTGCACGACGCCCTCAGCGGTGTCGGCACCGACGAGGACGTCCTAATTGAAGTGATGTGCACTCTCAGCAACGCCCAGATCTGCACCATCCGCGAGGCTTACCAAAAAAGTACAACCTCTTTTATTTAGACGCCGTTTTCAACAGTCGTTTGCAGCTTATTACCAGGACCTGGAAAGCGACCTGAAGGGCGACACCGGCGGCCATTTTAAGCGTCTCATGGTTTCGCTATGCTCCGGTGGTCGCGACGAAAGCATGATTACTAATCAACAAGCGGCGACTGCCGACGCCCAAGCACTTCTTTCTGCTGGAGAATTACAATTCGGAACTGACGAGTCCACCTTCAACATGATTCTATGCCAACGCAACAACGCCCAGCTGCGTCTCATCTTCGACGAGTATCAACGTTTGACAGGGCACGATATTGAAAAAGCGATCAAAAATGAATTTTCTGGGGATATTGAGGACGGGTTGTTGGCCGTGGTGCGTTCCATCAAGAACCAGCCTGAATTCTTTGCCAAACGTTTGAACAAGAGCATGAAAGGAATGGGAACCAATGACCGGGACCTCATCAGGTTGGTGGTGACTAGGAGTGAAATCGACATGGGCGATATCAAGCAGGAATATGCTGCCAAGTATGGCGAGTCTCTGGCAGATGCCATTAAGGTAATTTGATTTGATTTAATTGTTTCTGTTATATAACTTGTTGTAATTGTAGAGCGATTGTTCCGGCGACTACAAGAAGTGTCTCTTGGCTTTGATTGGCGAATCGTCGTAATTGGTGTCCACTTATTGTATTTGTTCAAATGTTTCAACGTTCTATAATTAATTATTGTTGTTTTATACATATTTTTTAAACATGTTAAAGCTGTGTATTTTACTATTCAGGTAGTGTTTGACTGAACTACTCTAATATTTTCTGAAGATTTACAAGTTGTCAACATTCTATATGTATAATAAATTGATGCCCGTTTCTACTTGTTGTACTTGTAAATGTATTAGCAATTTTAAATAAATAAACTGTAGACAAGAAATAGTAGAAATTTATTGAAACCACAAAATCGGAAACCGTGTTAACCGCAAGGACTTCGTTCCATTGCCCAACTATAAATCGGCTATAGCATATAACTAGTTGAAAGTTATAGCGCCAAGTTTTCCAAGAAATATTTGGACTAATAATTTACATTTTTTCTTTTAATTTATTTCGATTTTGTACAGACTACTATATGTAACTTTCCCCTGTAAAAAGACAACGTGGAAAGAAATTTCATTCGAAAACCAAGCGGCAAAATCGGAAATTTGACACGGTTTGGCCTCGACCACGTGACAATGCCGTAGACGAGGCGTGGCATGGACATCTGTTGACTGTTGAATGTGCTCCTGTCAACACATGACAGTAAATTAATAATTATTTTCGGCGTGACAATTTGTGTTTGTAATTAATCCCCAATTTCCGTAAGTTTAATGCATTTTATTCAATCGATAATTTTTTTTTTTTTAATTATAAACCAATATTGTTGTCAGTGGCAATTAAACAAAATTCCACAAGGTCCTATTTTTGGATAAAAGCAATGGGAAATCCCTCAACTGTCACATTTCCTTGACTTAGTTGTAATGGTGATATGACTCACCGATTGTTCTTTTCTCATTAGGCTATATGCATTAGCGCTGTCACGCATTTACCTGTTGGTGTCGACGTTTGCACTGTTTAGTCAAGTGAAATATTTCTTTTGAAAAAGTGAGTAGAAATTAATATCTAACTAGAAGTAAAAAATGAAACATAAACTTTTTCGGGGAATGATTACATCATTTCTATAAATTACAGACATTACATTTTTAAATAGTTTTCAAAAATGGGCCATGAAATAGACTAAAATTGATTACTGTTTACATTTTCATTAGTTTATAATTTTTTACCTAAATATTCTCGTTTTCGTTTTCTATTTACAAAGGAAACAAAATGTTTCGAAATAAACACTTCGTTATTGACGCACCAGATTTATATGGCAATATGGATCCGTAGAATTTTGATAAGCTTTTAATAATTTGATAAGGCACCGGAAACGGATGAAAAACATATGTAATTTTTTACGTAATTATTTTCCATCGTTTTATATTTACCGAAGAAACAAAATATTTAGAAATTATAATATTCGTCACTATTTACGCCTCATATTTATATGGCAACGTGGATACGTAGATTTTTGCTAATTTTTAAATAGTTTGATAAAGTACTTGAAACGAATGAAATAGATTAGATATGTAATATTTTATCAAATAAAACAATTTTCTTGTTTGCAGAACAAAATGAGCGGCTATCCTTATCCCCAGGTGAGTTTACTTAACAAATTAGAAAAAATATTTTCACAGCGATTGCATTGCAAATAACCCATATAACCGTAAAATTCAAGGTTTTGCCCAATTATGTTTTCATTTGTTAGGGCCCCAATAATAGTTCTTATCCAAAGCAACCGGGAGCTCCTTACCCACCAAATGCCGCCCCATATCCCCCCCAAAGTGGTGTGTTTGCTCCTAGTCTAGGATTCAGTGTTGGTTCACCCATGTATATGCCTCAACCATACGCTGACATGGGCTATCCGTCTTCGGCGAGTGGAGCTTCGTTCAATCATCGTGCCTCACCCTATCCCCCACAAAATTCAACCTACCCTAGCGCTAGTTCATCGTCACCATATCCTAGTAGTCAATCCTCTCCTTACCCTAGCACTCATACGCCATCGTCACTATACCCTAACACTAATTCATCGTTACCCAATCCTGGTACACAATCCTATCCTTACCCTAGCGCCCAGACGTCATCAAAGCCTTATTCCAACCCACAATCTGTCTATCCTAACTCATCTCCATACCCCAGCTCACAACCATCGTCATACCCAACCTCCCGACCATCATATCCTGGCGCTTACCCAAGATCCGGTACATCTAACCCGTCGCCGAAGATTAAGGTACTACTAACCCTTTCCTAGAGAAACTGAACGAATTCCAATTTTCAGTATTCACCGACCGTTGTCCCCGTCCACCCGTTTAACCCCCGCACCGATGCCGAAATCCTAAGAAAAGCTATGAAAGGTTTCGGTACTGACGAAAAAGCCATCATCGATGTCTTAACGCGCCGCTCCAACTCCCAACGCCTGGAAATCGCGATCCAGTTCAAAACCCTCTTCGGCAAAGATCTTATAAAGGATCTGAAAAGTGAACTGAGCGGTAACTTCGAGAACACCATCGTGGCCTTAATGACACCGCTACCCCAGTTTTATGCCAAGGAACTCCACGACGCTATTTCCGGATTAGGTACAGATGAAACTGTTCTGATTGAAGTCATGTGCGCTTTGACTAATGCCGAAATCAGAGTAATCGGAGAGGCCTATCAGAGAAGTAAAAACTCACTCTACTGCTAGTTTCAGTTTTTAAAGGTCTTTTTTGTAGCTTATGGCAGAAGTCTTGAAAGCGACTTGAAGGGCGACACCAGTGGCCACTTTAAACGTCTTATGGTGTCGTTGTGTAGCGCGGGACGTGACGAAAGCATGTTAGTAGATCAGGCTAAAGCCGCGGCTGATGCTCAGGCGTTATACAACGCGGGTGAAAATGTTTGGGGAACGGACGAATCCACCTTCAACATGATTCTCTGTCAACGCAATTACGCTCAGCTTAAATTGATTTTCCAACAGTATCAAAGTATAACTGGTCATGATATTGAGCAGGCGATCAAGAGCGAGTTTTCTGGAGATATTGAAGATGGATTGTTGGCGGTGGTGCGCTCTATCAAGAACCAGTCGGCTTTCTTCGCCAAACGACTGTATAAGAGTATGAAAGGGTTGGGGACCAACGACAGGGACCTCATCAGATTGGTGGTGACTAGATGTGAGATCGATATGGGCGACATCAAGCGAGAATACGCCACAAATCATGGGGAATCGTTAGCAGATGCGATCAAGGTATTTTCATTATTAAATGGTGTATTTAATTGGAGATTTATATAATTCGTATTTTTAGGGTGACTGCTCTGGGGACTACAAGAAGTGTCTTTTGGCCCTAATCGGTGAATCATAGTTGTTTTACTTGTATTAAAACAATTGTATCATAATCATATTAACTTGTGATATGTAAGATACTAATTGCATTTCTTTCAAAATAAAATTCACAAATATTTTACTAATGAGACTGGAAAATCCAAAAACGTTATGAAGCACTAATGTCATCTGATTGGCGGCGAATACCACTACATCTTTAACAATGTGTTCATCAAAATTCATTCAAGTCAGACAAATGTTTTCGAATTAAAAATTTAACAAAAACTCATGAGGGATCAGCCAGCAGAAGGGTTCAAGCGACAAAAAATTAAAATAAGCTAAGTACGTATTCGCACTCTAAAAACTATGAATTTGTTGGTGGCAAAATAAATCAAGTGATTTTCGCACTTGGTGGCATAAATCGCAGTGAGAAAACGTTTTATCTTTTGTACTTCCAGTTACCACGAATATTACGAGTTTTTGCTGCAATAAATGTTGCAATGAAAATAAAACAGCTAATAAAGAATATCACAAAAAGTCAAAAGAAACAAGCGAATAAATCAAAAGTTGATAATATAATATTACAACTGAAGAAAATTTCGATTTGGATGACTCAAGAGATTAATTAGATTCTCACTGTGAATAACAAGTACATTTGTTTAAATTTTGTGCTTTTTTTATGAATTTGTACTTTGTTCTACTCTAATAAAATATTATTCTGCTATCCTAAAATGATGCAAGTGATATAATTTTTTTAATTTGTTTGTAGGCAAAATGGTCTAGCATTTTGTAACAACAATGTGTAAACTTAATGAAAATTTCCATAAATATCCTTAATAAATTGGATTCCACACATTTATATTTTTCAAGCAACTTTTCCAATTTTGTATTTTATAAAAAAAAGGAGTCTTTAAGATCCGTTTACTCCACTTTTACACCTAACCCCTTCAATTAATTTCGTTTTTTAAGAACAAATAACCCCTCTCTGGGGGATATAGTTAATTGTATGAGTCATTTCGTCGTTGGCGACAAATTGTACAAAACAAAAGAAGGTAGCTGAAAAATCAATTCTACAAATTGATACTGAAAAATAGATGACACAGAAGTCTTCGTCGCAAGAAAAAGTAGTCGTTTACTACTTTCTTGTATCATTTTTTGCTAGTATATCAGTTTTATTAAATAAAAAGGTAAAACAAGTTGTTCACCATAACCTCAAATTCTCAAATTGCCGGTTACGATAAAATAGAAATGCGCCGAATAAACTCTATGCATAGATCGGTACAAATTAAGCACGAAATAGTAAAATTAGACTTACATAAGCCCTTGTCGATGATTTTTCTTCTTAATTCTAAAATACCAAACCAACAATCAAATATCTCACAAACACACATGCTGCCAACAATAAAACATGCATAATATTTATAACTAGTTGGTCGTTATGTAACTGAAAAAAACCTTAATTGTTCATGTAATAAATTATTAATTAATTTCGTCTGTTGTCGTCTTAGTATTAAAAGTAATAAATTTTTAATTATCTGTGGCCAATTATTTTTAACTTTTATTAAATAAAAATTTGACAAATCGCGTCCTACTACTAGATGTAAATAACGGACCATCCACAATCAATATTTTTGCACAAATATACAACAGCACATCGACGTTACGTTAAGGCAGATTCGTAGTTTGAAAAACAGGTAAACAGAATGGAAAAGTTGTGTGTTATTGCCTTATTTATAATTCAGCAAAAATTTCAAATGTGACAACTCGCGTCCTGTGTTTAGTTCCATTAAAACGCGATCGACAACATAAACAAAAAAGAGGCGTGACACTTTTATTTGTCAAATAATTGAACCAAACTCGTTACTTTCACTCTCCTCGCGTTTACATAACTCGAAATGTCACAGCACATAGCTTTAACAGGTGAGTGGTCTCAAAACCGCGTTTTTGTTCAAACAGTCGGACCAAAAAATCGATTTTTAGGAACCCTAGACATGCTCCACAGTCTCTACGATTTTAAAGCGACATACGCCAAAACCCTCAGCTTTCGCACGAACGAATATTTCATCTTGCACCAGACAAACACCAAACATAAGAATTGGTGGGAAGTGATTAACGAGCACGGGGAAGTCGGCTTCATCCCCTCGAATTATGTGGAAACAGTATCTGTCAATCCTTCGTTTTACTTGCAATTCTTAGACACTTGCGTTGAGAACCTGAAAAAGCGTTCGTCGAGTGAGAATTCCAGTAAAGAAGTCGTGGAAAAGCTTAAAGAGGTTAGACGTAGGATTAAGCAGTTACCTGGAGGCGTGGAGGAGGAGGAGACGAGGCCGTTATCGTATAAAAACTCGGATGACCAAGGTTTTTACGAGAACATCAAGTCACCGTCGAGCTCGCGTTCGTCTGTGATAACAGAACTAAAAAATGAAGTCATTGAAGAGCCTATCAGACCCATCCAGAAGGCTAGCAAGGATCGCGTGCGTAAATCTATAGAAAACATACATGACGAAGTCGGTTCCGAGACGAGAGATCACAAAAAATCGGGCGCTTCTTCGCCGGCCATCACCCAGCACTCCGTCTACGAGCTGGTGGAGAGCGTGAGGATTAACACTCAATTGTCGCACGAGATGTCGCGTGTGGCGGTGGTGACGGTAGTGCAAGGACTCCACGAACTTCTACCGGCGTCTGTGTTTCCCTATCTCAGCACCATTCTCTCTCAGGTGCAGAACTCGCTAGTCGTCGACGATGTCCAAATCGACCAAACGCACGACGCCAGCCGATTGAAAATCATCTTCACGGAGCTGACGTCGTGCAAGGAGGATTCGCAGCAGCGCAGCTGGATGCTGCACGAAGACGAGGACGTCATCAAAGAGTATCTCATGGAGCTCATCTCAATCCTGGTTTGTGTCGCAAGAAAAGGCGGCGACTCAATAAATCGAATTGTTGCAGTCCAATGCAGATGCGAGCATTTCCCGACATGTTATCTCCTCAAACCAGTATCACTGCGTTATCACGCTCGTACAATTCTACCAGATGGAAGTGAGATGGTCCATCCGGCAGCTCCTCTTGCAGACGTTTGGGGTTCTTTGCAGCTTGGACAAGACGGTGGTCAGCATAATGTTGAGTTCGGTCCTGCCAGGAGAGTTGGCCAGGTCTGAAAAATACGTATATTCGTTATTATGTTGCGAAATTGGGATAAACAACATTTTGTGGTGTTTTTTTGTGCGTTTGGGAGCGATGCATGCGCGGATTTGCAAAATAAATCGAACCGAGTGTGGCGTTGGCCAAGACGCCCGAAATAGAGCGGATTGCAGTGGCGTAACGCGATTAAATATTTACAAATGTAAATGTTTAGGTTGCCGACAGGCCCCTTGTTTACTTATTTAATCCGAATTCTTTCTATTTTTAGGACGGGACGGCTGGTGTGATTCAATATTTTGTGGGGCCGTGTCATTTTTCGAATTTCAGACGCCGTTTTTTATTCATTTATTTGTGCATTGTTTTTGTTACATTTCCATTCAGATTCTATTTTCCGAATTCGCGTGCCACATTCCTAAATCTGCTCCTTAAATGTCCGCGTCCACATTAGAAACGGAAAACAGGGCTCAAGGGGCCTTGGAATTATTAAACATAACCCATAATTTAAAATTTCTCCAACTCCAGGTCGAAATTTTGCTACACTCTTTCGAACGTCAAAATTATTCCATGTCCTACGCAGCCTCATTTTGTATTTGTACACAGCACAAGTAATATAGAAGTGACACAACACAAAAATATTTACGTTTCAGTAGGCGCAAAAAAATAAAACTGTTTTATTATAATTAATTAGAAGTGCGCATTACTAACACAAGACATAAAATATTAGCTACTAGTCTTTGCCCGCGACTTCGTTCGCGTGGAAATTTTGATGTGTATGTTTGTGAACTGACGGCCTGATTATTATAAAAAATCGTATCATTACGGTGTTGTGAGAAAAATTAGGGAACTTGTAACTTATTGATTGACTTATTTATTTATTTATTCCAATACAGTTCTGTATACAACATTACATACAGCTCTCGACATGTAATCGAAGGATCTGGGTTCGAGTCCTAGCTCGAACTATCCGAATTTTTTGTCAATTTATTTATCTACTAGCTGAATGTACCCGGCGTTGCCCGGAACGTAGATTTAAACGCTATTTTGACAAAGGTCGACATTATAATACAATGAAACAGGAATGCTCTACTTAGTCAATCGCAAGATAAAAAATTTGCAATTGTTCAGCAAGAACCAACGAGAAGGTGTAGAGCTCTCTTGCCGGGATAGGGATAGAAGGAAGGAAAAAGGATAACAATAAGTCATAATTAAAAATTATGGATTGATGATAAAGAAACTTTTCAGTTTCTTTATCATCAATCCATCCATAAATTTGTGTGTCAGTAAAGGAGAGTGTCGATTGAAAAATTAGATATTGTTCTCTACTCTTTGGTATACCACTATCTTTTTTAATGTACAGGGCGTACAAGTAAAATCGGAGGCTCAGGAGATTCTTGCACTGTCATTCCGTGACAATTTATACGAACTGTCAATCAAAAAGTTGCTAAAACTACGTTGAAATCAACGACTGTTACCCTTTGGACCGCTGTCCTTATCGATACCGTCCCGTTTGAACCGCCGGCGTTACCGTTAGCGTACCGTATAAACCGCCGCGGTTACCGTTACTATACCGTTTGTATATCGTATATCGTTACCGCCACCGTACCGCCTGAACCCCCGCGGTTACTATTTCCGTACTGTTTGGACCGCTGCCCTTACCGTTAGCGTACCGTTTGAACTTTGAACCGCCGCAGTTATCGTTACTGTACCGTTAGGACCGCTATCGTTATCGATACCGTACCGATTGGACCGCTACCGCTGGCGTTACCGCCACCGTACCGCCTGAACCGCCGCGGTTACAATTTCCGTACAGTTTGGACCGCCGCAGTTATCGGTACTGTACCGTTTGGACCGCTATCGTTATCGATCGTTATCGTCCCATTTGAACCGCCGCCGCCGCCTCTGCCCTTACCGTTAGCGTACCGTTTGAACTTTGAACCGCCGCAGTTATCGTTACTGTACCGTTTGGACCGCTATCGTTATCGATACCGTACCGATTAAACCGCCACCGTACCGTATGTACCGCCGCAGTTACCGTTGCTGTACCGTTTGGACCGCTGCCGTTACCGACACCGTACCGGTTGGACCGCCACCGTCAAGAGAACAGTTAACATGTTCACGACCGCCATAAGAATAATCATTTTGTTGAATTTCATTTCACCGGAATAGAAAGTTCTATTTTCCCAAATCATTATTTCAATCGCCCCAAAGAGATTTTCATCTCCAACTGAATTACTCATATAGAATAACCTTCGTTATAAGCTTTTATGGTCGGTGTTATCAACAACGGTTTATGAACCGTGTTCCATGTCCATGTAAAATTTGGGGGGTGTAGTGAGCGCCCCGGGGGCTAACTCAGCAAGTGATCCCAATGAAATCTTCCCAGTTCTCTCATCTCCATATAGTTTTTCCATTATTCGTACCTCTTCTGCTTTTTCTCAATGTTTACGTTAATTTGCAATAAATAACACTATTCCACTATAGCGGAGCAATTAATCCATCATTGTAATTTAACAAAATAGTTTGGCAAAATCTCTTCATCTTCGCACATAAATAAATAAATAAATAAATCAGATAAATGGCGCTCCTACCTTTTATGGCTTCTCCTGAAATTATTCTTTTTTTATGTCGAGATTTGTTATTAACTTTACTTTGAAAAATGATGGAAAAATATTGAAAAACTTTCGAGTTGTTCGCCTTTATTGTTTGATTGAAATAAAATATGAAAATGACGCTAACAAATGAGAGAGCAAGACTGATTCCATCATGTGTAATTTAAAATAGTTTTGCAAAATCTCATCGACATATTTTCATCTTCTTATCCGCACATACATAAATAAATAAATCAGATAAATGGCGCTCCTACCTTTTATGGCTTCTCCTGAAATTATTCTTTTTTTATGTCGAGATTTGTTATTAACTTTACTTTGAAAAATGATGGAAAAATATTGAAAAACTTTCTAGTTGTTCGTGTTCATTGTTTGATTGAAATAAAATATGAAAATGACTCTCTAACAAATGAGAGAGCAAGACTGTCCATCATGTGTAATTTAAAATAGTTTTGCAAAATCTCATCGACATATTTTCATCTTCTTATCCGCACATACATAAATAAATAAATCAGATAAATGGCGCTCCTACCTTTTATGGCTTCTCCTGAAATTATTCTTTTTTTATGTCGAGATTTGTTATTAACTTTACTTTGAAAAATGATGGAAAAATATTGAAAAACTTTCGAGTTGTTCGTGTTCATTGTTTGATTGAAATAAAATATGAAAATGACGCTAACAAATGAGAGAGCAAGACTGATTTCATCATGTGTAATTTAAAATAGTTTTGCAAAATCTCATCGACATATTTTCATCTTCTTATCCGCACATACATAAATAAATAAATCAGATAAATGGCGCTCCTACCTTTTATGGCTTCTCCTGAAATTATTCTTTTTTTATGTCGAGATTTGTTATTAACTTTACTTTGAAAAATGATGGAAAAATATTGAAAAACTTTCGAGTTGTTCGTGTTCATTGTTTGATTGAAATAAAATATGAAAATGACTCTCTAACAAATGAGAGAGCAAGACTGATTCCATCATGTGTAATTTAAAATAGTTTGGCAAAATCTCATCGACATATTTTCATCTTCTTATCCGCACATACATAAATAAATAAATCAGATAAATGGCGCTCCTACCTTTTATGGCTTCTCCTGAAATTATTCTTTTTTTATGTCGAGATTTGTTATTAACTTTACTTTGAAAAATGATGGAAAAATATTGAAAAACTTTCGAGTTGTTCGCCTTTATTGTTTGATTGAAATAAAATATGAAAATGACGCTAACAAATGAGAGAGCAAGACTGATTCCATCATGTGTAATTTAAAATAGTTTTGCAAAATCTCATCGACATATTTTCATCTTCTTATCCGCACATACATAAATAAATAAATCAGATAAATGGCGCTCCTACCTTTTATGGCTTCTCCTGAAATTATTCTTTTTTTATGTCGAGATTTGTTATTAACTTTACTTTGAAAAATGATGGAAAAATATTGAAAAACTTTCGAGTTGTTCGCGTTCATTGTTTGATCGAAATAAAATATGAAAATGACTCTCTAACAAATGAGAGAGCAAGACTGTCCATCATGTGTAATTTAAAATAGTTTTGCAAAATCTCATCGACATATTTTCATCTTCTTATCCGCACATACATAAATAAATAAATCAGATAAATGGCGCTCCTACCTTTTATGGCTTCTCCTGAAATTATTCTTTTTTTATGTCGAGATTTGTTATTAACTTTACTTTGAAAAATGATGGAAAAATATTGAAAAACTTTCGAGTTGTTCGTGTTCATTGTTTGATTGAAATAAAATATGAAAATGACTCTCTAACAAATGAGAGAGCAAGACTGTCCATCATGTGTAATTTAAAATAGTTTTGCAAAATCTCATCGACATATTTTCATCTTCTTATCCGCACATACATAAATAAATAAATCAGATAAATGGCGCTCCTACCTTTTATGGCTTCTCCTGAAATTATTCTTTTTTTATGTCGAGATTTGTTATTAGCTTTACTTTGAAAAATGATGGAAAAATATTGAAAAACTTTCGAGCTGTTCGCCTTTATTGTTTGATTGAAATAAAATATGAAAATGACTCTCTAACAAATGAGAGAGCAAGACTGATTCCATCATGTGTAATTTAAAATAGTTTTGCAAAATTTCATCGACATATTTTCATCTTCTTATCCGCACATACATAAATAAATAAATCAGATAAATGGCGCTCCTACCTTTTATGGCTTCTCCTGAAATTATTCTTTTTTTATGTCGAGATTTGTTATTAGCTTTACTTTGAAAAATGATGGAAAAATATTGAAAAACTTTCGAGCTGTTCGCCTTTATTGTTTTATTGAAATAAAATATGAAAATGACTCTCTAACAAATGAGAGAGCAAGACTGATTCCATCATGTGTAATTTAAAATAGTTTTGCAAAATCTCATCGACATATTTTCATCTTCTTATCCGCACATACATAAATAAATAAATCAGATAAATGGCGCTCCTACCTTTTATGGCTTCTCCTGAAATTATTCTTTTTTTATGTCGAGATTTGTTATTAACTTTACTTTGAAAAATGATGGAAAAATATTGAAAAACTTTCGAGTTGTTCGTGTTCATTGTTTGATTGAAATAAAATATGAAAATGACTCTCTAACAAATGAGAGAGCAAGACTGATTCCATCATGTGTAATTTAAAATAGTTTTGCAAAATCTCATCGACATATTTTCATCTTCTTATCCGCACATACATAAATAAATAAATCAGATAAATGGCGCTCCTACCTTTTATGGCTTCTCCTGAAATTATTCTTTTTTTATGTCGAGATTTGTTATTAAGTTTACTTTGAAAAATGATGGAAAAATATTGAAAAACTTTCGAGTTGTTCGTGTTCATTGTTTGATTGAAATAAAATATGAAAATGACTCTCTAGCAAATGAGAGAGCAAGACTGATTCCATCATGTGTAATTTAAAATAGTTTTGCAAAATCTCATCGACATATTTTCATCTTCTTATCCGCACATACATAAATAAATAAATCAGATAAATGGCGCTCCTACCTTTTATGGCTTCTCCTGAAATTATTCTTTTTTTATGTCGAGATTTGTTATTAGCTTTACTTTGAAAAATGATGGAAAAATATTGAAAAACTTTCGAGTTGTTCGTGTTCATTGTTTGATTGAAATAAAATATGAAAATGACTCTCTAACAAATGAGAGAGCAAGACTGTCCATCATGTGTAATTTAAAATAGTTTTGCAAAATCTCATCGACATATTTTCATCTTCTTATCCGCACATACATAAATAAATAAATCAGATAAATGGCGCTCCTACCTTTTATGGCTTCTCCTGAAATTATTCTTTTTTTATGTCGAGATTTGTTATTAACTTTACTTTGAAAAATGATGGAAAAATATTGAAAAACTTTCGAGTTGTTCGTGTTCATTGTTTGATTGAAATAAAATATGAAAATGACTCTCTAACAAATGAGAGAGCAAGACTGTCCATCATGTGTAATTTAAAATAGTTTTGCAAAATCTCATCGACATATTTTCATCTTCTTATCCGCACATACATAAATAAATAAATCAGATAAATGGCGCTCCTACCTTTTATGGCTTCTCCTGAAATTATTCTTTTTTTATGTCGAGATTTGTTATTAGCTTTACTTTGAAAAATGATGGAAAAATATTGAAAAACTTTCGAGCTGTTCGCCTTTATTGTTTGATTGAAATAAAATATGAAAATGACTCTCTAACAAATGAGAGAGCAAGACTGATTCCATCATGTGTAATTTAAAATAGTTTTGCAAAATTTCATCGACATATTTTCATCTTCTTATCCGCACATACATAAATAAATAAATCAGATAAATGGCGCTCCTACCTTTTATGGCTTCTCCTGAAATTATTCTTTTTTTATGTCGAGATTTGTTATTAGCTTTACTTTGAAAAATGATGGAAAAATATTGAAAAACTTTCGAGCTGTTCGCCTTTATTGTTTTATTGAAATAAAATATGAAAATGACTCTCTAACAAATGAGAGAGCAAGACTGATTCCATCATGTGTAATTTAAAATAGTTTTGCAAAATCTCATCGACATATTTTCATCTTCTTATCCGCACATACATAAATAAATAAATCAGATAAATGGCGCTCCTACCTTTTATGGCTTCTCCTGAAATTATTCTTTTTTTATGTCGAGATTTGTTATTAACTTTACTTTGAAAAATGATGGAAAAATATTGAAAAACTTTCGAGTTGTTCGTGTTCATTGTTTGATTGAAATAAAATATGAAAATGACTCTCTAACAAATGAGAGAGCAAGACTGATTCCATCATGTGTAATTTAAAATAGTTTTGCAAAATCTCATCGACATATTTTCATCTTCTTATCCGCACATACATAAATAAATAAATCAGATAAATGGCGCTCCTACCTTTTATGGCTTCTCCTGAAATTATTCTTTTTTTATGTCGAGATTTGTTATTAAGTTTACTTTGAAAAATGATGGAAAAATATTGAAAAACTTTCGAGTTGTTCGTGTTCATTGTTTGATTGAAATAAAATATGAAAATGACTCTCTAGCAAATGAGAGAGCAAGACTGATTCCATCATGTGTAATTTAAAATAGTTTTGCAAAATCTCATCGACATATTTTCATCTTCTTATCCGCACATACATAAATAAATAAATCAGATAAATGGCGCTCCTACCTTTTATGGCTTCTCCTGAAATTATTCTTTTTTTATGTCGAGATTTGTTATTAGCTTTACTTTGAAAAATGATGGAAAAATATTGAAAAACTTTCGAGTTGTTCGTGTTCATTGTTTGATTGAAATAAAATATGAAAATGACTCTCTAACAAATGAGAGAGCAAGACTGATTCCATCATGTGTAATTTAAAATAGTTTTGCAAAATCTCATCGACATATTTTCATCTTCTTATCCGCACATACATAAATAAATAAATCAGATAAATGGCGCTCCTACCTTTTATGGCTTCTCCTGAAATTATTCTTTTTTTATGTCGAGATTTGTTATTAGCTTTACTTTGAAAAATGATGGAAAAATATTGAAAAACTTTCGAGCTGTTCGCCTTTATTGTTTTATTGAAATAAAATATGAAAATGACTCTCTAACAAATGAGAGAGCAAGACTGATTCCATCATGTGTAATTTAAAATAGTTTTGCAAAATCTCATCGACATATTTTCATCTTCTTATCCGCACATACATAAATAAATAAATCAGATAAATGGCGCTCCTACCTTTTATGGCTTCTCCTGAAATTATTCTTTTTTTATGTCGAGATTTGTTATTAACTTTACTTTGAAAAATGATGGAAAAATATTGAAAAACTTTCGAGTTGTTCGTGTTCATTGTTTGATTGAAATAAAATATGAAAATGACTCTCTAACAAATGAGAGAGCAAGACTGATTCCATCATGTGTAATTTAAAATAGTTTTGCAAAATCTCATCGACATATTTTCATCTTCTTATCCGCACATACATAAATAAATAAATCAGATAAATGGCGCTCCTACCTTTTATGGCTTCTCCTGAAATTATTCTTTTTTTATGTCGAGATTTGTTATTAACTTTACTTTGAAAAATGATGGAAAAATATTGAAAAACTTTCGAGTTGTTCGCCTTTATTGTTTGATTGAAATAAAATATGAAAATGACGCTAACAAATGAGAGAGCAAGACTGATTCCATCATGTGTAATTTAAAATAGTTTTGCAAAATCTCATCGACATATTTTCATCTTCTTATCCGCACATACATAAATAAATAAATCAGATAAATGGCGCTCCTACCTTTTATGGCTTCTCCTGAAATTATTCTTTTTTTATGTCGAGATTTGTTATTAACTTTACTTTGAAAAATGATGGAAAAATATTGAAAAACTTTCGAGTTGTTCGTGTTCATTGTTTGATTGAAATAAAATATGAAAATGACTCTCTAACAAATGAGAGAGCAAGACTGATTTCATCATGTGTAATTTAAAATAGTTTTGCAAAATCTCATCGACATATTTTCATCTTCTTATCCGCACATACATAAATAAATAAATCAGATAAATGGCGCTCCTACCTTTTATGGCTTCTCCTGAAATTATTCTTTTTTTATGTCGAGATTTGTTATTAACTTTACTTTGAAAAATGATGGAAAAATATTGAAAAACTTTCGAGTTGTTCGTGTTCATTGTTTGATTGAAATAAAATATGAAAATGACTCTCTAACAAATGAGAGAGCAAGACTGATTCCATCATGTGTAATTTAAAATAGTTTGGCAAAATCTCATCGACATATTTTCATCTTCTTATCCGCACATACATAAATAAATAAATCAGATAAATGGCGCTCCTACCTTTTATGGCTTCTCCTGAAATTATTCTTTTTTTATGTCGAGATTTGTTATTAACTTTACTTTGAAAAATGATGGAAAAATATTGAAAAACTTTCGAGTTGTTCGCCTTTATTGTTTGATTGAAATAAAATATGAAAATGACGCTAACAAATGAGAGAGCAAGACTGATTCCATCATGTGTAATTTAAAATAGTTTTGCAAAATCTCATCGACATATTTTCATCTTCTTATCCGCACATACATAAATAAATAAATCAGATAAATGGCGCTCCTACCTTTTATGGCTTCTCCTGAAATTATTCTTTTTTTATGTCGAGATTTGTTATTAACTTTACTTTGAAAAATGATGGAAAAATATTGAAAAACTTTCGAGTTGTTCGCGTTCATTGTTTGATCGAAATAAAATATGAAAATGACTCTCTAACAAATGAGAGAGCAAGACTGTCCATCATGTGTAATTTAAAATAGTTTTGCAAAATCTCATCGACATATTTTCATCTTCTTATCCGCACATACATAAATAAATAAATCAGATAAATGGCGCTCCTACCTTTTATGGCTTCTCCTGAAATTATTCTTTTTTTATGTCGACATTTGTTATTAGCTTTACTTTGAAAAATGATGGAAAAATATTGAAAAACTTTCGAGCTGTTCGCCTTTATTGTTTGATTGAAATAAAATATGAAAATGACTCTCTAACAAATGAGAGAGCAAGACTGATTCCATCATGTGTAATTTAAAATAGTTTTGCAAAATTTCATCGACATATTTTCATCTTCTTATCCGCACATACATAAATAAATAAATCAGATAAATGGCGCTCCTACCTTTTATGGCTTCTCCTGAAATTATTCTTTTTTTATGTCGAGATTTGTTATTAGCTTTACTTTGAAAAATGATGGAAAAATATTGAAAAACTTTCGAGCTGTTCGCCTTTATTGTTTTATTGAAATAAAATATGAAAATGACTCTCTAACAAATGAGAGAGCAAGACTGATTCCATCATGTGTAATTTAAAATAGTTTTGCAAAATCTCATCGACATATTTTCATCTTCTTATCCGCACATACATAAATAAATAAATCAGATAAATGGCGCTCCTACCTTTTATGGCTTCTCCTGAAATTATTCTTTTTTTATGTCGAGATTTGTTATTAACTTTACTTTGAAAAATGATGGAAAAATATTGAAAAACTTTCGAGTTGTTCGTGTTCATTGTTTGATTGAAATAAAATATGAAAATGACTCTCTAGCAAATGAGAGAGCAAGACTGATTCCATCATGTGTAATTTAAAATAGTTTTGCAAAATCTCATCGACATATTTTCATCTTCTTATCCGCACATACATAAATAAATAAATCAGATAAATGGCGCTCCTACCTTTTATGGCTTCTCCTGAAATTATTCTTTTTTTATGTCGAGATTTGTTATTAACTTTACTTTGAAAAATGATGGAAAAATATTGAAAAACTTTCTAGTTGTTCGTGTTCATTGTTTGATTGAAATAAAATATGAAAATGACTCTCTAGCAAATGAGAGAGCAAGACTGATTCCATCATGTGTAATTTAAAATAGTTTTGCAAAATTTCATCGACATATTTTCATCTTCTTATCCGCACATACATAAATAAATAAATCAGATAAATGGCGCTCCTACCTTTTATGGCTTCTCCTGAAATTATTCTTTTTTTATGTCGAGATTTGTTATTAGCTTTACTTTGAAAAATGATGGAAAAATATTGAAAAACTTTCGAGCTGTTCGCCTTTATTGTTTGATTGAAATAAAATATGAAAATGACTCTCTAACAAATGAGAGAGCAAGACTGATTCCATCATGTGTAATTTAAAATAGTTTTGCAAAATCTCATCGACATATTTTCATCTTCTTATCCGCACATACATAAATAAATAAATCAGATAAATGGCGCTCCTACCTTTTATGGCTTCTCCTGAAATTATTCTTTTTTTATGTCGAGATTTGTTATTAAGTTTACTTTGAAAAATGATGGAAAAATATTGAAAAACTTTCGAGTTGTTCGTGTTCATTGTTTGATTGAAATAAAATATGAAAATGACTCTCTAGCAAATGAGAGAGCAAGACTGATTCCATCATGTGTAATTTAAAATAGTTTTGCAAAATCTCATCGACATATTTTCATCTTCTTATCCGCACATACATAAATAAATAAATCAGATAAATGGCGCTCCTACCTTTTATGGCTTCTCCTGAAATTATTCTTTTTTTATGTCGAGATTTGTTATTAACTTTACTTTGAAAAATGATGGAAAAATATTGAAAAACTTTCTAGTTGTTCGTGTTCATTGTTTGATTGAAATAAAATATGAAAATGACTCTCTAGCAAATGAGAGAGCAAGACTGATTCCATCATGTGTAATTTAAAATAGTTTTGCAAAATCTCATCGACATATTTTCATCTTCTTATCCGCACATACATAAATAAATAAATCAGATAAATGGCGCTCCTACCTTTTATGGCTTCTCCTGAAATTATTCTTTTTTTATGTCGAGATTTGTTATTAACTTTACTTTGAAAAATGATGGAAAAATATTGAAAAACTTTATAGTTGTTCGTGTTCATTGTTTGATTGAAATAAAATATGAAAATGACTCTCTAACAAATGAGAGAGCAAGACTGATTCCATCATGTGTAATTTAAAATAGTTTTGCAAAATCTCATCGACATATTTTCATCTTCTTATCCGCACATACATAAATAAATAAATCAGATAAATGGCGCTCCTACCTTTTATGGCTTCTCCTGAAATTATTCTTTTTTTATGTCGAGATTTGTTATTAGCTTTACTTTGAAAAATGATGGAAAAATATTGAAAAACTTTCGAGCTGTTCGCCTTTATTGTTTGATTGAAATAAAATATGAAAATGACTCTCTAACAAATGAGAGAGCAAGACTGATTCCATCATGTGTAATTTAAAATAGTTTTGCAAAATCTCATCGACATATTTTCATCTTCTTATCCGCACATACATAAATAAATAAATCAGATAAATGGCGCTCCTACCTTTTATGGCTTCTCCTGAAATTATTCTTTTTTTATGTCGAGATTTGTTATTAACTTTACTTTGAAAAATGATGGAAAAATATTGAAAAACTTTCTAGTTGTTCGTGTTCATTGTTTGATTGAAATAAAATATGAAAATGACTCTCTAACAAATGAGAGAGCAAGACTGATTCCATCATGTGTAATTTAAAATAGTTTTGCAAAATCTCATCGACATATTTTCATCTTCTTATCCGCACATACATAAATAAATAAATCAGATAAATGGCGCTCCTACCTTTTATGGCTTCTCCTGAAATTATTCTTTTTTTATGTCGAGATTTGTTATTAACTTTACTTTGAAAAATGATGGAAAAATATTGAAAAACTTTCGAGTTGTTCGTGTTCATTGTTTGATTGAAATAAAATATGAAAATGACTCTCTAACAAATGAGAGAGCAAGACTGATTCCATCATGTGTAATTTAAAATAGTTTTGCAAAATCTCATCGACATATTTTCATCTTCTTATCCGCACATACATAAATAAATAAATCAGATAAATGGCGCTCCTACCTTTTATGGCTTCTCCTGAAATTATTCTTTTTTTATGTCGAGATTTGTTATTAACTTTACTTTGAAAAATGATGGAAAAATATTGAAAAACTTTCGAGTTGTTCGTGTTCATTGTTTGATTGAAATAAAATATGAAAATGACTCTCTAACAAATGAGAGAGCAAGACTGATTCCATCATGTGTAATTTAAAATAGTTTTGCAAAATCTCATCGACATATTTTCATCTTCTTATCCGCACATACATAAATAAATAAATCAGATAAATGGCGCTCCTACCTTTTATGGCTTCTCCTGAAATTATTCTTTTTTTATGTCGAGATTTGTTATTAGCTTTACTTTGAAAAATGATGGAAAAATATTGAAAAACTTTCGAGCTGTTTGCCTTTATTGTTTGATTGAAATAAAATATGAAAATGACTCTCTAACAAATGAGAGAGCAAGACTGATTCCATCATGTGTAATTTAAAATAGTTTTGCAAAATCTCATCGACATATTTTCATCTTCTTATCCGCACATACATAAATAAATAAATCAGATAAATGGCGCTCCTACCTTTTATGGCTTCTCCTGAAATTATTCTTTTTTTATGTCGAGATTTGTTATTAACTTTACTTTGAAAAATTATGGAAAAATATTGAAAAACTTTCTAGTTGTTCGTGTTCATTGTTTGATTGAAATAAAATATGAAAATGACTCTCTAACAAATGAGAGAGCAAGACTGATTCCATCATGTGTAATTTAAAATAGTTTTGCAAAATCTCATCGACATATTTTCATCTTCTTATCCGCACATACATAAATAAATAAATCAGATAAATGGCGCTCCTACCTTTTATGGCTTCTCCTGAAATTATTCTTTTTTTATGTCGAGATTTGTTATTAACTTTACTTTGAAAAATGATGGAAAAATATTGAAAAACTTTCGAGTTGTTCGTGTTCATTGTTTGATTGAAATAAAATATGAAAATGACTCTCTAACAAATGAGAGAGCAAGACTGATTCCATCATGTGTAATTTAAAATAGTTTTGCAAAATCTCATCGACATATTTTCATCTTCTTATCCGCACATACATAAATAAATAAATCAGATAAATGGCGCTCCTACCTTTTATGGCTTCTCCTGAAATTATTCTTTTTTTATGTCGAGATTTGTTATTAACTTTACTTTGAAAAATGATGGAAAAATATTGAAAAACTTTCTAGTTGTTCGTGTTCATTGTTTGATTGAAATAAAATATGAAAATGACTCTCTAACAAATGAGAGAGCAAGACTGATTCCATCATGTGTAATTTAAAATAGTTTTGCAAAATCTCATCGACATATTTTCATCTTCTTATCCGCACATACATAAATAAATAAATCAGATAAATGGCGCTCCTACCTTTTATGGCTTCTCCTGAAATTATTCTTTTTTTATGTCGAGATTTGTTATTAACTTTACTTTGAAAAATGATGGAAAAATATTGAAAAACTTTCTAGTTGTTCGTGTTCATTGTTTGATTGAAATAAAATACGAAAATGACTCTCTAACAAATGAGAGAGCAAGACTGATTCCATCATGTGTAATTTAAAATAGTTTTGCAAAATCTCATCGACATATTTTCATCTTCTTATCCGCACATACATAAATAAATAAATCAGATAAATGGCGCTCCTACCTTTTATGGCTTCTCCTGAAATTATTCTTTTTTTATGTCGAGATTTGTTATTAGCTTTACTTTGAAAAATGATGGAAAAATATTGAAAAACTTTCGAGCTGTTGGCCTTTATTGTTTGATTGAAATAAAATATGAAAATGACTCTCTAACAAATGAGAGAGCAAGACTGATTCCATCATGTGTAATTTAAAATAGTTTTGCAAAATCTCATCGACATATTTTCATCTTCTTATCCGCACATACATAAATAAATAAATCAGATAAATGGCGCTCCTACCTTTTATGGCTTCTCCTGAAATTATTCTTCTTTTATGTCGAGATTTGTTATTAACTTTACTTTGAAAAATGATGGAAAAATATTGAAAAACTTTCTAGTTGTTCGTGTTCATTGTTTGATTGAAATAAAATATGAAAATGACTCTCTAACAAATGAGAGAGCAAGACTGATTCCATCATGTGTAATTTAAAATAGTTTTGCAAAATCTCATCGACATATTTTCATCTTCTTATCCGCACATACATAAATAAATAAATCAGATAAATGGCGCTCCTACCTTTTATGGCTTCTCCTGAAATTATTCTTTTTTTATGTCGAGATTTGTTATTAGCTTTACTTTGAAAAATGATGGAAAAATATTGAAAAACTTTCGAGCTGTTGGCCTTTATTGTTTGATTGAAATAAAATATGAAAATGACTCTCTAACAAATGAGAGAGCAAGACTGATTCCATCATGTGTAATTTAAAATAGTTTTGCAAAATCTCATCGACATATTTTCATCTTCTTATCCGCACATACATAAATAAATAAATCAGATAAATGGCGCTCCTACCTTTTATGGCTTCTCCTGAAATTATTCTTTTTTTATGTCGAGATTTGTTATTAACTTTACTTTGAAAAATGATGGAAAAATATTGAAAAACTTTCTAGTTGTTCGTGTTCATTGTTTGATTGAAATAAAATATGAAAATGACTCTCTAACAAATGAGAGAGCAAGACTGATTCCATCATGTGTAATTTAAATTAGTTTTGCAAAATCTCATCGACATATTTTCATCTTCTTATCCGCACATACATAAATAAATAAATCAGATAAATGGCGCTCCTACCTTTTATGGCTTCTCCTGAAATTATTCTTTTTTTATGTCGAGATTTGTTATTAACTTTACTTTGAAAAATGATGGAAAAATATTGAAAAACTTTCTAGTTGTTCGTGTTCATTGTTTGATTGAAATAAAATATGAAAAGGACTCTCTAACAAATGAGAGAGCAAGACTGATTCCATCATGTGTAATTTAAAATAGTTTTGCAAAATCTCATCGACATATTTTCATCTTCTTATCCGCACATACATAAATAAATAAATCAGATAAATGGCGCTCCTACCTTTTATGGCTTCTCCTGAAATTATTCTTTTTTTATGTCGAGATTTGTTATTAACTTTACTTTGAAAAATGATGGAAAAATATTGAAAAACTTTCTAGTTGTTCGTGTTCATTGTTTGATTGAAATAAAATATGAAAATGACTCTCTAACAAATGAGAGAGCAAGACTGATTCCATCATGTGTAATTTAAAATAGTTTTGCAAAATCTCATCGACATATTTTCATCTTCTTATCCGCACATACATAAATAAATAAATCAGATAAATGGCGCTCCTACCTTTTATGGCTTCTCCTGAAATTATTCTTTTTTTATGTCGAGATTTGTTATTAACTTTACTTTGAAAAATGATGGAAAAATATTGAAAAACTTTCTAGTTGTTCGTGTTCATTGTTTGATTGAAATAAAATATGAAAATGACTCTCTAACAAATGAGAGAGCAAGACTGTCCATCATGTGTAATTTAAAATAGTTTTGCAAAATCTCATCGACATATTTTCATCTTCTTATCCGCACATACATAAATAAATAAATCAGATAAATGGCGCTCCTACCTTTTATGGCTTCTCCTGAAATTATTCTTTTTTTATGTCGAGATTTGTTATTAACTTTACTTTGAAAAATGATGGAAAAATATTGAAAAACTTTCTAGTTGTTCGTGTTCATTGTTTGATTGAAATAAAATATGAAAATGACTCTCTAACAAATGAGAGAGCAAGACTGATTCCATCATGTGTAATTTAAAATAGTTTTGCAAAATCTCATCGACATATTTTCATCTTCTTATCCGCACATACATAAATAAATAAATCAGATAAATGGCGCTCCTACCTTTTATGGCTTCTCCTGAAATTATTCTTTTTTTATGTCGAGATTTGTTATTAACTTTACTTTGAAAAATGATGGAAAAATATTGAAAAACTTTCTAGTTGTTCGTGTTCATTGTTTGATTGAAATAAAATATGAAAATGACTCTCTAACAAATGAGAGAGCAAGACTGATTCCATCATGTGTAATTTAAAATAGTTTTGCAAAATCTCATCGACATATTTTCATCTTCTTATCCGCACATACATAAATAAATAAATCAGATAAATGGCGCTCCTACCTTTTATGGCTTCTCCTGAAATTATTCTTTTTTTATGTCGAGATTTGTTATTAACTTTACTTTGAAAAATGATGGAAAAATATTGAAAAACTTTCGAGTTGTTCGTGTTCATTGTTTGATTGAAATAAAATATGAAAATGACTCTCTAACAAATGAGAGAGCAAGACTGATTCCATCATGTGTAATTTAAAATAGTTTTGCAAAATCTCATCGACATATTTTCATCTTCTTATCCGCACATACATAAATAAATAAATCAGATAAATGGCGCTCCTACCTTTTATGGCTTCTCCTGAAATTATTCTTTTTTTATGTCGAGATTTGTTATTAACTTTACTTTGAAAAATGATGGAAAAATATTGAAAAACTTTCTAGTTGTTCGTGTTCATTGTTTGATTGAAATAAAATATGAAAATGACTCTCTAACAAATGAGAGAGCAAGACTGATTCCATCATGTGTAATTTAAAATAGTTTTGCAAAATCTCATCGACATATTTTCATCTTCTTATCCGCACATACATAAATAAATAAATCAGATAAATGGCGCTCCTACCTTTTATGGCTTCTCCTGAAATTATTCTTTTTTTATGTCGAGATTTGTTATTAACTTTACTTTGAAAAATGATGGAAAAATATTGAAAAACTTTCTAGTTGTTCGTGTTCATTGTTTGATTGAAATAAAATATGAAAATGACTCTCTAACAAATGAGAGAGCAAGACTGATTCCATCATGTGTAATTTAAAATAGTTTTGCAAAATCTCATCGACATATTTTCATCTTCTTATCCGCACATACATAAATAAATAAATCAGATAAATGGCGCTCCTACCTTTTATGGCTTCTCCTGAAATTATTCTTTTTTTATGTCGAGATTTGTTATTAGCTTTACTTTGAAAAATGATGGAAAAATATTGAAAAACTTTCGAGCTGTTCGCCTTTATTGTTTGATTGAAATAAAATATGAAAATGACTCTCTAACAAATGAGAGAGCAAGACTGATTCCATCATGTGTAATTTAAAATAGTTTTGCAAAATCTCATCGACATATTTTCATCTTCTTATCCGCACATACATAAATAAATAAATCAGATAAATGGCGCTCCTACCTTTTATGGCTTCTCCTGAAATTATTCTTTTTTTATGTCGAGATTTGTTATTAACTTTACTTTGAAAAATGATGGAAAAATATTGAAAAACTTTCTAGTTGTTCGTGTTCATTGTTTGATTGAAATAAAATATGAAAATGACTCTCTAACAAATGAGAGAGCAAGACTGATTCCATCATGTGTAATTTAAAATAGTTTTGCAAAATCTCATCGACATATTTTCATCTTCTTATCCGCACATACATAAATAAATAAATCAGATAAATGGCGCTCCTACCTTTTATGGCTTCTCCTGAAATTATTCTTTTTTTATGTCGAGATTTGTTATTAGCTTTACTTTGAAAAATGATGGAAAAATATTGAAAAACTTTCGAGCTGTTCGCCTTTATTGTTTGATTGAAATAAAATATGAAAATGACTCTCTAACAAATGAGAGAGCAAGACTGATTCCATCATGTGTAATTTAAAATAGTTTTGCAAAATCTCATCGACATATTTTCATCTTCTTATCCGCACATACATAAATAAATAAATCAGATAAATGGCGCTCCTACCTTTTATGGCTTCTCCTGAAATTATTCTTTTTTTATGTCGAGATTTGTTATTAACTTTACTTTGAAAAATGATGGAAAAATATTGAAAAACTTTCTAGTTGTTCGTGTTCATTGTTTGATTGAAATAAAATATGAAAATGACTCTCTAACAAATGAGAGAGCAAGACTGATTCCATCATGTGTAATTTAAAATAGTTTTGCAAAATCTCATCGACATATTTTCATCTTCTTATCCGCACATACATAAATAAATAAATCAGATAAATGGCGCTCCTACCTTTTATGGCTTCTCCTGAAATTATTCTTTTTTTATGTCGAGATTTGTTATTAACTTTACTTTGAAAAATGATGGAAAAATATTGAAAAACTTTCTAGTTGTTCGTGTTCATTGTTTGATTGAAATAAAATATGAAAATGACTCTCTAACAAATGAGAGAGCAAGACTGATTCCATCATGTGTAATTTAAAATAGTTTTGCAAAATCTCATCGACATATTTTCATCTTCTTATCCGCACATACATAAATAAATAAATCAGATAAATGGCGCTCCTACCTTTTATGGCTTCTCCTGAAATTATTCTTTTTTTATGTCGAGATTTGTTATTAGCTTTACTTTGAAAAATGATGGAAAAATATTGAAAAACTTTCGAGCTGTTCGCCTTTATTGTTTGATTGAAATAAAATATGAAAATGACTCTCTAACAAATGAGAGAGCAAGACTGATTCCATCATGTGTAATTTAAAATAGTTTTGCAAAATCTCATCGACATATTTTCATCTTCTTATCCGCACATACATAAATAAATAAATCAGATAAATGGCGCTCCTACCTTTTATGGCTTCTCCTGAAATTATTCTTTTTTTATGTCGAGATTTGTTATTAGCTTTACTTTGAAAAATGATGGAAAAATATTGAAAAACTTTCGAGCTGTTCGCCTTTATTGTTTGATTGAAATAAAATATGAAAATGACTCTCTAACAAATGAGAGAGCAAGACTGATTCCATCATGTGTAATTTAAAATAGTTTTGCAAAATCTCATCGACATATTTTCATCTTCTTATCCGCACATACATAAATAAATAAATCAGATAAATGGCGCTCCTACCTTTTATGGCTTCTCCTGAAATTATTCTTTTTTTATGTCGAGATTTGTTATTAACTTTACTTTGAAAAATGATGGAAAAATATTGAAAAACTTTCTAGTTGTTCGTGTTCATTGTTTGATTGAAATAAAATATGAAAATGACTCTCTAACAAATGAGAGAGCAAGACTGATTCCATCATGTGTAATTTAAAATAGTTTTGCAAAATCTCATCGACATATTTTCATCTTCTTATCCGCACATACATAAATAAATAAATCAGATAAATGGCGCTCCTACCTTTTATGGCTTCTCCTGAAATTATTCTTTTTTTATGTCGAGATTTGTTATTAACTTTACTTTGAAAAATGATGGAAAAATATTGAAAAACTTTCTAGTTGTTCGTGTTCATTGTTTGATTGAAATAAAATATGAAAATGACTCTCTAACAAATGAGAGAGCAAGACTGATTCCATCATGTGTAATTTAAAATAGTTTTGCAAAATCTCATCGACATATTTTCATCTTCTTATCCGCACATACATAAATAAATAAATCAGATAAATGGCGCTCCTACCTTTTATGGCTTCTCCTGAAATTATTCTTTTTTTATGTCGAGATTTGTTATTAACTTTACTTTGAAAAATGATGGAAAAATATTGAAAAACTTTCTAGTTGTTCGTGTTCATTGTTTGATTGAAATAAAATATGAAAATGACTCTCTAACAAATGAGAGAGCAAGACTGATTCCATCATGTGTAATTTAAAATAGTTTTGCAAAATCTCATCGACATATTTTCATCTTCTTATCCGCACATACATAAATAAATAAATCAGATAAATGGCGCTCCTACCTTTTATGGCTTCTCCTGAAATTATTCTTTTTTTATGTCGAGATTTGTTATTAACTTTACTTTGAAAAATGATGGAAAAATATTGAAAAACTTTCTAGTTGTTCGTGTTCATTGTTTGATTGAAATAAAATATGAAAATGACTCTCTAACAAATGAGAGAGCAAGACTGATTCCATCATGTGTAATTTAAAATAGTTTTGCAAAATCTCATCGACATATTTTCATCTTCTTATCCGCACATACATAAATAAATAAATCAGATAAATGGCGCTCCTACCTTTTATGGCTTCTCCTGAAATTATTCTTTTTTTATGTCGAGATTTGTTATTAACTTTACTTTGAAAAATGATGGAAAAATATTGAAAAACTTTCGAGTTGTTCGTGTTCATTGTTTGATTGAAATAAAATATGAAAATGACTCTCTAACAAATGAGAGAGCAAGACTGATTCCATCATGTGTAATTTAAAATAGTTTTGCAAAATCTCATCGACATATTTTCATCTTCTTATCCGCACATACATAAATAAATAAATCAGATAAATGGCGCTCCTACCTTTTATGGCTTCTCCTGAAATTATTCTTTTTTTATGTCGAGATTTGTTATTAACTTTACTTTGAAAAATGATGGAAAAATATTGAAAAACTTTCTAGTTGTTCGTGTTCATTGTTTGATTGAAATAAAATATGAAAATGACTCTCTAACAAATGAGAGAGCAAGACTGTCCATCATGTGTAATTTAAAATAGTTTTGCAAAATCTCATCGACATATTTTCATCTTCTTATCCGCACATACATGAATAAATAAATCAGATAAATGGCGCTCCTACCTTTTATGGCTTCTCCTGAAATTATTCTTTTTTTATGTCGAGATTTGTTATTAACTTTACTTTGAAAAATGATGGAAAAATATTGAAAAACTTTCGAGTTGTTCGTGTTCATTGTTTGATTGAAATAAAATATGAAAATGACTCTCTAACAAATGAGAGAGCAAGACTGATTCCATCATGTGTAATTTAAAATAGTTTTGCAAAATCTCATCGACATATTTTCATCTTCTTATCCGCACATACATAAATAAATAAATCAGATAAATGGCGCTCCTACCTTTTATGGCTTCTCCTGAAATTATTCTTTTTTTATGTCGAGATTTGTTATTAGCTTTACTTTGAAAAATGATGGAAAAATATTGAAAAACTTTCGAGCTGTTCGCCTTTATTGTTTGATTGAAATAAAATATGAAAATGACTCTCTAACAAATGAGAGAGCAAGACTGATTCCATCATGTGTAATTTAAAATAGTTTTGCAAAATCTCATCGACATATTTTCATCTTCTTATCCGCACATACATAAATAAATAAATCAGATAAATGGCGCTCCTACCTTTTATGGCTTCTCCTGAAATTATTCTTTTTTTATGTCGAGATTTGTTATTAGCTTTACTTTGAAAAATGATGGAAAAATATTGAAAAACTTTCGAGCTGTTCGCCTTTATTGTTTGATTGAAATAAAATATGAAAATGACTCTCTAACAAATGAGAGAGCAAGACTGATTCCATCATGTGTAATTTAAAATAGTTTTGCAAAATCTCATCGACATATTTTCATCTTCTTATCCGCACATACATAAATAAATAAATCAGATAAATGGCGCTCCTACCTTTTATGGCTTCTCCTGAAATTATTCTTTTTTTATGTCGAGATTTGTTATTAACTTTACTTTGAAAAATGATGGAAAAATATTGAAAAACTTTCGAGTTGTTCGTGTTCATTGTTTGATTGAAATAAAATATGAAAATGACTCTCTAACAAATGAGAGAGCAAGACTGATTCCATCATGTGTAATTTAAAATAGTTTTGCAAAATCTCATCGACATATTTTCATCTTCTTATCCGCACATACATAAATAAATAAATCAGATAAATGGCGCTCCTACCTTTTATGGCTTCTCCTGAAATTATTCTTTTTTTATGTCGAGATTTGTTATTAGCTTTACTTTGAAAAATGATGGAAAAATATTGAAAAACTTTCGAGCTGTTTGCCTTTATTGTTTGATTGAAATAAAATATGAAAATGACTCTCTAACAAATGAGAGAGCAAGACTGATTCCATCATGTGTAATTTAAAATAGTTTTGCAAAATCTCATCGACATATTTTCATCTTCTTATCCGCACATACATAAATAAATAAATCAGATAAATGGCGCTCCTACCTTTTATGGCTTCTCCTGAAATTATTCTTTTTTTATGTCGAGATTTGTTATTAACTTTACTTTGAAAAATGATGGAAAAATATTGAAAAACTTTCGAGTTGTTCGTGTTCATTGTTTGATTGAAATAAAATATGAAAATGACTCTCTAACAAATGAGAGAGCAAGACTGATTCCATCATGTGTAATTTAAAATAGTTTTGCAAAATCTCATCGACATATTTTCATCTTCTTATCCGCACATACATAAATAAATAAATCAGATAAATGGCGCTCCTACCTTTTATGGCTTCTCCTGAAATTATTCTTTTTTTATGTCGAGATTTGTTATTAACTTTACTTTGAAAAATGATGGAAAAATATTGAAAAACTTTCGAGTTGTTCGTGTTCATTGTTTGATTGAAATAAAATATGAAAATGACTCTCTAACAAATGAGAGAGCAAGACTGATTCCATCATGTGTAATTTAAAATAGTTTTGCAAAATCTCATCGACATATTTTCATCTTCTTATCCGCACATACATAAATAAATAAATCAGATAAATGGCGCTCCTACCTTTTATGGTTTCTCCTGAAATTATTCTTTTTTTATGTCGAGATTTGTTATTAACTTTACTTTGAAAAATGATGGAAAAATATTGAAAAACTTTCTAGTTGTTCGTGTTCATTGTTTGATTGAAATAAAATATGAAAATGACTCTCTAACAAATGAGAGAGCAAGACTGATTCCATCATGTGTAATTTAAAATAGTTTTGCAAAATCTCATCGACATATTTTCATCTTCTTATCCGCACATACATAAATAAATAAATCAGATAAATGGCGCTCCTACCTTTTATGGCTTCTCCTGAAATTATTCTTTTTTTATGTCGAGATTTGTTATTAACTTTACTTTGAAAAATGATGGAAAAATATTGAAAAACTTTCTAGTTGTTCGTGTTCATTGTTTGATTGAAATAAAATATGAAAATGACTCTCTAACAAATGAGAGAGCAAGACTGATTCCATCATGTGTAATTTAAAATAGTTTTGCAAAATCTCATCGACATATTTTCATCTTCTTATCCGCACATACATAAATAAATAAATCAGATAAATGGCGCTCCTACCTTTTATGGCTTCTCCTGAAATTATTCTTTTTTTATGTCGAGATTTGTTATTAGCTTTACTTTGAAAAATGATGGAAAAATATTGAAAAACTTTCGAGCTGTTCGCCTTTATTGTTTGATTGAAATAAAATATGAAAATGACTCTCTAACAAATGAGAGAGCAAGACTGATTCCATCATGTGTAATTTAAAATAGTTTTGCAAAATCTCATCGACATATTTTCATCTTCTTATCCGCACATACATAAATAAATAAATCAGATAAATGGCGCTCCTACCTTTTATGGCTTCTCCTGAAATTATTCTTTTTTTATGTCGAGATTTGTTATTAACTTTACTTTGAAAAATGATGGAAAAATATTGAAAAACTTTCTAGTTGTTCGTGTTCATTGTTTGATTGAAATAAAATATGAAAATGACTCTCTAACAAATGAGAGAGCAAGACTGATTCCATCATGTGTAATTTAAAATAGTTTTGCAAAATCTCATCGACATATTTTCATCTTCTTATCCGCACATACATAAATAAATAAATCAGATAAATGGCGCTCCTACCTTTTATGGCTTCTCCTGAAATTATTCTTTTTTTATGTCGAGATTT
This sequence comes from Eledona agricola, assembly GCA_964023215.1. NCBI lineage: Eukaryota > Metazoa > Arthropoda > Insecta > Coleoptera > Tenebrionidae > Eledona > Eledona agricola. The sequence continues at coordinate 25,809,195 of OZ026857.1, read as the reverse complement.
GTTATTAACTTTACTTTGAAAAATGATGGAAAAATATTGAAAAACTTTCTAGTTGTTCGTGTTCATTGTTTGATTGAAATAAAATATGAAAATGACTCTCTAACAAATGAGAGAGCAAGACTGATTCCATCATGTGTAATTTAAAATAGTTTTGCAAAATCTCATCGACATATTTTCATCTTCTTATCCGCACATACATAAATAAATAAATCAGATAAATGGCGCTCCTACCTTTTATGGCTTCTCCTGAAATTATTCTTTTTTTATGTCGAGATTTGTTATTAACTTTACTTTGAAAAATGATGGAAAAATATTGAAAAACTTTCTAGTTGTTCGTGTTCATTGTTTGATTGAAATAAAATATGAAAATGACTCTCTAACAAATGAGAGAGCAAGACTGATTCCATCATGTGTAATTTAAAATAGTTTTGCAAAATCTGATCGACATATTTTCATCTTCTTATCCGCACATACATAAATAAATAAATCAGATAAATGGCGCTCCTACCTTTTATGGCTTCTCCTGAAATTATTCTTTTTTTATGTCGAGATTTGTTATTAACTTTACTTTGAAAAATGATGGAAAAATATTGAAAAACTTTCGAGTTGTTCGTGTTCATTGTTTGATTGAAATAAAATATGAAAATGACTCTCTAACAAATGAGAGAGCAAGACTGATTCCATCATGTGTAATTTAAAATAGTTTTGCAAAATCTCATCGACATATTTTCATCTTCTTATCCGCACATACATAAATAAATAAATCAGATAAATGGCGCTCCTACCTTTTATGGCTTCTCCTGAAATTATTCTTTTTTTATGTCGAGATTTGTTATTAACTTTACTTTGAAAAATGATGGAAAAATATTAAAAAACTTTCTAGTTGTTCGTGTTCATTGTTTGATTGAAATAAAATATGAAAATGACTCTCTAACAAATGAGAGAGCAAGACTGTCCATCATGTGTAATTTAAAATAGTTTTGCAAAATCTCATCGACATATTTTCATCTTCTTATCCGCACATACATAAATAAATAAATCAGATAAATGGCGCTCCTACCTTTTATGGCTTCTCCTGAAATTATTCTTTTTTTATGTCGAGATTTGTTATTAGCTTTACTTTGAAAAATGATGGAAAAATATTGAAAAACTTTCGAGCTGTTCGCCTTTATTGTTTGATTGAAATAAAATATGAAAATGACTCTCTAACAAATGAGAGAGCAAGACTGATTCCATCATGTGTAATTTAAAATAGTTTTGCAAAATCTCATCGACATATTTTCATCTTCTTATCCGCACATACATAAATAAATAAATCAGATAAATGGCGCTCCTACCTTTTATGGCTTCTCCTGAAATTATTCTTTTTTTATGTCGAGATTTGTTATTAACTTTACTTTGAAAAATGATGGAAAAATATTGAAAAACTTTCGAGTTGTTCGTGTTCATTGTTTGATTGAAATAAAATATGAAAATGACTCTCTAACAAATGAGAGAGCAAGACTGATTCCATCATGTGTAATTTAAAATAGTTTTGCAAAATCTCATCGACATATTTTCATCTTCTTATCCGCACATACATAAATAAATAAATCAGATAAATGGCGCTCCTACCTTTTATGGCTTCTCCTGAAATTATTCTTTTTTTATGTCGAGATTTGTTATTAGCTTTACTTTGAAAAATGATGGAAAAATATTGAAAAACTTTCGAGCTGTTTGCCTTTATTGTTTGATTGAAATAAAATATGAAAATGACTCTCTAACAAATGAGAGAGCAAGACTGATTCCATCATGTGTAATTTAAAATAGTTTTGCAAAATCTCATCGACATATTTTCATCTTCTTATCCGCACATACATAAATAAATAAATCAGATAAATGGCGCTCCTACCTTTTATGGCTTCTCCTGAAATTATTCTTTTTTTATGTCGAGATTTGTTATTAACTTTACTTTGAAAAATGATGGAAAAATATTGAAAAACTTTCTAGTTGTTCGTGTTCATTGTTTGATTGAAATAAAATATGAAAATGACTCTCTAACAAATGAGAGAGCAAGACTGATTCCATCATGTGTAATTTAAAATAGTTTTGCAAAATCTCATCGACATATTTTCATCTTCTTATCCGCACATACATAAATAAATAAATCAGATAAATGGCGCTCCTACCTTTTATGGCTTCTCCTGAAATTATTCTTTTTTTATGTCGAGATTTGTTATTAACTTTACTTTGAAAAATGATGGAAAAATATTGAAAAACTTTCGAGTTGTTCGTGTTCATTGTTTGATTGAAATAAAATATGAAAATGACTCTCTAACAAATGAGAGAGCAAGACTGATTCCATCATGTGTAATTTAAAATAGTTTTGCAAAATCTCATCGACATATTTTCATCTTCTTATCCGCACATACATAAATAAATAAATCAGATAAATGGCGCTCCTACCTTTTATGGCTTCTCCTGAAATTATTCTTTTTTTATGTCGAGATTTGTTATTAACTTTACTTTGAAAAATGATGGAAAAATATTGAAAAACTTTCTAGTTGTTCGTGTTCATTGTTTGATTGAAATAAAATATGAAAATGACTCTCTAACAAATGAGAGAGCAAGACTGATTCCATCATGTGTAATTTAAAATAGTTTTGCAAAATCTCATCGACATATTTTCATCTTCTTATCCGCACATACATAAATAAATAAATCAGATAAATGGCGCTCCTACCTTTTATGGCTTCTCCTGAAATTATTCTTTTTTTATGTCGAGATTTGTTATTAACTTTACTTTGAAAAATGATGGAAAAATATTGAAAAACTTTCTAGTTGTTCGTGTTCATTGTTTGATTGAAATAAAATATGAAAATGACTCTCTAACAAATGAGAGAGCAAGACTGATTCCATCATGTGTAATTTAAAATAGTTTTGCAAAATCTCATCGACATATTTTCATCTTCTTATCCGCACATACATAAATAAATAAATCAGATAAATGGCGCTCCTACCTTTTATGGCTTCTCCTGAAATTATTCTTTTTTTATGTCGAGATTTGTTATTAACTTTACTTTGAAAAATGATGGAAAAATATTGAAAAACTTTCTAGTTGTTCGTGTTCATTGTTTGATTGAAATAAAATATGAAAATGACTCTCTAACAAATGAGAGAGCAAGACTGATTCCATCATGTGTAATTTAAAATAGTTTTGCAAAATCTCATCGACATATTTTCATCTTCTTATCCGCACATACATAAATAAATAAATCAGATAAATGGCGCTCCTACCTTTTATGGCTTCTCCTGAAATTATTCTTTTTTTATGTCGAGATTTGTTATTAACTTTACTTTGAAAAATGATGGAAAAATATTGAAAAACTTTCTAGTTGTTCGTGTTCATTGTTTGATTGAAATAAAATATGAAAATGACTCTCTAACAAATGAGAGAGCAAGACTGATTCCATCATGTGTAATTTAAAATAGTTTTGCAAAATCTGATCGACATATTTTCATCTTCTTATCCGCACATACATAAATAAATAAATCAGATAAATGGCGCTCCTACCTTTTATGGCTTCTCCTGAAATTATTCTTTTTTTATGTCGAGATTTGTTATTAACTTTACTTTGAAAAATGATGGAAAAATATTGAAAAACTTTCGAGTTGTTCGTGTTCATTGTTTGATTGAAATAAAATATGAAAATGACTCTCTAACAAATGAGAGAGCAAGACTGATTCCATCATGTGTAATTTAAAATAGTTTTGCAAAATCTCATCGACATATTTTCATCTTCTTATCCGCACATACATAAATAAATAAATCAGATAAATGGCGCTCCTACCTTTTATGGCTTCTCCTGAAATTATTCTTTTTTTATGTCGAGATTTGTTATTAACTTTACTTTGAAAAATGATGGAAAAATATTGAAAAACTTTCTAGTTGTTCGTGTTCATTGTTTGATTGAAATAAAATATGAAAATGACTCTCTAACAAATGAGAGAGCAAGACTGTCCATCATGTGTAATTTAAAATAGTTTTGCAAAATCTCATCGACATATTTTCATCTTCTTATCCGCACATACATAAATAAATAAATCAGATAAATGGCGCTCCTACCTTTTATGGCTTCTCCTGAAATTATTCTTTTTTTATGTCGAGATTTGTTATTAGCTTTACTTTGAAAAATGATGGAAAAATATTGAAAAACTTTCGAGCTGTTCGCCTTTATTGTTTGATTGAAATAAAATATGAAAATGACTCTCTAACAAATGAGAGAGCAAGACTGATTCCATCATGTGTAATTTAAAATAGTTTTGCAAAATCTCATCGACATATTTTCATCTTCTTATCCGCACATACATAAATAAATAAATCAGATAAATGGCGCTCCTACCTTTTATGGCTTCTCCTGAAATTATTCTTTTTTTATGTCGAGATTTGTTATTAACTTTACTTTGAAAAATGATGGAAAAATATTGAAAAACTTTCGAGTTGTTCGTGTTCATTGTTTGATTGAAATAAAATATGAAAATGACTCTCTAACAAATGAGAGAGCAAGACTGATTCCATCATGTGTAATTTAAAATAGTTTTGCAAAATCTCATCGACATATTTTCATCTTCTTATCCGCACATACATAAATAAATAAATCAGATAAATGGCGCTCCTACCTTTTATGGCTTCTCCTGAAATTATTCTTTTTTTATGTCGAGATTTGTTATTAGCTTTACTTTGAAAAATGATGGAAAAATATTGAAAAACTTTCGAGCTGTTTGCCTTTATTGTTTGATTGAAATAAAATATGAAAATGACTCTCTAACAAATGAGAGAGCAAGACTGATTCCATCATGTGTAATTTAAAATAGTTTTGCAAAATCTCATCGACATATTTTCATCTTCTTATCCGCACATACATAAATAAATAAATCAGATAAATGGCGCTCCTACCTTTTATGGCTTCTCCTGAAATTATTCTTTTTTTATGTCGAGATTTGTTATTAACTTTACTTTGAAAAATGATGGAAAAATATTGAAAAACTTTCGAGTTGTTCGTGTTCATTGTTTGATTGAAATAAAATATGAAAATGACTCTCTAACAAATGAGAGAGCAAGACTGATTCCATCATGTGTAATTTAAAATAGTTTTGCAAAATCTCATCGACATATTTTCATCTTCTTATCCGCACATACATAAATAAATAAATCAGATAAATGGCGCTCCTACCTTTTATGGCTTCTCCTGAAATTATTCTTTTTTTATGTCGAGATTTGTTATTAACTTTACTTTGAAAAATGATGGAAAAATATTGAAAAACTTTCTAGTTGTTCGTGTTCATTGTTTGATTGAAATAAAATATGAAAATGACTCTCTAACAAATGAGAGAGCAAGACTGATTCCATCATGTGTAATTTAAAATAGTTTTGCAAAATCTCATCGACATATTTTCATCTTCTTATCCGCACATACATAAATAAATAAATCAGATAAATGGCGCTCCTACCTTTTATGGCTTCTCCTGAAATTATTCTTTTTTTATGTCGAGATTTGTTATTAACTTTACTTTGAAAAATGATGGAAAAATATTGAAAAACTTTCTAGTTGTTCGTGTTCATTGTTTGATTGAAATAAAATATGAAAATGACTCTCTAACAAATGAGAGAGCAAGACTGATTCCATCATGTGTAATTTAAAATAGTTTTGCAAAATCTCATCGACATATTTTCATCTTCTTATCCGCACATACATAAATAAATAAATCAGATAAATGGCGCTCCTACCTTTTATGGCTTCTCCTGAAATTATTCTTTTTTTATGTCGAGATTTGTTATTAACTTTACTTTGAAAAATGATGGAAAAATATTGAAAAACTTTCGAGTTGTTCGTGTTCATTGTTTGATTGAAATAAAATATGAAAATGACTCTCTAACAAATGAGAGAGCAAGACTGATTCCATCATGTGTAATTTAAAATAGTTTTGCAAAATCTCATCGACATATTTTCATCTTCTTATCCGCACATACATAAATAAATAAATCAGATAAATGGCGCTCCTACCTTTTATGGCTTCTCCTGAAATTATTCTTTTTTTATGTCGAGATTTGTTATTAACTTTACTTTGAAAAATGATGGAAAAATATTGAAAAACTTTCTAGTTGTTCGTGTTCATTGTTTGATTGAAATAAAATATGAAAATGACTCTCTAACAAATGAGAGAGCAAGACTGTCCATCATGTGTAATTTAAAATAGTTTTGCAAAATCTCATCGACATATTTTCATCTTCTTATCCGCACATACATAAATAAATAAATCAGATAAATGGCGCTCCTACCTTTTATGGCTTCTCCTGAAATTATTCTTTTTTTATGTCGAGATTTGTTATTAACTTTACTTTGAAAAATGATGGAAAAATATTGAAAAACTTTCTAGTTGTTCGTGTTCATTGTTTGATTGAAATAAAATATGAAAATGACTCTCTAACAAATGAGAGAGCAAGACTGATTCCATCATGTGTAATTTAAAATAGTTTTGCAAAATCTCATCGACATATTTTCATCTTCTTATCCGCACATACATAAATAAATAAATCAGATAAATGGCGCTCCTACCTTTTATGGCTTCTCCTGAAATTATTCTTTTTTTATGTCGAGATTTGTTATTAACTTTACTTTGAAAAATGATGGAAAAATATTGAAAAACTTTCTAGTTGTTCGTGTTCATTGTTTGATTGAAATAAAATATGAAAATGACTCTCTAACAAATGAGAGAGCAAGACTGTCCATCATGTGTAATTTAAAATAGTTTTGCAAAATCTCATCGACATATTTTCATCTTCTTATCCGCACATACATAAATAAATAAATCAGATAAATGGCGCTCCTACCTTTTATGGCTTCTCCTGAAATTATTCTTTTTTTATGTCGAGATTTGTTATTAACTTTACTTTGAAAAATGATGGAAAAATATTGAAAAACTTTCTAGTTGTTCGTGTTCATTGTTTGATTGAAATAAAATATGAAAATGACTCTCTAACAAATGAGAGAGCAAGACTGATTCCATCATGTGTAATTTAAAATAGTTTTGCAAAATCTCATCGACATATTTTCATCTTCTTATCCGCACATACATAAATAAATAAATCAGATAAATGGCGCTCCTACCTTTTATGGCTTCTCCTGAAATTATTCTTTTTTTATGTCGAGATTTGTTATTAACTTTACTTTGAAAAATGATGGAAAAATATTGAAAAACTTTCGAGTTGTTCGTGTTCATTGTTTGATTGAAATAAAATATGAAAATGACTCTCTAACAAATGAGAGAGCAAGACTGATTCCATCATGTGTAATTTAAAATAGTTTTGCAAAATCTCATCGACATATTTTCATCTTCTTATCCGCACATACATAAATAAATAAATCAGATAAATGGCGCTCCTACCTTTTATGGCTTCTCCTGAAATTATTCTTTTTTTATGTCGAGATTTGTTATTAACTTTACTTTGAAAAATGATGGAAAAATATTGAAAAACTTTCTAGTTGTTCGTGTTCATTGTTTGATTGAAATAAAATATGAAAATGACTCTCTAACAAATGAGAGAGCAAGACTGTCCATCATGTGTAATTTAAAATAGTTTTGCAAAATCTCATCGACATATTTTCATCTTCTTATCCGCACATACATAAATAAATAAATCAGATAAATGGCGCTCCTACCTTTTATGGCTTCTCCTGAAATTATTCTTTTTTTATGTCGAGATTTGTTATTAACTTTACTTTGAAAAATGATGGAAAAATATTGAAAAACTTTCTAGTTGTTCGTGTTCATTGTTTGATTGAAATAAAATATGAAAATGACTCTCTAACAAATGAGAGAGCAAGACTGATTCCATCATGTGTAATTTAAAATAGTTTTGCAAAATCTCATCGACATATTTTCATCTTCTTATCCGCACATACATAAATAAATAAATCAGATAAATGGCGCTCCTACCTTTTATGGCTTCTCCTGAAATTATTCTTTTTTTATGTCGAGATTTGTTATTAACTTTACTTTGAAAAATGATGGAAAAATATTGAAAAACTTTCGAGTTGTTCGTGTTCATTGTTTGATTGAAATAAAATATGAAAATGACTCTCTAACAAATGAGAGAGCAAGACTGATTCCATCATGTGTAATTTAAAATAGTTTTGCAAAATCTCATCGACATATTTTCATCTTCTTATCCGCACATACATAAATAAATAAATCAGATAAATGGCGCTCCTACCTTTTATGGCTTCTCCTGAAATTATTCTTTTTTTATGTCGAGATTTGTTATTAACTTTACTTTGAAAAATGATGGAAAAATATTGAAAAACTTTCGAGTTGTTCGTGTTCATTGTTTGATTGAAATAAAATATGAAAATGACTCTCTAACAAATGAGAGAGCAAGACTGATTCCATCATGTGTAATTTAAAATAGTTTTGCAAAATCTCATCGACATATTTTCATCTTCTTATCCGCACATACATAAATAAATAAATCAGATAAATGGCGCTCCTACCTTTTATGGCTTCTCCTGAAATTATTCTTTTTTTATGTCGAGATTTGTTATTAACTTTACTTTGAAAAATGATGGAAAAATATTGAAAAACTTTCTAGTTGTTCGTGTTCATTGTTTGATTGAAATAAAATATGAAAATGACTCTCTAACAAATGAGAGAGCAAGACTGATTCCATCATGTGTAATTTAAAATAGTTTTGCAAAATCTCATCGACATATTTTCATCTTCTTATCCGCACATACATAAATAAATAAATCAGATAAATGGCGCTCCTACCTTTTATGGCTTCTCCTGAAATTATTCTTTTTTTATGTCGAGATTTGTTATTAACTTTACTTTGAAAAATGATGGAAAAATATTGAAAAACTTTCGAGTTGTTCGTGTTCATTGTTTGATTGAAATAAAATATGAAAATGACTCTCTAACAAATGAGAGAGCAAGACTGATTCCATCATGTGTAATTTAAAATAGTTTTGCAAAATCTCATCGACATATTTTCATCTTCTTATCCGCACATACATAAATAAATAAATCAGATAAATGGCGCTCCTACCTTTTATGGCTTCTCCTGAAATTATTCTTTTTTTATGTCGAGATTTGTTATTAACTTTACTTTGAAAAATGATGGAAAAATATTGAAAAACTTTCTAGTTGTTCGTGTTCATTGTTTGATTGAAATAAAATATGAAAATGACTCTCTAACAAATGAGAGAGCAAGACTGTCCATCATGTGTAATTTAAAATAGTTTTGCAAAATCTCATCGACATATTTTCATCTTCTTATCCGCACATACATAAATAAATAAATCAGATAAATGGCGCTCCTACCTTTTATGGCTTCTCCTGAAATTATTCTTTTTTTATGTCGAGATTTGTTATTAACTTTACTTTGAAAAATGATGGAAAAATATTGAAAAACTTTCGAGTTGTTCGTGTTCATTGTTTGATTGAAATAAAATATGAAAATGACTCTCTAACAAATGAGAGAGCAAGACTGATTCCATCATGTGTAATTTAAAATAGTTTTGCAAAATCTCATCGACATATTTTCATCTTCTTATCCGCACATACATAAATAAATAAATCAGATAAATGGCGCTCCTACCTTTTATGGCTTCTCCTGAAATTATTCTTTTTTTATGTCGAGATTTGTTATTAACTTTACTTTGAAAAATGATGGAAAAATATTGAAAAACTTTCTAGTTGTTCGTGTTCATTGTTTGATTGAAATAAAATATGAAAATGACTCTCTAACAAATGAGAGAGCAAGACTGATTCCATCATGTGTAATTTAAAATAGTTTTGCAAAATCTCATCGACATATTTTCATCTTCTTATCCGCACATACATAAATAAATAAATCAGATAAATGGCGCTCCTACCTTTTATGGCTTCTCCTGAAATTATTCTTTTTTTATGTCGAGATTTGTTATTAGCTTTACTTTGAAAAATGATGGAAAAATATTGAAAAACTTTCGAGCTGTTTGCCTTTATTGTTTGATTGAAATAAAATATGAAAATGACTCTCTAACAAATGAGAGAGCAAGACTGATTCCATCATGTGTAATTTAAAATAGTTTTGCAAAATCTCATCGACATATTTTCATCTTCTTATCCGCACATACATAAATAAATAAATCAGATAAATGGCGCTCCTACCTTTTATGGCTTCTCCTGAAATTATTCTTTTTTTATGTCGAGATTTGTTATTAACTTTACTTTGAAAAATGATGGAAAAATATTGAAAAACTTTCTAGTTGTTCGTGTTCATTGTTTGATTGAAATAAAATATGAAAATGACTCTCTAACAAACGAGAGAGCAAGACTGATTCCATCATGTGTAATTTAAAATAGTTTTGCAAAATCTCATCGACATATTTTCATCTTCTTATCCGCACATACATAAATAAATAAATCAGATAAATGGCGCTCCTACCTTTTATGGCTTCTCCTGAAATTATTCTTTTTTTATGTCGAGATTTGTTATTAACTTTACTTTGAAAAATGATGGAAAAATATTGAAAAACTTTCTAGTTGTTCGTGTTCATTGTTTGATTGAAATAAAATATGAAAATGACTCTCTAACAAATGAGAGAGCAAGACTGATTCCATCATGTGTAATTTAAAATAGTTTTGCAAAATCTCATCGACATATTTTCATCTTCTTATCCGCACATACATAAATAAATAAATCAGATAAATGGCGCTCCTACCTTTTATGGCTTCTCCTGAAATTATTCTTTTTTTATGTCGAGATTTGTTATTAACTTTACTTTGAAAAATGATGGAAAAATATTGAAAAACTTTCTAGTTGTTCGTGTTCATTGTTTGATTGAAATAAAATATGAAAATGACTCTCTAACAAATGAGAGAGCAAGACTGATTCCATCATGTGTAATTTAAAATAGTTTTGCAAAATCTCATCGACATATTTTCATCTTCTTATCCGCACATACATAAATAAATAAATCAGATAAATGGCGCTCCTACCTTTTATGGCTTCTCCTGAAATTATTCTTTTTTTATGTCGAGATTTGTTATTAACTTTACTTTGAAAAATGATGGAAAAATATTGAAAAACTTTCTAGTTGTTCGTGTTCATTGTTTGATTGAAATAAAATATGAAAATGACTCTCTAACAAATGAGAGAGCAAGACTGATTCCATCATGTGTAATTTAAAATAGTTTTGCAAAATCTCATCGACATATTTTCATCTTCTTATCCGCACATACATAAATAAATAAATCAGATAAATGGCGCTCCTACCTTTTATGGCTTCTCCTGAAATTATTCTTTTTTTATGTCGAGATTTGTTATTAACTTTACTTTGAAAAATGATGGAAAAATATTGAAAAACTTTGTAGTTGTTCGTGTTCATTGTTTGATTGAAATAAAATATGAAAATGACTCTCTAACAAATGAGAGAGCAAGACTGATTCCATCATGTGTAATTTAAAATAGTTTTGCAAAATCTCATCGACATATTTTCATCTTCTTATCCGCACATACATAAATAAATAAATCAGATAAATGGCGCTCCTACCTTTTATGGCTTCTCCTGAAATTATTCTTTTTTTATGTCGAGATTTGTTATTAACTTTACTTTGAAAAATGATGGAAAAATATTGAAAAACTTTCTAGTTGTTCGTGTTCATTGTTTGATTGAAATAAAATATGAAAATGACTCTCTAACAAATGAGAAAGCAAGACTGATTCCATCATGTGTAATTTAAAATAGTTTTGCAAAATCTCATCGACATATTTTCATCTTCTTATCCGCACATACATAAATAAATAAATCAGATAAATGGCGCTCCTACCTTTTATGGCTTCTCCTGAAATTATTCTTTTTTTATGTCGAGATTTGTTATTAACTTTACTTTGAAAAATGATGGAAAAATATTGAAAAACTTTCTAGTTGTTCGTGTTCATTGTTTGATTGAAATAAAATATGAAAATGACTCTCTAACAAATGAGAGAGCAAGACTGATTCCATCATGTGTAATTTAAAATAGTTTTGCAAAATCTCATCGACATATTTTCATCTTCTTATCCGCACATACATAAATAAATAAATCAGATAAATGGCGCTCCTACCTTTTATGGCTTCTCCTGAAATTATTCTTTTTTTATGTCGAGATTTGTTATTAACTTTACTTTGAAAAATGATGGAAAAATATTGAAAAACTTTCTAGTTGTTCGTGTTCATTGTTTGATTGAAATAAAATATGAAAATGACTCTCTAACAAATGAGAAAGCAAGACTGATTCCATCATGTGTAATTTAAAATAGTTTTGCAAAATCTCATCGACATATTTTCATCTTCTTATCCGCACATACATAAATAAATAAATCAGATAAATGGCGCTCCTACCTTTTATGGCTTCTCCTGAAATTATTCTTTTTTTATGTCGAGATTTGTTATTAACTTTACTTTGAAAAATGATGGAAAAATATTGAAAAACTTTCTAGTTGTTCGTGTTCATTGTTTGATTGAAATAAAATATGAAAATGACTCTCTAACAAATGAGAGAGCAAGACTGATTCCATCATGTGTAATTTAAAATAGTTTTGCACAATCTCATCGACATATTATCTTCTTCTTATTCGCACATACATAAATAAATAAATAAATCAGATAAATGGCGCTGCTACTTTTTATTACTTTGCCTGAAATTCATGTAATAAATTTTGTGCTGCAGATCAAAGGTTTGTTTCAAGGACACTGCGTGGTACCTGTTACTTTCTTAGAATGTTGCCAATTATATTAGACCACCAAATAAATTCTCAATGTGTAAAATACTCTACTTATATATTTTTTGTATCGATATTTGTTATTAATTTTTAAAAATAGGTGCAAAATTTTGAAAGGTATTCGAGCTGCACGCGTTCGTTATTTGATTGAACTACGTTAATTAGTTATAACAATCTTTTTCGGGATTTTGGACCGTGCACCAATTGAAGTTCCATTAGGGAGTGTGTAGTGAACTAATTCAATAAGTGAACCTCCGACGTTTCATACACAACTGCGGTGGCGATGTTTTCTTCGCTGTCACATTCGCGACTGTGACAGCGAAGAGAACACTTCGAGCTCTTTCACATCGCCACTACACACCCCTTAATAGAATTTCAATTAGAACACGGTCCAAAGTCCCGAAAAAGATCGTTATAATTAATAATACAAACCGTGAATTACGTAATTACTAAAATTACGTAAATTACTTTAATAGCTAGAAGAGCAAGATTGATTCCAACATGTTAAATTAAAAAAAAATATTGTATTGTGGTGTGGTGATGTCATGGCATTGTTTAATTGCTTCACATATTTCTCTTAGTGACGATATTTGTTATTAATTTTGATAAATGCAAAATAATGAGTGCAAAATGATGAAAAACTTCCGAGTTTGTTCGCGTTCATTGTTTGGTTGAAATTAAATACGAGAATGACATTCTAACAATTCAAAGAGCAAAATTGTGTAATTTGACAATATGGTGTGACAATATCGACGTCTCGTCAACTTATTCGCACATATCAATCAAGTAAAGAAAACATGGCACCTACCTTTCAACAATCTTGATAAATCACTTGGTCATTTTAAATATAAACTATTGTACACGTTCGTTAACTGTTACTAATTTATCAGTGATGCCTTGCACAAGCCTTTTATCGCAGCACGAAACACTAAAAGACAGTGAGACAGTGTTAAAGTGTCGACCGTCACCTCCGACAGCTAAACTAATAATGCCACTTGACGCCCAAAATCCCAAATCTAAATACTGATTAGGTAACTTCGGGTCCGTGCAGGTAGTCTAAAGGGAGTTTTTTGCACTGCGAATGAGTCAGTATCTTTTACCGAAGAATGGAAATTATTTTGAGATATCAATGCAAAGTTTCAAAAAACTCTTGAGCGCGTTCGTTATTTGACTGAAATACGAATTCAAAGAAACACATTGATTTCGGATAATGTCTGTACCAATTTTTTGTGTCGTTATTTGTTATTAATTTTGAGCAATGAGTGCAAAATTATGAAAAATGTTCAAGCAGTTCGTTACTTGACTGAAATACGAAAAAAAAAGATTGTATCGTGTAATATAATAAAATATGTACATAATTTTATAATAATGAAGTCATGGTAGTAATATACGTTTAAAATTTTTTAAAAAACGTTGGTCTCGTGCGCTGTGGCTTATTGAATTGATTTGAATGAAGTAGGAAGTTATCTTTAAAAATATCCAATAGCATTAATTTCATCATTTGTGCGAATTAATATTTCAAATTATTGTCACCGTGGTTTTCCACTCACTCTTTATGTTGCACTAGCTGAATGTACCCGGCGTTGCCCGGACGTAGATTAAATAAACGCAGTGTTGACAAAAGTGGTGTATTTGTGATGTAGACTAATCGACATTATAATACAATTAAACAGGAATGCTCTACTTTTCCAATCACAAAATAAACAAATTTGCTGAAATTAACCTGCATTGCCAGGACCGGGTACTTCAATATGATTTGGAAAATGACGATAATTTCGTTTCTGGGTGCAAGCTCCTTTTTTTTCACTCTTTTTCACTCTTCAAGAGAAGGAGAGTTGACAGAGAAGCTGAACTATTCCAAATTATTCCCATTTAGTTCTCTAACAACGTTAAAGAATGTCGTCGAAGAATGTTGAAATATATAAATACATAATTTCACACCATAAAAACGATGTATTTGGTGTAGTTTCGGATGATAAAGGTTTTTTTGGGTATTGTTTTGAATGGTTATTGATGGTTGGCGGGGTTTAGCTTTGGCGGATTAAACGAAACTTTTGGTAATTTTAATGCGATTGGGTTTAGTTTGGCTTGGTGAGAAGTGGTTGGGGTGATATAGCGGAAGTCGAAGTAATTTATGCGAGTTTAGCGTAGTTTGCTTGTAATTCGTAATTTTTTTACATTTCAGGTTGATGTGGGGTAGTTTGGAATGGCAAGTGTATGATTTTTGAGAGTAGTTTGGAATGGTACATTATGTTTAAGGGTTGTTTAACGTATTCAGGTAAAATATACAGAAAATTTGGTAATTTAAAAATGAACAATTATAGTGCGAACCTCTTGAGCTCTATTTTCGGTAATAAAATGCAATAGGAAAGATAGTAAAAAAGACTATTTCCATCGCTTTTCAGAGGAATTATACGTGGTGGTATTTGTACCCCGCTTACTATTCCTCCATCTTAGTTATAAATAATGCAGAACAATAATGAACACAATGTACATAAAATAAATAGTGTAAATCGTGTATAAGCACACATTATTTATGATGTCAGTGAAATCCGGTAAAACTGCAAATTTCGGATTTTGGCCGGAGCAGGTTTGGTGAAGATCAAATACACCACTATCATTAAATGAACGTGAAAATTAGCGTACGGTATATAAGGTAATTTTTCGAAAATCGATTAGGGAGATATTTACTTAACGTCAAGAACAAATCGGGAATATTATATTAAAAAAAATTATTTAATAGCGATAGAACTTCGAATACTGATGCGTCGCCTCGACCTTGGCGACGTTGAGTACCAGCGTTCCAGACGCTGAAGCAGCAATTTTAACAATTATATTAGGTGCACGTGCCTAGTGCGTATTAAAAAAATTTGGATTACCAAATAATACTCGCGCAGGTGTACTCGACTGGCCCGTCATAATTTGCACAAAATGAATTAACATACTAAAGTAAATAAATATTTTGACGGGAATGTGGTGGGTGTAAAAATCTTATTCGGCATCTCCGACAAACTAACACTTGTTTACATTAACATGCATGCCTTCATGGACCTGTGACGAATTACAAACAAATATCTAAATTTCAAGTGTTCCATTTGATTTCGTTTCTGGATGCAAGCGGTTTTTTTCACCCTTGTCAGTCTGAACTTATTACATAGTGATATGTTCACATCCAAATGCCCTAAATTTATTTTGCCGCTGATTTCAAAAATTTTTCTGGAAGGAAAGTAGTCAGCAGTGGGGCTCGTCAGGGGTGGCAGGGTTGGCAGTGCCACTCCAAGTATAAATTTACTATCGAACCCAAAATTAGTTCTGTAATTCAGTTGCAGAATTATGAATTTTTCAGATATTTTCACGAAAATTTAGCGCTTACACCGCCACTGGTATGAATGTCAGTGATATCTGGTACATACAACGGTGAAAATTTCGGGGCAAATTTGGTGAAAAACAAATACACCACTATCATTAACTAAACGTAAAAATTAGCGTACAAATATAAGTGGAGTCCGGTCCGATGCTGATAATTTTTCGAAAATTGATTGGGGGCAGATTTGGTTAACGCGAGGATCAAATGTTAAATTAAAATACTTTATTTGATAGCGGTAGACCTTCGAACACTGATGCGTCGCCTCATCGAATCTTGGCGACTTTGCGAACAGTTTCCGACGCTGGAGCAGCAATTTTCACAATTGTAGTTGTGTTAAAATTAAACACCGCGATCGAGTACTGCTCCACACGCTGAACCAGCAATTTTCGAATTCTAAGAAACGATAAGAAAGCCTTATCCAACGCTTGGTATGTGCGAATTTCTGCATAGACACTCAATCAAACTAAATCGAGCATCGCCTTTTCACGTTTCTGACCTTGCCCTTGACGTGGCAGGCTCCAGCTGCTTCAATAATGTAAAAATCTTATTCGGCCTCTCCAATAAAGTCACATTTGTTTACATTAACACGCATTCCCTCATGGACTTGTGACGAATTACAAACAAATATTTCAACTTCAAGTGTTCCATTTAATTTCGTTTCTGGATGCAAGCTCCTTTCTTTTCACTCTAGTCAGTCTAAACTTATTACACAGTGTTATATTTTCAAATCCAGGCGCCCTAAAGAATTTTGTCGTTGTTTTCAAAAGTTTCAAGAGAAGGAGAGTTGACATAGAAGCTAAATTATTCCAAATTATTCCCATTTAGTTCTCTGACAACGTTAAAGACAATGTTGAAATATATAAATACAAAATTTTACACCATAAAAACGAAGTATTTAGGAATTATGTATAAAAAAAGTCGAAGTTATTCTTCGCTCTTGAGCTCTATTTCCGGTATTAAAAATGCAATAGGAAAGATAGTAAGAAAGACTATTTCCATCACTTTTCACGGGAATTATACGTGGTGGTATTTGTTCTCCGCTTACTATTAGATTTTCAAACTGCTCCATCTTAGTTATAAATAATGCAGAACAATAATGAACGCAATGTACGTAAAATAAATAGTGTAAATAAATCGTGTATAAGCATACAATACTTAAGCGTATGATGTCAGTCAAAATTTCGGATTTCGGCCGGAGCAGGTTTGGTGAAGAACAAATACACCACTATCATTAACTGAACGTAAAAATTAGCGTACGAAAATAAGTGAAGTCCGGTCCGACGCTGGAAATTTTTCGAAAATCGATTGGGGAGAGTTTTGGTTAACGGCAAGAACAAATCGGGAATATTATATTAAAATAATTTATTTAATAGCGATAGAACTTTGAATACCGATGCGTCGCCTCGACCTTGGCGACGTTGAGTACCAGCGATCCAGACGCTGAAGCAGCAATTTTCACAATTATATGAGGTGGACGTGCCTAGTGCGTATAAAAACAATTTGGATAACAAAAGAGATTAATTTGTATGTACCAAATAATACTCGCACAGGTGTACTCGTATGGCCCGTCATAATTTTCACAAAATCAATTTAAGAAATTAACATTCTAAAGTAAATAAATATTTTGACAGGAATGTTAAAAATCTTATTCGGTCTCTCCGACAAACTAACACTTGTTTACATTAACATGCATTCCTTCATGGACCTGTGACGAATTACAAACAAATATCGAAATTTCAAGTGTTCCATGTCAGTCTGAACTTATTACACAGTGATATTTTCACATTCAGGCGCCCTAAATTATTTTGACGTTGATTTATAAAGTTTCCCTGGAAGGAGAGTAGTCAGCAGGTGCCTCGTCAGGGGTGGCAGGGTTGGCAGTGCCACTCCAAGTATAAATTTACTATCGAACACAAAGATAGTTCTGATTCAATTGCAGAATTTCGAATTTTTCAGATATTTTTACGAAACTCTAGCGCTTACACCGCCTTTATACCTCTTTAAAGTTAAAAACCATAGAGCTGTTTATACAAATGCACGCATGTTGAAAAGGTAGGGCTTGCCCCGTCAGCGTGTTGCAATTCAGAAATACGTTTATGTTTGCATCTCAACTGAAACAAATATTTATTGGAAGGTGGAAGAAAATCAAAATAGGTATCAGCATATTTAATATTTAGAATAATTCTATTAGTCGAAACAATATATTTTATGTGCAGATATTTATTAATATTTTATGATTTAATACGATAAGGCATTTATAAATAACACAACTAAATAGAAGATTTTGATTGAAAACGATTATTAATTTATGGTAGCCGAAGTAATTTAAGTGAGTTTGGCATAGCTTGCTATGTTTTGTAGCATTTTTGTAATTTTAAAGTGATTAGGCTAATTTTGGGGCGGTAAGGGGTAGTTGGGGGTGATTTATGGTAGCCGAAGTAATTTAGGTGAGTTTGGAATAGTTTGCTATGGTTTGTAGCATTTTATGTAATTTTAAAGTGATTGGGCTTAGTTTGGGGTGGTAAGGGGTAGTTGGGGGTGATTTATGGTAGCCGAAGTAATTCAGGTGAGTTTGAGATAGTTTGCTATGGCTTGTAGCATTTTTCGTAATTTTAAAGTGATTGCACTTATTTTGGGGTGGTAAGGGGTAGTTGGGGGTGATTTATGGTAGCCGAAGTAATTTAGGTGAGTTAGGCATAGTTTGCTATGGTTTGTAGCATTTTTTGTAATTTTAAAGTGATTGGGCTTATTTTGGGGTGGTAAGGGGTAGTTGGGGGTGATTTATGGTAGCCGAAGTAATTTAGGTGAGTTAGGCATAGTTTGCTATAATTTGTTGAATATTTTGTAATTTTAAAGTGATTGTGCTTATTTTGGGGTTGTAAGGGGTAGTTCGGGGTGATTTATGGTAGCCGAAGTAATTTAGGGGAGTTTGGCATAGTTTGCTACGGTTTGTAGAATTTTTTTGTAATTTTAAAGTGATTGAGCCTATTTTGGGGTGGTAAGGGGTAGTTGGGGGTGATTTATAGAAGCCAAAGTAATTTAAGTGAGTGTGGCAAAGTTTGCTATGGTTTGTAACATTTTTTGTAATTTTAAAGTGATTGGGCTTATTTTGGGGTGGTAAGGGGTAGTTGGGGGTGATTTATGGTAGCCGAAGTAATTTAGGTGAGTTAGGCATAGTTTGCTATGATTTGTTAAATATTTTGTTATTTTAAAGTGATTGGGTTTATTTTGGGGTTGTAAGGGGTAGTTCGGGGTGATTTATGGTAGCCGAACTAATTTAGGGGAGTTTGGCATAGTTTGCTATGGTTTGTAGCATTTTTTATAACTTTAAAGTGATTGGGCTTATTTTGGGGTAGTAAGGGGTAGTTGGGGGTGATTTATGTTAGCCGAAGTAATTTAGGTGAGTTAGGCATAGTTTGCTATGGTTTGTAGCATTTTTTGTAATTTTAAAGTGATTGGGATGAGTTAGGGGTGGTAAGGGGTAGTTGGGGGTGATTTATGATAGCCGAAGTAATTTAAGTGAGTTTGGCATAGTTTGCTATGGTTTGTAGCATTTTTTATAATTTTAAAGTTATTGGGCTTATTTTGGGGTAGTAAGGGGTAGTTGGGGGTGATTTATGGTAGCCGAAGTAATTTAGGTGAGTTAGGCATAGTTTGCTGTGGTTTGTAGCATTTTTTTGTAATTTTAAAGTGATTGGGCTTATTTTGGGGTAGTAAGGGATTGTTGGGGGTGATTTATGTTAGCCGAAGTAATTTAGGTGAGTTAGGCATAGTTTGCTATGATTTGTAGCATTTTTTGTAATTTTAAAGTGATTGGGATGAGTTAGGGGTGGCAAGGGGTAGTTGGGAATGATAGCCGAAGTAATTTAAGTGAGTTTGGCATAGTTTGGTATGGTTTGTAGAATTTTTTGTAATTTTAAAGTGATTGGGCTTATTTTGGTGTTGTAAGGGGTAGTTGGGGGTGATTTATGGTAGCCGAAGTAATTTAGAGGAGTTTGGCACAGTTTGCTACGGTTTGTAGATTTTTTTTGTAATTTTAAAGTGATTGAGCCTATTTTGGGGAGGTAAGGGGTAGTTGGGGGTGATTAATGGAAGCCGAAGTAATTTAGATGAGTTTGGCATAGTTTGATATTGCTTGTAACATTTTTTGTAGTTTTAAAGTGATTGGGCTGAGTTTGGGGTGGTAAGGGGTAGTTGGGGGTGATTTATGGTAGCCGAAGTAACTTAGGTGAGTTAGGGATAGTTTGCTATGATTTGTGTCATTTTGTTTTATTTTAAAGTGATTGGAGTTACTTGGGGTTGCTACAGGGTGGTAAGGGATGATTTAAGATAACGGATCTAATTTATGTCAGTTTGGCTTAGTTCGGGAATTTTTTGGGGTTGATTTGGTAAAGTTTGCAGTGGTAAGAGATATTTGAGGATGTTTAATGTTGACGGATTAAATTTGGAGTGATTTGGTAATTTTTAATTGAGTCACGGATCGACATTATAATTGAAATCAAAATTATAATTGAAATATCGGCGGCCTCGCTAGGTACGGCAAAAGTATGATCACGAAAGCAGAAACTCGACGTTGAAATTGTTTAGGTTAAATAAGTGCTTTTAATGTAAACCGGTCGCCCGTCGTCGAAGTTGTTTTGGCTAGATACGTGCTTCTAACATAAACACGGTCTCCGCGATCCCATCATTTTTTGTTTATTTTAGCCGGTTTTTATCGAATTACAAAGGAACCGGGCCGAATTTCGCAAAATCCCTTCTTAGCGTTCACTTTCGGCACATGATACACCCGTGTCTAAAATTTCAAGTCTCCATCCCTCACGGTTTGGGCTGTGGGTTGTCGGTGAATCAGTGAATGTGTAGATGTGTAAATGAGTGTGTCAGTGAGGACACTTCGCTTTATATAATAGATAAACTCCCATCGAGAAGGTTCTTTTCTTTACCTACTGTTTCCTCTTCTTATTACTTTCCCTAATACGTTAAAAACTACATAAAAAAACTACCACCATGCAAAAAATAATGTCGATCCCTTGCTCTATGAAAAACAAAAACATCTATCCCACGGGAACATGTTTCCGGGATAAATAGTAGTCTATGTGCTATTCCAGACTATAATCTATCTCTGTGCCAAATTTCATCCAGATCCGTTCAGCCGTTCTGGCGTGATTGAGCAACAAACATCCAAACTTTCGCATTTATAATATTAGTACAGATTGTTTCGGGGTTTATAACGTGCGTTCAAAAATAAAACGAGGCTGCGTTGGCCATGGAATTTATCGGCTTTCCAGTGTAGAAACCATAGAAAACATAAACATAGATTTGACAAATGTCAAGATCTGTCAGTTTAAAATTTACCCTCGAAATAAAACGGCCCAAACCACTGACGATTAAATAATTTATTATTATTATTTAATCGTCAGTGGCCCAAACGCTAGGACAGTTTAATTTTATTTTTAATGAGCATTTTTAATAATCGTTGGTTTTTGAACCTTCGAATCCAAGCAAATCCGAACCTTTTTTTTCTAATGTAAATATATTGTGTAATTTATAACTCACTAGTGGTCAACGTTCGTGTTTAACTATATATACAACGATTGGTAGATCACAAACATATTATTTTTAAATTGATATTATTATTAATATTATTACTTAAATTATGGGGTAAAAAAATGGTACTTTAAATAAAATGTAAGCATGTAAAAAAATTAATGTAAACTTTAATGAAAGACAATACGTAATTAAACTCCAAAAAAAAACAACATTTAGCGCAATTGCTATCGATTTTTTGCCGTAACTCGTCTAAATTTTTTGGCCTACTAAAATAATACACCTTCGAACCTTCGAATCCAGGCAAACCCGAACCTTTTTTTTCTAATGTATATTGTGTAATATAACTCCCTAGCGGTCGACGTCCGTGTTTAACTATATATACAACGATTTTTGAAATATTAATTGAGAATGCAGTTGCTCTTAAACTGAATTGGTAGGTCTCGAGTTGCGCATAGAGACTGATGACCCATGAAGGTTGACGGGTAACTGAGTGCTGCCAAATATTCTCAAGACATTTTTCGGTTTTGAGACTGATTCTTCTTCATCGATCTATTCACGACTTACAGTTATATCAAATTAATGACCGTCCTGGTCGTGCCCGATATTCTCCTCAACAGAGGAGAAGCTGTAACAATGAATAGATTGATGTTTGGATTCACAACGATACCGGGAAATGTTTTGCACTTTTTTTTTTATCCCATAATGATTTATCCCATTGTCAACAAGGAAGCTAACCTAAACATGAACAGACTCGAACTGACACTTTGAAGTTTTGCTACACTAAATTGATGCACAAAGTTTTTGGCCAACGCAGCCTCATTTTCTATTTGATGTGTGTCAGTCAAGTTAAAACTAAGATGTGATAGTCCTAGTCCATTTTATTCTGCAGGGAAAATGACACGTGAGCTATGCAGCTCCAATAATATATTTCTGAAACTTGTGTAAAACAATGAATACACTATTTACTGCGTTTCTAGTGAGTTAATGAAAAAACTACCCTTTTTGAGTTGTGTTATTTGTATATTACACGTGCGACATGTTAGTTTCTCATTTAACGGAAATTTTAACAGCAACTTCTGTCTGCGTCTTGATCAGCTTGTATAAATCCGAAAAATTAAAAAAGATTGGTACAATAAGATAACGGAAAAATGTTTGCAATCCACCGGCCCATCCAAATGTAAATTTAACAAACGGTAACGGTCCGATAATTAAAAAAGTCGACGGTCGTATTTATAACTTAATATTTCCTCGTCCATAAAGCGCCGCAATAATTCGAATTTATTGACCGTGCGCCCGTGTTTTTTATTGTTCGATGAAAATAGAAAATACGATCGAGTGTACGTGTTTATTTCAGAGACATGATGGCGAACGCCCGCAACATTCCCAAATTAAACTACTCCTCGATTCTGCTCACGATGATATTCTCTATGGGCGAGCCAATGCCGATAACCCATCACGGTAATTTCGTAAATCCGCAAAACTATGAATTAATCAAGCAGACATTTGCAGACCTGCTCGGTAGGAATTTCCTTTCGTTTCTGTTAGACCACATCGAATATCCTCCAGACACGGACATAGACGAACAAATCCCAGATCTGTTCCTGAACTGCATAATTTCGTACAACCTGCAGTTCAAGGACAGCGTGGATAATCCAGTTTTAGAGGCTTTGGAAGAGCGGGACGTGGCGAAAACGTTTACGGAAAAAATTTTGTTGTTGCTCAACCGAGAACGTGAGCGTTTCGTTCCGGAATTGACAGTGTAATATTGTGGGGGTTTCAGACGATCCGGTGCGGATTTTCGAGCACGAACCGGCGCCCCCTCACTCTTTACTCAAACTGTTTGTCGATTTGTTCAGCAGGAAAACTACCGCAGGCTTGTTTTACACTAACGACGTCAAAGTGTTGATTGATATAGTCGTGAGGAACATCGCCGACTTGTCACCGGGAGATAAGGTGAGTAAATGGACGGCGAAAACGACGCTTTTCGACCTGATTTCGCATTTCAGCGCCGCCAGCAGTATTTGGAATTGTGCAGGCGAGTGATGCGGAACACCAACTACGAAGAGCATCGACACAGGATTGACGACATCCTCAAGAGTTTCACTCGCATCTTCTGCGAGGAGAACGAGCAGAGCAAAACCGACCAAAAACTAGTACGGGAGATCTCGCACGAGTTTCCCCAGTTCTTCAAATAGTTTGTGATATTTTTTATTTGATTGAAATTATAAATCTATGAATGTGTTAGACGGTTTGGTTTTATTCCCACGTTGGGATTGTATGTGATATCCTACCTCAAGACGGTCAATAGATTTATTTATTAAAACAAATACAAATTGTTGTAAGTAAAATAAACTCTTGTGTAACACGCTTCTTCCTACACTTCCCCAGTCATCATCTCCATGAACTCTGTAAAAACTTTATATAAAGCCACTCCAAGTTAAATTTAGAGCGTACCGTCGAAGTCCACGGTTCCAGAACCGTCGGTGTCGATTTCCTCGATCATCATGTCCAGCTCCTTGTCCGTGAGTTGGTCGTCTAGCTCTCTTAAAATTTCACGCAGACACGTCGTGGGGATGTAACCGTTACCTTCTTTGTCGTACAACCTGAACGCTTCCTTCAGCTCCTTCTGCATGGCTTCGTCGTCTTCCTCAACGATAAACTTGGCAGCGAGAGTAACGAACTCCTCGAACTCCAACCGCCCGGATTCTGGTATACGATTAAAGAGCGCCCAACAACAAACTTTCTACTTACTGTCGGCGTCAACTTCTTCGATGAGTTCCTCCAGGATTTTCTTGTCGAAAGGTTGACCCATCAACCGGAGGATGTCCGAAACCATGTCGCACGGAATACTGCCGGATTTTTGGCTGTCGAAGGCCTCGAAAGCCTTGCGAAGCACTGGAACGATTATTTGTTATTTTTATTATTTATCCGGACGTATATAGCGCGAAACGCGTCTGTTTATAAGATCAGGAATAGAACTCGGCAGCTGTGGAAAACGGCCACGTTTCATTTCCAAAATCTGAAAATGCAACAACTTACCGGCGATTTGTTCTGGGGGAAGTTCGTCCTGCAATATAAAAATACTGTTAGTAAGCACAACACTATAAAAAAAGTGCAGTATGTACCATGGCGATGTGTGTGGTCCAAGAGCGTGCGAAGAACTGGATGGATTCGGGGCCGCGTTATTGGGTTATTATTTTCGAGTTATAGTGGATTTCTAGCGTGTGTTTTTTCAAGTCTTTTGCGGAGAGTATATTTCGGCCCACTCCCGCGCCGTCCACCAATCAAACGAGAGGAGAAAACGGCAGCAAAACCATGCAAGCCGTCGTATTTTTAGCCGCCCGAAGCCGTGTCTTCATCTGAAGATTATTCCGACGAGCCGCAACAGTTTAACGACTGAAATAGTCCCCGATATGCCGATTTGATCGCATTTATTTATAACATTTGGGAAATATTCGTGTCCCACCCACGCCCCGTGTCGTTCACTTTTCTATATCCGTGCCTCTTCGAACCACATCTGGCGCGCCATTTATTTCATTCGAATGGTACAGATTTGGGGGTTTTCCGCCGACTGGCGCCGCGCTTCTTGGAAAAATCTAATTGTCGTATTTAACTATTTTATTTATTCGACTGACAAGCGTTTGGCATAAAC
The DNA here is from genome assembly GCA_964023215.1 of Eledona agricola. Taxonomy (NCBI): domain Eukaryota; kingdom Metazoa; phylum Arthropoda; class Insecta; order Coleoptera; family Tenebrionidae; genus Eledona; species Eledona agricola. The sequence goes on along the minus strand of OZ026857.1, from coordinate 25,783,842 downwards.
AGAACGATTTAATGCGACACTTGGGCTGCGGGGTTTAATGAGATATGCAAGTGTTAAGTGGGGACGCACCCTTGGAGTACTAAAAGTGAAAATTTGGCATCGCTCAGGTTCGCCATTCAATGAACGGAGGTTGGTTTTTTGTGCCGGACAAAGGATTTGGAAATTTTCGATACGAACCACTTCTGCGAAATATGTATAACGCCCTGGCTCGGTTATGCCGGCCGTCAGTTTTGACATTTATGGCAGTTTTCGGCGTCATATTTCGTTTTCTATCGACTTGGCTTTCCACGAAGCCTCCGAAAATATTTTCGCCATTGATATGATTTTTATTTTTGAGGGAGACTCGTCATTTTGCATTAATTGTGACAAAAACATTTCATGTGCCAAGTTGATATAAATCTTATGTGGATTTCGAGCTATTTTCAACCGGTTGTACTAAAATTGTACAATGTTTCGTTAAAAATATTTTGCAATAAACGCAGCTTCTGAAACAGGTGCGTGCTATATTTTATATTTCGTCAAACAACACGTTTTTTGTGTATTATCAATAGGGCGTGTCTGTTTTCTTATTTTCAACATTCAGAAAGGCCCGATCTAAAGAAACATTCATGATAAATTGCAATTTATATTTTATAGATATGTACGCAATAATTCTACTTAAATATATAGATGCAAAATTTGTACCAGATTAATGAAATTAATTTAGTGCTCCAAAATAATGATAAAGCTAATTGAAATTAAATTGCTTCAACCTTGCTCCGTTCACTGCTACAGCTTCGCATTTCTCAATTAATTTTCTGACAGGACTATTTTAAATATAGCGTCAATAACATGTCTCTCACTTTCGATCACTTTCAAACATTTCTATTAATCAAGCCGTTTCTTGTGGCTCTTCTTGTGTTATTCATCTACTAAAAAAATTAGTTGTGGCTCTTGTTGTTCACATCAAAATTCTTGAAATGTTAAAAAGGTGCGTATGTATTTTAATTTTTGGCAACTTTTTCTGAAAGGTTTAATTGTATAATCTCATGTCCAGTTGATAAATTTAATGCATCAATTATAATAAACAAACTGCGTATCATAGAAAATAAATTGCCACATCAAGAAAAACCGATATATTTTTTTAGTTTGATATAAGTAATAAATAATTCGATATTGAACAAAAAAGTTTATAAATATTACAAGGTGGTCAATCTTGTGGTAAATAATTATTCCAAGCGATTTGTGCCTCATGTCTGTTTAGGGATAATATCTTGAGGGATTATTTGAACATTTTACAATAAAATTACTACACCAAGAATCTGAATTCACGAACAAGAGGATAAAATATGATCACAACCCAAATGGAATACAAATAAAAAGTGCGACTAAAGTTGAAAATTTATTCTGAAAATTTATTGAATATTTGTAAGTGGCGTACATAGAGTGTGGTTTTTTAAAAGCGGCAGATGCTGTAAGTTTTATTTTTATGGTCCGATTTCAAAAAAAAATTAAATGCCTGATTAAATGGCTTGTACTACGACGATGTGTGTCAGTATATTTTGTGCAATATTTAACTGTCTTATTTTAAATTGGGATCCATATATTTTACATAATTTGAAAGATATTATTTTTCTTACTACATTAGTATGCAATATTATTTTTTGCTTTTAGTTAAAATTAGTGCTGAAAAAATTTTAAAAGAGTTTTTGTAATCAAGTCCTATATAAATGGGCGAATAATAATCTCGGCAATTAAACAGTCTCAAAATACTTGTTTATTAAATAACTGTTATTCATTAACCATTTAATCTATGAAAGTTGCATGAGGTAATTAGAAAATACACTTATAGTGCCCATGTCGTTTTTTAAAGGTTAAAAAGCAGCAAATAAAATAAATTTGGCAAATATATTTTCTTCAAATTTTTTGATAAAAAATGGTTTACATGAGTTTAAGACAATTTTTTGAAAACATTTTTAATTCTATCTTTGTTTGCTTGTAACTTTCAAGTTAAGAAAACCCTTAAAAAAAGATCAATCTGCTAAATGATTCAAATTATTCATTTTCAAAAAAAGAATTTACTTTTAATCAGATTATTGTTAACCTAAATGATTTATTTGCATTGCAGCATTGTATTGTAGATTTTGTGAACATTTATTCAACATTTTTTAATTTTAATTATGTAATTCCAAGTAAAATTAAACAAATTGTGTATGAATGTATCAAAAAAAAATATATATTTCAAATTATGTAAAAAAAATATGGGTCGCGATTTAAAATAAGACGATAAATCGTAAAATTAGAAGACATTTTATCTGGTTTTTGAGTTTTTGACATGGAGCCATAAATACAAATTCTACAGTGTCTGCTGCATTTAAAAAAATAAAAACCAGATTAAATGGCTTCTAATTCTACGACTCTTTTTAAATTTTTCTAAGTGTCATCTGTTGTGTCATAGTATATTTTGTGCAATATTTAACTTTCTTCTATAAATTGAGATGCATTTTTTTATATAAATTGAACGATATAACTATCCTTTGTAGATTCATATGCAATATGTTTTATTTTACTTAAAACTTTTTTTTTTACTTAAAAAATAATAATAATTTATCGATTAATAATTTAATTGAGTGCATGGGGTTTTTTAAAAATAAAAAATCAGCATAAATTTATTCAGCAATGTTTTTTATTTTTCCATAAAAAAAGTTACATTGGTATGTACTTGAGTTATTGACAAATTTCTTATAACATTTTAAATTCTATTATTCTGTTCATAACTTTAAATTCAAGAAAACCATTCAAAAAAAAGCTATCTGTTAAATAATTAAAATTCTTCATTTTGTAAAACTTAATCCTTTTTTTGTCCTGATATTTATTTATTTATTATTTATTTCAGCAGCGTATTTATTTTATAATTTTTGTTAAATAAGTTTTGTGCATCCCCCTAGTTAAAAAATTGTTCCCAATCCAACTTGTAACAAATCCCTAAATTTATTTTAAGAAACGCGCTTGCGCTTCAGCTAATAATAATGTCAAATATGTGTCAAATGGAAGTTGTCAAGCTGTCAAATGATTTATAAAGTTAAAGTGTTTTGGAATATTGCAAATTCGCCTTGACTCGTTCCACTTGACTGTTCAGCCATGGTTGAGTACGAAAAAGAAGAGGCCCTGAACTTGGTAAGTTGATTTAAACAACTCGTAAAAATTGAGGTTATATGTTTGAATCCCCAAGCAAAAGGAGTTTGAATGGGTGCTGCACCAGGAAATCCACAAGGGCCTCGAGCAAATCCATCAAATTCTCGCGGTAAGTTGTTGAAAAAATTCAAAAGCGTATAATTAAATGGGGTGGCAGGAGTGTGCGGGACGGTTCCCAGTGAGGCTCTACGGCCATGACAATTCCAGTAAACAAGACAAATTCGTACTGTCCGTACCGTCGGACCAAGTAAAATGCATCGTGACACTGACTGGAGATAACATAACACACGCTGTAAGTGCCTAAATTGAGTCCAACCAATTCTCATCTAATTCATTCAAGGATATTACATTTAAAGTGGCCAGACAAGCTAACACGACGATCGTTCGCACGAGCATCCAGAACGATTGTCCGTGGAAGCTGCAGCAGGTGCAGGACGCCGCTAATCATCTCCAGCAGGCAATAAATCACATCGACGACGTTGGCAAAAACTATAAATTCAAGTCAGTGTTTATGTTGCGCAACACGCTTTTTTAATTTATTGGCCATAGATCGTCTGATGAGGTTTTGCACATCCTGGGTAATATTTTGGGGAGCTTGCAAAGAGGACGCACGAGTCTTATTGTGCCTCGGAAGAGGGCAATGGATGACCTCATGAGAAGTCTTAACATGGTATAATTGTTATTGAATTGTGTGTTGTATTGTCGAGTGTTTGTAGAAATCTCTTAATCCTAATTTGAGCGAAGATCTGGCCATTAGCTTCTACATCCAGAGCCACAAGTTGATATTTGCCATTTACCAACTGACAAACAGCCATGGTACAATGAAATACGACTCCACACATGCAGAAAGTTCAGTGCCTTGGTTGAATGAGGTACTCGTATTTTTTACAGTTGGATTACAACTGTGTCAACAACTTAAAGATAAGGTGTGTTGTTGAGATTAGATACACATTACATTAATTTGCACTCAATGTTTCCTGTTGCAGATCTGCGTTTTTTCCCAGTATAAAGATTTCACAGTGGGGTCGCGACCACCCAGTCCCCGTTAACTAGTTGTAATCTCATAGACGTTAGCCGTTTTATTCCAAATAACGTTGATATTGTCAATTTCAATTGATGCTAGGGAGTATTCTGAATCGATTATTATTCTATACTAAAATGTGTGTATTTATTTTGTTTTTTTACATATGTAATTCGTGTATATGTATGATTCTTGTGCAGTCTTGCACAGTTTAAATTGTTGTAGTTTAAGACAATAATTCCACTTGCACAGTATGTTTCAAATTATTGATGAAGCAATAAAGTTTTGTTTAACGTTTAATGTCCAATATACTTGTGTCACCAGACTTTATTTAAACTTTCCAATGTCACTTATGCAACTTTTAATTCAATATTTATTCACTTATACCATATTAAAATGGCCACACAAACGTTAAACGTTTAAATAATGAGGATTGCATAATGAGGATTTTTTGCTATTGTTGAAGTTCGACTACGCCACTGGTGGAAAATAAAAATTAATATTCAATGTACTGGGCAGAAATTATGAGCTCATGACGTGAGTGGGGTTTTTCCGATTTCAAAATGAGTGTGATATATTGCAAATATTTTATTATCAAAAAGTAAGACAACTGAACATTTGATTTATTATCTGACCAGATTCGATCAGCACACTTTATTAAAAATCTGAGCGATAAATTCGTAAGCCGGATCAGTGAGTTCCGCACAAATTGGCTGATAAGAATTTGAACCAAAAACGTGGACATCGCACTCAGAAGACGAGTAGAAAATGTTGATTGGACAAAAAGTAATACATTTAAATAACGCACCGTTATTTTGGGTGTTCTGTCATTTCATAACGTTTTTTCTTAGCTATCATTATTTTGAGGCACTGGCATTTTTGTATTGGGAATAGGACGGGCAAATATAATTTTTTTTGTTCAAATTATGTCAGGCAAGATTAAATGTGAATCATCTTATAAACTAAAAGAGAGTGTTTAGAAGTCATCACTAGCAGCAAATAAAAGAATTTCATTATTTTTTTTTTATTAAATTTTTACTCCACACAATAATAAAAAAAATATGTCGGATAACTTTTATTAAAAAGAATAATATCGACATGTGTTATTTTTAGCAGAAAATCCTCAAAATCCAAAAATATTTTTAAGCGACACAAAGCCTCTCTACCAAATAATAATCACAATTTTTATGTACATGTACTTATTTTGACCGCCTGTAATAGATTATTTTAGAAAACTTGTGATGAAAATTAATATTTGGTATTTAACACTTTCTATATACCCTTCATCGAGTACATAATTGGTTTAAATGAGATTAATTTATTTCAAAAAAATTAACGGTCGTGTTCAACCCTTAATTTAACATAAAAGACACACACACGGACTATTGTATGGAATTTGTTTTTCAAACAATAAAAAATGTTTAAAAAATATTCACGTTATTTTATTTAAATAATATAACTTCTAAGCCTGTTAGACGATAAAATTATTTTTTGATTATCGACAAGACACAGCTGATATAACTAGTTTTTATTACAAAGGTGGGAAACCTTTGTATTGATCGGCAAAGTAGAAAATCAAAGACACATCTATTTTTATTCGATATGGTAAATGGTGGATGCGCCGGGACAACTAAAAAATACGAGCGTCTCACACTAACTTATTTAAACAACCTGGACAGGAAAACAGTCGCATTTGGTAATAAATGTGGATTGTAAATGTCGGTAGAGAGTGGACGAGATGCGATTTTTACCCCATTTGGGCGCATTCCTCCCATCGGTTCTAAAATCGCAGCGTTCAAGAATATTTCATTAGATAACAAACCGACACACTTCACGCCCAACTTCTCAAAATTCGCTATGCGCAAACGGTGAGTACTAAAATAATAAAAACGAAATTTTTACCGAGCTCATTTCAGAAAACTACCTCCAAGTAAGGAGATCAATTCGTTTGAGACGGAGCGGTCGTTAATTCGGCGAAAAACCTACACCGTTCTCGATCCCGTGATTTGTAAAAACGGTAAAACGTTGTAAAAATTGCATAATCGTAATAAATTTATTTACTACTAGCTACAGTTAGTTGCTTTTTTATTTCGAAAGCAATCACACCCAACGCTGCACCCACATTTAAGCTATCCACGTCATTACACAGAGGAATATTAAGTCGGACTCCGCTGGTTTTAAGCGCCAAATCATACGAATCCCTACTAACTCCAAGCGTCTCGCCTCCGACTATTAAAACAACATGTTTGTTTGTATGAAACTGTAGTCCATAATAAGGCAAAACTGGAATTGTGGACACAACTTCGCCCAAATCTTCACCATTTGAGTTACTATCCGACACGATTTTATTGTCAGCAATAAAGAAATCTGAATTCTCGCCAACGATTTTGTTGATTTCGTCCCAGTTTTTACCTGAATGAATCTGGAGCTTAAAGTGGGCCCCAGTGGAACTGCGCAATACTTTACTGTCCCAAAGATTGACGCACCCTTTTGTTAGAATCACTTTGTCGCAGCCTACAGCAGCGCAGATTCTTAGAATTGTGCCCAGATTTCCTGGCTCGCGGATGTTATCGCAGATCACAGTAAGTGGAAGAGATTCTTTAGGTGTGTAAAGTTCCACGTCTGGTCGCTTAAAAATTCCTGGAATAGTTTGTGTTCAATAGATTTACAATGCAACACCAAACAAGATTAGTACCCATTATTCCAGGTGTTGTAGTGAGGTCACTCCACATCTGCATCTCTCTATAAGGCATTTTATACAGTTGGAATCCCATTTTGGGCAGAATTGGTTTCAAATATTCAATATCATCCTTGCGGCTAAAGAAGATGTATTTCAACGTACATCCTGATAAAATTGCGTCTTTAATGAGCCGTTTGCCTTCTAGCAGTAATAATTCTTTTTTCTCTTGTTCTTTACTTGACTTGACTGTAGCCAGAATCGAACTGAAAATAATTTAAATCTATCATGTTTCATACTAAGAATGTAGCAGCTACCCAACACGCGAGTCGTTGTCTTTCATTTTTGTATAAATAAAATTATTCTCTTCGTCAATGGCAGTTTCCAACATATCCACAGCCCACTTAACCTCAACTTTTTGAGAAGTCGCAATAAGTGGCTTTTTGACTTTCTTCGTCTTGACTTTGTACTCTACCGCTTTAGATTTGTGTTCCTCTTCAGTTTTAGCTTTGCTCCAGCTCGGTTTAAACTCTTTGTACTTATCAATTACCTGTTTCTTATTTTTGTTTCCTTCAACCCGTTTTTCCATTTCTTCGTATTCTTCAGGGGCGTACACTTTAGCCGGCGTCCTGTGCCTCCAGCGCGGGTAAAACCGCACTTGGGGCACCACAACATTATTTTTAACACATAAATTTAACAAGTTTTTGATAGCATAAGACATGTTCAAAAAGTGGGGTTAAAGTTATTAAGTCAAGGTCATCTGAGAAACTAACATGCTACGAGGTGCGTCCACAAATTATTCAATTTCATGTTTAAAACGTACCAAATAGGGGTATTAGTCACACGCATGTTTTTTGCATTGCCGTGAAATTTACATATTTCACACAAATAATAACTAATTGTGACGCAATCACAAGTTGTTATACGGGGTGCGTTCAGAAATTTCAACTGAGTTGTGCTCTTTCCCACACGAGGGCGCCTTTAAATTTAGCCGTTTGTCATGTCGTGTCAACGTCATTGCGCCCTGTTATGGCCATTGGGGTGTTCAAATTAACAAAAACCCAACGTGATATTTTAAGTGTAATATTCGTAATTTTAAACATGATCCAAGTACTAACGGGTGTCGTAATGTTAAGTTTGTCGGTCTATATCTACGTTTCAGTGGCGCCAATATTTTTTTCCGAACGGGCCGAAATCAGCTACGTTTTTGCAGTGATCGGTATATGTGGTTTTAACAACATTTGTTGTTTTTTATTCGCTCTAAAAATCAGATACAAGTGTTTACATCAAGCGTCCAAGTAACATGAACGAAAGTACGTGCAAATTTTGTAATGGTTCTATTTAAGGAAAAGTACAAGAACTTTGGTCTTCGTTTGGATCTGTGTGTGCTTCTACATCACAATATACTTGATAGTGTTGGCCAGACTCACGAGGAAGGTCTACAAACACGTAGTACGCGCAATGGGACACTCGTTTTTCATCGGAATGAGGAAATATCTCAAGGACCAAATTTGGAAAGTCAGCATCGACCAAATTCAGTATGGGCTTCAATGTTGCGGCGCCCACAACTACACAGAATGGCACAAAACGGCTTGGCTGGATCAATCCCACATCAACGTCAAATCAGAACTGGTTAAACAGTGACGCTCTCTCTTATTCCAATCCCGATAATCTCAACTGTTACTTCTAGGTTCAGTGAAGAAGGAAGTTGGGCGCTTCCGGTTGTTCCGTGGAGTTGCTGCAGGGTCAGTTTTCCCATGCAGTGTCTTCACGATCTCCTGCAGCAAACCCGCGCATATCACGTCTTCGCCGACCAACCCTCCATAGTTACAGAGTCATTAAACACCGAAGGCTGTCTCAGCAAACTCAAAATTCCAATCAAAAACGCTCTGACCGCCTTCATCCTCCTTGTAGTACTCAACTGCATAGTACAAGTGTTCATTTTTATATTCGTCAGGATACTGTACACTAGTTGCCGGAATGCCGCCATCTTGAACGATCCTAATGGGATAGCGCCGGGTTGGGTTTTTGGTCGAGGTGATTGCGGATACAGCCGAGGTCAAACTCTTATGGAAATCATGGTAGGTTTACATAATTTCACCAGTGACTGCTAAATAGATGTTAATAGTATCCGAATGGGCGCGATGACATCAAAAGGCCGCTGATAAGTGAAGAAGACAAGCGTTAGATGTAACCATCATGACAACTAACGTCGGTTTTTTAGATTTATTTTATTGTAATGATATACACCATTTAAGAATAAACCAAAGGAATCACTGAAGTGTGATTTTTTTCATATTACTTCGTTTTTGAAACCCAAAAGATGTCACAAATTTTAGTGGTTATTCAACACCACTAGTAACGAACGAAATTGGAAAACAACAACTTTTTCATTAATCTCAACTCTAGCATCCTGTATTCACTTTTCGTCGTCACGGAGATAGATTTTTTGTCTTATGTGGCACGCTATTTTTAGCTGCTGCTGCAAGTGGAAACGAGAGCAAATTGACTTTTTATATTATAAAGTAATGCTTCCCATAACCCAAAATGTGTCAAAAATATCCAATCTCAACAACCACAAGCAGAAAATATTACTTTCAAGGTAAAAATATAAGAGGCCCAAAACATACTTTACACAAAAAATGTCTTCAATTTAAGAAAATGTTTATTTTTTCATTAAAATGCTTAGTATTAATACAAAAAAAAAAATAAAGTAAATTCGAAATCAGGATTTGAGAAGAAATCCGAAATATGTTTACTGTAATACGAAAAAAAAAATTAAATTAAAATCGGCATATGAAAAAAATTATAAAAGAACAAATCTAATACAAATTTCTGTTGGAGTTCTAAAGACGCTATATTACATATTCTTTTTTTTTCAAATTATACGGAGCACAACAAATACATAATATTACAATCTACGAGATTAATTTATTATATTATATGTATAACTTTCAGATTCTCTCAATTATATCAACGCGAGCGACACATCCTCCTCCCATTTCCACTCAACCTAATGCTGAAAGAAAAAAAAACAAAAAGGTCACTTTTTAATGTGTAAAGCGGTCCCATACAAAAAAAAGTTCTTCCATAGCTGTTAGAATATTTATTAGCTTAACAAAATTTTTTAGTTAAAAATTGAGTCGATTTAGATTACAATAATTATTATACCGTGTGCTTAAATTAAGCTGTGTGGTTCAAACATTGTTTTTTAAAATGAAATTAAACCAAATCCTGAGGGATATGCATGTTACGATATACGAGGTACCATTTTATGACGATTTGAAATTTTGTCTTCTCCTATTTTGATTGAAACAAGATTTAAATACGTTGATTTTAAATTCTTGAAGCAAAAAACCACGGGATTCAAACGTTTGAATAAGCAATTGTAAAGGAGATTTCTTTAGGATTTTTAGATGCGATGATTACAACACGGCGTTGTTTTTTTGACGGTGCGCCACACTGGACTTTCACATTTTAGATTAAACCTTTTTTACGCCAATTAGGAAACGGTACAATGTTGTTAATATCTGTGGCGTTTCATATATTTTATTTTCAATCCTAAGTTTTCGTAAACATAACAATAAAAATAGTTCAAATAAATAAAAAATGAAATCTAAACCGACTAAATTTTTATTGAAAAAATTGTTTGCAAACCGAAGCGGAGAATGCGATGGTAGAATGAATCTTGAGTGGGAGACCTGTAGATGTTCAATTGCTTTAAAATATTTTTTCTGAATCAGTTCAACAGATCTTCACACATAACATTGCCAGTACGAGACAATGGATATTTGAAAAAATTTCTTTAGAAAAGCAAATTAAAATACGTTTTGAAAAAAACTTTATAGAATAGTAGACACGAATACAGTTTACGTAGCGCCTACTATTTCCAACCAAATTGTGAAAGAAGCTAAATATTTACATATTCAGATCGTGAAGGTATCCCTTAACTGTAAAATAGGAATAAGAATTCTGTAAAAAATTTGCCATTTTAACCAATCTTGTACCGCTAAATACAATGATACCCATGCATAGAGACAGAAGGGACGTTCCATATCTCATATCTTGGACTAAAAGATCCAACACTGTTTCCTGGACATGCAAAGATCCGTGGACCAATCAAGCCGTTTAACGTCACAATTTACACCTACCTGCAATGCCGGCGATGGCCTCGCTCGCTGAATACTTAACATCGATGTCATTATCCACGGTGAGTTTGTCAAGAACGGGTTTAACTTGGGGCTGAATAACGGCTTGGTCAAGCTGCGGCGCCACCTTCTGCAACGTCTTGGCCACGTTGAACCTAACATTGGCGACTTTATCATTGGCCATGCTGAGAACAGTCGGCAAAAGCAGTCTGGTGGTGATGTCGCTCCCGCACGCTTCCGCCAATACGTTAATACAAAATAGACAGGTCATCCTGTACAAGTAGTTCTGGTCGCGCGACATTACCAACACTTTGGGTATGATCGTGGTTTCGGCCCATTCCGCTCCGAACTGATCCACCAATTTCCTCAAGTTGAGCGTGGCCGCCTCTCTGATTGCAAACACGTGATCCATGAGCCACGTCATGCAGAGCGCGTTCAGCTGTTCGTCGAAGAACTCGCGACCGAGCTGACCGGCCAGCAGAGGCATGTATTCAATGATGGCCGATCGGATGCGCCACTTTGAATCTTCGGCGAGCTCGACGATGGCTGGAAGAAGCGATTGGGACAGCTGCTGGATTCCAATAACCTCGTTTACGCAATCCAAGTTGGAGATGATGTTGAGTCGGACTTCTGGACATTCGTCTTTAAGTTGGGTGAGGAACAGCGGTAGGAGATGTTCTATGGTGTTGTGGCGTCCTAGGATCGGGCTAAGTCCCATTATTACTGAAGCTAGCGCGGATTTTACGTGTTGATTTGGGTCCGCCACTAGTTCCTTGACGCACGGAAGGATGTTGTTCATTATGATGTTCTCTTGGTGGGCTTTGTCCAAGTTCTGACAGAAATCTTTGACTTTGTTGGCGGCGGCGGCGCGTACTTCCGCCTCGGTGTCCTTCAGGAGGTTCTGAAAAGCAGGCACGAGGTCGGTGCGTGTTATATCCGGACCTACGGCTTTTTGCAGGTCCGTGAATTTGTCGGCCACCATGTAACGAACCCTCCATGACGTATCCCCTGAAAAGTCACGTAACTGGTAACTAACAAAAAAAAAGACGACAAATGGGCTTTTTTATGCAAGAGTCATTGTCGGTAGTAATGTAAATTGATCTGTCTCAAAGTTCAACAACGCGCCACGGAAATTGATTTTGCAAGACTGTCGACTTTTTAGGTTTCGCCACTTCCCGTCTCAAATTTTGCGGTTACAAAAGTTACTAGAGGTCTCGAAGATACAATATGCAACTGTGACTATCAGACGGAATATCGAAAAAATATAAACGTCAGCTTTTTAATATACATTTTGCATTGGAGCTGCTAATTAATTTCCGAAGTATATTATCTAAATTATTTTTTAGTAGACTGTGTGTAGCTTTAAAATATATACTTTGTGGTAAATAAACAATATGAACCACTAGCTGACTGGCAGACTTTGTTCTGCCTCTAATATTTTTTTGTTTCACCCTCCGCCACTTTGCCTCCGTTAATTATAAATTAAATTTACATAAAAATAAATATAATGGGTCAGAATGATTGTATTTGACTATTCAACGCTTAAATAAAAATATTGAAAAAATTAAAGCCAAATAGTACAGATGTCATTAAAAAGAGTTGAATTAAGGTGGGAAATTTTTCATTTGTTACGATTCACGGCCGCTAAATGTCGTAACGATCGATTATTTATCCATCAAAGGCAGGCGGCCAAATTTTAGCATTTTCCCTAGTTTTTTTGCCTCAAACATTACGATGAATCGTAACGTGCGTTCAAAAATAAAACGAGGCTGCGTTGGCCATGGAATTTATCGGCTTTCCAGTGTAGAAACCATAGATAACATAAACATAGATTTGACAAATGTCAAGATCCATCAGTTTAAAATTTACCATCAAAATAAAACGGCCCAAACGCTAGGCCAGTTTAATTTTATTTTTTAATGAGCATTTTTAATAATCATTGGTTTTTGAACCTTCGAATCTAAGCAAATCCGAACCTAATGTATATTGTGTAATTTATAACTCACTACTGGTCAACGTTCGTGTTTAACTATATACGATTGGTAGGTCACAAACATATTATTTTTAAATTGCTATTATTATTATTATTACTTAAATGATGGGGTAAAAAAATTGGTAAATAAAATCTAAACATGTAAAAAAAATTAATGTAAACTTTAATGAAAGGCAATCCGTAATTAAACTCCAAAAACAAACAACATTTATCGCAATTGCTTTCGATTTTTTGCCGTAACTCGTCTAAATTTTTTGGCCTACAAAAATAATAAACCTTCGAACCCTCGAATCCAAGCAAACCCGAACCTTTTTTTTTCTAATGTATATTGAGTAATACAACTCCCTAACGGTCGACGTCCGTGTTTAACTATATATACAACGATTTTTGAAATATTAATTGAGAATGCAGTTGCTCTTAAACTGAATTGGTAGGTCTCGAGTTGCGCATAGAGACTGATGACCCATGAAGGTTGACGGGTAACTGAGTGCTGCCAAATATTCTCAAGACATTTTTCGGTTTTGAGACTGATTCTTCTTCATCGATCTATTCACGACTTACAGTTATATCAAATTAATGACCGTCCTGGTCGTGCCGATATTCTCCTCAACAGAGGAGAAGCTGTAACAATGAATAGATTGATGTTTGGATTCACAACGATACCGGGAAATGTTTTGCACTTTTTTTATCCCATTGTCAACAAGGAAGCTAACCTAAACATGAACAGACTCAAACTGACACTTTGAAATTTTGCTACGCTAAATTGATGCACAAAGTTTTTCCATGGCCAACGCAGCCTCGTATTCTTTTTGAACACACGTTAGTATTCGTTGTAGAAAGTAGTTTTGGAAATACATTTTGCCGATATTTCATTTAGGAACGAAAAGTCGATCGGCAGCGACATCTCATTTTCAAGTTGAGAACGTAGGTTTTACATGAAACACGTTAAAAATAATGCTTAATCTCAGTTATTAGGCAACTTAGGGCATTCATCTTTTGGTAAACTGAGGCATCTTCATAACAATCACATTCCAAAATAATCTGCTTTGGTGTAATTTTTTTCAGAATTATATAAGGGCCGTTTAATTAATTTATTAATAAATAACTACTATTACGATGAATCTCATATGATCTTAATTTAAATTGCAATGTTCAGTGAAGGTAATACCAATAAATCAGACGATTCTGTTGGAAAATAAGGAAGTTTAACCCTCAAAACCCTGCTATGGAAAATTAGCATGTATTATTTTTTTCTTAAATAACTACTATTAGGATGAATCTCAAATGATGTTAATTTCAAGTCCAATGTTCAACGAATGCTATACCAAAAAATCAGACGATTCTGTTGGAAAATAAGGAAATTAAACCCTCAAAACCCTCTTATGGAAAATTTGCATGCTTTTTTCCCACCTTAAATACGTAACGGCGTTTTTTTGTAGATTATTAGTGCCAAATATCAAATAGATACGTTTTATCCATATAAAATGTAATCCCCCCGCACCCTCTTAGGAATCCAATTTCGAAAAATCCTTTTCAGTAGGTGCTTACGTCATAGCATAGAACATATTTTGTATAATTGTCTGTAGATGGCGCTGAACAGACAAAATTTCAAATCACCAGAACACGTCCCAAACATATAGTTACATGTCCGAATCATGCTCTTTACCTTCCCGGCATGAAAACGTACATATCCTGTAAATTTTAGCGCAATCGGTTCAGTATTTTCCTAGTTTAGACGGAACCATCAAACATTTATTTTTTAATATACACATATAGTTGGATTAGAAAAGTTTTTATAACTATATATTTTCCTTACGAATGGACTTTGGCCGAACTGGAAACAATGGTGTAAATTTCATAACCTATCTACGGATGAGTAATCTGCATAATTCCATAACTATCACAGCTTAAATATTTTCTATAAAAAAAAGTTATCGCAAGCCCATTGCATTTTCAACTACTAAAAATGTCCTTGTTTCTTAAGCATTCAGAATGTTTCCCTTGTCAATTAACTGAGGTAATTTCGCCAATTTATTTGTATTCGCACGTGAAGGCCACGCTAAAATTTAACACAAACAGTCTACAATCTGATGGTCTTAACAAGAAAGCAACCAAGTTATATTTAGAAGTATGGCTGATTTAACCAGTACACAATTTAAAAAATTTTATCTCCTTTAATTGTGACCATAAATTAAATTACACTATTTTTAAGTCGAAGCGTTCGCCAGTTTTACATTTTAACTCGACTCGTGACTGGAATTTAATGAAGTTGCAACGAAACTCACGATGACAAACGATTTCTATTTTATCAATAAAAAATGGATACGAATTCCCAGATGAGTAGTCAGATACAAATATAAATATGCTCTTTGGCCGCTAAATTATAAGACACCGGTTTCGCAATTGCAAAAGTGACTCATTATGTCATATCTGTTCACTTGCGTCAGGCAAGTGTCGAGTGTTTTTAGTTCTTTTTACATTACTAACCGTTTGTTGCATGGTTTTCACTATCATGCGATAAAAACAATTGTAACATATTGCAACTTCTACAGGAAATACGTAAAAAATTCTTCTATGTAAACCAGTAAAACAATGATCATATTAGGGTCCGAATGGGAGATGATTCGGCAATAAACACAAATTAGGTATGTCGTTGATGTTCAAACTTTTCAAAAACTAGAACGTGTATTGTCGAAAACAGATTCATTGCAAAGAAAACCATGATAACTATAAAATGTTGTAACATAAAAATGTTTATGTCAGGCTCAAGAGAAAAATAGCAACACTCACAATATAGCAAATGGACACCTACATGTAACCATAAACACAAAAAACGTTTTCAACAATAAACACCAGGAGAAATAAAATTCCTATAATTGCAATAAAGCATGTAAGGTATTTCTGACACGAGAACCGAGACATTTTTTTTAAAATGTCAGTAGCCACAGAATTGCTTGAGTAAAGTCTCTGGAGGTTTTTTTAATGTTTGAAAAGTAAATGGACGAGGTTTTAAGGTGCAGAAATATAAAAGTACAAGTACAAAAAACCTGTAAATTTTTAACAAATAAAATATACTTTTGTTAAAAGAGCTGTACATTTCTCTCCACGTCTGGATTTCCTGATATGATTTTGGAGGTCAAAATATGTCTTGTAAGATAAATTCAAACGTGGATGGCATGAAACGAGATCCTACTTATCTACCTAAATAGCCACAACATGCGTTTTTCAACAAACATAAAAAGCAACTCACCAGTGCAGCTCCTAACTGTCGGCATTACAAACATCTCGATATCTTCCTGTGGAAAAAGCGAGGCGAAGCTAACACACGCCTCCACCGCCAACAATCTAACTGAATCCTGTTCGTCTTGCGTCAGACTCAAAAACATTGGAATCAAATCTGTCTTCAAATACTCCAACTCCACAACTTGCGCCAGTTCACCTAACTTGGAAGCGGCAGCTCGTCTGACCATGGGAGTGTCGTCTTGACACAAAGCGCGGAAATGCGATCTCAAATCGGCTTTCATTTGCGCAGAAACGCGTGGATAACACACCTAGTACAAGACAAAATTTCACAAGGTGTTATTGAACAAAAAAAAACTGCGTGGGCCATGAAAGCACTTTGAATTTTGTAATAGTGTAGAAAAAATATGGCATTGATGTTAAAATATCGGATTTTACCTCATTCAGGCAATGTTAAATGCCATTATTTATCAGTATAAAAAACATCCGTAAAAAATTAAACAAAAACTATATTTCATGGCCTTGAAAATAAAGGAAGGTGGACAACAATTTCAACATTTGTATTAACAAATGTTTGAGGTAAACAATTGACGATTAATTAAATATTTTGTCTTTTGTCTGATAAGAGCCTTGATAATGTGATTTGACACAAGGCAATTTCTTCTTGTGGCCTTGTCCAAAGAAAAAAAATTTCAATCATCTCTAGTAAATTTGAAAGGTTTGGTCGTCAAGAATTGAATGCAAATACATAGAAATTGTGTGAAAATATCTAAGGAAAGTGGACAACAATTTCAACATTTTGAAAAAAAAGCGAATTAATCAACTTTTAAAAATGTGTTACCAATTGTTTTGTTTTCAGCACGTTTATGTGATATTTTTTTATAGTAAGGTTATGTGTACTCGTATATTATCAGAAAAAATGGCGCAGATTCCAATATTATCGACACCTATAATTTTTTTTATAAATTTGAAAAACAACTTGACATCTTTCCAACTGAACATCTTCAGAGTCCCAATCAAACTATGACAATTTGAATTAAAACCTTCATCTAAATTAGACTAATTTCCCAAATACAAGCACGCAAAAAATTGAAACTCAAACCAAGTGTCAGATTGAGTTTACTTTTGACTTTGGGTGTGCTTATTTCGACCAGTGACAAGCAAATTGTAAAATTGAGTCTTTTTATAAGCCACAAAAAATTTGATAACCACACTCAAGTTAATACAACACAAAGCCAGTACTTACGGAAAACAAGCCACAAGCTGATGTACGAGACGTGAACCAATCCCCAGCTGCGAGTCTCCGAACCAAGGGGACAAAGTGGTTTTCTAAGTCGGCTAAGCTGTGTTGTTGTGCCACCGCGCGTAGCGACTCCACGGCTTTGTCTCTCACTACTGTCTCTTCCACTGTGGAAAGACTCTCCAACGGCGGCAGAAGACAGTGTGCATATTCAGGACCCCCTACTAATGACACAAAATTTCCCAACTGCTCTGCTAAAGCCAGCAGGACCTCATCTTCATCATAAATAGTTTCGGTGAGGAAGGGAATCAGTTCAGATCTGGTGCGCTCCAGACCAAGCGCCAGGGCTATCGTGGACAACTTCTTGATGGAGTTGAGACGCAACTATGGAATCATCAATGATGTCACATTTCGGGAAACAGAAATGGGCGCCGGATACTCACTTGTACGTCCTCGTTTTTGAGTTCGTCGATCAGAATGGCGATGGGGTAGAGAGAATCGTCGCCTGCTGAATCGCTGGCTGCCATTGTAGAGCCGATTGAGGTTGAAGTCGCCGATACCGTCGTTACTTGTAAATAGTCACTTACACACACCTACTGAAATTAGCCGATGAATTTAGGGTTGGCGAAGCGGTTCGACACCCTTTACATATCGTAAACAACTTACAAAATTTCTAGTCGTTGTCAAAACGCCACAAATACCACCTTTAACGACTTACCCTTAGCGGTTTTTGTTGTTGACGGAAGGGGGCGCACCCATCGCGAGAAGCGGCAGTGTTGCCACAAAAAGCGCCATGTTCAAAATTTTTCTTTTCAACTATCAATCCCTATTTTTTTATATTGTTGCGGTAAAAGTGATAAATGCGGTAAATGTGATAATGTGCGGTCATTTTCAATATTTTCCGTTCACTTACAAGTGTAAGTAATACTCGATGGACTACACTGTGAAATAAAATTTCATTTATAATAGATAACTGCTCCCGTCAGTGAAAATAAATAAAATTGTAATTTGGTTTAATTTTTGAAACGGTAATATAGAGAAAAAAATATTACGCATTATTTTATAATAGAAAAAAAAATCATTGTGTGGATGTTAACTACACTAAAAGGGGGATTGTTTCGAGTTTAGTTTTATGTTAGAATACGTTTGTAAGAATAAGTTGTAAATAAACACTCAACCAAACAAGATCTGCATTATTAATTATTATTAACTTTGATATTCATTTTGGTCCTTCCTGCATATCAATCAATTCACCCAGTGACATTTGACAAGTCGTCAGTCGGCATCGTACATTTATTTGGTCCTTCGTGACGGATCCCATTTTTTTGGTCCTTCGATTTACCTAATAGAAGCGTTTCTCGGCGTAATTAACAATTTAATTTAGTCTTCGGGCTTTTATACTCAATTAAATTTTCTGTCGTATAATTTACGATAATTCATTCCGATGCAATAAGACGACGAGTTAATCTAAAGTATTGGAAAAAATTCTAGTAATTAATTTTAATTAATTTTGGTAGCACGACTATTTAGTAAACATTGAGTCCACAAAGCATAACACATATTACTATTACAGAAATACAAATTCAAAGCTATCATTGGAGTCTTGGAAACGAGCTACCATTTTGTGGCTTTCATACCAATCTAAATTATTAGCAGAATTAAATCGATTACAAAGGTAAAGGCAATTTTCATGAAATATTTAATATAACACGAAACGAAAAAGCTATTACTGGATATGCAAAAAGCAATTATCTTCTGGTCGAATTATCACTGTCCTTATCAAAAATGCTTAAATTTTGGTTACAATTTAGCATCATAATGACGATGAGATTTTGTCTTCCATTCATTCAGCAGTTTTGTATAATATACAATACTCAATTAACAATAAAATAATTACTTTGTCAGCTTTATTATTCATTTCACTACATTTGCCAGCGGATAATACAACTCCTCCAATTAAAAGCTTCTTTTATTCAATAATTAATTAACAATTAATACAATAATTAGACAAATTGCGGAGTAAAGGGAAACGTTGAAAGGATTGTCAAGAACGCTAATTGAATGAATAAAATAAAAAAGTAACTAAATGCTGTTAGAAGAGGGATTTGTACGTCTTTGAACTTTAAAGCTATTGTTTGTTTCATGTAAGCTGCCTCAGACTTGATTGTAAAACGTTTACAATGCTTTTCCAATTTACAAAGTTAATTAAAAGTGCCCGACTTCCAACTTCCACTTCGGTTCATTGAAAGGTTTAATTAACAGTTTGAATTTCGTAATAGTCTAAACTTTTGAAATGGACAATCGGAGTGCATTTCAACAACGGAAGCTAAAATAACAAATAAATACCTCATATACATATTACACAAAATAAAGCAAAAAGTAATTAATTTATTTGAAGATTACCGAAGCATGTAATGGATCGACGAATACTAATCGAAATTATATGTATAAATCCTGTATCCTGTAATCCTGTAAATGATCAAAATCATAATAATAAAATTAATATAAAAAACATAATAATTATATTCAAAAAATATAAATTATATATAATATTGATTAGATGAAGCATATTATACAACGAATATGAAGGATGCGAAGCTCGTATGAGGAGGAAAATTATTATATTATAAATTGTTTTTTATTCTATGTAACAGAAAAATAAAATCGAATACTGATCGAAATTATATGTATAAATCCTGTATCCTGTAAGCCTGTAAATGATCAAAAGCATAATAATAAAACTAATATAAAAACAATAATTATATTCAAAAAATATAAATTATAATATTGATTAGATGAAGCATATTATACAACGAATATGAAGGATGAGAAGCTCGTATGAGGAGGAAAATTATTATATTATAAATTGTTTCTTATTCTATGTAACAGAAAAATAAAATTATGCAAAAAACTAAAATACGAAGCATCAATTCCCCTTTTGGAAACTAAGAAGATAACAAACATAATTATACATAAGATTTTATAAAAATCTAAGTAATTGAGATCTTTTATTGACAGAAAATTTTCATATAAAAACTCACTCGTTTCTGAAAGTGTAGTATAAATCTAAATTTTTTAACGACTTTGAGCTTATACAAATGGCACATAAAATTTCAATTTAAAAAAACTCCCTACTGTTGAAACATTCATTTATGTCTGACAGCTTTTGAATTTTTAAAAATATATTATGACTTTTGATATTTATCATAAACCCAGCAAATAATAAAAAGTTGTATTAAAAGTATTTGAAACATAAATAGTGTCACAATGCCAATCATATGCCCATTAGAAGCACCGAAAATGTGTTTTCAATAATTTTAGTCGTTAACGATTTAAATTATTAAGAAGATATTTGGAACATCCAGGTGTTCCATTAATTATTCCACATGTCAGCTACGATTACACAGATACAAGATCATGCAAATTCAACTAGTATCTATGGTTGCATAATATTACAACCAATTAATTATCCATGGCCTAAGCATTGAAAGGTGATTAGATGATTATTTTAGCACACCAATAAAAATTTAGATTACGTAGGAAATCATTAGCCGTTTAACAAATAAGAAATTGATGCTAGTAAATTTTGCACAACACCACACTTCACGAAGACATTTACGACTAAGGAAAATTTTATTAGTTGTAAAAAAATATTCGGTATACTGTAATATTTATAGAAACGTGCAAGTTGCGAGAGATGGACTAAATTTTACGTCAATTCCTTGCAGGAAAGAAAATAAAAGATATAAACGCGAATAGAAATGGTGGCGTGTTTTCAGAACAGATGGAATAGCTGAAGAGTCGGAATACATCTTCTGTTAAAAATTGAACATGTCGGCATATCCAAGGAGAAGGAGAACTAAAGACAAGTCTTCTTTATCTGCATAAAAACCTAAAAGCCTATTGCGATAACACCGAAATCGCATTTCTCTTCCACCTCCGGCCGTCATTCATCCCCTAACAAAGACGTTTCCTTTATGTAAAACATATGTCCGCACAAAAGGACGTTCCAGACGACATCCATCCAAACCCCTTTGATCGATCTATTTTAAACCTCATACGAAATTCGTGGAAACGAAAAGCGTCGGCGTGTACAAATTTAGTTTAACCCAATTACGAGTGGCAACAAAGGCGGCAGTTTAAAGTCCGGGCGACCGGAGCGGAAGACCGGAAAGCAGCTGGAAACATCGCATTATCGCCGGATTCTGCACACGGTTTCAGTGGAAGACGACCGCACCGACTCCACCGCTCCCATCATTTATTCAGCGGAATCGAAGACGGTAAAAGTTTGATGAGCGGAAAGCTCGTGTCTCACGTATTTCTAGCCGAATCAAGGCAGAATCTGCTCGGGGGTGTCGACGACGCTTCTCCTGCTCGAAAGCTCTGGATGGTGGCAGCTTTCAGCTTCGTTTTCGGTCGTGCGAGGGGCGTTCTTAGCCGAATGACAGGTGGTTTGCAAGTTCGAAACGCAGTCGGTCCAAGTCAGTATCAGTGCCAGAATTCACCTGAACGGTTTAGGTGTTTCAGTCCGAGCCAAATCGATACCGTGCTTTGACACTCGATTTCTGTATGTGAAAGCTTGCGGCTTTCCAGGACGAGTTTCCGGTTTTTTTCATGGTGGAGCTTGGACTTGGGACGACTTGGGGTGCTTTCTGCATATCCGCATTGCTTAACTACCGGTACCGTCTTTGTTTTTGTACGAAGCACGTGCACGACTGCATCGAAAAAAAATGCATTATATTTTTTTTAGATTGATCGATTCATTATGGATTTTAACGAAGCACTCTATACGTAGGTGAGTTGTTTGTTTCTATTTTTATTATGTTGTTAAAATAAAATTAGCACCTGACACACGTTGGTAAATAACGTATTCAGTGTCTGTCACTTAAAAGTAACACGAAAACTATAACAAGACTTATTTCGTTTTACTGCGCTCGTGTGGGTTTTTCTCTATTCGTGGGTGAAAGGAATACAATTTATTGTGGCACTAAAATGTAAAATGTGACATTTTCCGATTTATTGTATTTTTGTGGGTTTCAGTCGCATTTAAATGAAATTGTTGGATTTATGATTTTGATCAATATCTCCTTCAGTTTTATGTATTATGGACGTTAAATTATGGTGTAGGATAATTACTAATTGGTCTATAAAACGTTGCAGTTCCAATAGAAATAGAGGAATAACAATAAAATTCTAAGTTATGCATTTCTATTACCACAGTTGTTGTTTTTGAGCGTCGCAACTTATAAAACACGTAGTTTTGTAATTTTTTTATTGGAACTTAATTTTTTCGATTTTCTTTAATAAAAAAATTGTTGCTCTTATAATTCAATAAAGTGGTTTGTTCTTATGTAATAATTAAAATTCGGAGGTTGTTGTTCAGAATGGTATGGCCCAAATTAAAAATGGAACGAATTGTCTGAATGCAAAGCACGACGATGTTATTTTGATAACTTATCAAATGGGAATTTGGGGTTTGGGTTGGGGATTTAAATGCTTTGACACAGTTATAACACGAATTTCTTTATTAAACTACGTAGAGCATTAATTTGCGTGATCTGTAAAATGTTAATCTTCGTCTAGAAATACAACGAACGAAATTCCCAAATCCGAAATTATATAGCGGAGATATCACCTGTAACATAAAAACATCTTTTGTAAACTGTGACTCCGGTGAAAATTCCGAATTAAAATGTCTTTTTTTGACTAGCTTGAACTAAATTCAAATTGACACGATTTATGAGAACTTATCAAATGGAAATTTGGGGCTTGGGAATATGAGTTGTTGAAGAAAAAATAAAAGTTGAAACTTGAATTTAATACCATCATTACAACACGAATTATTTATTAAGCATCAACACTACGCCTATTTTAAACAACTTCTTACATCAAATGTATTTTTATGTCTTGTGGTAATTAATAATTCAGAAATAAAAGTTGTTTTTTCATCTAGTCTGGCTCAAATGATTCTGGATTTGAGACAATGAGACATCGCTAAATACACTATTTTGATAACTTATCAAATGGATATTTTTCGTAAAAAGCATTTGAATCAATGGAATTTAAGCCAATTTTATTTGTTACGCTTATTATTAAAAATATTTTTTATAGCGAAATATAAATTTCTTTATATTTTGAGTAAAGTAATATTTTAATAATAATGAAACTTCGGAGCTCCATTTTGTTGTTTATCTAGTCTCGCACAATTTATTCTGGAACGATTAGGGACAATGCAAGACACGACACGGCTAGATACACTATTTTGATAACTTATCACATGGATATTTCTCGTAAAAAGCATTTGAGTCAATGGAAATTAAGCCAATTTTACTCATTACGCATCTTATTAAAAATATTTTTCCAGTTACATATTTCATTTCTTTATAATTTGGGTAAAGTAATATTTTAATAATTATGAAAATTCGATGCTATGTTTTGTCTTTCGTTTAGTCTGTCCAAATTAAAATGGAACGATTTGTGAAATGCCGAGATACATTATTTTGATAACTGATCAAAGGTTTTTGTGACTGTGGGAAATTTGACTGCTACCACAACACAACTTTTTTATTAAACATGCAAACTAGCTATCATCAAAAAAATTTCTTTTGAATTTTTTTTCGAAATGAAGAGTGAAATGGAGCCCACATTACGTTCTGAATGATTTTTGCAATACAATATTTCGCTAACTTACCAATTGAAACGTTTTTGAAACTGTTCCAATTTATATGTCCATGTAACGTGGCAATTAGACGAAAATCAGTAACAGCCATTATCAAAATTTAAATCAACGCTTTTAGTGGTTTTCGAGATGTCTCGACGACAATCGCTTCTAAATTTAGTTATGTCATTTGTCCACGAACTTTCCACATACTATAATCGTAATTCCTTCATATCCGATTTATCAAGATTTTATTGTATTTTATGACAACTGATCATGCTACAACACTTCTTAGTTGGAGGACATAGCTTCGATTACTTTAACTTTAATTTTATTTTCCTGACATTTTGTGTAAAGCATTGGCAAGTAATACAAGACGACGAAAGTAATTACAACATTCTGAAATTTTGCTACTAGTGTTATTCAAATAAAATTTAACGATAATCCTGTGGACCGCCAATAAGAGCTAGACAGCTATCAGTGTCAAATGACTCAAATTACCTGACTGGATTGCATTACAACATCTATAAATTATGAACCAGATTCAGAAACGAATGCTTTTGATTGACGGAAATAGAATGATATAATAAAGCAACTTTCGACTTCTCACGTATTTGTTAATAACTAATTAGTATCAATTTGCATAAGTCATATTAGGAGATACGCAACAATCACACAATGTTACCGCGCTTTGATAAACATTTCGAAGTGGAGTAGAGCGATAATCAAGTTCCTTTCATCAAAAATCGATTAAAAAACACTTGTGGTGGGTTCCAGCACTCATCAATGACTTAAACCGTTTCGACCCTCGTCCCCCGATGAATAAATCAAACTCGGACTGCAATGGACCGATCCAAATGAGCGAAACGTCCATGTTGGACAAGTCGTGGAAATGCTCGGAGACCAACAACGGCTACTTGCGCCAAAAAACCGGCCCCGAAGAGTCGCTTCTTGGTTCGACGGCGGTCTCGACGGTGGTGCAAGTTTCCGGAGGCGGAACCAGAACTTCGGTGGCGGAACGCGACAAACAGTCCAAGGAGAAGTGCCTTGTGGCGGCGGTCTTCGCTCTCATCATCTTCTGTATAGTGCTGCTCTTCATCGTGTTCAAGGGCTTTCCGTGCCGGGGTAAGTGCTTCGCAAAGCTCCAGAGACCCTAAATGGAGGCGGTTTTCGACGTAATTTAGTTAAAGTGAGTTTGTATAATGGCGATCGATTGTTGTGGGCATTCAACACATTAGCTTCTATGTTGCTAGCCACGAATGTAAATATTTGATGACACTTCATCTGCAACGAAGGAACATGAATTCTTCTTTCCGCGTTTTTTATCGGTGGAAATTTCGCAGATATTCATGACCGTCATATTTTAAGATTTCGACATTGGAGGACGTAATGCAAACCAGTCGACCAGCATTTTGCAATGATCCACCTTCGGGGAGATTTTTTTTATAACCATGGCCCCGATCGACTTGAGTGACACTGTAAATCATTCTTTTTCCCGATTTTTTGACTGGACGTTATTATGACGTGACCTTCTTTTGCAGATAGAGGGGTCTGTCTCACGGAGGAATGCGTCAGGACAGGTAAATCATAACACAGTTATCCCATCGAATTTTATTAGAAAAAAATGTTACAAAATTTTATTATTTCATTTAATTTTATTATTAAATATTTAAATTGAATGTATGGAATTTTTGTAAATACATTGTTCTAAATACAAATTAGTACACAAACAAATTTAATTTGAATAAGAATGCAATTTTTTTAATAGACATACTTATTTTTATTTTTTTTTCTCAGTACGAAATAAATACAAAACGATCAACTTTTAAATTATTTACACATTTACATGATTTACAACTTAACAATTGCCTTTACAGAAAAGAAAAATTTCTCGATAGAATATTGTTTAGCCCGTTTTGGAAATTACTTATCTGTTTATTTTATATCTACTGGCAATTTTCTGTACACTTTAATGCACAATACTTTTTGCAATTATCTCTAGACGACGTTTCAGTTAAAAAGACATTTTTATTATCAGTACGAAATGAATACAAAACGATCAACTTTTAAATTATTTACACATTTACATGATTTACAACTTAACAATTGCCTTTACAGAAAAGAAAAATTTCTCGATAGAATATTGCTTAGCCCGTTTTGGAAATTACTTATCTGTTTATTTTATATCTACTGGCAATTTTCTGTACACTTTAATGCACAATACATTTTGCAATTATCTCTAGACGACGTTTCAGTTAAATAAGTACATTTTTATCCCGACTATCGCACGTGTGTGCTAAAGTTTGCAGCTTGTTATAGTACCGAGCTACAAAGTTCAAACAACTGTAAGAAATTTACGATTTCCAAAGTAAGATTTGCACGAGTTTCTTGCGCCAAGACCTGACACACAACGAAGTATTCGTTTTTGCGTTGCAAATTGTTTTTGAGCTAAAAACTGGCTAAATAAATAACAGCTAAATAAATTATTTTCTAAAACAAATTTTTTTTCGCTGCACAGTTTATCTCAGTGTAAGTCCCAAGATAAACTGCAAAAGCAAGAAAAATATTTGGTTGACTTACGAAATTGGTTATTGTGCTTTACTCGTAAGTTGAAAGTGGATTAATTTATATTTAATTATTGCAATAAATAATGATTGAAAATCCTTTGAATTTTCAGATTTAATTCGTGTGTTTAAAACAGTTTCCAAATTTGTGTTTATTAATAATCATCTACCAGTGATATGAAACGTTGAGAAAAGCTATTTAAATGCACGATCATTGTTTAAATTAACTTCGAGCTTCTTTTATTTTTACATTTTTTATATCAGAGCCTCGTCATCTCTTTCATGTAAGCGATCATAAATAAGAAAGCAACTTTTATCTGAAACATGGTAATTCAATTAAACCCATATTATGAAAGTATGTAGGCTTTCACGGTCGGTGTTATTAATTATAACGTTCTTCTTTGGGATTTTGGACCGTGTTCCATTTGAAGTTCCATTAGGGGGGGTGTAGTGAACGCTCCGAGGAGCTAATTCAACAAGTGACCCCAATGAATCTCCAGACGTTTCATCCACAACTGCGGTGGATTTCATCAGTGGTTTAAGTTGCGATGTGGAAGAGCTCGAAGTGTTCTCTTCGCTGTCACATTCGCGACTGTCACATTTATTTTCTGCGGCGGCGTTGCATAATTTTTGTTGTTATTTGCAGTGTTTGCTTGATTTTCTGGAATAAATGACATTACCCTTCTCGTTGACAGTACCGGTTGCCAAGTTTTGTCCATCTTTAACCCTTCACCCATTCTATTGAAATTATCTTGGTGTTTATAAATTTCAATAGCTTCACGGTGTAGGCGTGGGTAGTACTGTGACGTGGACGACAGAAGTTTTGTCTCATCAAATTTTATGTTATGATTCCCATTAGACAATCCATGTTCAGCTACGGCAGATTTATCAAACTCACCTAAACGACAGTTCCTCTTGTGTTCAGTTAAACGTGTTTTAATACTTCGTTTAGTTGTACCAATATACACTGAACCACAAGAACATGGTATTCTATAGACTCCTGCTGACGACAATGGCTCTCTCTTGTCTTTGGCTGAACCTAGCAATTCTCTAATTTTTGTTGTTGGTTTGTAAATTGTTTTTATATTATTCCGTGTTAGAATTTTGCCAAGGCGGTCTGTTACATTTTTTATATATGGTAAGAATACTGTTCCTTCTGGTAGATTTGTATTATTGTTTGTTTTTCTTACAGACCTATTTGGGCGAATTGCTCTTTTTATCTCTTTGGTAGAGTAACCATTGGCTTGTAGCATTAGGTCTAAATGGTTAAGTTCATCTTTCAAATGTTTAGGTTCACAAATCTTTGTAGCTCTACATACTAATGTTTTTATTACAGCTCTTTTTTGGCTGGGATGGTGGTTGGAATTCTTATTGAGATATCTATCGGTATGTGTCGGTTTCCTGTATACCTTGTGGCCTAGAGTACCATCTCTATTTCTTTTTACCAAAACATCCAGAAAAGGGATTTGTTGATGTTCTTCTTTCTCCATTGTAAACTGGATACGTGGATTTATTCCGTTGATATGTTCCATGAAACCTTTCAATGCTTCTTCACCATGGTTCCAGATAACAAACGTATCATCAACATAACGAAACCAACACTTTGGTTTTTTGAGTGCTGTTTGTAGAGCTTCTTTTTCAAATGACTCCATGAAAAAGTTTGCAACCACTGGACTTAGTGGGCTCCCCATAGCAACTCCATCCAATTGTTCATAAAAGGTGTTGTTATACTTGAAGTATGTTGTTGTAAGTACATGTTCGAACATATCAACAATATCCTTAGAGAAAAGTTGTTTTATTTTATCCAGTGCTTCTTTGACTGGGACCATTGTGTATAAAGAAACAACATCAAAACTGACTAAAAAATCCTCTGGATCTAAGTGAAATTGTTTAATTTTTTCAACAAAATGTGCCGAATCTTTGATATATGAATCCGATTGTCCGATATGAGGTTGTAATAATCTCGTTAAGTATTTGGCGATATCATATGTAGGTGAATCTATGGTACTCACAATTGGACGAAGAGGTACATTTACTTTATGTATTTTTGGAACACCATATAGACGTGGTGGTAACGCTTCTGATTTTCGAATTTTTAGTTTTACTTCATCCGGAATTGACGACATTTTAATTAATTTATTTGTGTGTTTTAAAATACGCGATGTGGGATCTCTTGAAAGTATTTTGTAAGTTGTAGGGTCAAGAAGATCATTCATTTTTTGTCGGTAATCTACAGTGTTTAATATTGTTGTGGCATTCCCCTTGTCCGCTGCTAAAATCATAATATCTTTGTTAGATTTTAGATTTCTTACCGCTATTCGCTCTTTGTATTTTAAATTGTCTCTTGGTGGTTTTGCTTGTTGTAAAATTCTTGCCGATTCACGTCGTACCTCTTCAATTCTTTCCGAAGGTAATCGTCGGATGCTCGCCTCGATGTTAGAAATAATGTCCTCAATTGGAATTTTTCGTGGGGCTACTGCAAAATTTCCACCTTTTTCAAGAACCTCAGATTCCTCTGGTGATAGACGGTAGTTAGAAAGATTCACTACCGTACGCTGTCTATCAAGAGTATGTTTTGGATGTCTATGTTCTACCAGGCGATCAAACTTCTTTTTCTGTCGTTCTTTGGAGATGTTCATTGTTGTTTCAAACGAGCTGTGGGTTATCCTGTCAATTTTTTCCCAATCTTCTACTGATAAAATGTTGCTAATTTCTATGTGCAGTTCAAGTAAGGATGTGTCGATGTTGATAAGATCCTTGCGTGTTTGCTGTATTCGTTCACGTAGCAATGCTTTTTCAGTTCTTTCATATATTCTATTAGCTTTTGCCGTATGCAGAAACCGCTTCTGATGTAAAAAGCGTGGTGTGACGTTATTGTCGCGGCAGCGGAGTAGAAATGTCAGTGAACATATGACATTTCCTTTCTTTCTTCGCAAGCCTTCAAAGCGTCTTATAAGTTGGTATGTATCCTCCCCATAGAGGCGATTTATGAAAGTATGTAGGCTTTCACGGTCGGTGTTATTAATTATAACGTTCTTCTTTGGGATTTTGGACCGTGTTCCATTTGAAGTTCCATTAGGGGGGGTGTAGTGAACGCTCCGAGGAGCTAATTCAACAAGTGACCCCAATGAATCTCCAGACGTTTAAACCCATATTGTTCATATTTTATGTATGTGCGATCGACAATGTAAAAGTTGTAAGCAAATGTGTGCAACGGTTTTCAAAGTTACGTGGGCACAAAAAACTATTATATTGAACATAACTTCAAATAAGCGAGTCGCGAAAATTGATGCTGAAAGTTACTTTGAGTTAAGCTTCAGACACAAATCTTTCAAAATTCAATGACGAGGTGACAGTTTACGTTTTGTAATAAAATAAGCTTTTATATCCCATTCGTGCAAAAATTACACAACCGCTATACGGATGCTTGGTTTGGCCATGAATCTGGTAATTACAAGCGACTTTTTATTCCCAAATCTATTTTCCACAACCATTACTTGGGGCATCCTACATCCCACTGAACGTCCTCTTTCCAATCAACGCGGCAAATTACAACTAATTCTTTTGGTGAAAATTTCCCGACAACTTCGCCCTTGGCCTTTATAAAGTTACAAGACCCAAGAAACACCCGCTCCGCCCTTACAATTAGTTTAATCTCGAAGAGGCTATTAGCTTCACCGTCTAACTAACTAATTAACTAACGATTAGTTCGAGAGCAAGAAAATCTTGTATCCAATGGCGTGTCTCGCGTGACTTGCACCAGAATTAATAAATTTCTCAAGTCGTAAGTCGACACGGCCTGAAAATTTTCCCGTCGGACTTTAAATCGACAGAACTTAATTTCGCTCCGGCGTAAAACAGAATTGCATGCGGCGAGACCGTTTCCACTCTTTATAACTTTGTCTACAAAGTGTTAACAATTTTAGATTTTCTTCCGGAATTTAAATTGATATGAGCATATAAGGACATCATAATTCACATAAATTTATGGTTGTTGTTTAAATTAACTTCACACCATGATTAAAACGACCATTGAAAAAAATCATTTTTATTTCATTTCACTTCCATTCAGGCGATTAAATGCCTGGAGATAATCCATCAGCAAAAATAACTCTTCCAATTCCCACATTTTAAGTAAATCGGCTCAAATTGTTTTTGTGCTCAATTTTTTGCAGCGTCTTCGCTTCTGGGAGCCATGGATCGCTCCGCCGATCCTTGCGTCGACTTTTTTCAGTACGCTTGCGGCACCTGGAACAAGAAGCACGTAATTCCTGAAGACCGCAGTTCGATTAGCACATTCGAGGTGATGGCCGACCAGCTCCAAGTCATCCTCAAAGGAATCTTGGAAGAGCCCATCAATCTGGAAGACAACGAGGCCACTAGAAAGGCCAAGACGTTCTACAACACGTGCATGGATATTCGTAAGTCGTGCCAGAAGCAATTTGTTTTCTAACAGTTGGTCCAGCTCAGATTCGGAAGATCGGTGACGGCCCTCTTCGCCAAGTGCTGGAGATTTTGGGTGGCTGGCCTGTCGCTAAGCCCAGCTGGGAGCCCCCAGACTTCTCCATCGAGGTCCTGCTTGGACGTATTCGAGGTATCTACAACGAGGGCGTTTTGGTGGAGCAATGGGTGGGACCAGACGACAAAAACAGCTCAGTTAACATCATCCAGGTGCGCACAAAGTAAGAAGTAGGTAGGCGGAGCATGAGGACGACGATTTGCCAACAAATACACTTAATGTGATGATGTTGCGGTTCGTTATAGATGGACCAGATGCAGTTGGCTCTTCCCAGCAGGGATTACTACTTGAAAGCGAGCAGCGAAGGCGACATGGCCGCTTATCACAAGTACATGACGAATATTGCAGTCCTTCTAGGAGCTGACAAGGCCACAGCGAAGGAAGAGCTCCAAACTGTCGTCGATTTCGAAAGACGATTAGCTAATGTGAGTCGGATTAGCATATTTATGAGCCGATCAGATAATTTCACTTTAAGGCATCGCTCCCTGAAGCGGATCGCCACGACACTAGTGCAATCTACAGGAAATTAACCTTGCGCGAGCTTCAAGTTATTGTGCCCCAATTCAAATGGATGGAATATCTCAGATCGTTCTTAGACGCTGATATTGACGAAGGCGAGCCGGTTGTGGCATACGGACTCACTTATTTCGTGGAGATGGGGAAAATTATCGCAGAAACAGACAGAAGGTGGCATGGTAAAAAAATAGTACTATTTATTTAACATTCTAATTCTAGAGTAATCCACAACTACGTCTTGTGGCGCTTGATTATGTCTTTGTCGCCACACATGATCGACGACTACCAGAAGGAAAGAGTGGAATTCAGAAAAATCCTGCAAGGGGTATTAAGCGAGCGACATCGCTGGTCTCAGTGTGTGGAGTGGACAAACAAGAAGCTTGGAATGGCAGTCGGGGCGCTCTTCATTCGTGACAACTTCAACCACGACAGCAAGGAAACCGCCCTGACAATGATTCACACAATTCGGGAAGCTTTCAACGAGCTTTTGGCCGAGAACCATTGGATGGATGACGAAACTAGAGCGGTCGCCAAAGAAAAAGCAGACGCCATGAACGAGCGGATAGGGTATCCTAGACTTATCACAAACCGCGAAGAACTGATCAAAGAATACGCTTCGGTAAGTAGCTTCTAAAACCGCAAATTTCCAGAATTGTAATGTGGTTGTAG
The DNA here is from genome assembly GCA_964023215.1 of Eledona agricola. Lineage (NCBI taxonomy): Eukaryota > Metazoa > Arthropoda > Insecta > Coleoptera > Tenebrionidae > Eledona > Eledona agricola. The sequence continues at coordinate 25,751,423 of OZ026857.1, read as the reverse complement.
TTGAACGTCACCAAGAAGGAGTTTATGACCAACGTGCTCAACATACTCAAGTACGACGCCGAGCAGAATTTGCGCAAATTGAGACAGTCAGTGGATAAGGACAAGTGGTCAACGGAGCCGGCGGTTGTAAACGCTTTTTACAATCCCAACAAAAACGACATTGGTAAGATTTATAAAATTATTATTTCATTTTATCAGATTTGCCATAAAACAAGGTCGAAGCTGATTGTAATTCACCAAAACGCTTCATGACAAAATGTATAATAGTATTATTTTTTCTAAAGACCTCTTTTTAATACAATTCGTATTAACTACTGTAAATATTGTTGCAATACTATTGCATATAACACTGGTTAACACTGTAAACTTGTGATGATTTTTGTTTGTATTGGTGCACCCTCAATACAAAAAATATATTATTTTGTTCCCGGTACATCCAGTCTATTTGTGACCGCTTTATAATCATTTTTACCTCATTTGTGTGATTTTCTTAAATTTGAAGTATGATTCAAGTCTCTGGCGATTGTTCATTGACTCTTCAAAAGCTAGTTTGAAAGCAGTATAACGGAAACAATTTTCCTTCAGTGCCTGCAGCTCATGGTTCCGATATGAAAGAAACCTACGAGAATATGAAATTCCTTCTCGAAATAATTAAATACAAGGAACACTTTGGAAAATTTGTGGAGACTTTAAAGTCATTGCTCTATTGCTTGGACTACAGTTTGGTTATACAAAATATTGCTGTTTCATTTGAGAATGGGACAATCGAGACAGAAACAGTCACTACACAAAAAAGCATGGCCCAAACGTGAATCACTTACTCCAAGACAAAAAAATGTTAAAAATGAACCTTTAGTGAATTCTAGTGAAATATAAAGCTGGGCCTCATGAAAATTTTTGTAAAGGCTATGCATAAATTTGGTAGTGGGTTTTCATATTTGAAAGAGAAATTCCATAACCTCAGCGATGCAAAAATTAAAGAAGGAATATTTGTTGGTCCACAAATACGAGAAGTAATGAAGGATAAGAATTTTGAACAGAAACTGAATGATCATGGAAAATCCACCTGGAAATGTGTTGTTAATGTCGTCCAAAATTTTTTAGGAAACCACAGAGCGGAAAATTACAAATATTTAATTAATAAACTTATACAGGCTGAGTCATTAGTGCGGGATCGGTCTATAACTTCTGAACCATGTAAGATAGAAATTTTTTTTAATACAATTTGTACACCGTTTGCCAGGCTGCACAACCTAAAAATATTTCAACGTATACCGGTTGTTCCAAAACTCACGAATGCTACACAACATTGTTTTTTCCAATAGAACTGCCTATATTTTATTTCAGGGTTAGAACCCTTTTTATGATAGCTTTACGGTGGTCTAAGGTATTTTACATTTTAGACAACCGTTATCAAATTACAATTTTTTTTTTCACATTTTTTGTCATTTGCAGAGGTTTACTTAAATATTCACTGAGAGGCCGTTTTAGCAGCTAGAAGGCTGAAAGTTGGCAGAATTATGAAGAAAAGATTGCTCTTTATGCCCGATATGCAAAACATCATTTTTACTATACATGTTTTATATATGTTCTCTTTGGTTTTTTCGCCTTATTCCAGACAATAAATCATATCGATTTGTTCTTGTAAAATAGAAATAATTGTAGATAATGGAATGGATAATCAAATAACAAGTTGGTGGAGATACAACTGTGCAGTGTTAAAATGTGATTTCCATGGTACACTATCTACCTTATCCTGGCTTAATCTGTATCACAGCCAAAAATATCAAATACCTCGTAAATTATGAATTTTCGCTATAGAACAACCTTAATAAAAAACGTAGTAAGACTCCAGGCGTATTCGATGGCATACAAAAATATAGGGGGTTCCATTTAAAAAAAAACTAAAGTTAGGCTTATTTAAAAATAGTTTGACACGAATTATTGCAGATCGTGTATAGTAAAAATGTTATTTTGCATATCGGGCTTAAAGAGCAATTCTTTCTTCATATTTCTACCAACTTTCAGTCTTCTAGCTGCTAAAACGGCCTCTCAGTCAATTTTTAAGTGAACCTCTGCAAATAACAAAAAATGAAAAAAAATTGTAATTTGATAACGGTGATCCAAAATGTAAAATATCTTATATCACCATAAATCTATAACAAAATGGTTTATAACAGTAAAATAAAATATAGTTGGTTGTATTTGGAAAAACAAAGTTGTGTAGCATGTGTGAGTTTTGGAACCTTCCGTATACGTCAAAATATTTTTAAGTTGTGCAGTCTGACAAATGGTATACAAATTGTGTTTAAACATTTTTTGTATCTTACATGGTTTAGGAGTTATGGACCGATCCCGCACTAATGACTCACCTGTATAATAATTTCATCCAAAGTTTTGGGGTGTAACATGTCCTTGAAAATACATATGTTGGCCTCTCATCTGGATTTCATTCCCGAAAACTTGGGCGCTGTAAGAGACGAACAAAGCGCGTGATCTCATCTGGACATTTGTTTAGTAGAAAAGCGTTACCAAGGGAAATCATAATTAGTAAATAATAACGTGCGTTCAAAAAAAAACGAGGCTGCCTTGGCCATGGAAAAACTTTGTGCATCAATTTAGTGTAGCAAAACTTCAAAGTCAGTTCGAGTCTGTTCATGTTTAGGTTAGCTTCCTTGTTGACAATGGGATAAATCATTATGTGATAAAAAAAAAGTGCAAAACATTTCCCGGTATCGTTGTGAATCCAAACATCAATCTATTCATTGTTACAGCTTCTCCTCTGTTGAGGAGAATATCGACACGACCACCATTGGGGTCATTAATTTGATATTACTGTAAGTCGTGAATAGATCGATGAAGAAGAATCAGTCTCAAAACCGAAAAATGTCTTGAGAATATTTGGCAGCACTCAGCTACCCGTCAACCTTCATGGGTCATCAGTCTCTATGCGCAACTCGAGACCTACCAATTCAGTTTAAGAGCAACTGCATTCTCAATTAATATTTCAAAAATCGTTGTATATATAGTTAAACACGGACGTCGACCGTTAGGGAGTTGTATTACTCAATATACAGTGGAAAAAAAAGGTTCGGGTTTGCTTGGAATCGAAGGTTCGAAGGTTTATTATTTTAATAGACCAAAAAATTTGGACGGGCTACGGCAAAAAATCGAAAGCAATTGCGTGACTAGTGAGGACATTTAATCTGGACCACTTTCTCAATGCCAATCAATAAATGTTGTTTGTTTTTGGAGTTTAATTACGGATTGTCTTTCATTAAAGTTTACATATTTTTTTTTTTACATTTTATTTAAAGTACCAAATTTGTTTTCCCTATCATTTAAGTAATAATAATAATAATATGTTTGTGACCTACCAATCGTTGTATACATAGTTAAACACGAACGTTGACCACTAGTGAGTTATAAATTACACAATATACATTTGAAAAAAAAAGGTTCGGATTTGTTTGGATTCGAAGGTTTAAAAACCAATGATTATTAAAAATGATCATTAAAAATAAAATTAAACTGTCCTAGCGTTTGGACCGTTTTATTTCGATGGTAAATTTTAAACTGACAGATCTTGTCAATTGCTAAATCTATGTTTATGTTTCTATGGTTTCTACACTGGAAAGCCGATAAATTCCATGGCCAACGCAGCCTCGTTTTTTTTTTGAACGCACGTTAATTGTCTAACTGTAGGTGATTCTTGTACTTTTCATAATAATATGTAATATGTTTTAATATCACAAAGAAATCTGACGTGTCACTTTTTTTAGTAGTACAGTCATGGACAGTCAAGAATAGCACCCGTGTTATGCAAATACCGACTCTATGAGATATTGTCATTGAGTCGGTATTTGCATCACACTCGCCGGCTAAAGTGATATTCTCGACTGTCCACGGTTGTACATACAAAATTTGGTATGAGTTTTCGTGTGACAAAAAAAGTTTGAATTTTGTAGACCAGTGTAATATGCAAATGTGCGTTTTGTTTTAGTGTTTCCAGCCGGAATCCTGCAGCCGCTCTTCTACAGTCAGCACTTCCCCAAGTCGCTAAACTACGGCGGGATTGGGGTGGTGATCGGTCACGAGATCACGCACGGCTTCGACGACAAAGGCCGCCAATTCGATAAAGACGGTAACATGATGCAATGGTGGAACAACGCCACGATCCGGGCCTTCCGCGAGCGCACCCAATGCATAATCGACCAATATTCGCGCTACAAAATCGACGAGGTTGGGTTGTACGTGGACGGCCGCATGACCCAGGGCGAGAACATCGCCGACAACGGGGGCTTGAAGCAGTCGTTCCGCGCCTACCGCAAGTGGGTATCGCAACACGGCGAAGAGCCCGATTTACCCGGACTCAACCTCACCCACGACCAGCTCTTCTTCTTGAACTACGCCCAGATCTGGTGCGGATCGATGCGGCCGGAAGACGCCCTGACCAAAGTGCGGAGCAGCGTCCATTCCCCGGGTCCCATCCGCGTGCTGGGGCCGCTCTCCAACTCCAAGGACTTCGCGCGCGCTTACGAGTGTCCGCTGGGCTCGCCCATGAATCCCACCAATAAATGCAGCGTCTGGTAGACGCGGACTAGATGATTTGTTGAGGTTTAATGTGACTTGTTTTCTGCTTCGTGTGTCGGTGTTTCTCACTTGCAGCTCTTCAATTTGGCTATGTAAATAAGTATTGTATGTTCCCATCGCATCACTAACTCTGAATATCAACTAAAAATGTATTTTCACATTATAAGTCGGTGTAATATTTATTAATAAATTGAGTTCGTAAGAGTAAAGGCGAGGAGAAGTGAATGGATGATGGAGACCCACAAGAATAGTCATATTAGGTATATTTTTTCTAACACATAGAGACTGTGTGGCTGTACATTTCTAAGCACACATTTATTACAATCACTGTGTACTTAACAATAGCGATAATGTAGAGTGCTGCTTCAAACTAACAGAATAAAAGAGAAGAACTAAATTAATGTCGACGTTAACTTATGTTAATCATTTCAAAGAAACGAGAAGCCTTTATAAAATTAACAGTCTTGCAAAACGAAACTAAAGAGAATTTCTTGCTCGTTACAGGAATTATCGTAAACTAACTAAAAGTCACTCGTCCTGAGCAATTAGTCTCCCAGAGCATTTTCTTCGTCAATTCCTAAACCTAACTCGTAGACCTATTTATTTATAAATGATAAATGTAGCAGCGCAAAAACCTGGCAATCGGCCGATCAGTGCGCCACCATAACATCTTATTAAAAATTAAGATACTACAAAAATTCTGAAAACAGAATCATAATAATATATATTTTATTGTACAACTGAATAGAAATGGTGAATTACAACAGTTGCAAAGTCTTTAGAAACACACTGACAATTTCGGTTTTCTTGCAAAAACCAACATCAAAATTGGATCACGTGGACAGAACCGAAATTCTTCTGGTAATCGTGCGGAATTTGGCCGGTGTGCTTAACTGTAGGTCAAACTCTGAGGAACGCCGTTCACAGTCTTGGATTTGAGGATGTCGTTCTCGTACGTCATCACCGTCTCCTTTCCGTTCTCGTAAACCCTTTGAACAAACCGTATCTCACTATACCTCAACTACAAACAATCGTCACACTTACTTCTTCGTGGTGATCTTCTTTCCGTTGGTGAAGCGCGTCGACGTAGACGTCCGTTTAATGTTGGCCGAACCGCTTCCCGCGCCGTTTGTGAACGTGGCGCCGCTGAGCGACGTGAACGAAGAGAAACCTCCGTGTCCCGTGTTGAAGAAGTCGTCCATCAAGCTTCCCCCCAAACTGACTCCGAACGGGCTGAAGAGATTGGAACTGAGCGCGTTGTGGTGGTGGCCGTGACGGCTCCGCCTCCGATGGCCGTGGTCGTGAAAATCCGCACCGCCGAAGAGATCCGCGAGCGTGGAACCGTCGAAAAACTCCCTGAACACGTCCTCCGGATCTCTGAACGTAAAGAAGCTGAAACCGCCGAAGTCGAACTCGTCCTCGTGCCTGCTTCGGCTGCGCCCTCCGCCGTTAATGAGACCTTCCTTCCCGTACTGGTCGTACATTCGTCGTTTCTTATCTGAAAAAAAAGGGGGTTTGTAAAAAGCAGCTGGAGCGAGGAAATGGAAGCAAACAGACGAGTCCTCAGAGTCGTTGTAGGCCTGAGCTAAAACGACAGAGAAGAAAACTAAAAATCCAAAATGCATGCCTTGTTTAGTGGGTTAGTGATAATATGAACAGGCCGGAAGGTTAGCTCAAGAGTTAGATGATGGAAACAAAGATCTCCGCTTAGCACACTTGTTTTTATCTACCGAAGAACCGATGGAAGGGAGTATGGGTGTCAAAGTAACTCCTGTGGGACCTCGTCGTTCTCGTAGCGCTCGACCTACTACTATTCGATCGGTTGTCGTAAATCTTTCGTTTCGTATCTAAATCGTTATAAAACAGAAAAGCTCCTAGATGACGTCGCTTGTACCGATAGAAACGAGATGCTCACCATCTGAGAGGACTTCGTACGCTTCCGAGAGCTCCTTGAATTTCTTGGTGGCATCGTCTATGTTGTCCTGGTTCTTGTCAGGGTGCCATTTGAGCGCCAACTTGCGGTACCTACGAATTACTCCCGTAATCCCCAAATCGACACAATCCATTAGCAAACTTACGCTTTTTTGATATCTGTCGTGCTCGCATTTTTTGACACCTCGAGGACTTTGTAGTAGTCCACCATTTTGGTGCCACTGATGTCCTTATGCCCCAGTTTTACGGAATATTACTGAAACAGAACACTTTCTTATCTTAACTGACTCACAATGTGATTAGATTACACACCAAACAATACATCACAACGTTTGAAGGATTCGTTCAATTTTGAATTTTGTTAGCAAAGCTCACTTGGTGGGTGTTGTGCGTGCGAATCGTTCGATCTCTGACCGCTTTTTCATCTAAATAATAGACATTTCATAATGTCGCGTTACACATCGGTGGCTTACGATTCACGAGATTCGATCGCTTAGTTTAGTTCGCACGGGCGAAGGCCTCTCTTTTTGTTATGTAACGTACGAGTTGATACGCACGACGACCCTGAAGACACCGACACTTGGCGGAATTCGCGCGCTTTTGATATTAATAACATAACTAATGAGTCACCCGTTGCATTATTTGCATGAAGCAAATAAGTCCAGTTAGCGCATAGTTCGCTTTCTCTTTCGGTCCGGACTGTGCTAAAGCCTTGAGGTTTGCAGTCCGACACAAAAGAGAAAAATCACATTCAACTAATCATACAAAACAGGAAAATAACATATAGACGTATTATTAATCCGGTCTCGGCGCAGTTATGTGAGGTTATGTAACGAACTCGGCGGCCATTTTTGCATAACCTTACTTATTTTTATAAGAGATATCACACGCGGTCTTGCGCAATTTCCTCTTGCGACACATTAGATATAATTACTACACATTTACCTGTAATTTCCGAAACAAACAACTCGTTACTAATTATGTTTTTCAGTGTAAATTTAGAGACAAATCAAAGTAAAAGCGCCCTCTAGTGTCGAATGAAGAGGTCGACGACATCTCATAATTTTGTGATTGAAATAAAAACGCGCTATTTATACACACGTGGGAGTCGCTCAGGACCCATCAAAGAACAAAGCCAAGTGTATTATAAATATTTTTTTTATTTCGCCAGAAAAATTGTGGCCCGTGGGGTTGCAATTTGTTTTATGTATATTAAGTGTGTAACCCTGACAATCACAAAGTCGAAGTTGCAAAACTGCAAGTCCGCAGAATTGTCGGAATAGTCATCGCATATTTATTTTTTAGCGGAAGTTGTCTTGCTATCGCTATTTAATGCATTTGAACGAAGTGGCAACACAGGCAAGCGTACCATCCATGAAATTAACTGTCAACAATTCTAGTCAGGGCCACCTGTGATGGCAAAAAACATTAATGAATACAAGAAGTATGGAACGCGGGAGTGACATATTTTGGACAAGGCAGAATCATAAAGTCAAATCCTAATGGTCCGTGCCTGTAATCATTACATTCCGGTTTAGTGCCAAGGTCGATTAAATTATTAATATTTAATTAATAACACTAAACAGTGTATGTTTTGAGCTTCGTCTGCAGTCTTCAATGCCTCTAGATATGAGCAAAAACACGATCAGGGACCGCTATAAATAAAATAATTATCTCCTGAGAACATTAGTTAGATAAAAAAAAATAACGACGCAAATTGCAACACTTTGGTCCGGCACTGGTGTCCCATGGTGCGGCCTGATTGCAAAATTCAATTGTCATTAGACATTCTTGGATGTTGCATAAGAACTCCGATCCGTGGGTGGTTGTGGACGTCCTTCGCTTCCACAAAAAGCGACTTTTCTGGAAACTCCCGGTCCATGGACCCGAAAACACGCCGACCACCCATGAATAACCCACCGACCTTGACACCTCCGGGTCATCGTTCTGTCATTTTTATTATTCATTACCCGGTGGTAATTAGCACCGACCGACTAACAGTTACAGCAATTTTGGGAATGACTGTCGAATTTCGTCCGATTTCGCAACAACGCTTATTCATTAAAATCCGTTATTCCGTGATTTCTGCATTATTCATAATACCTACACGATTAGCTTAGCTCGGCGGCAAGTTTCCAAAAACTACACCTTCTTCGACGACGCTCATAATGACTCAACGGTTACGTGGGTCTGTACCAATTGACACCGCAATTAGCGAATCGTAATCGTAAGGCCGCCACTTGCAATTTTCGGGATTTCATCCTTAACCTCGATTGACATTGCAAGGTTCTCTTCTTGGCGGAATGCTCTCAATAAATCGCTTATTTGAGGAGGCGTGAGTTAGGTTCGACTTTACAACCCAAACATTTCTGTTCTCAACCGTATCATTCCGTAAATTAGAACCAAATGTAAAAGGGCATGTGACGTTTAAGATGCGCGAGAGGTCCAGAAGCGGGGTCCACCTAAAAATAGTCCACGAATTCCTCGCTTAAAAACGTGCTAAAAAGGTAGCGCAGACACTTCGTAACTTATCTTCCTGGTTTTGCAATCATGAAACATGTCGCTTCCAGTAATCTATGATTTCACTCGATGGAATTTCACAACCACCAGCAGCGTGTTGCGATTATTAAAAATCCTAATGAAATCTCTTTGTTGGGTGAACAATTCTCTATCTGCAGTGTCAACAGCCTGAATCATGTTGATTACTAAACCGGACATGCCGAGCGAAGTGATAGCGCGGCTTTTATGTCTCAAGTAGTCAAGTACACTCTTTTTTTTCTCATCTTCACCGAACCAGATGCTAGCGCATTATGCAAGCCGATGTTTGTAAATAAACGCCGCTTCCAGATCACCTTCCCTATCCGTCTTCGAAAGTGAAACCCGAACAAAACGACTAAGGCTGAACTCAGACGGACCACTCCAGAACCACACGACAGCGACAAACCGGTATTTACAAACGGTCCGACAGTCGTCGGGCCAGACGTCGCGTGTGGCCCGTGAGAGTTCAATCATGCGTTCCCATTACAATGCATTACCAGCCACAAGTAACCACCGTTTTGTCGCTGTCGTGTGGTTCTGGAGTGGTCCGTCTGAGTTCAGCCTAATAGCCGCATTTAATGCTAATTATGGCTGAAAGTGCTACAATTTCCCTACACCTATTTTGCAATTTACGCCGGTCGTTTCTTTGTTTTGCTGCCATTTTTACTGCAATACTGGGTATATCGTCAAGGCCACTGGAGGGCATGAACTCGTATCGTCGTCGCTGGGTTTCTTTTCATAGTCTTTGCTGCACCACAGTAGCTGATGGCGCATCGAACCGAAGAAAGATCAAGATAGACTAGGGAGAGGTGATCGGGCTTGGAGACATTGCGTGATAGTTGCACCACAAACAAATTAGTTGATGGCAGGAGACGAGGAGTGGCCGTCGTCTAATAGGGTGCCTTGACCACCAGACTGCCTTGTTCAAGCGGCACGAAGCTCTTCTAAGAATCGTTTTAATCTCTATTATATGTAAAACTTTGTATGTTGTAATTAATAGGCCATGAAGGCAACTAGGCGCCCACACCGTATCCAGATCTACATATCAATCGCATCAATAGATTCATTTTTCAAGAGGCGCAGTAACTCTTGTTTATATTTAAAACAAAGTAATTCGTGTTCGTGATTTGATGTGGATGTTTGCCATCAAATAAAACGCACGACTTGACAGATGCATTGGACAGGCAGTGGTGTTTGACGTCACAGGCCCGGGACAAAAAAATCTTATTTTCAAAAGCTTTAAAAAGTACAATGATAAACCTTGAAGTGAGGTTGCTCTGCCGAACAGCACACAAAGAACGAACCGTTCGCGCTATTAAATAGAAATAAAATAACAGACACAAAAAGTTGCCATCTTCCTAGAATGATGGCAACAAGTCGCCCACCACATGTCTAGCTCTATATGCTCAACACGTCAAATGTAACATTTTGTTTATGTCCCCTAATTTCTTCTAGGTAGTTTTTATTACTGCAATTTGGAATTAATAAAATTGAAACGAATTGTCCTAACTAGCCCCTTTACCTGTATAATTATTGATAATTATTATCGTACGTGGTGTTGACGTCACTACTGCACAATACAAACAACCGAACAAGGAACAAATCAATTGTTTCGGAAAAGTTCCCGATCGACTAAACTCAAACAGACAGGGTGCCGAACAAAAGACGGTCGGGTTTGTCAGGCTTACCTCCCGTCCTTGACCGTTACGGAAATTTTCCAGAAAGGCTCGAAAATCGATGATACCTCACGGCGCTGTCTTTTTATAAATCTCGAAACGCAAATAAGTGAGTTATGCTGCTAAAATAAATACGAACGCAAGCACACAACGTGTGGCCGTTGGTGTTAAAATAAACCGGGGCCTCCTCGGATAGATGCGATGTAATTGTGATAAATCCAGGTGGGCACTGATAATGGACAAGGTTACGCCGAAAGAGAGTCGAAATTTCGGGTTTGCGATAACGATTCTCATACGTTTGAGAGCGTTATCGAGCGCGAAAAGGGGTGAAGAAGTGGAATTGTTACCTCACGTTGAGACAAAAATCCTGCTGGTTGAGGGTACTAAGTAGAAAATCACAGCCGACTTGACAGTTTATGACGCAACATCCATCACTCAAAACACACCAAGTAAACACTCTCGACACTCAAAAAAATCTAACCGCGTGCACTTTGGTGCACTCTAGAACTAAACTGCTTCACACATACAAAACGACTCGTAGAATTGTGGACAAAAGCCGATATTTGACACAGTGAGCGTGAGGAGGAAGGCATGAAGGAGGGAGAGATAACAAGCGGTAGACGGTTGGAGGGGCGCAGGCGTAAGACGCAGGCGGTAAGCGCAACACTACGCACGCATAAGACCAGCTGTTCGATAATTTCCCTTCGACTCTTGTAATTTTTTTATTTTTTTATTTTCAATGTCGTCACTCTTTCCGCACGAATTTCCACAATTCAATACTAAATATTATTCTCGAATATATCGTGTTCTCGCTTGTAAATCAATTGCAATTAATCGGCTAATTAATAATTTAACGTTCAGTATGCGGTGGTTCAGCCACAGTACAGAAGGAATCAGTAGGTTCACTCCGCGTCGGCACCTTTGATGTCGGTGTTCCAAATCGGTTTCGCGCATGTGGCCTGGCGTCGCCAGTAGCGTCCTAAAACTCATAGGCGTAGGCGCGGAAGGGTCACCGAAGAAATAAACATTGCATCAAATGTTATATTTTATTAAAAGTACAAAATGTATGTTAAAAAATATATTCACTATAATATTCACAAATTATAACGATTTTGGACCGTGTTCCATTTGAAGTTTCATTAGCGGGGGTGTAGTGAATGCTCCGAGGAGTAAAAAAGTTATTACGCGTCGATTTTAACAAGTGCGGAACGTCAAATATATATAATATTCTATGAGTATTGACATAAAAATATGGCCTTTCTGCGGTAACACCTATGGAGTTTGTAAATTTTACTAAATTTGACCCCTGATCAGATACAACACTCAAAACATTCAGACCTATTTTCAATAGACGAGAAATACCATCATCAAGAATGTTTTTTAAGTCAACTACAGAACAAGTGGAATTTAAAAAAATATATGCTAGTGGTTGTTTCCAGTCACTGTTGATACCTCTGGGAAATATTCCTTCTCTTTACCAGTGTGATGAAAACCAATAATTTCATCCGTCCCTATATTATAATATAAAAATGTTTTCAGAGACATTTCATCTATGCAGATTGTGCAATCCTTTGAATTCTTATCAAGTAGATCCGTTTTCAGCCTTATTACTTCCATCACAAAGTCTGAAAAACCTGCGCCGATTTCCCACTTGCTAGTGATTCTATTTAGAGTGGATTTAAAAAGAAGACGGAATGTGGTCTGCAAAAATTTGTAAACTTTAGGGCCCATAAAATATATAGTAAGTGCGAATTGTTTAAATTCGCTTGAATATCGTGCCCCTTTTGGAGCTTTACTTAGAAGCTCAATTTGGGTGTTTATAAAGGTCGCAATTGTAGGATAATGTTCCGATATGAATACCATAATGTCACTCTTTGTAAGCTCACTTCTTTCTGATACACTACATTCCGAAAATCGTAGCTTCCTTTGCAAACCCTTTGTGCAATCAACACGGCAGAATCTCGTGTGACTGACGTTAATGGTGTAGAAGAACAAAACACACACTCGAAGGACCAGCTGGTGGTAGTGCACCAGCAACACGGAGATGATGGTCAAAAGACGTTTAAAACTCAACAATTTATTTACACACAATTGCGAGTAATCAGGAACACTTCAACTGATTCAACTCGCAGTAAAACTCTATTGACAAGAACACGATTGTAAGTGACCAGGACCACTTCACTGATCGACTTACAAGAAGAAACCTTTAACTCTGACACAAACTCAAACTCAAACAACCATCAAAACTCAATAAAATGGGCCATGTCAAGGCCTTTTAAGCCCGAACCCCCTTCCGTCCAATAATGGTCACCTGACAACAACCGGGGGTAAAACCACACAACCCACTGGAAATCCCCAGCCTAAGTGCGGCTCGGTGTTGTTTGTCGGCACCTTCAAATTAGACGGACAGGAAGCTCGTCTTAAACTTACACAAAGAAAATTGGCTATTTACACTAAATTTCTATCGATGCCGCCTACCCTAATTGCTTATAAGTAATAAACTTTATGAAAGGGACCAGACAATCCGGTACCAGTTCACTGGGACCGAACACCCTTCAAACGTTTTTTCAAAGCCACTTTTCGTGGTGTTGAAGCACTTAATCTAGCAACTGTTTGCGTTACACTGTCCTGTACAGCCCCAGAGTGAACTTCTTGTGTTTCTGGTGTGTACGAAGTGGATGGAACTGCATCTGGAGAAACTTTGCAGGTCTATATTTATGAATCTATATATCATGAAACTCACCATCTGCTTGTGGAAACACATTTGGAATAGCGTACTTCTTAAGTCGGTGTCTACCTATGCTTGAAAATTGTTCTGCAGAAAAATGTTAGCTGCAAACACGTAGTCGCTTGTAACACTCTGCTGCAGTTAAATCTTTGCTTCGACGTAATTGAGGTAAGCTCTGCCACATCTTACACCTGCAAAATATCCACTGCTATTATACCAACGTAATTTACTGCTAATCTAACCCAAAACGATGCTATAAACAACCCATTACTTACCGACTAATATCGAGTGGAAATCGAAAAAAACTGTATTGTGGTGCATATCTTAAGTCATTGTTCAAGCACCCCGAAACACAACAAATATGCATTTTGCAACAATAATACCGAAAAACCCAAATAGCAAGAGTAAATAACACAATGTGATCAAATACGATTTGAGGTTATATGCGGTTATGAGCCAAAATCTACAGCGCATGTAGCCTAGAGTCGAACTGGCCTTGGAACACAAAAATCGGAGAGTGAACCTACTGATTCCTTCTGTACTGTGGTTCAGCTGTTTTGAGCGCTGCCAACCTAACAATACAATATAACATAACAATTCGTGCGTGATTTAAGGTCATTTGAATTTCAAACACAAATCATTACTGTAATTGTGAGAAATATAATAACCGAAATGAATTGTAACAAAAACTAATTGTTGTGAAGGATACTCGATTAGTTTTTCTTTTCCCTTGGCTTCGTACAACTATACTAATTTTTTTGTTTAAACTGTTTGTTGAATTACAAAGACATTTTGAAAATGAGGTGCCGAGATGTCAATATACGAGTTCCATCCATAAAGATAAGTTCACGTTCGGGAAAATATTAATACATTTTATGCAAAAAGAAAAATAATAATAATTTTGAGTACCTACTCTGTTGATAAATGTAACTTTTAGTAAGTTATTGGAGGAATTTTCTGTAATCCCTGGAGCAAAATATAATTTTCAGATGCTCAAAATAAAACGCGCAATAGTAAAAGCAAAAAGAAGATGCTCATCTTAAAATTTCTACATGAAAAATTGAAAAAACGCGCCCGCAAAGAATTCCCTTGATTATGTTGTAATGCCCATCAGTTTTCCCGAAAATTAAACATATTTATTGTGTTGGAATTAAAACGAGAACTGTTGTAATCATCGCACCTTACAACTAATGTACAATAAAAAACTTCTAACCATCCTATATTATTATATTTTTAACTCCTGTTCTTGTGGTGCTAGAAATTGCTCAATTATAAATCCTAAACTGCGGTCAACTAATACATAATATTATAATACCAAAATCAATAAATATCCAACTTTGGTTTTATATTTTACAATGTAAATGAAAAAATAAATCACTGACATTGCCAATCTAGCAAAATTATATTCTTGCCCTTAGCGTCAAAGTTCTAATATACATAATGTATGTCTTATTTCCACTCTTTTGGAACTAAAACCAAATTACTAATGAACAAAGCAGCCGATGCGACAATAAATACGAGGCTTTTCCGTGTATAACGAAGAAAATTAAATTTCTACCCGGTTTAATTTTTTGCTTAAATGAGAAAATCCGGCGACTCTCCCATACATCGTACTGCTTAAAAACAGGCTAAATAGCAGCCAAATATGGTAGTGGAAATTAATTTTGTAATTACGAGTAAAATTCAAGAGCTTAGTAAAATACACATTGATAAATTCAAAAATTAGTCACGCTATTTCCTAGCCTCACATCGTACGAGTATATTATAAAATATGCATTGCATGCTATTATGAATTTTAAAACCTTTCACTTCTAAATAAATTATAAATTCCTGGCTTTCATCATCTTAAAGACGTCTTTTGGAGCCGCACAATGTAGTAGCAGATCAACCGTGAATCAAGCCTAATCCTGACGATACTTGCTGCTTTTATCTTGATTTTGCATAATCTGCCCATTTTATTTATTATCTTATCAATTGTAGTTTTTTATGTCTAGCATATATCGCAACATTTCTATAAGTATGTTATGTATTATTGTTTGAATACATCAACTCGTCCAACCTTAAATGTTTCTGTAGTTCATCTCTCGATCAATTGCTAAATTAGTACGAATTATATTTAGATAGGAAATTTTGAAAGCGTGCAGTTGATTAAATTTGGAAGTGTATCTAAAAGCAGAAAGGAACATCTGAAACAAATCCATTACCAATGTGAGCGTTTTTTTTTTCAAAAGCTCTAGTTTGCTTTTTCAGACATTCCAGACGCACGACTTCTTACAATAAGCTGACAAAGGTAGTAAATTTCTGTAGAGGTTGTTACATAAAATTACTGGAGTCCCTTATAAAGGACTCAGTGTTAAAACGGGTTAATAAGAATCGTATCTTGTGTTAATCACTAATGTGCAGAGTCCAGAAACATAGTAAACATTCGTGTCAAACTATCGTACACATCTACCACTTGACGACTTGTGACACTTTCTCCCCTTTTAACGCGTCTTTGTACTTATTCCAAACCTTCGTGTCACTGTTTTACGACTTAGTGTTCCAGGATTGGAAAATTTCGCGGAAAGCGTGACAAAAGATTAAATTTAGAGTAGATTACAGGTGTGGAGTGAGCGAGTGTTAGAAGGCACACAACACAGTTGTGTTGCTCCAATAAACTTCATTCATTTTCTCCTGGATTTAATTACAGTATTGTATTTAGTATTTAGCTCGTTTCATATACCGTATGGTATAAAAAAATTGGGCAAACTGGTTGACCCCAAACATGCAGCCCGATTCGCTATGTAACGCAATAAAAGAAGTGCGTAAAGATCAACGACTCGGATTAGATCGCGGTTTGGGGTTAGGTCATCGTGAGGTGACAGGTTGCGAGCATTGCCAATTGATACATACGTTCACATATGAAGAAGTGTGTTTTTTATTTGGGAAAATTAACGGGACACGTGCACACCTGGCGGCAAGTAAAACCATTAATCAAGCGCAATTTCGAACGACTCAGCGCTTTCCTTCGGGGAGATGCAGACAAGCAAAACCTTTTCCAAGACAACTAAATTGAGATGTGTGTACTGTTAATGTCACCGCAAAGTAACACAACCTGCAAATTGTTATGTACCGTCCTTGGCTCATAAAAACACTCGTATGTTTTCGTCCAGTTCAAAAATATCAACAACAAGTATCGATTTTCATAATTTTATGGGCGCCGTGTCATTATGTCACTGTGTTGTTATTTTTGGCAACGACAACTTTGCGAAGACTTGGCGTCCGTGGGTGACTTGTATAATGTATAATTGTAATAGATCGGTTTTTCGTCTAACTGTAAACGAGTAGTACCTGTGCGAAAATGATTGAAACAATGAAGAAGTGCGACTTGGAGCAGCGCCAAAAAAATTTTAAGAAAGCAGAAAATCTATAATTCCACGCGGTTTTTGATGGAGCGTCGGCGTGAACAAAGCGCAGATTATTCCAATATTTCGTCATGTTGCAAGAAAGTACAGTTATTCAGTTAATTTCGTAATGGAACACGTGGCTAGAACAATCCTAAACAATTTCGTTCGAGTAGGTGTGACCCGAGCAAATAATTGTAAACTGAGTGCAGCTTTAAGGACCTTTTCCTGGTTCGTCTGCACGGTCCAGTGGCCGGCCGCGTTTTGATTTCCCTTTTTTTCTTCGGTCACGACCGGCAATTAAGTGATTTAATCAATCGCCACTGAGCGATGAGTGAAAGTCACACAGGTGCATCAGCTTCGCCTCAAACGGGCAAAACGTGATAAAATTGGCAGAATTCTTCGCGCTTCGATCTATTTTGGCCCGGCCGGGGGTAATGATTCAGGTATTGTCCACTACTTGCTATCTGACGGTCAATGACAAGCTAAACTTAGATCCGCAGCCGATCTCGCATTTTCTTGCAGTCGGTGCATCCAGAGTGTAATTTTTGGCCACCATTCATGACAGTAATTCTACACTTGCGCCAAAACTATCTTGGCCCTCGCTCAAAACTAACAACTAACCTCTCGACTTGGTTCCCGTTGAATGAGCACCCGCTTAATCAGATCTGGTCATACGATATGTAATTATTATTGCTATTTCCGTGACTAATTTGGTCGATTGTTGGAAACTCTCTCGCTTTGAATGATGTAAAACGTGTTGACCTTAGCCAACCTATCGCGTTTATAATAAAAGAAATTAATTGGCTGTGTAAGTTTCCGGAAACGTTCGATAAGTACGATTTGCGTCAAAACATTGATGAAAATAAGAGATTTTGGCTGCTGCACCTTTTCCGCCGCTTACTGTAAAATAAACTTTGGCGCTGGGCCACGATATAAATAGTACGTCTCGCCGAATATAGCATTATTCGGCCTTTCGGGTTCTATACTTAGACGCGTTGCGCAATGGCACTTTTCCGAAAAGTGTTCTTTAACCTGAAGGCGTCGCCAAAAATCTTAACACTTCAACTGGAACAGGAACTGAAGCTCATTGTTGAGATGCCTGGGCATGAAACTTTTTAGTACTCACAATCTTTACAGCTAGCTACATGTTTTTGCCGACCACGTGAAATGATGGATTTTATAGCCTTTACTAGACTACGCGGCTATGAATATTTTTTCGATTTTTCCTATTAAATAAATTTTTTTATTGCTAAGCAGTTATCTGTTCCTTCACGACCATGTACAATACAAAAACATATAGGAAAAGCAACATAATAAAGACATATTATCAGATGCAGATATGGATGTAGCAGAACTGGTGATAAGGAGCTGCTACAGTAACACCTGAGAAAGGGCACATTGTATTTTGGTTTCAATTTTTACAGTTACGTTGTGCCCTGTTTTTCATAACATAAATTGTTATTTAGGTTTTTTTTCAAGTAGTAAATGAGCTAGACGTCTGGAAATTTGCAAAATGTCCCGTAACAGCTTTACATCATCTCAACTTCAGAAATTAATTATTCCATCGAATCTGGTGCTTTGGACAATAATATGTGCTTATATTGCCGTTTTTAAATTTTTTGTCGCATATGCATTGAGCTTTATGCACCTCCAAAATGCAACAAATTTTATAAAACAGTTTTTTATAATATAAATTATTTTAGTTTCTTGACTGATCGTAGTCATAATCATGATCGATAAGTACATGAAAACAAAACGATCGAATGCTAACAATTCGATAAAAAAACTATTATAGTTAAAATCAATGGACGAGTTGTTACGTTTACTAACCAAATATCTTCTGAAGCATATTTATAATATAACTAATTATTAATTACAGCTCAATATTACTGTCACCATTTTGTAAATCAAACCGTAGCTATCTGCCGAAACATGATCATATTATTAAAGATAAAAACTTTGATACATGCAAATTTTTATCAAAACAGACAATACGACTTTTTTCAAGTTTCTGATAGATTTAGTAAAAAAAGATTTAGTTTCTGATTGTTTTAGTAAAGCCGTTTTTCTTAGGAATTACATCATGTCATATTTTCTTAAATGTTTCTTTTGTTGGGAATCGCAGTCTTTTTATGATCATTTGAGGATTGTTTCTGTCTAGAAGAATTCATACAATTTAATTGTATATGTAATGCTTTGTCAAGCAACAAGGTAACTTATGATCCAAAAAAGCGAAAAAAAAATTTGGCATTATTATTATTATAGTTGTAATCCAACAGTATTGAAAAGCTCGAGCGTTCAATTAGTAAAGCTTCAATTGCATCCAAACAGTAATAACTTTGATATCGAAGAAATTGGGTTTTGTCATTTCATTAGAATCGAGTTTTCAGTATTATTCAAAGATTACATAGATAAATTTGTATTTGGGCTTCCGCATCTAGCAGATGGTAATTCCGAGCTAACGAAATAGCGTAAATAGCACAAACTGCGAATTCTACATAACCCTACGTTATCAAAATAAAATACAAGTAGGTAGTCATACAATTTTATTCTATCATGTTCCAGTTTGATAATTTTTTCAAGTTTATTGTATCTTATCAGCTATTCTTGTTTCCCTTTGTTACAAGCGTATAGACTTGTTCTACATTTGTGTATTTTGTAAAATATTACTTTTTTATTAACCATCGCACTGGGTTATCGTAATCAGCTGCACTTGTAAAGCTATAATTGGAAGGTTACAGTTTTGTTGTAAGTTGTACTTATTCCACTTTTGCGTATGTTTTGTGCAATTCTATGATTAGGTTATCATTTTATCATAATCGGCAGCATTAAAAAACTTTAATTGAAGGATTATACAGTGTCTGAGCAATTTCCTTTCCCTTATTCGTCAATTCTAATTTTCCTTGCAAGCTAAACCAACAGGTGTTAGTTAACGCCTCTAGCATCGATCGCCAATGCAGCTCACTGCATCCAACCGCAACGCAGATCATTAAACGTTCGCACGTTCCCAGTTCCAATCCAGCTTTATTGTCGCTTTAACGGTACGTCTCATTGTCAATTAAGTCAAATAAACAATGCTCCTAATCGAGCCGACTCTATCTAGGCCACACAGTCGAGTGCCTGCTGCCGATAACGACTAGAAACGCAGAAAAAGCTGAAAATTGTGGTTTGTACGTGCGAATTAGCCAACCGTTAGATAAGTGACATGCCCCGAACACGCCAAGTGATAATTTTACGATAGTATTTTGGGAACGAGCGGCGTTTGAATTTGGCGCTGGCGTCGGTATAGTAGACCGCTCCAATTTTGAAACCACAATAGAACAAGATTGCGATCAAAGCTAATTAAAATGAGCCCCGATCTTGATTGCATTGTCTAAACCGAAATGGTCAGAAAGCGGACGTAGTCACGACCTTTAATAATTTGCCCGGTTGACCTTAGTCGATGTGTGATGGGTAAAAGCTTCACTTTCTTCCACGCCCAATTAACTTTCATCTGATTGGACTGGAGTGCTTGAAAAATGGAAATGGGTCCAATTAATTCGATCTCACATAAAAGGGGCGACATTTCCGACAAGCGAGCAGTAATTGAATCAGACGACATAACAGAATTGGAGCAAAAAATCATTTAATTGTGTTTGAAGCTAATGGCTGCCGGAGGATAAGCAAAAACGCTACGACATGATGAATCACATAAGCATACCATGAGTGTTTATTTACTAATTATAGTGTAAATATTGTTAGTTTCTAACATCTACTAATAAATGAGTGAAACATCTCAATAAATGATTTATGAAAGAAAAACGCCTGCTGTTCGATATAGACTAGAAAGCAGTAATGGCCAAAATTGGCGATTTTGATGAGAACGCTCCCGGAGATGGAACAAATTGGCTATCTCTCAGTTAAATTATACAGTGATTTTTGTTGCAGATTCATGTTACGAGGTCATCGGACACAGCGTGTGCTCTTCGCCTAATTTAATTAATTCGAAAATAAAATGTGTACGAGTGTATTGTTCAAGAGACTATCGGCTATCATCAGCTTTCCCATAATCAAATGCCTTTCACCGAAATTCACACCATCGACAGATGATTCTTAATTAGGGAGGGGCCGATAGAATCGGCATGGGAATCTGCGATTGGCGTTCAAAAATGAAACTGCCAGATGAAAGTTACATGTTAATAGTGCGAAAATTTTCATACTGGCATGGTAAAAAAAGGTTTTTTTTATTCGAGTTACTGAATTTATATTGAAAGTGGATATGTAACAAAAATTATGACACGGGCTTTGTATAATATAAAAAAAAACAACAGAAAGAGGTAATCTGAAGCAAGACGGAAATTTAAGAAAATTAAACACCAAAAGTCTATAAGTTGATACAACCTGCAGCTGCACGCTTTGGGCTATTAAAAGTGGCACAAATTCGTGCCCCATCCTTCGCTCTATATTTCCCCGATCGTTCCAGTGACAGGTGTGCCACACATACCGAATGGCCTAAGGAAGGATCGTGTTGGACATTCGCATTCAGGTCGAATGTTAACGTCCAGTTGGGTCGTGCCGTTTTTAAAAACAAACATTTTTTCTATCAAAACGACTCGTTTGAGCTTTCATGGGTCACCGATTTGACACTAGGCGAGGTTACTGACATCAGAATTACACACGGGATTGACGATTCCAAGCGAAAGAAGCGGTAAAGTGTTTTGATTCGTGGTCGTGGTGCGGAAAATTGAGATACGTTTTAATCCCATTGAAGATGGACAATGGGTGTGTTTTGTCGGTGACGCTTTCTTTTCGCCGACCAAAACATTCATTCCGGCTAATTTGTAGTCGATATTTGGAACTGGTTTAAATGGAGACCATCTAGATGCAGTAAACTAACGACCATCTGTCACTTTTTTCAGGGCTCGAAGGCATGAAGCAAGAACCACGCTCGTTTGTCAACTAACTGTATTCAATACTCATTTATTTGTTTTATTATACGCATTGAGCATGAAAAGAACGTATAAATTTCAAAGACGACGATTTACAGACTATTGAAGACTCTAAGTAGAAAGCTGAGGACGCTTCAAACTTGGGAAATCGTACATTGTGTTACCGACAAGGAGTGGAGGATTTTTGTTGAAATTTTAATGAATTCTAAAATAAAAAAAGTCGGTGGTGGTGGGTTGCATCTTCGCGTTGTCGTATGCACTTACTTGGGCGAGGCGCTCTTCAAATTAAGTGGTCAATGTCCTTTTGGAGTATCTTGTCTCAGTCTACCCAGACCAAGTGTTTGGGGAATAAAAAAACTCAACCTAGGTATTTTGAACAGGCCAAAATGTGTTGAAAAATTTTACTTGTAGATGTAACATATTCTACAACAAAATCTGCTCCACTGCTAACTAACAACAACCGACTTTAAAAAAATTGTGTGGTCCACATAAAAAGTGAGTTTTTTTGTAAAATGGGATCCATTCAACAATTGTAACACATAAAACAGAATCTGAAAGCAAATAAACACGATCTAATACAATTGCATAACACGCGACCTTAGCTTAGCTAACGTAAATTTGGTTATGTATCTTTGCTTTATTTAATTCAAACATTAAACACTTGCGAAATAAGATTTTCTTATTACCTTAAACTTGTTTAGATATACACAATAGAAATTGTTACAGAAACATATTCAAGAAGTAGCGTTCGTTTATTTGTCTTATTTATTATTTGATGTTTTAAAATGAATTCGAAATGTGAATGAACATCGAATATGTAGCAACTTCCGAAAGCAAGGCATTTTTTTAATAGAATTGCTTTTTGACTGGACTGGCTTTATGTGCAGCATTATTGTTTTTGTCGAACGATTTGTAACAAAATATGTAATACAATTACGATGTGAAAAAAAACCATCTTGTTGAAATGCAGTGGACGACTTAGTAGTATGACAATGGACTTTATACTCTTGATAACGAAAGATTAATTCGAACCGTCCGCATTGTGTAAGTCCAATCTTAGCTCTGTATCCAAAGCATAACGATTGAGATAAAAGTGCGACAAATGCATTTTAAACCGTTGTCTTACTACAATCTAAATGTTTTCAGCATTTTGAACCTGATTAAGTTAATCGTTTTTCGTAAACACTGAGCGTGTTTATAAAATTTTAGCTCCCCACTTGTATTCAACTTTCTTTAAGTGAAACTTTTAATACTAAAGCTTTATGTGGGTATGTACCCGTATAAGCTGGTTGTAATAAATGCCATAAGAGTATTTAGAGAACGCAAGAAAATCAATAAATAACAAACCCGCAAGGAAAGCTGCAGATAAAATTGTACTGCATTTAATTCTATTTTATTATGTCGTTAATAATGCTGTTTGCTGATCTGGGAGTAAAAAAAATAAAAAACAGTAGTAGTCAGATGTAAAAATTACAAAGTTTCAGTCCGATATTAAAATATAAAAAATATTACTAAATACATTTTTTTTTGTTTTACGTGAGTAAAATATTTGGACAAAAAGCTGCGATTCTGATTCTGTTGATGATGATGCAAAGTTGATTGTAAAGCAGATGGTTCTAGTTGCACAAAATTTTAAAATAAACATTTTGAATTATATATTTGTTTATTTTTTGCATACAATCATTCATTGGTTTTGATTAAGTATTAAGGGAGATATGAGAAATAATATATAGAGATCGATGGAGCCGAGAATTTGCATCAGAATTGTGTCTTTTACGGTTCTGGAAAGTTGTTTTGTATAGCATAAAAGACAATTCCAAAGGAATTATGTCCATTAAAAATGATTATCCGGCATTACGAGAGAAACCACATTCACGTCAGAAGTGTCATTGCAGTTCTGAACTATGACGAATGGATTATTATTGCATAAAACTCATTTCCAATGGAATAGACATTACTGCCGGCTCCAATTCCAATATAAACAATTTTCCGTTTTGGGCATCATTTCAATTTAGCTTCCATGTTCCATCTTGAACCTTTGTATATGAAACTTTTAACTTGCTGCAGCCATGTGTGAAGCGATTAAAGAAAACAAGCGGCTTGTAACAATCCAGAAGCAAATCTCGTTTAATTGCTTCGCTGCAGGTATCGCATCGAAGTTTATGCATGAATACACAGAAGCGGCGTGACATCCGCCCTTAGTCGTGTTCTGAACTTTTATGATCCGACATATCCGCACCTATTCGGCTGGCAATATAAAAAAATGTGGGTTAACATCTTGCTGAGAGTCATTTCATTTAACTGCCATTTAAAATCGCATCAAACGCCAGCTATCGCCTAAAAAGTCCGAACGTCGTCAGTAAATAATTATCACAATTTTTTTCGCCGGTGCTAATGAGGCTCCGTACGTGTGACAGGAAATTTTTCGAAGTCGGTCACGACTCCAGCCGCAATTGGCAATTTCTAAAACGGTTATTACACGGCTTTAATCATTTTTGATTTAATATCGATGCGAACTTTCCACTACATCCATCAACCAGGGACATGAAAGAATAGGGAATTATATCTCGGGATGTTTTTATAACGATCTAATCGGTTGAAAGGTAGATAATTGATCGAACGATAGAGGAGTAAGTGATGTTAAGTGTGCCATACTTACCCTATAAGGTAAACGGAAAACCCGTTAACCCCATTGTCTCCGCTTCTTGCGCTGGCGAAAAAGTGCGTTTGGAAATTGAATTTTAATTGAAACTGATCGACCGTTACTCGTCGATGGTGCTGTAAGAAAAGCAATCTCGTTACAATCATCACCTACGCAACATGCAAATCGTCAGATTCGTTTTCGACCAAATCACCTACTTCCCGAGTCGTCTCGCATAAATATTTAAACATTTTTAACCGTTCGATTTATGGCTTGCTTTAACGGAATTTCGCAATGTTTTTAAAAGCTCTTCAAACAATTAGAAGAAAGCCGCGAAAATTGCGCCAGAAGCGTTCCCATGGCCAAGTTTGCTCAAAGAATTTGATGAGAGGATGCCCACGACTGGTTTGAGCGCTGCAAAAAATACTGATTGGGTTAGTGTTATTGATTTTTTCTTTAGATTGCTGAAGAATTTTGCTGCGGGCGACTGCTTGTGTAAGCCATTGTACCATTCATACTGCAACAAGAGTGATTAATGATGCTTTTTTTATAATTATGATTAGATCATGTTTCTTCTCAAAACTCCTATGCTAAGATGTTATGTATTTGTCTAGAATTAGTAGTATTGTTGGTTGCATGCATTTTATTATAGATTCCTGCGATAATTTTACTTGATGCTACTATTAGATGGCGCCCTCATAAAATTTTAAATGTTTCTTTTTTTAAATATATTTCAGAATTTGTTTAATAAATTATTTTCATAATTTTTATACAATTATAAATTACGACGCCACAGCTTCTTTATAAATTTTAAATGTAACAAAGATTTGATTTATTGATAAAATAAAATCTATAAATTTATGACCACATTATTATTGCATTATATAAACGACGACGTCTTACACACTGGCATAAGAGGACAAACCAAAGTCAGTAAAGACTCGAATTATCGTATCAATAAATCAAATCGAATAGATTAACGACAGTTACATTATATGTATTTTTCAGTTGATGGAAGTTTTTTCTTTTAACCGTTTCCCTGCCATAATCCCAATTTGAAGATTTAAAATTTTTGTGTGAGCGAAAATTTGTGACGTGATTTTTTTTTCATTGCATCTGTTACAAATCCCATTTGGGACTTCTTAGAAAATGTAATATATTTTGAATACAGAACTAATATGTTTATTGCATTAACACGATATTCAATGTTTTCAATTTAAATAAATCTGTTTATATCAAATATTTCAAACATAAAATTTATCTTATATGATATATTTATGTAATTATGGACATAATCAAACACATGCTCCCAGCATACCTCATCAGTTTTTAAAACCTCTATTTCGCAAATCTGCGTTTTTAAAGATTTTTCCGCGGGACTGGTTCTGAAATCGAATGTTTTTGCAGATATGGATCAAGGCGAATCCCATTCGCTCATAACTTTAGCACGTGTCCTAAAAACCGAGCCACTCTGTCTGATGACTGAAGATAGTGACATCATTTGAATAAACCGTGATGATCTCTCCTCCATGACGTCAAAATGATTCAGATCAGTGAAGACGCAGAATGGGACAATTCTGCATTATCGTGAATCAGCCAACGAAGGTAACCGCGCCTTCTGCATAATTTGGAGGTTGTGCTTTTGCGTGAAAAATGGTTTAATGATTTATTGTATTTCCATCGATATAACACTATACAATATGCCGTATTAGTTTAAGCTGAGCTACTACACAACCTCGACTTGTTGTCTCCAAAACAAAAAACATACACACAGTGGATATGCAAGTCAACACTGAGCAAACCTCACAAATTAGTCTGATATGATGATTACAACATGCGGCGCGACTTTTTGGGTTGTTTGTTTATATGTTTATAATACACATGCTAATAATAAATGTAGCCCGCTACAAGTATGACAAAAAAATACGACAAGGCCCAATGTGACACGGGAGACAACTCACACTACTCGTTCTACTCTACAGATCATGTAAAATCTAGTTTTACGATGTATGTCATAGTCGGTTCGTTCGTTTGATCTAAACCAAACGCAAACCAACTCGTTGTGGCCTCAAAACCCTACAAATGCACTTGTTCGGGCTCCTTTGTAGGATCTTCATCCGCAACAGTCCTCTCGATTAAATTATAAACATTCGTTGCTCTAGCAATCGATGAACAACCCACGATCTAACAAGAAGTTGACGAAATGGTTACAGACAGGAGTGCAGGAGCGGGACAACAATTATATTGTCAATTTACATTCGGTTAAAGTACTACAGAGAAGGGAAAGAGGATGCGGTCGGTCAGATTCTCACTCTATCCCGTAACAAAACGTCTAAATCTGGAGACACGCCAGCGAGTGATGCATTTTTATTTGTTGTTACTAGCTTGGAAGTGTGTAGGTTGTAGAATTTGAAGGCTATTTAGGCCATATCCCCAGTTCTGTAGAACATAGAAATTCTTCTTTCTCAACTCACTGTAATTGTGTGCAGCAACTAAGACGATGCAAGTGCTGAATTAAGAAAATCACAGATCGTTCGGCTGAGGTAAAATTAGAGTCGTTTCGTTTCAAGCCCGGAATGTACTCTTGTCGGTACCATCTTGGTACAATTTTTAAAATTGTATCGCTTGTGTGTCCCCAGTTAATAACGAGTACATTGAGTAACTTATACATCCAAGTTAACAACTAGGCTAGAAATAACAAAGGTACGGAATGGTACCGGCCCTAGGCAGTGAGTGACACACCTTCGATTCAGGTATATTGCTTAATCGGTGACGGTTACATGTCGCCGAAAATTCCTGCAAACGTTTTTCGCAAATTCTTCATCGTGTCCTCCGTGTCTTCGCCTGTGGTTTGTTGCTGGCTGCCTTGCCTCTGGAAGGGTCTGGGTGGTGGATCTGGTAAGCGTCCAGTCGTGGGACCTGTGCTGCTCACGGTGCTTCCCTGAGAAGCTGTAAACATAAACCGTTAGCAAACCAACTGAATTTTTAAGTACAATAACTAGGAACATTTACAAGACATTTGTTTTGTAAGTGGTAAAAAAAGTCGAAAATAACATGGCCCCACTTCTTACTGAATTGTTGTCACAATGTCACAATAGTAAAATGTGTATTTTAAAAGTAAAAATCCTAGGTCGTGCTGTAAAAATTGTTTTAATTGAAACAAACCTTGGCTGTCTCTTCGTCCGATGCTGGATAGAGAAGGATGGTCAGACGCACTAGGTGGTGGGGTGTCCGAGTGGGTTAAACTAGTCAGACTTCCTAAAATTCCTCTAGGACCCACAGGGGGTGGGACGGGTTCCTCCCCAACTGGACTTTTTGGCCGACAAATCGCCTGCATCCTCGCCGCGACTAAATCAGCAATATGTCTGCGATCTTCTTCCTGAGAGTCCCCAAGCAGGGTCAAAGCGCTATCGTTGACTTCAATAATATACTCTCTTCCATCTTTCCCGACCACAATTTCCAAAGCGCAAATATCCAAGCCGCCGAAAAGATCAGAAACTTCGTCCACCCAATTGCGGTACCTCTCAGGCATGGTGATCTGCTCCAGCATCGCCGACCCAGTGTTGGTCTTCCAACACCCGGAGATCGATTTGCGCATGAAGGCCTTATAACTGGTGCCGATTTTTTGTACGTGGATGTCGTATTTTGAGTCGATGTACGGTTCAACGGTGCAGTAGGTGTTGGCGACGGCGACGACGCTCGCCATGTCTTGGAAGTCGTTGATGTTGTCCACTTTCACCTTGCCGAGGCCGCCGTGGGCGTGACCGATTTTTAGCACGATGGGAAAGCGCGGCGCCGTCATCTGGAAGAAAGGGATCGAAAAATTGTGAATTGTGAACGACAAGATTTTAGCAAGCGTTGAGTAAGAGGTGTGCTGCGAAGTAAGACATGTGAGACCTAAAATGAATCTTCTAAATGAGGCTGGATTGTTTGTACTTGTATTTACTTCGGGCAAACTTTTCTTCCGGATTTCGTAGTGTTACGAAGTTTATATACCCTTGGAGGGTTGTGAAAAGTTCAAATAATCGACTTGAGGTAAATTTTAAAATGAGGAACTCGCTTACGGGCTTGTACTTGAGTGGTTTTTTATTCCTCTGCTACTTGGCCGAGAATATATAACGATGATATAATATTTAATATTGACGACAGTTTAATCCATCACTAGGAATTGTCTTCTATATTTACTGAGATTTGTTTCTGATAAGCATTCGTATACGTATTTTTATATTATTATTAAGGTTGGCGCTGGAGGGTATTTGCATCTTAATTTTTTTGTAGATATGTAAATATACCGCATAATATTTTTTTATTAAATTGTAGATTAATCATTAAGACTAAAATTGAAGAAAAAAATGTTTAGGATTCAGTGGTGTTCAAATGGTAAAGGAACAGACTTTGTTAATTGCTTCCTCAAGAAAAGATATGATCTAATTTATTTTCATGGTTTAGTATCATAAATAGCTGCAACTGAAAAAACTCGTTTAATTGTTTGGTCCACTGTATTCAATAATTTTGTATAATTTTTTCGTCAATTTTCAAAGTGAAAAAAAACCTAAAGCTTAGATACTTTCATGAAAAAAAATAGTTTGTATCACTTTTGTTTTTCACTTTGAGTTTCTTGGTATTTAATTGTTTGTTAAAGGTTTATAATTTTTTGTAATAATTATTTAGAAACCACGCTAAAATTTAATTATTGGTTCTGGGAACAATTTCAGCTCGTCGATAATTCAATTTTTTTTATTGTATAAAAAATAACTGTTTTTAAAAGAAGTAAGTCTCTTAATGCTATATTTATTCTACATAACATTTACAAAACACGAAGTTATCTAATACAGTTGATGATGTGATGTCACATTGATCTATGTAGTTTTTTATTGTGGACCAAGTATTAAAATATGTGAAAAATAAATAAAAAGTTGGCAACTAATCGGATTAATTAATGTACCTTAAAAAAGTGGAAGAGGGTTGCACGCGATTGGTCAGTTTCGCTTGTCGTTTGAATCTTACAACTCTGGACATTCTTTCTTTCAAATTTTGAGTTTATTTTTACTACAGAATTGGCTAGAATGCGGTAGTTCTGAGACACCTGTATGGATTCCAAACAGTAAGACTAAAAAACAACCTAAAAAAATTGTTTCATAATCGTAAATTTCTAAAATTAAAAAAAAATTATTGAAAAAAATCACCACAAATTCAAATATAAAACTTAAAATTCCTAAGGAAATCGAATTATTAATAAAATTGTTTGGAAATAAATTTACATAACAAAAGGACATTGAATTAAGAATTCAAATCTAACCAAAGAAACCGAATTTAATTGTAAAAGATCAATAAGGACAACGTCAAATAAAATCAAGAGGAAAAAATACAATTTTGTTTTAATATATAAATAGATAAATAAATTAAAGGTATATACATCCAACTAAATTACTAAACTTTCAAGTCCCTTATTTAAGTATGTAATTCAAATAGTTAGATTTAGTTTAGGAACTTTTAAAGATTGATTTTCGTTTCTCAGTTTTTAAAAATTCAATTCGTTTGAGTTGTTCTCAAGATCTAGTGATTACTTCTCTGTCGAAGATGTAAATGAACCGTTTGAAAATAAATACTTAAATGTAAAGCATGAGTTTCATTATTTGTATTTACAGAAATTTAAAGATTAAAAGAATATAAACCCAAAATTATTAAGGTAACGATAGCAAATCTGAATACTTTCAGAAAAATCCAGATTAAACAAGAATCAAAAGGTACAAAAACATTCAAAATAATCAAGGTATTCAAAGAAGTCAAAGATCAATTAAATTAAAACTAAACAAAGAAGTTCAATAGGTTCAATTTAGACCTGATGTCTATAGAAACTTACACGATCCAGAGGATGCATTTTTAAACAATAAAAAATAATAAAAAAGTTTTAATTTACCGAAATATGTAATAGGAAACTATCCAACAAATTGTAATTAATTTTATGCAAGAACAAAAAAATTATAATTATTTATAAAATAATTAGAATTAAACTTAAAAAACATATTTAAACAATGCAATTAAATTAAAAATACTTTGATTCAAACTCGTTCTCTTTATCACATCACATTTTGCTGTATTTTCTGCACCTTCTTGCTTTTATAAAATTAGAAAGAAGCCTAATTTGCAAAAATACTTTTCTGACTATTTTGCATCGAAACTCAATCACATGAAACAGAACCAAGCACATGTTTTAATAATATTCTAATCGATTCTATCGAATTGTTATCAAAGTACCATACATTTACAAGATTAGAATCCATAAAATTCATAATCCTATTATTTTGTATGGAAGCTGTTTGCTTGCATTTTTGCACCGTACGATAATTTTTTATTGGAAGAATTGAAAGGGCATTGATCCCTGCAAATGACCTAACCATTTAACGGCAATCGTTTTCTTTCTTAGGATGAAGCAAGTCTAAATACGTAACAGTACTAGTAATTAGTTAATATAATAACGTTGAAAAATTTTGCTGCTTTTGTTTTCGGAACTGCTGAAACGGTTTCCCCAATATCATTTTAAAATTTTTATTTTATTTTTAACTATAACTTCAAAACAGTTATTTTCAATAAATCCTTTGCTTAGATTTTCTACTTCAAAAATTTAAATTTAATTAAATTTGTTTATAAAAAAATAGTTTTTGCAGTTGTTCACTTTATTCACTTGTTTGCTTTCAACATTATTAGATAATTTTTAAATAAATTCAATTCAATTCAATTTTACAAATTGAACTATTTGTGGTCATAATTTTAATTGAGTTTTACAATAATAAACAAATAACCGCAACTCCTAAATTAATTTAACATTAACAAAATGAGTGTTTTAATTGAAAAAGTGAGTTGTTAATGTTGATTCATTTTGAGTAATATTGACACAACATAATCATTAACAACCTTCAACAACTTTTAGCAATTAAGAGCTACCGTCCATACTTTTATTTAAATATTCATTCAATTTGCATATTTGTGGTATTTATCGAAAACCCGATTTCTTCATATTTTTTATACTCATTTAACGCTTTCATGATTTTTAAACTCATTTTTCTCAAATTACAGCATCTTAGCTCGTCTGCATAATGTGAAACATTAAATGAAGCATCGCTAGCTAGTAAATAACGATTCTTTCAGAAAGTATGAATTCTAATCGAAAATGCAGACTGCAGCTGTGCTGCAATGTTCCTACTGGGACGATGCATATCGAAAAACATTTTATTAGGTAATTAAAATAAAACGGCGAAACTATTCACGGTCATGGCTCGCATTATCTCTTTCCCATAGAAGCTCGACTGGAAACAAGTGTAGGTACAGGTGAAGGCGACCTCGTGAGAAGATGGAATAGCGTTGTCTTATCAGTTTCCCTATTAATTAATCCTGATGATAGCGAATTGTTAGTGTTTGTATGTGCAAATGCGCAATTTTTAATATAAATCAGAACGAACACTTACCATCTAGATAAGATGTAATCTTGATTCATTGCGCTTTATTTAGAATCTATCAAAACCACCATAAATAGATGTAGACGTAATTTGCTTATTTATAGAGGAATTAGCGCAAATTGAGGTTACCGCATCCTTTTGAAAATCTGAAATTTCACACGACTACGTCATTGTCGCCGGTCAAATTTTCTTGTACATTTCAGCATGCAACGTGCTCAATCAATTATCAGATGCATTCAAAACCTTTTTGCACGTCCATTTGGTTTGCAAATGCAAATTGGTGCAACGACCCAGCCGAACTGTTTGGTTATCAAAATACGTATCGCCTTATTTAGGTCAGAGCAATTCCTGAAAACTTGCAAACGTTGAGTCATCTGATACATAAGCACGAATCGGGTAGATATGTGGGTATATTCCTGGATTTAAATATATCAATAACTTATGACGTAATTGGAGTCTAATAAGGCTAATCTATACGGCTGGTTCCCAACTTAAATCTCGTGCAGCCGTATCTCAGCACTTCAAAGGGCGGTTTTGTATAAAAATTTGTTAGGATTTGTCACAGCTTGTGAAATATGCGGACACGACCCCATAAAAATTCAAATAAGTTCACCATATTTCCATCCGGATTTAAGTGAGCAAAGCCTGCATTACGACTTGACTCACCCTCCAGACTTTGTTGTTGTGAAGACAGCGAATCCGGACCACCTTTATCTTGTTTATTCTTATTAATATTTGTAATATGTAAATTTTTTACAAGTGGCGTTGTTGGGATTGTTCAGAAGCTTAAACAGCAAAGACACACCTTTTTGCAAATTAGAAAAACAATTTTTATTCAGTCGTTCGCGTACGCGTGAGACGGATGAAATTGCGACTGAAATCAGGATGGGTTTTGGACGAAATAGATGTCGAGGTGAGTTTCGTTCGATTTATAGCAGAGCTATATTTTACGCATTTAAAACATTTACAAGCGCGCTCGTTTATTTTTCCACACTTCTATTTCAAAAATCAAATTGCAGTTCCAAAATGTTTATGCATTTTCAAATTATTTCACCTCTACGAACTGGAAAGCGTGCCAGAGAGTTTAATAAATTCACTCTCAAACTCAACGAAAATTTAATTTCATTTAAATGTTGAACGGCGAGAGGAGACATTATTGCATTTAGTGGAAAAGTTATAAATTAAATCCACGTCGTAATAACTTTTAGTTAGTTAAAAAATTGCTTCATTTTATAATTGTTTAATTTTTTGTTGTTTTTTAACAAAAATTTCCCGTTTTGTCTAGTTTAATCCGTTTAAAAATTAAATAATTTAATGGAAACATTACTCACTGATATTTACTAGTACATATTTGCATATTTGTGCCATAAATCATTTAATGTCAAAATATGTTATTGCCGCACGCAATACAATTGAAATAATACGAGCAAAGTAGATAAAATTAGAAGACAAAGTGTCTTGAAACCCAAATCACAATTCTAATTGTTAAAATAATTTTAGTTTCAAATTTTTGGCTTAGGTCGATTTGCAGTTATTAAACTTGAATTGAATCTATATTTAGCATCATTTTAATGTGACTGATTTTACTACAATTAGGTAATACTGTAAATTACTCACAAATGTAATGCTCTTATTTTTGAACGCAGCGAATTCATTTTATTATTGTATTAGCGTCCAAAAGTAGGTATGTTTTTGTGTCAACTGACGATAAAATTTTTGGCTGCACAAATAAAAATCCTCTATTTTTGGAGTTGCGTTAAATTTCGACAAATCATCTCGCACCATTAATCTTTTGATCTTCGAAGCCGAAAGCCGTGTTTTTGTTTTCGGAGATGATACAAGCGAACAAGAGCCGCTCGTGCAAAAAGGGCGTTAAGATTGCAACTTATATGATGAATCATCGCAATGTGCAATGAATTTCGGTCCTCGAATATTCAAAACCTGGTGGGATTGTTGTATATGTGAAGTTCCATGGATAAAAGCGCCAGTCTGAAACGGTGTTTGCTTGGATCTCGTACGTATTAAGACGCGAACACGCGCAACACGTGTGTAAAGTGCGAGTTTCACCTAGATTTTTTTTCGGTGCTTTCAAGTAAGTGCAAACGATACCACTGTTTGTAATTAAGTTTTCATCACACCACCTTATCAATAATTATACATTTTACGGCTCCTGTGTTCGGCCGCTCTAAATATGCTAATAAGAAATGTGTCGTAATTTAGTTTACAAAAGGCGAGACGCCAAATTCTCTAGTGTCTAGTGCTCCAGTAAACCGAATAACCGAATTAATCAATGACGTGCGTTGCATATTGCGGTGACGTCACGTTGGTACTATTTTCGGTAATCCCTCGTCGACAATTAGGCAGGATTTGTGGGTTGTGCTTCTTTTATTTGTAACCATTTAGCTGTATATTGGGGGCCGAATGAGCTCTAGTTAATTTAATCCGTCAATGATTTGTCTACACGTCTCTCATCACGAGCTCGACTTTTCCGATAAAATGTCTGTGCAATTTGAGATGTGGGAAATGGGCGCGCAGATTTGCGTGGCTTTTAAATGAGAGCTTAGTATTTTTGGAACAAGTCGCATTTAAAAATTAATGCGAGTGCATCTTTAATGGTAACAATGCGTTCGGTGCTAATCTGAGGAATTTTGCTGTCACCGCTGAATAATGCATACTTTCAAGACAGCACATGTTGGCCGACTTCAATTTATCAGCTCTAAATAAATCGTCTATTTGTCTTGATTTAAAAGAACCAGACGCGATAGCACGGTTGGCAATCGGAGTTTTAGACTAACAAGCAAATTGTTCCTATTTTCAGATAAGGTACTATTAAATCCGCAAAAACGAACTGGTTAGTAACTGTAGCTTTTACATTGCTCCCGAATTTTTTAGCGAAAGTTATTACGCAGGGGACTAGTGAAAATTGGAGCTAAAATTTAATAGGAAATGCATTTGCAATTTGTTTTTTCACATTTTCTAGATAAACTCACTTTACATTTAAAATCAAAACATATTTTAAATGTTTTAACGAAAATCATATTCTGAATCCACCATTACAATATTGTTGCTAATTACATAGATTTGTGGATAACGATTTGTAATTAAAAGTTGTTTTCACATTTACAAATGGTAACAAATACCGTTACTACCACAAATATACAAATTGATCGGATCATTTTTTTTCACATAATGATCCAGCCGCTAAATAATTGACATTTTAACGATTTTCCTTTGTGTAAACTGTATAGTTATTATTGTATTTGGAACACGGAATTTATAATTTGTATTATGATACATACAATATTACACCGCAACCGATATAATTATTACAAATTCGTGGGGCAAATGATCAGTTACATTATTCAGTTTTTAGAAAAAAAAAATCCTTGATGTTATATGCTACTTTTCAATCAATGATTTTTTGTCATTGTGTTTGTTCCATTCTGTGCTAGTTTAACTATTTTATGTACTTATTTGGAACAATTAAGTCATATATTTTTTACAACTTGTATTTTGTGTACCACAATAAAGATATTGTAAATGATTTATAAATAAATTATTATGCCAAAGCTGTTAAATATTATAAATTAGTGGTGTGAGCGATAATGTACATTGTTAACTTACTGTTATATTATTCTTCTTTGTAAACCTTGATTCAAATATTGTTGTCACTTCTGTGCATTTTATATGTACTAGCTTCTCTAAATTTGTAACATTTTTATTTTAGATAAATTGCATTCGGCACAGTAAATTTATTTTTTTATTATTACAAGTTATATATTGTATTTCTACCGGTATATAAATACTTATTATAAATAACGTATTTTAAACTTCGTGTTGGATTAATTTTTGTTTTTTCATTCTTCCTTATTTTGTATGTGATGCAATGAATCATGTTTGATTCAGCTTTGTTATTTTTAGCTCTCTTTTATCAGTTTTGTGGTTTGTTTATCATTAAATGTTTTATTAAACATTGTCACATTAAGAATATTACCTAATTGTTACGGAATTACTATAAAATAATAAATTATTACACACGAACACCAGTAACAGCCAGAAAAGGCATAAGTAACTGGTTTAATGAAGCTTTCTCGTCTGAATTTCATAACATCCTTTTTCGTCTTATTTAAATGTACAATTTGAATGTGAATATCTAAATCGAATCAGTTAAATTGCATATTTTCGGCACACCTCCGTCACATTCACATTCCAAAAATGAACGAGTTCATTGCATCCCGAAATGAATAACCAAAAGTTGTTTTCCTACGTCTTCGTGCTGGGTAAATATGGGTGGCAAAACAAAGTTAAAAACGATCCCAATTTGCCAAAATTACATCGGATTCGATTCGTTTCGAGGAAAATGTGCACGTATCGCGACAACTTCCAGTTAAATTACTTTTATCGACACGATTTTCCACACTTCTGTCATCGTCATTTCCTTTTACGATTAATAAAAAACCACAGCAGCACACGTCTGCGGAATTTCATTCATCCCATTTTTAATCTGCGATATAAAATTTACAATGCTGCTAATTACGTGTGTTTGCGTTAAATCTAACACTTCCGCATTTCATATTTGTTTTGCGTGCGTCGTAAAATTTGATACCGCAATAAAAGAAATGAAATTCCAAAAATTCAATTTGCAGATAAATACTAATATATGCTCTGGCGTTCATTATCAATTCGCACGTTTGGTAGTTGAGGAAAAGCGCCTTGCTTTTCGTTCGTATCTTGTTGCGATTTATTACGAAGCCAAGTTACCGACGCTGTCCATAAAACCGTAATAGCTTTTCGTCACCGCCAAAAATACGGCACTTAATTAAAAAAAATCGTAAACACAATTAAAATACCTAAAGTTCGTTGCGTGATCGATAGCCGCCTGCCAGAGTAATGTGCTGCCTTTATGATTTGCCTTTTAAAACAGTCTCGTTAAATTACACAAACAGATACACTTGTCATCTGAATCGCCTTATTTTTATCAAATAACAATAAATGGATAAATCAATGTCGAAACGTCCGTTTGCCACAGTGACAACTAATTAGTTTGTGTTCAGTGTCCATTATTTACCATTAGAAATGCTAAACGACATTTATTAAACTAAATTGACAGGTACAGGTGATTTGTTGCGAAATTTCGGCAGGCGGCAAAAAATCAAAGCAAATTGGGTGGAAAATATTGGACTATTTTTTTTATTTATCAGCATCTTGTTACGCAATGATACAGTTTGCTCACGTCTGATGGTATTAATTAACACTTGCAGAGACGAGGTCAGATTACTCCTATTATCATTGAGTTACGTAAGGTCAGGCTGTGTTATGTTAGGTCAGGTTTGGTCAGTTCGAAGTCTGGTCATGCTTAGCATATTCCATCTTACAAAACACCGGCCTCAAATTATACGAAAGCAAAAATGGACTGCTAAATATTGTATTAATATTATTATAACGCCATAATTTTAACTCATGACCAGACGTGTTAACTTATTATTCACGGCTTGCAGCTAATTGCCTCCAAAACTAATCGTGTCTCTGGCGGGAAATCCTTCCAACTTAATCCAACTTAATTTACTACAAGCTCGAAATAAAAATATCGAGCAGAAAAACGAAATGTTTACGTGGCAATGTTCTTGATCTAAAAAATACCACGAATACGTTGAATATGTATTATAAGTTGTACATTGTGGTCATTGTTGTTTGTGTGCTCCATCGCTAATTGGAACAATTTTATTACTTTTTTACTTTCATTTTATCACTGGCTGTTAAATAATAATTTGTACAATGTAATGTTGTTTATTACCTATTATTCACGCAACGCGTAGAAAAACAAACGCTAAACTAGTTGTTCTTACGTTTATTTTGATTTACAGATTAATTAAATTTCCTTCTAGGCGCTAAACAATTAATCTTTCGTTTAATTTTTAATAAATTAGTTCCTTTCGAGCTTCGCTTGATCAGTATGCAAGTTACGTCTTTGTGTCAATTAAGGAGTTAATTAGTGAGGGAAAGTCAAACGCAAGTTTCCAAATTAATGGAACACGTAATTTGCAAACATTTTAAGCCCAGCCTTGCAAGATAACCTAATAAAATACTCATTCTGGGGAAAGATGTTTTAATTCTTTTAAAATGTTGTTGATTCTAGTTGTTACTGAAAAATCAACTTAACTGAGTTTGACAGAATTGTTAAATTTCCTTATATTCGTGTTGTAGTGTTCGAAAATGTAAAAAGTATAGAAGCCAAAGCAAGCATTCGCCGATCTAAACCTATATTAAATTTTACAAATCGATACCGCTTTATATCCCAACTTGATAACATTGCAAATGTTGTTTTCTCGTAAATAAAGAAGTCTCTTTTAAAATTGCGTGGTGGGTTTTTAGGTCATTATTACGTTTAACATCGCCCAACGATTTTCATCCAAAATTTCAGTCTTTGTCTACTAATTAAGTTCATAATAAAATAGTATTGCATGTTTTTGCTTTGCTCTAATTGCATGTCACACTTATTTCAAGTCGCCAAATAAAAACTAAAATTGCCAGTCCTGAAAAATTTATAGTTCCACTTAGACGTGTAACGACGAACGGACGAATAATGTAAAGGACTTAGCCAGACTCGGCTTTGATCGATACTCATGAATTACGGAATCAACGGAACTTATAATTTTCTCATGACGAAAACATGACGTAAATTGTACAATGTGACAGACAAGTTCATGGGAACTGGTGAAAGTTACAGAATATGTGTACATCCATCTCATGATCTTGCAAAATTATGTGACGGATGTGTTATATTTTTCGTAGACATAAGGACGACATTGTTCAGCAATATTTTTTATGCTTACATCCCGAAGAATTCAGGACGCCCACTGTAGTGTCGATTTTCAAATAAACACATTTTGATTGTATCTAATTTATTTTATCATGCGAGGAAAGCTGAAAGCACGAAGAAAAATAAATTTTCATAAAATTTAACATTTTAAGAGATCAAAGATCACCCATTCCAAAATAAAATGTTCTCTATATTTTAAATAAATTGTTGGTTTTGATCCAGAAAATATTTCATTTTTCATTTATCAATTCTAACTTGGATAACATGCGATTTTGAAAATTCAGGGGTTGAATTTTTACAATTTGTTTAAATTAAATTTTTTGTCAATGGTCTTTGACGCTTATTGATTAAACCAAGGTGGCCACAGAAAATACCTAATTATCCCATGAGACTTAATATGTGGCAGCATCCCTTTAAGCCGCCGCCGTAAAAATTACAGCAATCACCTCACAGCATTAAAATTAATTTCGTAACGCCCGTCACCGCTCCCCAATTATTTATCGATGTTATCTCCGACGTCGTCCGCCACTCTACGTCGCTTCCAAGAAATCGCCACTGGGATCTATAATTACAAATCGGATCCACGAAACCGGATGGGTCCGATGGACGCCGCTCTACAAACCTCGACGCAAAAATCGCACATCGTAAAATCTTGACGCAACAACACTTGATCACTACGAATTGAAATGATTGCGTTACTTAACTCACTTAACCCCGATCTGCGCTCGCGTTCCCTCAAAAAATCTAATGGGCAATGTTTTGCCAAAACTGAGCCTAATGGGCATTTAAATGTTGCACTCTAATATTAGCGGTTTGGCTGCAAAATCGCGTAAATCTTATCGCAGTTGACGCGCTTTTCCCGCCCGATTTGCGTTGGATTTTTGGATGCTTATAATACAAAACAACAAAATAAATGAAGGAGTTTCGATGTAAAATTCGCATACGATTCGGGTTGTAACAAACATATTTAGGATACAGATTCTGAGGCGATATGTGCACACATGTAAATAAGACATAATTAAAAAATTGAATAAAATAATATTTTATTGGTTTTTTATTTCTTACCAATTTTCGTATCTTTCCTAAAATAATGAAGAACAAAATTTAGTAAAAACTGTGGAAAAAATTGAAAACTTTCTAGTTAGCTTTTTGGGTAAAAAATATTAAAAGAAGGGGGCTCAGAAGCAAAAGAGTAAAATTGTAAAAGTGGAGGTTAAGGTCCGTGGCTCAAAATTACAAAAGTTTAAAATATTGGATATCAAATATTTATATTTTTTAGTTCTATATTGAAAATATCACACAATTTTTATATAAAATGCCTTAGATCTTTTTGCCCCCAAAAAAGTTATATCTAAAAAAATCAGTTCCAATATTTTAGCACATAGAACAATATTTTATTAAACTAGAACAAAGTACAAACTCATAAAAAGCATAAAATATGAAAAACAATAATGTCCTTATTCGTCATAGACATAATCTAATCTAATTCAACCCATCCAAATCAAAATTTTCTGTATTATTATCAACTTTTGATTATTTTTTTCTTGTTGCTGTTTTATTTTCGTGCGGCAAAGATTAATAATATTCATGACATGTATATTGGAGGTACAAAATGTAAAAAGTTTATTCCAATTTTCTCACTGAGATTTGTTTTCCACCAAGTGCGTTTTGCCACCAACAAATTAATAGTGTACCTACTTGTTTTTTCTTTTTAATGTCACTTTAACGCTTTTTCTTCAAATACGATAATTATGTATACAATTAATTATAATCTGGTAATATGATATAATCTCAGTTGAGTCGGATTATGCGACTTATACAGATTTAAAAATATAATGTGTAGTGCTTCGTGTAACTTTTAATCTAAAGATGAAAAATAAAACGACACAATCTGCACATTTCAGCAACATCTGAAACTTTGTGTTTATCTATTCCTTCTCTGATTACCAAGTATCCGAGCTTGGAAAACCCTTTAGACAGAGAATTGTGTCCGCAATTCGGCGCTCATGATTCCGCACCCAAAATGGGCTAGTTATCATTGGCCCCATTGTGCCAAAAACGCATTCTACCATTCACGACCACCTCACGTTCCCATCATGAAACGCACTCGTCACGTCACAGCCACAACATTTTGATTTATGTGGACTTTTACAGGTATGAAAACCGACGTGCTTTTGCTGGCTCTGGCTGTAACATTTGCATTCGTGCAAATCCTGCCGCATGCCAATTGTTGCTCCTGCCTGTGGAGCCATCCTCAGACGCAATTCTGCAGATCCGACTTTGGTAAGTCACGATAAAAATTACCATTTTTCATTCCGACGGTAATTATGTAGTGCCAGCCTTGAGTGGATCGCGGCAGTTCCGCCACAACAAATTTCGTTTTGTTGAATTAATTAACAGAAAAGCGTTACGCAACTCGTCTTTGAGTAAAATCTCGATGTCTTGCGGCTATAACTAGACCTTCACCTTTACGGCGGCGAAAATCCGAACTTGACCCACGATTTAATTAAAAAGGTGTGTACGTGATTTGAGTGGGAATGTGATTCGGGCAGGGGTTGTAAATTTTCTTGATGTGATGGGTAAAAATTTGTTTATGGTTGAAATTGATGCATTATGGCCACACAACAAATCTTTATTGGTAGATAATAAAACTGTCGCATTGACGGGTTGTGGGTAGTAAGTGCAAAAGGCTTTGATAAAGGGAGCACACGACGAGGGTAATGAAAATATTCACTTTTTATGGGGCGAAACCATTTTTCATTGGCAGGGAGGCGCTTTACTTATTCCATGAATTTTAAAGAGTAAACGCAAGATTCTCGGATGACGAATGAATTTATTTATATTTTCAAGTGAATCGGAATAAAATAAAGCAAAAGCAATCGAAAGCGCAGGCATAATGTGTTCGCTCTTTTTTTGCCTTTAGTGCAACGAGTGCATTTATAATTTTATTTATCTCGAAATAATTGTTCCTTTGTGTTTGATTAGTTTTGGATTTTGAGGCACATTTTCTCTCTGCAATTTCACGCCGTTCTGATTTTTACCAAAGTTTTCGATATTTTTATGCAGCTAAGTGAGATATTTTCAATTTTTAATTATCTAATGAAAAGATAATGTGTTTCTCGCTAGTTACCAAAGCGCACATCTGTTTATAACTTTTGCAATTTTTTAGCGCACACGATAATTCACGATATTTTCACAAAGTATTCTTTGTTAGAAATTTTGTAGCATATTTTCTGTCACCAGTTTCGACAATTTATCGTATTATTGTTTATTCAAAATTTTATTTTTACTTTGGTATTTCTTTGTCCCTAAAAACACTACTATTTCGCTCTTTTGTTACGAAACCCGCGAACCAGTTTCTTAAACATTTTTATCACTTGCGTTATTTAACACAAGCCAGGACAAAAAAATTTTATTTCTAATATATATTATATATATAATATAAAAAAAAACATTCCCAATGAGATGCGAAATTTAGAAACAAATAATATGCAATCTTTATTCATGTTCATCGCATATTTTGTAAATTATTGGGTCCTCAAAGACACATTTTCTACACACATATTTTTTAAATTTTTGTAGTTTTATTTTCTTTGCAAATACTCAGTTTGCATCTCTTTCGTATTTTCATACACGAAACTAAACTTGCATTTGTTGAAATTTTCTTATTCTTCACTTTAAGAACGCATTGGAAAAAATATTCACAAATACCGAACAATAATAAAGCTTGATGTTTCAAAAAAACTTTTGTAAAGAACATTTTGCTGTATCATTTACAGTTTATGAAATATTAATCTGATGCGGTACTTTTACCGCATGCGGTAAATTTTACGACGTGTTGCGAAAATACACTTAGTATAATAATTTGGTGTACGAATAAAGATTTTTTTTTCAAGTAACGATTCCAAATTGTTTATTTTTCAATTTTTTTTAAATTACAAATAAACAAAAATAATAAAGAAAAAATTAAACATTCCGAATGGGATCCAAAATTTAGAAACGAATAATATGCCATTTGTATTCACGTTTATGGCATATTTTGTAAATTATTGGGTCCTCAAAGACACATTTTGCACCCACATATTTTTTTAATTTTTTGAAACAAATTTTTGTAGTTTTATTTTCTTTTCAAACATTCAGTTGGCACCTGTTTCGTATTCGCACACACGAAACTAAACTTGCATTTGTTGACATTTTCTTATTCTTTACTTTAAGAAGGTCTTGGAATAAATATTCACAAATACCGAACAATAATATCGAAAAATAATACCGAAAAATAATAAAGAAAAAATTAAACATTCTCAATGGGATCCAAAATTTAGAAACAAATAATACTTATGCAATTTTTATTCACGTTCATCGCATATTTTGTGAATTATTGGATCCTCAAAGACACATTTTCCACACACATATTTGGAATATATGTAGAATTATAGTTTTAATTTGCTTTCAGCAATTCCACATCTTCTCCGTTTGAATTAGTCTTAGTACTTTTTCTTGATATGGATCTCTTCAATTTTTAACTACACCAAAGTTGGAGATGCTCTTTCGTTGCCGAAGCTTGCATTAATCCGCTCACCATTTATTTCAATATTTATTCGCTTGCAGTTTTTCACCGCAAACTAAAAAAATCCAAAAATAGCGCTTTCGTAACTCGGCAATAGCTGATTTATTACCGACCATAAACCGTTATTTATAAAAGAAAACAGGCTGCCATTCGACAAGATCAAACAGAGCCCATTCATGCACTAAGTAAAATATTTTAAGACATTACATCGCACATTCTACAAAGACGCTTCAATTTCAATATTTTCGTTATGTAAGCAATCCTTGAACCTGGCCCGATTTAAGTCATCTTGGTTTCAGTGATTCTGGCGCGCGTCAAACGCGAAAGAATACTGAACACCACCAAAGTATACAAAGTACGAGTGAAGAAGGAGTATAAGATTTCGGACAAGGGGATGATGGCTTTGAAGTCAGGACGGCTGATAACGGCTTCGGAGCCGTCGATGTGCGGCGTTAGTCTTGAA
Source organism: Eledona agricola (assembly GCA_964023215.1). Taxonomy (NCBI): domain Eukaryota; kingdom Metazoa; phylum Arthropoda; class Insecta; order Coleoptera; family Tenebrionidae; genus Eledona; species Eledona agricola. Next base: position 25,707,694 of record OZ026857.1, on the reverse strand, counting down.
ATCGGGAAGCTGTACGCGATTTCCGGAAGCATCAACAGTCTGCGGGCGCAGATAAATCTATGCGGAATGGCGACACTGTGGAGGGATTTGACGAAGAGGCAAAGGAAAGGCTTGAAGAGCATTTATAAGAACGGATGCGACTGCAGGATTGACAACTGCAAATACCGCAAATGCCGCACCAAATCACCGGATGCCTGCATGCTAACCAACAGCTGCCAGGCTGAAGAGGTAATATTTGCACGAGTTGTAAAGTTGTAAATTGTCATTTGTGTGTTACAGGGAATTTGCTTGCGGCAGAAGAACAAGAAGTGTATGTGGACGCGAAATCGAGCCTTGTACGGTTGCCTGAAACAACCATCGCCACTTACCATTTCGCGATGGTCAGGGTAGAACGTCTGCTCGATGAGAGGGAAGCTGTCTTTGCCCAACCTCCTCTGGAGCTGGACCAAGTGACCGAATACCCACGGCTTGTCCTAAAACAGTTGTTGCGTGTTGTTTTTTCTGTTATTTATTTTTATTGTTAGTTTTATACCTGGAAGTTGTAAATCGAGTTCAAGTTGTTGATGCTTGGAACGCCACCAAATTTTAGTGCCAGGAGAAGTTTCTTGTAGTTCTCACCCGCGTCTTTCAGGTTTTGTCTCACCTAAGACAATGACACGGTGCAAGAGACTAAATATTTTTGTACCTAATCGTTCTGTACCAGTATTTTAGTAATAAAATTATTTAAATCGCTTGGGTTTGTTTCAAAAGAACAAGATTTCGCTGAAACGTTACGGTCGGGGCTTATTTAATTAACCCGGCCTCTGAAGAGATTTGTATGACAAGCGACAAAAAATTTATATCAAGATGTCATTAAGGTATGCAAGCCTAATTGGAAAATCCTCTTACCTTTTGGAGAGGACAAGAAAAATCAAAATAAAATAAATGGAAAATCCTCTTAGTTCTATACAGAGTGGAAACTTTAACTGGAATAAATTAAGCATCTTTTATATAAATGATTTAGAGAAAAATTCCGGATTTGTTTTTAACTTACTACTTTTCAGCTTTTCTTTTTTTTTACTCAAGGGGCTGTAACAACAATTAACTTTTTTCAAATGTAAAGATACGTCAATTGACGCATAATTCCAAAGTCCATGAAAAAAGGAGTACAACGATGTTTTTTTCACGTTTTCATGCCTAATGTAAGAAAAAATATCTGAAAATTGTTTTAAGATTACTCATGTGGTACAAACGAGGATTTATTATAATATAAAGAAATTTAATTCTCTTTGCAAACTTTGTTAGTGTTTACCTTTTATGTGACAAATAAGTAAGTGATTGTTAAAATGGGAAATTTTTATTTATTACGAGTACGTAGGTTTTACATGAAACACGTTAAAAATAATGCTTAATCTCAGTTATTAGGCAATTTAGGGCATTCACCTTTTGGTAAAAGGTTTTAGTAAACTGAGGCATCTTCAGCATAATCACATTTCAAAATAATCTGCTTTGGGGTCATCTTTTTCAGCATTATGTAAGGGCCGTTTAATTAATTTATTATTAATTAACTACTATTACGATGAATTTCATATGATCTTAATTTAAATTGCAATGTTCAGTAAACGCAATACCAAAAAATCAGACGATTCTGTTGGAAAATTAGGAAATTAAACCCTCAAAACCCTCCTAATGAAAAAATTGCATTTTTTTTCTTAAATAACTACTATTAGGATGAATCTCAAATGATGTTAATTTCAAGTGCATTGTTCAACGAATGCTATACCAAAAAATCAGACGAATCTTTTGGAAAATTAGGAAATTAAACCCTCAAAACCCTCTTATGGAAAATTTGCATGCTTTTTCCCCACTTTAATACAATTGCGCTATTTAGCAGAAAATCTTAGAATTCAAATTTTAATTAAGATTGCTTTGGGCGGCAAAATTCAGGAGAAATAAAATTGTGTTGAGCTGGTGATGTGCAATAACGCGGTTATGCAACCAAATTAACACACAAGCGGGCTTTTTACTCACCAGCAGGAAATCGGGCCGAAACGAGCGTCCCACCCTTGTTCCGCCCCTGAAAACCGCCATGGACACATTAGCAGCCTCCGAATTAGCCGTAACCGTAATCTCCTTGAACTCAGCTTGTTCGACTTTGATATCGTAATCTCCGATTCGTTTTCCTCGGAAGTACTTGGACCAGTCGGTGTTTTGATCGTCCACCACCAAGAGGGTGAGATGACGTCCCGACACCGATGACGTTACTCTAGTAGCACTGGACACTGCAGCTCCTAAAATCGACGCCCCTTGATCTCTGGCTTGTCCGGTGAGAGATTGGACTCTTTGGAGAAGAGACTCGCGTGACTTCGCGGGGCTGCTTGGGGCGCTTGTGGTTTTGGAACCTGGGCGCAAGTTCAAGGAGAGGTCGGCGGCGGATGAGGGTTGTGTTGGTGGTGGTGGTGGCGGCGGCGCCTGTAAAATTAACAAACATATTGGGTTTCGGAGGTTCGTCTTCGAAGCGGAAGTGTTGGTTCCAAATAAGTGCTTTACGACTGTAATGAGGACTTGCGCCTGATAACGTATAGCAAACAAAGCTGAAAGATATTAGTTTTCGTAACGAGATAAATAGGAAAACATTTACTCATGCTAGTAAATTATTATTGCCTCTCTCCCGGTTTTGCTTGTAATTTCAAAATCAATAGAACATCATAGAAATTGGTTGGCATTTGCATTCTTGTTACGTTTTTAAATCTAATTTGTAAAATGTCACGAATTTTAGGGTTGGGGTTGTGTTACACAACTGTCGTGTTGAATTTTTATGAGACTAATGTTTGAAGTGAAAAAAACCGTAAGCGAATCGGTAGGTGGAATCTTTAAAAATAATGTGCAATTTATGTGACGGTTTAACAACTTCAATGACCACTAACACTACACTAATGTGTTTTTAATCGAATAAACTAATCACAATCGATGTTTAATGAGAAGAAAAATATACGCAAATCACTGTTTTGGAATTGTTTGTGAAATCATTTGTCCGGAACGTTTATTTGAGCACGAAAAGGATTGAACTTCTTCATTTTTGTCCCACTTGTCAAAACCTCATATTAAAAAACTATATTTTTAAACCAACCAATTTAGAGCCACTTGTATTGCAGAGCGAAGGCAAAACAGGAAGTGTCTGCTCAAAACGACCCATGGCTGATTTTTTTCAGGATATAATATGAAATGCTCATCAGTAAAATAAAACATTTGGTGAAAAAATTAAACAATATATTGAAAAAAATCCAAGGATTGATTAACTATTTTATTTTATGCAATAATATATTTGATCATCAGTAAAATAAAACACTTGGTGACAAAATTTAAAATATATTTAAAAAAAATTCAACGATTGATATAAGTACAATAATATGGATACAACATGGAACTTATTCGTGAAGTAAAAAATAAATTTCTTTTAGTTAACTCGTAACATTTAGCAAAATTGTACAGAAACTTTATAAAATATTTTTAAAGTTGTCGTCGACGCCGTTTAACCCTAATTCATTTACCGAACATTTGACATTTTAGTAGAGCAAAATTTAAAAATTAACTAAATTTGAATTACTAAGAAAATGCCATATTTTATCTTGCAAAACTACAAAAAACTCTTGACAAAATGAAACAATAGGTATGTTAAAAAAATCCAACGATTGATTAACTATTTTATTTTATACAATAATATATTTGATCCTCAGTAAAATAAAACTCTTGGTCACAAAATTAAACAGTATATTGAAAAAAAAGCCAAGTAAGTCTAAGTAAAATAATATATTTTAAGGGTATAAGATGAAACGTATTTGTGAAGTAAAAAATACATTTCTTCTAGCTAACACATAACATTTAACAAAACAAAATAAAAAATTGTAAAACATTACGACTATTATGAAGTTAAACAGACATAAACAGAAACGGAAAAAAAACTATTTTTAACATAAATGAACATTGTTTCTCTTTTTATTTTGGCGACTCGAATTTTTAGTAAATATTACCTACTGTAATATAAAAGATCTTTTAGAAAATATTTTTAAGGCTGTCGTCGATGCCGCTTAACCCCAATTCACTTACCGAACATTTGATATTTTTAACGAGCAAAATTTAAAAATTAGCCGACTTTGAATTACTAAGTAAATACATTATTTTATCTTGCAAAACTACTAAAAACAAAATATTTTCTACATTTAATACTGGGAATTTAGTTTTTACTATTTTTACTAAACATTTAATATTTCTTACCTTACAAAGTAATATAGAATAACGAGCAGTTTATTACAACCATTTTAAAATTTGTTATAAATGTGTAATTTTATTTATTTTTTGCTCATGTTAGTGATGTAAGGTTTGTTGTATATTCCTATATTATATTAGGATTGGTTTATACTTCAATCACAATCACAATCATCACTTGGAGTTTTAGAAAACTCGAACTTACAGCAACCGATATAAAATCGATAACACTTTACGCGACAAATTTCGTTTATGGAAATGTGACTCGATCGGATTTAACTTTTTGCCATAAACTTATATTTGGTATTCTGAACTGCTCCGAACGTTGCAACTGCGTACAAATGTACTCAGCATTACTTCCATGAATCCGTTTCCAAGTTTTGCCCTTTGTGAATCAGTAACTTTGTACTCCCGTGTCCATCAATAATTATAAAACACTGTATTAATATTAATGTGCTTTTGGCAACTCGCCTCGAACAAACACGTTTCCGTGGAGCGCAATTACACACATTTGTCCTGATTTGGATAAACTCCAACCGGATCGGAATGCACAAACAGTGGCCAAAACTGACTTGGATTAGTTGTATTTATCAAATTACAACAATACTATGTGCCATTCGACCGCGTCCAAATACGAAAGTGAAATGCTTCGACACGGTTTTATAAAAAATGAGTATTAGAAAAGCGAAGAGAAGAAATACGAGTGGCGGCTGTCAGCGAAGCTTGACTTCACGTTTACATAAAGACAGTCTTCTATTCCTCCGAGCTTTCCTACCGAACGGAATAATTAAAAATAAATGGGCGAGAAGGTAGCTTAATAATATATTGCGAGCTATAAGCACTAAAACGTGACGCAGGAACATTAAATCGAATTAAGCGGCATCGTTATTCTTCTAACTGTCGAAAGTAAATTCCGGCAAAATTGGCGGTGGTACTGATAATAAAACTTTTGTTCGATTGAATCGCCGAATTCTAATTTTATAATTACAAGCCTTGATTTGAGCTAAAACGAAGTTGGGATGGCTCTTTTCGACTTTGATTCTGGGTCTGTCACGAGTTAGTGACATTTCGCTGGATTTATTACTGCTTCATGCAAATTAGAAGCGCTGGTGTGGATTGAAAGGGTGCAGGAAAATTACATACAAATGAAGTTAAATGAAGATATTATAAAATACGGCAAGGAGTATTAATCTTGACTGACTTATGCGATAAAATAAAAATTTTACCTGTCAATCGGAATTGTACGAGTACATATTGCTTTAGGTAACCAATCATTTTATTATTATTTTTTTAATGTTTTTGTTGAGACGTTTTTCACAAAATTTATGGTTTGAGTCTCATTTGCTAAAACGTATAAATTAACAACAAAAATGTAATTCTCTTTCTAGTTAATTTCATCTCATTAAACAACGGTTGATAATATGTAAAATTGACGTCTTAGCACGTGCAAATATGTTATTAAATTTCATTGTTGATGTATAATAGAAACACAAATTATGCCGAGAGTTCAGTAATTCGTTCAGGGAAATAAGACAGTGTTGCGTAATGCCTTCTTACTACAAAATCTACAACCCAATTGGTCAGTTTTTAAAGAAGATTATACCTACCAATAAACGTTCGGCATGCAACTTGTAATTGTTTTGAAGCACTGGACAAACTAAATAATACCCCACATATTGTTTTTTGAGTCGGCTTAGAAGAACAACACCTCTTAGAAAGTTTCCCAGCCAGACGTGCCCTACAACTTTGGCTCAAAGTTTTAAGATAACAAATAGAGGGAACATGTGTTAGGATCACAATTCTTTGCAACTCCGCGACTGCTTTGTTAAGACTATTCGTTTTCGTTCGTTGCAATTTAAATATTTTATTGTAAAGCTCCAGCATTGTCAAAGTTTTATTTAGAAAAGTTGGTGAAATAAGAGGTCAGCGCGGATGCTGGCACCGGTCCAGAACATATCTAGTTATCTGGAAGCCCTGGAGAAGTTAAAATAATGAAAACGATTCGGTTCGACCTTTTCGGGACTCGGTCAACTGAGTGAAATACAAATAAATTGGGTGTTGTCTTGTTTGACTTATTTGTCCGGTTCTGGAAACATTTTCGTTACGCTTGTCTTGCCTATTTTATTTTTTTAATTTAGTGCTTCCTTGGTTATTGATTGAGCGTGATGTAAACCGACCAAGTGAAAGTAAAAACTAATTTATTTTAGAAATTCTTTCTCGATTGCCTCCCAGGTTTGTTGTATTTTATTGTACATCATTTTTACATTTGCATTCATCTCAGAATGAATATAATTTTTTTTGATCAAATTAAATTCCACTACTAAATTATTGTCCAAATCGTAAATGAGGCACAATGGGAAATGCAATAATAATAATAATATATTTTGAAACAAATTTAGTAATCAAAATAATTTAAAAAATTATTATTAGCAATTAATAAAAACGAAACAATTATAAAAGAGTTTAGTTAAAGTTTCGGTGCTTCGAAGATATGCGCCACAAGATTTTGAACTAGTTGACACAACCGAAAGACGTTCAAGTTTGAAGCATGAGACTTCAGGAAGAACAACCATTAGCGGACTTGTTAGTTTTAAACGTCTGAGAGCTTCGTTAATGGGTGCTGAAATTTATGGGGCTTATTTCGGTATAATTAATTGTCTGATAGGTTTCGAAGCACCAATCTGCACTGAGTGCAGAAGAAGTTCAAGCTGATTGCAACTGAACGTTGCAAAAGCGTTTCAGTCGAGTGGTTCAAGAGAAATTGGCTCGGATTTTCTCGACTCCGCTGCACATCCGATCACTAATAATTAGATAACGTTCCGGTAACAATTAGATAACAACCCCTCACGAGATTTCTCGATAATGGCCGCTAATCGTCCACAAACCACTCTCGGCTTGAACGCTTTGATGCACCGATTATTAGCGAACCGAGATTTACCTGCGGTTGAGAGGTGACGGGAGGCGTCTTCGTGTAAGGATCAACCGGTGCCTCGCCATCCTCGCACTCCGAGGACAGATCCCCGGAACTGAAACGTCGTTTCAGGTAATTGACATTCGAGGTGAAGGACTGTCTGAAGCTGCTGAACGAAATGGTGGGGCCGTTTGCGGTTGGGCCGCAGTACTTGCCGCACTCGGAAATCTTGCCGGCGCTTCTTCTTGCCGCCCCCTTACACGCGCCGCCACTCTGAAACAGAAACTACCATCAAATATGCGAGATAATCAGCGGTGGTTAAGGATGAGGGTGGAACAAGTTCTAATTCAAGGCTTTGATGCTGTTAACCCTGATATGCGCTAACTAATTTCCTCTCGTCTTTGTCTCGGCTTTGCAATGGAACTGCCACCAATTTATAACTTTCAGCATTCGAAAGCCAGTGAAAAACTTCAGATTACGTGGTAAAAATATCATCAAGATATTTAGGAATGCTTCGAAAATGACCAAAATATATAAATATCAAACAAATTGTCAATAGATGGCGCTTTTAATTTAACGAATTGTCAACAGATGGCGCTTTTAATTAAACTAATGGTCAGTAGATGGCGCTATGGCCAAAATCAGGTCTTTAAATAATTTTAAAAGAAACATTAACACTTTGAATTGTTTGCTTATTTTTCGCAAATCCATAGCAGTGAAAGTAATCTTCAAATTGATGGCTCAATCAGTGATTTTGATCAAGTATTAAGGGAGATCTGGCGTACCGACAAAAAACACCTTTGAGAAAGAATATTTACAAATAATTTAAAATGGAACAAAAATAAAAATAAGAAGGAACGAATCAATAAATAAAAATTGGCACACAAAAAATTGCGAGAAGAAAAATTCAAGTAACGGTTTAAACACATATTTCAATAGCTCTATTGTCAGTTACATATTAAAAGAAAAATTTACGACAAAATTCGAAAATTTCCCCACGCAAGTGAAAATAAATCCAGAAGTAACGGTTTAAAAATATTTTTTATTGATTTCAATGGATTTGAACAAGACACAAGTTATCTAACAAATTCTTAAAAAGTGTATCTTGAGCTTACCGAACTGGACAGTGTGATTATTGTTAACGTCTAAGTAATTGGGCAACCGCTAATGCAATTTTTGTGGGTAATCAATGTGAACTTACTGAACAAATTTGACATTAGGGATTGCTGTATTAAATGAAGGTTTGCGTGATTTAAATCCACACGCGAGGGTTTAATGAGGGAAAGGTAAAATAATGAAGAAGAGTGGACAAACATCGATAATATTCAGATAAATATTATGTAACTGTTTAACCACAGCAATTCATCTAATAGTTAATATTTAGTAAAAGTATTTATTGCCATATTCAAACAAGAATACTTTAATTTGCACCTCTGCAGACTTCGTAATTAAATACATTTTTGATTATTGTTTACATGTATACAAATAATTTGATAGAACTTATAACTGAAGGTTCCTGCTGTTGTGCTGATTTTGCGTTATACAAAAAATAAAGAATTAAAATCTAACGAAAAACTATATAAAATTTAGAATCGACAAATCGAGTTGAATTCATCAGCATTATAACAATGTCTCCTATTTGTGATTATTTTGTATTTGCATATATTTATTTGTAAAATTATGTTTTATTTTATTATACATTTACAGGTAGGAGAATAAATATAATAAGTAAAATGTGATTTTAATATTCCATTTCATACCTACTATTTAATATTATTACAAATATTTTATAAATAAAAATCCGAACAGATCATCCGAAACTCGCTTAGAGTAAGTATATCACAATATAAATGCGTACAGGGAGCAAATATTAGCTGAAATAAATTACTAAAAGCAGTTGGATGTAATTTTATTTTTTAGCAGCAGCTTTCATGGGGTAATTGTGTAATAAATTATATCTTAATTTGACAACTTGACATATTCATTTTGGTTTGGTTTCTAAGTAGATAATAAGCGAAATATAGTAGCTGCAATATGTGCACATTTCAGCTTTTATACAAATATCGTAGTGATAAATGTAATGCTAGAAATGTCACACTACCTAAAAGTTTTACACAGAAATGGAAAATCAATACAGGAATGCTTTGCTAAATAATTCAGAGAGAAAAATCGGAAAAATATAATACCGAAGTGGCTTTCTAACATAAATTTGTTGGGATTTAAAGCAATCCCGACCAAATCTCCTGAAAAACTGAAACCGCTGGTTTGATACAAAGTAACGATAAGTGTATTCAACAAAACATTGTTAAATGGGTAAAAAAGATAAAACTCACAAAGAGGTTTTAGCATCAAACAGTCAAGCGCATAAATAAACAAAATTAAATTCAAGAGTTACGAGATGAAGTTACGTATTTTTCTGCTCGCAAAATATAAAAGTCTGTGCAACTCGGACAACGATTGGTATTGTTTGTATTTGTTTAATCCACAAACCAAATAGTCAACAAATATTGAGTAAATAATAGTAGCCGATAAGGTTAAATTCGAAACGAAAATATACCAGTTGCAGTTTTGCCACAATTGTATTGAAAGTAAATTGTATTTTTCAATAAAAACGCTAAAGAGCAACCAGCAATCTCATTAACGATTCAATAATCCCTGCTCTGAATTCAATTCCAAATTAACAGAATCAAAATCTTGCATGTTGTTTTTATAAAAAATAATTTTACCAGTTATAAAAATAAATATAAAAATGTGTCTCTTTTTTATAACAAACAATTGTGGGGGGATTTAAATGGATATCCTGCTAACCATTAAGGATTTAATGCAGTAATCATATCAATTTGTTTAATGTGAAAATTTCACACCTTTTTCCATGTTAAAATATTGGATAAAACGAGAAATCACCATTACAACCGCACTTTTAAAGCAAGAATAATTGCGCAACGAATCACAAAAATCGCAGTGATTTGTTATACATAATTCTCGTAAATTTTATGAGTATATGGCAAAACTCAGAAATAATATTCTAAATCTAATTGACGGTTTGAGGCTCGCACATTTCCGTAATATAATGAATGATTTCATTCGAAGAGTCAACCTTTTGCTTTAGTCTGAGCTCCAGTTACGTACAGTTCCAGATCAATTGATCACATTTCCTTTGTCTTGTAGCCACAAAAGTAAAAGCGGAAACTCAATAAAAGAATGCTTTCTCGATTCCCAAAGACGTATCGTGAATAATTCCGACCGAAATATCGAAAAAAGAGAATGCAAAACGACGACTTCAATAAAGAATTCGTGAAGTTTAACACTTTAATTTTATAACAAATCATTAAATTATTTAGTTATAACGCAGTTTTGACGAAATTACTATGTTAGCGAAGTTAGTATTTAACAAAACAACTTCCTCGATTTTGCTCCTACAGTCACAAAGCTAAGTGTTCGGTACACATTGGAAAATCAATACAAGAGTGAGTTTTAGTTTGTCAAAGGGTCAGCACTGAATAATAGATATCTGATTAAAAAATCGAAAATTATTTTGACAGCGTACTCGTTTTTGAACTTACACAAATGTGATAGAAAGTTGACACTTACAATTTGTCTGTAAGAATATTTAATAAAAAAATGGGTTAAAATGTTTTTTCAACGTTAAATTGAGACGATATTAAACATGAACATTTCCATTTAATCAATTTCAATTTTGTGCCAATTTCTGTTAAATGAATATCCGCAGGGTGATTGTGTAAAATTAAAGGTACCGCTCATTGTTGATACTAATTAGAAGATCGATATTTCGGGATGAATACATTTTTGTATTGGACTAGTCACTGCAATATAACCCAATTGAATCTATTTTTATTACAAAACTACTACTTCGAGAAAATTAATTTCCCCGTAATTTAATTTCCCGATAAAAAATTTCATTTCGGCCGATTCTTACAGTAAAATTAAGAGTCAAAAAAAAACTTAATTTGCTCAATGTGAAAGCGTATTGACTCAAAGCGAATTTAAAAAAATTCCAATTTGCGATTTCAGATATTTCAGTGTTCAATTGCTTCTCAAATTTGCTTGCAGGAATTGATTAAAGTTGATTTTTTCTGCTCGCATGCAAATATAAATAATAATAATTTTCAGACAATTTCGTGTAATTTTTAACTCGTTACATATCAAAATACAACATATAAATTTTAACTTAATAATTAAAAGAAGTCAAAACAGCCTATTACAAATCGAAACTTGCAATAAAAAAAATCAGGATAATGAATATTAGTAAGTTATGTATGTGAACTGATCTTTTCATTATTAATTCCTGATTGTATTATACCAAATACTTTTCTTAACATAAACGTTGTCTAATATATTCAGAAACTGCAACAATAGAGGATATTAACCGCACCAGACTTTATTTTAGTAATTGAGGATATGTACAAAATAATTAGACAAAAACCCAAACATTATTGATACATAATTAAAAAATTTCGAATTTCTAAAAATGCTTACAGGAAAAACGCCCAAGTTCCTGAAAGAAAAATACATGCGTTTCTACCGCAACGGTCACTACATGAATCTCGGTGCTTCGATTTAACACTGCAAGATTTTTTTGTGATAAACTTTGCACAAATATTTTGAAGAGAATTGAAATTTTAAGTTAGAATGTTAAAAAATGCTTGTAACCTGACGAACGAGAACTACTGTTTGCAGTAAAGTATGATTATGCAATCGGATATAATGTTCTTTTCAGGAATGTATGCAGCTGAAAAATAAACTTATAAGAAGGACGACCACATTATCGAATACAACAATATTTGCTTTTGCGTAAATTCGTTCAATTCATGAACTTTGACGTACAAATCTTAGGAATTAAATTATTTACCAACGAGAAATCCAACAAGTGAATTATGTTAAAGATGCAGTAATTGTAGTGTTTTAATCTAAAGAAGCTGAAGCCCTACAAGACACTCGCTTATGCAAGTGGACTGAACTGTCACATCCATCTATGTACTATCTATTTTTGTTTAAAAATCTAGAGGACAAACGTATCAAACTTATGATCTTTTGAATGAATGGCGGCGGATAAATATTTTGACAATCTGCCGTTTTGACGTACGACCTCAAGAATGAAAGAATTCACAACGAGTAATCTGACATCTGAAAAATACCCTTTGGACCAAAGTGTAAGAATGCAATCAGAGATAATGGCCTTTTCAGGCGTGAATTATGATAGTCATTAGTGTTAAATACGAAAATCATCAAAGCTCTTTGTCTAATTGTCAGTCAGTTATTCGGGTTTTTGTACGGATCAATTTGTATTGATTGAACCTGATAGGGGTTATGTGTTGAATTATGTGTTGTAGTGGTGCCCACGAGGGGGTTAACAGCTTGTGAACACGTAAATTCTGTGAACAATACCTATTAGGAAATTCTCGAAAACGATCGATATTAAAATGTTTAAACACGTGGCGTATTTTTAATGAAATTTCAGCTCCTACACTTGCTGCGATATTCTAAATGCACATAAAAACCAATTAAAACAGGAATTTCTACGTAATGAATACAAATATGTAACGCACAAACAAGAGGTGCGCATCCAATTAAGTAGTTGCATTATATTTTTTAGGCGCGTTAAACCGTACCCGACTCTGAAACTGAAACGAACTTTTATACGTGTTTTTCGTTTAATTTAACTTTTCATATCAGTTCCTATCGATTCGACGTGTCTGGGGTTGTGGTGTTGTACAGTCATGTGATTTAATGACACCCTAGAGAGGATTAATGCGTAAGTTTGAGGACACGTAAGTTATTTAATTTAAATAGGTGGCAGCTTGTACAACATTGAGTTTCCAAGAACGATCAATGCCACAGCGCAACGTACTACACTCTTTGTAATTTCAGCAAGTTGTAGTAAAATTAGCTGTTTGAGTCAAAGTGGTGAGAATGCAATTAGTTGTAATTTTCCTTTCAGGAGCGAGTCTGAAATATGAGTGGGTGATTAGTGTTAAGGAGTGAGTAATTTGGGTCTTGTTCTTTAATTAAATCAAGTTTCAGTTTTTGTGCGGATGCGTTTCGTATCGATTCATCCCGCTTTGTGTAATATTAACAGTGGCGTTAATGGGGGCTGCAGGTTTTCAGGTTCCCGAGTAGTAAATATTTCAGATTTCAGAAAGCTGGGCAACCAGCACAACTTATTTCAGGGGGATCAATGCTGAAACTGCGAAGGTCCCTTTGATGTAATAAGTAAGTGGTGCGAGTACATGCAATACACAGATCGGGGTCAAGGGATACGAGAGGAACAAAAAGCGCCCACGCAAAGACGAGGAAAGACGCGTTCTATTGATCGGAGTCGTTTTAACCTAAACGCTGTTTGATCATCGACGGAAAAATGCAACAAATTCGACTCGCGTGTGTACAAAATAGTCTACATTTAGGGGTTTTAAAGGGTGGAATACGTACTGTTTGGAAGTGCCGAAATCGCCGACTTTTCAGTTGCTGAAACGAGCTCGTGAAAGCGACTGAAATGCGTGCGGACTTTTGGAGGGCGGCTATAGTGGCGCCTTTCGGTGCTGAAATCGACAAGTTTTCGGTCGATACGGCTAGGGGGAGCTTGCTCCGCCGGCATTAGGGGCGGTTTGAGCAATCCGGGCAAAAAATTGAAATTTTTTTTACCGGAACCGGAGTCGAATATTTGCCGGGGGGAAAACAGTTTCGGTACAAGTGCCGCGGCGCTGGCGTTATCGAAACTGCGTTCCGGAGATCCCAACGCTCGCACAGACGCGCAACTCTGCTGGAACTTTCATTCCAGTTAGATTACTACAAGAGGAATGGTGCGAGGCGGAGTGTTGGTTTAGAATTATCGGTGACTGTGATGAACATGTGATTTGTTGTTTTGTTGTGGTTGCTTATCAGTGTTAAAAATGGGTGCCGGAAACCGCTCGACTCTCCCATGGTCCGTGCTGACAATCTTCCTATTCTTCAGCGTGGAGGTAATTGTAACCGCGCGCATTTTTCGACTTCAGGGGTGACTTTTGCTTTCGTCCATAATCGACGATTATCCAACAATGAGTCGTGGGAACCATCACAATCTTCTCGGAGAGAAAGTGCGAAATTTGGCGCTTTCGCTGATGCTTGCAATTTCCCGATCGAAGCGTTAAATCCAAGAGTCCGTAACTGTAATTGCGACCAATTAGAGCCGCTCGGTCCCAATCCCGTTACGGAAAAATATGTATTTTATGTCTAATTGATCCGAACAATCGATTCGATTTCGAGGATTCGCTTTTGCGTTTTTCCTCAAATAATGGCGGCTTGACCTATTGTCCGTCATTATTTGCGGCGCGCGTGACAAGAGGATGCACGATTTTTCAACAATTAAACATTGTCGTCGTTGTGCAAACCGGAATGCGCTGAAAAAACGCGTGGAATGCGCGAAATCACAGTCACTTTTACTTGGTACTCAGTGCTAGCTGGTCCCCAAATAGAGGTGCTTATGTGTGTACCAAACCTTGAATCATCACCAGATTCATCAAATGACCATGACTGGTACGTGTCGTACCACAATGAGTTAGTTCTCAATTCCAAACTTGCATTTGCAATTTGCGAAGGTGTTGGACGAACCCGACAAAGTGCAAATAACATGACATTTGAAAGCTTTTAGTCTGAATAGATGATGTCGATGATAGGTGTTACCAAACGCTTCAAATATCAATTTGTACAGTTCCTCTTCGCTTATCTCGCCGATTTTCCACCGTTTCGAGCAATCGATGAAGCTATCTCAATTTACAAACAAAACGATTGTGTTAAGTGAGCTCTAACGTGCAAATGGAATAAACTGACCATTTTATTCTAAACACTTGGAAACAAATTAATTTTGCTTGACTGGCTCAAGAACAACATTTATGGTTGTAGTATTTAAATAAAAATTTGAATGGGTGTTTTGTTGTTTGCATTTTAAAATCAACATTTCCGTTTTGTTATGGGCGAAACTGTTTTGCTGAATTATTCAGAGGATAACGTTTCAAAATAAATTGTACAATTGTACCAATGGACTAGTTGAAAGATCTGGGTTATTTGCAGATTTCAAACTAATACAAACACTTGCATCACGATTTGTTGTACTCGTGTGGCAAGATGGAATATATAAAATTTCTGAGAGGAGCGAATCGAATTAAACCAATTAAGTATCTTGCATATCTTGAATAATGAAGCAAGCGGAAAAATTCCTTGAATGTATGCACTTTATCCATCGATTCCCCATTGCTATCTTCGTGATTTTTAAAATAAGATACATTTTTTCCATTTTCATTTCCATTAAGGCTACATCCCATTTTAAAAGATGTGGTATTTGTCAAGGTCCACTTTCATTATCCGAAGAAAGCTTCTTTTTTAAGCGATTCTATTAGATTTTACAAAAGGAAATCGAGGCCGTAAGGTTGATGTGATACTCGTGTTGGCAATTGCACAAAGCAAATCTTTTTGCCTTGAAAAGTGTTGCAGTTTTTCTCGCATGCCACAAACAAATTTCTCAGTTTAAATTATCGAGGCTTTTTTGGTTTAGTTTTAGTAAAATAATGCAGCCAGATATTTTTACGAAATTTTCTTGGAATTAGCCTGCCCCTTTAATCTGGATTTTCATTATGTTGCTTACGCTTCCCAATAAATTCCTTGTCCTGAATAACTTCGCCTGGTCTTAGTTTAATTTTTGAAATGTATTTTTAACATCCGCCTCGTGAATAATGAACGGTATCGAATATTACATAATTATAATAAATCAGAATATAATGAATGAATCACGAACGTACAAAATCACAACAATTCACAAGCCGAAGGATCAAATCGAAACTTCGCTAAATTCCAAATTTCAAACACAAGAGGCAATATTTTTCAGGAAATTACGCGATGTCGTGAGGAAATAATGAGATGATTGATTAGAGGCAAAAATTTCTAAAATGACAGGTCGCCATAAAACACAATAAACGTGATTGACAGGTAAATATGGGAAACGAAATCAAATGGGATTTGGTCGTTGTTTAACGATTTTTCTTCGTGTGCTTGTATCAACTCCACTTTATTTACTAACTGTTAACTACGTCTTTCAATTTATAAATAAGTGGAAAATAAGAAAAAGCCGGCAGCAAATTGGTATGAGAACCGACACAGATGAAGTGAAAAGGAACAGGTGCTGGACAAATTAAAGTCTTGCGCTGCACAATGACGTTAGTTAGAAAAATGTAAAATGCAATATTCAGAAAATGTTGTTTCTACTCCGTTAATTGGAACAGAACAATTATCAACAATCAACTTTAATTCGCTTTGTTTGCGTTTTCTCTAACTTGTCGTTTTTTGTTTAATGCTACGTATTATGAAATTGTATTGTAGAATCACTGTGTCTGATGTACGGATAAAAATTCAATAGTCCAAAAATAGTGAACACAAACTTATTGAATGTGAAAGTTAATTTCAATAAACAAGTACCTAATTAGAAGAATAAAATTTATTTGTGTTTTTTGACATTTTCAATGAACTTAAATTGAGGTAGCAAATCGTATGTTTAAAAATTTGAATTTTTTTCTCAGTTTTAAATCTTTTTCTTTAATCATACAACAATTATTCCCGTGTTTTTTTACACTTTTTATAATATTATTGTTATTGTGTGTATTTTATAACTGTGTTTTAAGATACTCATCGCCTCGTATTACTTTTAGCAGTTTTTAATACTTTTGGTTAAAATGTTTCGGGTGCCGTGTAAATAAAATATTAAACGATTTGTAAATTTATATTTGTTCGTTCATAAATTATGTATCTAGGTAATTAGATAATTGGGTTAGAAGATAAGATAGATTTATTATCAAATAATTAAAACTTGCCTTGTCTCTTTTAACAACAATCCAAAACCTGCAATTTAAAATTCGTCATAAATTTTGACAATACCGATATTTAACTTGTTGCATAAATTACACTTGCAGCCTTAAATCAAGGCTGTGTAACCCCTCATTACAATGTTTTCATAAAAATTAAAAAACAATCTTTAGAAACCATGTATGTTCAATTTTAATAAGCATGATGTATGGGTTTGATTGAGGCACTTTCTGAAAATAAATATCAGTTCGAGATGTCTTCGGAAGTCACTGGAGTGTTGTCAAATGCAAACCCTACACGCTAGTTTCCTAAAACGGAACAAGTCATCCCTGAACTGAATTCTAGTGACCTAGCTGCGTCTAACTGTGACATTCGCGTTTTTTCCTGATCAATTGCTTTATGCGCCTTGGTTCGGCATCGAGCAAAACGTAACGTTCATTGTTGCATTGGTGCATTTCTAACGATTCGTTCTTTCTGCCATAATACCATAATTACGACAACGATTTACATCTCTAATGAGAGTCCAATTAGAGTCCATTTGCTCACTGGAGGTCTGCAAAACGTGAATGGTGGTCACATGTATGTACCGTATGTCAGTTATTATCAGCAAATGCCAAGTCTAGACAAAGAAATGGCGACGACTGATCGGGGAACAGGTTTCGTTAATGACATTTTCACTGTTCACTTTCACCGGCGACATTTCTGAATTGCGAGCGAGTTGCGGACAGTGCGAGGAAGAGGAAGCGCGATTTAAGAAGTTCAGATTGTAGATTCGAGATAAGCGGTAATAAGAGTTGATTCATTTTTTAGGAAACGTAATGAATGCATAGTGCTGGACTGAATCACACGATTTCCTAGAATCACCAGCGTTGGCAATGTTAGGTTTTGCAAGTTCGATCAGATTTGCATAATAATCGCTAAAAAGCTGCTTCCGGAACAAAGCACGCATTCTTTATAACTACAATTAGTTCCGAACGTAAAAACGAAAGTACAACATTCGGTAATTGGCAACGTAAGGTCAATAGTTGCGTTTCAGGCGTTCCCAGTTATGATAAAAATTTAATCGGTTCTTGTGGTCTTGTTTAATTAGGCGAGTTCTATGGAATTTTGGTGGCAGATTTACATAAAACGCGTTGAATTGAAATCTGTCTCATAAATCGTCCGGGCGATAAATTTTTTCCGAAATCCGGATTGGTCCAAGTGTAAAGAACCCATTAAATAACACCGACTTTCTATTTTACTTCAACTAATCATGTGTATGATAATCCGATTCTTTGACACGAATTACGGAAAATGAAATACAAAAAAGCACAATAGAATGTTACGAAAGACCTTGGGCTTTATGGGCGCAGTTTGCCAGCAAGAAAGTATGTTCACGTGCACGCTTATTTAAAAAATGCTTGAAAAGGAATGACCAATGTCGTGGAAGACGCACACATAATCGGTGATGAAATCGGGTGGGATGAGATGATGAAAGTCAGACGAAAGTGTGACTGAAAACGAAACCGTAACAGTTCTTTCACTTGGTCTTTGAATTTGGGGAAATTGATGATTGGTTGCTTTTTCGGGCTTTGCTCTTCAAATAAAATGATTGAATTACTGATTTATATAATTTAAACAAATGTGTGTAGGATTAAAAAAAATAAAACCCGAATAAAATCGTTTAAATTAATTTAAACAAATGTTATCCTTGGATTTTGCAAACATGTTCATTTGTAGATTTCTGGACCTTGTTTTAGAATATTTTTTTAAATTTAGTTTTAATTTAATTGAACGTGCGAAAATTTTAAATCTTGGTCTTGACCAATATTATTGCATTTTTTGTAAATAAAGAAAATTGTAGGTAAATATATATTTTTGTTCTATATGTAGTCTACTGAAAACATTTTTAATTGTGGCTACTCAAAATTTAATGTAGGTATTAATCTGGGAAAATTCCTGAATATATTATTTTCTTAACGTTTGGTGTGTTAGTCCTTCGCATTTCGGTCAACGAACTAAGAAAATTATTACCTTTTAAGGAAATTACGGAATTTTTAATACTCTTAGTATTTGAATTGTAAAATTGGTTATTCAACTCGTGGTCCTTCAGTTTAAAAATAATATTCTATTTAAAATGTGATTCAAATTGTTGAATCTGCCTTGTCTGTAAACTTGGACTTTGTTTTCGTTGATTCTTCATGTTGTGGACAAGTTGACTATGTTATCCTGTTTTTGTTAGAAG
Organism: Eledona agricola; assembly: GCA_964023215.1. Lineage (NCBI taxonomy): Eukaryota > Metazoa > Arthropoda > Insecta > Coleoptera > Tenebrionidae > Eledona > Eledona agricola. Next base: position 25,688,468 of record OZ026857.1, on the reverse strand, counting down.
TACTGATCCTTGAAATTGCGATATTAAAGTTGAGCCCTTTCTTTGATCCGCAAATTGTGTAATTTTAAACCGCTCCGAATGAAATTGTTTTACGTTAGTCCGAGATAATTGTTGAATGTTGATTGTTGTAGTATGACACTTTTGCATATTTGATTGTGAGAAAATTGGTACTTGTTACGTTAGTTGTTCTAGATTCGGTCAATAAATATTAATAAAATATAATAAGTTGTGATAGTTTCTTTATTTATTTTTTCTTGATTTATGAATATCGATTCGATTTTTCGGCTTGTGGATTATTGACGATTTGAGTATGTTATTAGCTTTTTGTAGGAATTTTTTGGTTTCTGATCTTGAATTTGCGAAAATTAAAGTCCTTGATTGCTTTTTCTTGATCCACAAATTGTGAAACTTTTCAAACGGTGAAAATTTTAAATCGCTCCTGTTGAAAATTTTACATTTCAACCTGAGAAAAATGTTGAATGTCGATTGTAGTACTACACTTTTGCATATTTGAATGTGGACAAACTGATAATTGAAGCGTTAGTTCTTCCAGTTTCCGTCAATAAATAATATTAAAGTTTAAGAAGTTGTAATAGTCAATGTTTTGTTATTTAATTTATGAATAACAATTTTATTTTTTTTCTTGTGGATTATTGACGATTTGAGTAGTTATGCTGTTTAGTTTTTGTTGGAATTTTTAGTTTGCTTTTTTTGGTCCGCAAATAGTGAAAATTTTAAACCGCTCCAGGTAAAAATTTGATTTTTTAATGTGAGAAAAATGCTGAATGTTGACTGCAGACGGCACTTTTGCATATTTGAATGTGAACAAATCGGTAATGGTAGCGTTAATTCTTACAGTTTCGGTCAATAAATATTAATAAAATTTAAGAAGTTGTAATAGTTAATGTTATGCTAATTAATTTATGAATATTGGTTGATTCTTTGGCTTGTGGATTATTGACAAGTGAGCATGTTATTGAGTTTTTGGTGGAGTTTTTTGGTTTCTGATTTTTAAATTTGCTTTTCCGTCCATGAACTTAGGAAAATTATTTTAAATATATTGATTACCATTTAAGGAAATTACCGAATTTTTACTACTCTTAGTCCTTGAATTGTGCAATTGATTATATGATTCGTGGTCCTTCCCTTTAAAAGTAATTTTGGATTTAATCTTAAATTGTGGGAAAATTTTATCATTATTCTTTCATTTGTTTTTGATTTCATCAACTTGGACTTGGAGATGAAATGATTTGATTCTTATATCATGGAATTTGTTGTTTCCTCATCTTTGAATTTGCGAAAATTAAAGATCTTGACTGCTTTATTTTTTATTCACAAGAAGTTTGAACATTTTAAACTGTTATGATTGGAAATTTGATATTCTAATTTAAGAAAAATCTTAAATATTTTGTCTACCTACTTTCGACAATTTGCCTATTTGAATTTGGACAAATCGATGATTAGTTCTTCGAGTTTCGCTCAAAAAAAATTGTAAAATTGAAGAAGTTGTAATAGTTAATGTATACAGTAAATTGTGAATTGTGCAATTGATTATATGAGTCGTGGTCCTTCCCTTTAAAAGTAATTTTGGATATAATCTTAAATTGTGGGAAAATTTTATTATTATTCTTTCATTTGTTTTTGATTTCATCAACTTGGACTTGGAGATGAAATGATTTGATTCTTATATCATGGAATTTGTTGTTTCCTCATCTTTGAATTTGCGAAAATTAAAGATCTTGACTGCTTTATTTTTTAAATTATTCACAAGAAGCTTGAACATTTTAAACAGTTATGATTGGAAATTTGATATCCTAATTTAATAAAAATCTTAAATATTTTGTCTACCTACTTTCGACAATTTGCCTCTTTGAATTTGGACAAATTGATGATTAGTTCTTCGAGTTTCGCCCAAAAAAAATAGTAAAATTGAAGAAGTTGTAATAGTTATTGTATACAGTAAATTTGTAAATATGTTGATTCTTTTTATGGTCTTTTGCAAAATATCTGTATTGTCCATAAGCTAGCCTTTTCTTGTACACTTGTTGATTCTGCTGGTGTTTTTGTCCACAGATCGGGGCCCAGCTCGTCGACACCGACTTCATCCCCCAGGTCTCAGCGACCTGCAAAGCCGGCCACATGAACATTCGCGTTGCCTTCAACAACAGCTTCTCCGGTGCGGTCCACGCGCGCGATTTCCGCACACCATCTTGCATGGTCCACGGCGACGGTGGTAAAGTCGTCACACTGGACATCAATCTGCTGGCCCAGCAAGGAGCCTCCGACTATTGCGGATTGCTCGTCAACAATGTGAGTTGCATCACAATCTACACACTTAAGTAAACGCGTCAAGGATGAGTCGACTTCCACAATGGGAATCGCGGGTTTGTGACACCGATACGGTCTTCAGGAATTGGTTAATGCGCGCTTAGGTGTTGTCCAAGGCTGATCGGCAAGGTGCGGAGCTTTGCTATTATCAAATTTAATTGAACGCTTGCTTAAATCGTGTTGGGAAAAAGGCAACGATTGAAACACGCCTTTCACTGGATTTACAATTTTTTTCTTAAATTGATATATTGTTATGAATGCGCAAGTGGTCATCTTTTTTGTACAGATCGATCGGTAGCTCTTCGGCTTGACACTTGACATTTCATAATAGTTACACAACCTTGATTGCCAAATTAAGTAGATAAAATATGCGATTAATATTGTCGCAGCGATTAAGATGGAGCACATGTTCGAATCGTTCAATAACAAATGCCACATCTTAGGTGGTCAGAGATATTGAATGACGAAACGCCAAGTCAGTCATATTGCGCTTATTTCTATAGCAAAATGGGCATGCATGTTGTAGTAATAAAAGGGCAAATAAATTAAATGTGTATCTTCTAACTTGCGTACAAATTTAGAGTATGCCGTAGGAATTCGTTTGACATTGAGATGGAGAAATTTGAAATTAAAATTTTTGTTGACAACCTTTTCGAGCACAACATATAATTTTTTTTAACAAAAATCTCCGGGCCTCGGTTAAGCGACTTTTTAACAACTTTTTGGTTGACAGTTCCGGTCAAGTGTCATGATATGTCAATGTCAAGCTTTTACACTGGAAAAATAAAAGGAAAGTAGATTTCATGGCCTACTCTGACTGAATCTTTTTTTATTGCACGCTCTGCGCTCCGAGTCGCAGTTTTTAGACGTTTCCAACTTTATTTGTTTCTTTGGCTGAGACAAGTTTGCCGAAAACACTTTCTTCCTGAGAGTTTCAAAACAATCACTTTGTGCATAGGCTTGTATTTTTATGTCTCCGTTCGTTTGAGTAAGTTGAAAAAAATTCAATGATTCAGGTCCTTCCATATTTTTTGTACGGTTCGATTCTTCTACGTACTTTTCAATTATTTTAAACATTGTTCAGTTCTTTAATATTGTTTTCCTTGGCCGCTAGGTATTATTTGTCTAATTTTTCCGACATTTTTGAAAATTGAGTCAAGCGTTTAATATTGTTTTATGATTTGATTTTTTGTTGATTTTACATATTTTTGGGATGTGTTTTGGAGTCCATGAATTATTTTACAGATTTTGCGTTCTCAGGTGTTCTATTATGTAAACAAACACTAAAATGGAATGGATTTAAAATGTAGATTTCAGGGTAATTGTCATTCAATTTATTTATATTACATGTATTTAGTTTTGGGCCATGACGTAACCAGTACCGACTACATCAAGCAGACACAACGGTTTGCAATCGCTTCCATATATGCAAGTCGCGTAGGTTTTACAGCACCGCATTCGGTGACGTAGTGCATAACTCCAGCTTTGGGTGTTTACGTCCACGCCCTGCCAAGAAATGGCTTAATAACTCCACTTTGCAGTGATAAATTTACATTTGCACCAGTCAAACGAGACGACGTATCGATTCCTGAACACTATTACTGCTGAAAAAACTCTTTTTGTTCTTGGCGGACTTGTTGGACGAATGGGGAGGTCTTTGATCTGCAATTTAGTGACAGTGCAAGCCTTTTCTACCAAGTGCCGCTTTTCCACTAGAAAAATCGCACTTTCATTCAGATAACATCGGCGATTTTAATTGCATGGAGTCGATTAAATCGCGGTTTAATAATATTGCAGCTTGGCTGGACGCCGATCCTGTAATTTAATTGCCGATTAATAATGTTGCGCTATGGATTCAGCTTGGAAAAAAGGGATAGAGGCGTCAGCAGCTGGAGGCCTTGATTACGGCGATTCTGTGTGGGCAAATTGGGTTTGGACACGGCAACACTTCCTGGAAGCCTTCGTTTGTCCTTACTAATTAAATATATGTTTGCCTTAGTAGGAGGCGAGAGGTTTTACTCGTGTCGTGTTAATTTGATAGGAAGGACCCGAAATAATTTGTAGTCATCGTGTTTTTTAATTTTAAATATTTATTGTATAATAAAAAATGGTGTCATTACATTCTATTGTCTGTTTAAATGCGCGCATCGGTCGGCAGAGAGGCAACAAAGTGTACACAACTCAGCAATTGTGTTTTACAACCGTACGGCGTAATTCCAGCACAAAGTCGGTCAAGCATTTTGTTCCTCTGCTTCCATCTTATTACGGGCGATAAATTTGTCCTTTCATCCCATTTCCTCATTGTCTACAGAGTCGTTGTTTACGTCTTGCTATAACGCGAACCGTTAAATATTAAAATCTGAATCCACCTGCACCACCACTCTCTTTTACTTGAGAATGCCAAGGAGCAATTAGTTGTTCCGAGATGGTCGCGTAGATGTGACCCCTATCAATAAAGGCCGTTCAACACCTGCACCCCTCCGGCATTTTTATGCAGAATAAAGACGCGGCTGCATTGCGATTTTTTCTAAAACAAGCCAACCGGAAAATCTCGCCACAAATCTTCTTCAAGGCATAATAACAGCATTGTCCACGCCAATAACTATGACATTATTCATGGACTAATGGTTCGTTTAATGGTCTTTGTCTCAAAAATCACGAAAATCGAGCATGGAGCTTCGCTCTTTTGGATGCGAAGGAGGCACAGTTATTCATGGTCGTGACTTTGCTGGCGATGTCGTTAACTGTTTTTGCTATTCCGGTGCCACACATTCCGGAAACATTAGCGCCTTTCCGAACGATGCGAGAAAAATGCGATTGATTCATGGATTATGCAAAGTTGGGACGATGTAATACACGCACGGGATGTGACATTCACTGCAGAGGTTTTTTCCAGCGCCGTGAAATAATCCTGGCTTTACATGCTCATCCACTATTAAATTACACTCTGAATCGTGAGTTATGCACTATTAACTCATGAGCGCAAAATGGCTGGATCACATCCAGACTCATTTCAACATCTCTTCTCTTTTTTAAACTGGGATAATATTTCAAATTGTTACTTGAAATTCTCCGTTGCTGGCCCTTATATCGATCAGATCATTTGATTTTTTTAAAACTTTAGTTTGAATTGAACTGATACATGTATTGAATAGTTGTGTTTTGTTTGTTTTCTTTTATTCCTTTGCCTTTCCTGAATTTATAGAATAAGTTTGATTCTTTGGATTCTCTCGATTCCTAGAATCGATTAGAATATGTCGATTAAGTGTATATTTTGATTTCTATGATTTTCTAAATTACCAAATATTTTTTAATTTTTCGTTTTTTTTTGTTTCCTGGATTTTCTCTATTTTTTAGATTTTCGCAACCCTGTATTGTTTGGATTTCTTAGAATCATGATATTATACGTATACAGTGTTAGTGCAAACGTTGGTGCAACTTTGTGAGTTATTTAAAAAGTATTTTTTTCAAATTTGGTACGAATCTACACAGCCTTCATCTCAGCTCTCGCCTTCTGTAGCTCAGTTATTGTTGTAGTTAGAATTTTTATATTTTGCAGACTTTAATTACATTCCAGGACGCAATATTTTTTATTATAAAGAATGTTTCAAAAAAGTGTGACGTCATAATAATATATATTTTTTAAATTGCATGCTCAATATTTTTTGTGTCCATTTTTGGTTGCATTTTTACTTGCTTACATTTTACCAAATATTTTTTCAAATCAATTTAGAGATAACTGTGAAAAAAAACAAAAGCAAATAGTTCCATCTACGCTTTAAAAATTTATAAAACATACAAATAGTGTCCTCTTTAAAATTAGTACCAGGAACTTATCAAATAATGAACAGTCTTGATAATTAAGTCTGATTGATCAGAGATATTACAGGATGTGCAAAATTTACTGTCAAACTTTTCAAAATTCAAAGCCTTTTATTTTTCTTAGTTTATTTTGGAATCCCTATTCATTGTTATATTATTTGATACAAAATTAAAAAACATTTTTTTTTCCAATTACAACCCTACCGCAAATCCGAACACATTTGTTTTGTGAATGGCAATTTTAATGAATAAAAGAGAAAAATCACTTTTTAAAAATTGTTGACATATTTTGTATGTAGGTATTTAATTATTTATTTTATTCATACTTAATTATTAAGTAATTATTTTATTATTTATTAATTACGTGATCTCTGCGATCAACCGACTTAACTAAATTAGATTTATTTTTGTGGGGCTGCATTAAGAAAATTGTTTATGAGGAACCTGCTACCACACCAGAAAACACATGCAATTGAAAACATTACATTTGATCTATTAATAAAATAGCAGGATCACTGCATACTCGTCTTCGTTTGTGCCTTCAAGAGAAACGAAGACATTTATGTTGTTATTAAAACTTAAATAATTACAAAATATGTTATTTCAACAATTGTTTTTTATGCCGTCTTTAACTTTTATTTATTAAAATTGCCATTGAAATAGTTTACAAAACGAGTTTTTGGCGAATAACTTCGAATGCGTTATAGGAGTATAGGTTTAGCGATAGGATTATAATTAGAAAATATTGTTTTTTATTTCCGAGCTAGTGTTATAAAAATAAACGGGTTTCAATTTAAAATAAGCAAAATAAAAACGCTTTGAATGTTTAAAAGTTTGGCAGTAAATTTTGCACACTCTGTAAATAACTCGGATTAATCAAATGCGATTAACAAGATTGTTGTATTTTATTGTTAATAATTTGCTACTAGGAACTAATTTAATCAATTGTATTTTTTATAAATTTTAAAAACTAGAGGTGGAACTATTTGTTTTTGTATTTTTATTTCATAGTTGTCTGAACCGATGTGAAAAATTTTTTGGAAGTATGTAAGCAACTAAAAATGCTCAAAAGGAACAAAAAATATATAGGATGCGATTTAAAAAAATATATCATCATGACGTCACACTGACATTCTGTATAATGAAAAAAATGTTTCTGAAATGTGTTGTAGATTGCAATCAAAGCCTGCAAAATATAAAAAATCCAACTTAGGTAATAACTGATCTACAGAAGACGGAAGCTGTGATGACGGACCCTAGTTGCAAACAACTTTTTGTTCAACAGTCTATGCTTTTTACTTGATTTTAAAATGGGACACCCAGTATATTTTACTTTTACTTTTATTTTATTTTTACCTTTTTGGATGCAGAATAAAAAACTACTAGAAACAGTAACATTATTATTTTATGCTCAAGGAAGCCATACAAAAAATTTGAAAAGCGCAAGAACATTTTTTCTAGTCTCAAAATGCTTTTCTTAATTTTATGGAAGTGTGTAGGCTTTCACGGTTGGTGTTATTAATAATAACAATCTTATTAGGGGGCGCTTACTACACTCCCCTAATGAAACTTCAAATAGAACACAGTCCAAAAACTCTAAGAACATCGTTATTATTAATATCTTAGTTTTGTATTTTTAAAATTTTTACAATTGCTCCTAAATAAAAAAATTATGTAATACGTATTTGTAGTTTTTTTAAAACATAAGTAGGAAGTATTTCCTGTTAAACGAAAACTGCATCGTTTTTTATAAATACAAGTAAACTCGTTTGCAACTAATATTACATTCGAACCAATTTATACTTTTTAATCAACAAAGTTATTCGACCGTTCCGGGACTATACCAATTTTGTATTTTCTTTCGTTGTGGATTATATGGATTATTTTAATTTTACCAGTTACTTGCTTCTACACAAAAATTCACTTCTTGTCATTTCAAGCTTCGGCTCCGATTTATTTTTATTATTTTTTACAAACTTTTTGTACATAAGTCCTAATTGGATAAGAAGACATAATAATGTGCTGGAATTTCAGAAAACTGAAGAGCGCTCTGTCCCCATCGCCGTACGAATCCACCGCACTCTGGAGTTGGCGGATGACAAATTCTACGTAATCACTTGCGGAAAGGCTGGTTTTCGCAACGCTCGTAACGAGACCTCTCTGGTGTCATTGCGCCTCCTGGACGGGACACGCAAAGTCACGCAAGCCGTCTACAGCAAGCCCTACACCCTTCGGGCTGAAATCTCACGTCCCGACGGCACCTACGGCTTCAGAGTAAAATCCTGCTTCGCATTCAACAAGCTCAACAGCAGCGTGCCTCTAATCGACGACAAAGGATGCCCCACGAGCGCAGACGTCATCGGCTCCTTCACTTACGACGAAAAGAAGGGAATCGCCGATGCCCAACTGCGCTCCATGTTCCGGTTTCCTGATAGCTCGGAAGTGCACTTCCAGTGCGACATCGGTTTGTGCAGAGGCTCGTGTCCGGAGCCCGTATGCTCAGAAGGCTCGCAATCGCGCGCGCTCACCACCGAAGAAGGGATTTTAATGGCGGCCACTAGCGTGTTTGTGCTGGACCCGGGAGACCCCCCCATCGTCCAGGAGTTGTGCGACGACAGTGGCGTCCATCCAGCTTGGCTCCTGTGGCTGTGCGTAGCCTTGGGAGTGCTCTTCCTCATCATGCTCATCATTAACATCTTTTTGTGCTCGGCGATGACGTGTGCGTGCGCCCGCACCGAGATCATCGAAAAAGAGCCAAGCATAATCGAAGATTACGACCCGTACCGGTCCTGGCACGGAAGCCAGTACGGCTCCAGGTACTGATTTCATCCTAACTAGCGCCACTAAAACATTAACCCATGAGTATCAAGGGTTGTGACTTGTTAATTGTTTGTATTACACGGTAGTGTTTCAGGTACTCGCTAAACGGGGCGCCGCAGAACCCCAAAGGGTACACCTCGGGGGGTTCCACGATGAACTCCACGAGATCGGTGTCGTCGCACAGCGACCACTACGCCATCGTCCATTCGAGACCTGGAAGCAGGTATAAACACCGAGGGCCCCCTTCACACGTCGGAAGCCACTACAGCGGCAAATAACAGTGTTCAATAAACTGTCGATTTATATAAACAAGTGCAATTACCAGTAACGACAAACGATATTTATACGCAGCGATTGTGCGCCGCAATTAACGAAACCGTCCACAAGTAACTTAACAGTAGCACTAGCTTTACGATTTAACTGTAGCTTTAACTTGTCTTTGTAAATTCTAAAATTCTTGTGGAACCGTGTTGTAAAGTGAACTGATTAAAATCTATTGTAAATACAGGATGATTGCAACGTGTGTGGGCTTTGCGACCTTCTTTAAAAGGTGCGACGTAACGGTGATGGTCGTCGAACCATTTTAAGATATCTCGCGTGGACTCGCAGCGAAAGTGATGAAAGAGACAAAAATTACTTTCTCTCGACACGATTTGATTGTCTTGACGTAACAAAAGCTGAAAATACAACGAAATGAAGCGGATTGGGGCCCGGCGAGCAACCAGAAATACACAACAATGGTGCAATGTTCTTCTAAAGTAAAGAACCTTGTCGTAACGGAAATTATCATGTTTCCAATGATAATTACATCGTTGTGCCGGTTTTCATTAGAGCTTATTCTAATGGCACACCTACACATTTTTTTATTTGTTTTTTGTGCGAGTTTGTGTTGCAATTCTAATTATGGTATTGTTGCTATTAGTGGGATGTTACTATTATGTAAAATTGTTCTAGCATGCGGATCTGTACTAATGTAATAATGAAGTGACGACAGTATTGTTCCATTCACAAGTTTATTTTGACAGCTTCTCTTGCAACCTTTCGCTTCTTCTTATAATTAATTACATAAACACATAATCAAATCGATACTTAATAGCAATGGAAAGATGTGTCATAATATTATAAAAAATAATCATTTTAAATACATACTTGTATAATAGAATATTCAAGAATCCATTGAGAAAAATTAGTGTTTTTTGCATCATCAATAGTTTTGCCTTATAATTACATAAACACAAACAACTACTAAAAAAATCAGTACATTTAAGGAAAACAGGAAACCCATTTTCTACTTAAAATATCTCTAGGTTTGGTGTTATTACATTATTTATGAAACATCAAAAATTGCAGCAACTCTTGAACCAGGTCTTTTTGAATTTTTCATTTTAGTATTCTCTTCATATGTAAGTTTTGATGCAGCAGTGGTGTTCTTCGGGCTCAAGTTGTCCTAATTTTATTACTTTTTACTTTTTTTATTTAGTTTTAATAGTTTGTGTCCCGACTTTAGGTGAAATGTTAACCACTCTTGCAAGGACTGAGCATTATTTATGAATCCGTTGTAATCAGGCATATAATAAAGCGAAGTGTCTTCTAAATTTTAGTGAGTATCGATAAAATATTTTTATAGGACACTGGTTTCGAAAAAAAGTGCTGCGTAAAATTTGCTTTTTCGCATCTCCATTTCCTCATCTCCTATCTACTTATCGAGGGATCTCATTATGTCAGAGAACCGTTAAAACCACAAAATCACCAAAAAAGCAAGGGCCATCAGGAGAGGGAAAAAATAAATATATGAATGTTGTGTGTATTTTATTACGACCAAAAATAAAATACTTGTTCTGTATTAGAATTTTTGTATTGTATTTTATTTCGGTTTTACTCTATATATTACAATTGTTTTTATCAAGTTTATTATACCTGTACACAACAAATTTCACGCTAAAGATAACTCTTCGTAGCAGGAACACCTTTTAGTAGGACAATTCGATTTGTATACCAGACACTTATCCATACATTGCACATCAGCCCCAGTATTACCAGCATACTCATCTACAGCTTCGCACGTTGTTCTGAAACATTTCAGTTCAACATATTCTTTATAAATAAACAGTAATAACTTACGGACACTCACAAATCGTCGCCGGACAATTCGGTGGATATCTTAAGCAATTAGTTTGACACCACTCGTCCACGCCTGGAATCGTCTTATACAAGTCATGTGGTACGCAAATTTGCTCGCGAACAACCAAGGGATATACATTATAAGGAGCGGGTTTCGAGGCATCTCTGTAGAACAACAGATAAGGGTTGTCGTTGCCAACAAAAAGTGGCGGAATAGCACTTCCAGCACTTGTATGAATCGCTACGTCCGCACAATTCCTAAACGTTTCCGACTTTCCACAACCTTGCGCTTCGGTTCCGTTGGGGCATGTGCCCCATTGATTTCCAGTGTAATAACTCCACTGAAGAACGCATTGCGTGCAAGTGAGATAAGGTGGCAGTTGCACTTTGTACCTGAAGATCGCTTTCTTTTTACCGTCTTCAGGTATGTTGTAGACGAAGCTTTTGCTACCGGATATGTGCAAAGGATATCTATCGAGACAGTCCTGAGTTATTCGTTGCGCAGCATTGTTGTTGGGGCACAAAAAAATTTCGAAACGGCCGTAATGGTTGGCGGTTAATTCCACTTCGATGTCGATTTCTTGACCCACGCTGTAATGCCGCGAGAGGATGCCTTTAGCGTAAAGACCACCGGATTCGTGAGGGCGGGGTTCAGGAACATGATGAGGGTCTCCACACAAACCGCACTTGCCGTCGTTTTGGTCCCACTGAACTGCAACATTAAATTTCCATCGTGTAGAGATGTAAAATTACTAGAATTTTAATTAAAACTAAATGCTCTTGCTTGTTTGAGTTTACAGGTTTTTATTGTTTGAATGCCCATTTTTTTCTCTTGGACGATATTTGATCATTTTGTTAGCTATTCAATTCAAACTACTAGTTGCACGTTTTTATTTTTATTATTTATTGTATCTTAGTAATTAATATTGTGCATTTGCAGTAAAAAACAAGAAATGAAAGTTTACAACTTCCTGAAAACTGAAAATAAAATGTTTGTCTTGCGCAATGTTGGCTATGCAACCCAAAATACATTTTCCAGTCTTTTAATAAGCCAGGGGAATTTTTAATTAGACGAAATTTGAAATTGTTGGCAAATTGAGAAATTTGAAAACGAGCCATACAAGTAATATTTGTAGACGCAAGGTCAGCTATTAGCTAATTTTTCAAGCCCCGAGCTTACTCCTGCAAGTTAATTAATTACACCAAATAAAATTAGTAACTTATGATTAGTGATTTATTGTCAACAAAAACACTGACGTATAATTATAGTGTATGAAAAAAAAAGTTAAAAACCAGAATATTGATTAGCAATTTTTAATAATACATGCGGCCGTGAAAACTCGGCCTGGAACTCGTTTCGTGCGCTTTTGTTTATCATGTCAACTCGAGAATTATTTTGTTTTATACTGAAACAAGTTGAAAAACCTGATAATTTATCGTTCTGGTCAATGATTGGATTATAGCTGTCGGTCGATTTGCTTTACAGTTTATACGTAATCGCGCTAACTGACGGAAGCGCTATCATATTGTAATTTGACGAAACGACGTGACTTTTTTCCATGATGCGTTTGCGGACGCCTCTTCGTCGCGAATGTGTTATTTCTTAGTAATCCTCAAACCCAAACAAATTAGTGGTTTGACTCACCGGCGTAACCTCCGCAAAACAATTCGTTGTCGTTGTAATTGACAGGATTTGGAAACCCGAACCGCCACATGGAATTGCGAGCCGGAGGGTCCATGAGGCGACCATGTCCTCTTACACTGACGACAATTTGAAGACATAAAATCAAAACTGATTGACGTCGATGCATGTTGACTTCTTCGGGGACCTAGTGCGAAAAAAAAGATATACAAATAATGTCGAGCATTTTGCAAAACACGATTTTTAGTCGTCATTTCCAGACGACTAAAAGGAATGTTAAAAGAATAAGTGCACAGTCAAGGCTGGTTCAAATCCGGCAGTGGCGTATCTGTGTCTCATTATTTTCAACTTGAAATTAGGATCTACACATTTTTTTATGTAGAAAAAATTACAGAACTGCTGCAGGTCAAAACAGGCTAATTAAGAATAAATTTAAAAAGCATCTGAAGGCGGATTCATTTTTTTATAATTAAAATAGTTTTGTGTAAATTGTGTTTTTTTTAAATATTTTTGTCAAAACAGACTAATAAGAATAACTTTTAAAATAAAAATTTAAGGTTTGAGTCAAATACTATGCATTGTGTATTTTAAGTTTTTTTCTTGCAAGAATATTTAACAGCGCTATGAACCAGTTTTATTTAAAAATATTAAAAAAATACAAAAATTGCAAAAAAATTTCTTTTTGTTGTTGGCTTTCAAAGCTTTCAAAAAGAGAGGCATTTGGAGCTTGTTTGGTTGTAATAATTACTTTTTACAAAACTGTTCAATTTTGACATATGCCAAAGAAAGTGTACTCAAAAAAAATTGTTGAAGAATCTGATATATTTAAAATTTAAATATTTTGTTGAAATTAGGAAATTGTTTTTATTTTTTATTAATCTTTTTTATTGAGATGTGCCACACAATCAATGACTTTTTTTAAATTTGGATTGCCTAGATGGTGATACGTTAACTTTAATTGGCGGTTTCGTTGAATGTTGCGCCACTGATTGTACGCAATTCACCTTCCAATTGTCTTGTCGCCCGTCCAAAATCGCACCGATCAAAACTTATTAAAAATGTAAATAACAAGTAACCGTGACCTTAGCAACTGGGCACACCTTGCCCAAATGCCAGTAGTTTGTCCCAAACACATAAAAACCTCAACCAAAAGCACTGCCGGAAAACTCACATTTCCCAAATATAATCATAAATTTAACAAAGTCTATCGACCCCGACAAGTTTTTTAATGTTAAACAACTGCCTCCGGCGACAGACAAACAATTTTCCGAACGATAAAACGATTGTTTCGCCAAACAAGGGCGCCGAATATTGAAATTCAGCCACAAACTTTCAGTTTCATAATCTAATCTGGACGTGTCCTGAAAGCTAAGCCCATCAGCGACGCCTAACTGTTAACGATCCGTATTTTTGGAATTTACTGTTATTTCGGGTTAGAATATGTTGTTTGAAATTGGTACAGGCGATTATAACATTGTCACAATAATTTTATTGAAAGAAATTGGTAATACATTAACAGACAGTCGAGATACTCACAGTGAGTCACACTACAGGCGAACGGATGGTCTCAGCAGCGCGCACACTTCCGAACTGAAGACTTAATCACGAGCTGCTGATGTCTAGGTCGAAGCCTAGAGAAGGTCGCCGCTGAGACCATTAGCCCCGCACAACAATTTAACTAAAATAATTAGGCTTAAGCTAGTTTTTCTTCTGGTTTTAACATCGTCAGCTCCTCGCTTTTGTCCCAGATCTCTTGGCAGAACTTCTTGTTCCAAGCTTTGGGTGGCTGCGCAAAAGTTCTGCAGTCCCAGAAGTGCTTTCCAGTTACGTTCTTCAAGCGGTTAGAAACTGCCAGTGTGATTGTGGTTTGCGCCCCTTGACGAGCACTCTGCAAGAACAACATTACATAAAAATATAGAACAATAATTCAAACAGTTAATAACAAGAACTAAAAATTAATACAAAAAAATGTTATTGGAACAACTAGAAGAACAAACAAACAAGTTAAATCAACAATATATTGGATGGACGAATTTTACCTTTCCATAGAGGAACAGAACTGTGTAGGCAAATAATTTTCCGAACGTTTCAATCCCCAAAATTCTTGCGGTTTTCAGATGGATGTTTGTGTTAACAAGTCCTGGATGAAGCGAGTTGGAGGTGATTCCATACTGACGTAATCTTTCAGCAAAACCGTTGGCTGCGATGACGTTGCAAAGCTTAGAATTGCCGTAAATAAACGAGTTAGTGATGAACCCCTTTTTGTGGTTTTCAGGATAGTTGAGATTGTTCAGCGACAGATTATTCCAGAAGAAGGCGCTGGCGGAGCTGACGAAGATGATGCGACTGGGAGCCGACTTCTTCAGCAAATCTTAAAAAAAATAAATCCAAAAGAAATGAAGAAATTGAAAACTTTAACTAAAACTAAAAATTAAGTGCAGAACCTTTCACGAGTATCTCTATATCTTATATCTCTTGGGTCATTTCTGGAGTTATTTTGAATTGTGTGTGGAAATATTCGATACATTTCTTGTCGTGAATATATATATTTTTTGATATGTAACTGACAATAAAGCAATGTGTTCAAACCGTAACTTGAATTTTTCTTCTTGTGTGCCAATTTTTATTTATTGATTCGTTTCTTCTTATTTTTATTTTTGAAATTTGAAATTATTTTGTAAATATTCTTTCTCAAAGGTGTTTTTTTTGTCGGTACGCCATATCTCTGTTAATACTTCATAAAAACCAGTGATTGAGCCAACGTTTACCGCTAATGATGAAAAATAAACCATCAATTGAAAATTAATGTGTTTTTTTTTTAATTATTAAGAACCGTATTTGGTCATAGCGCCATCTATTAACAATCTGTTTAACTAACGTCTCCCACTCTCCAAGCGCATTCCAAGGCAAACAATTATTTGCACGGGCCAACTAAATAAAACGACATGAATCCGATTTTTTTTAATTCGAGAATGGATGCTAATGTAGTACCTGATAGAAGATGAGTGAGAAGGAACGGTCCGAAATGGTTGACTTGCATGGTGATGTGGAGACCATCATCGGTGTGCTTGTTTCCAACAGCTCCAGCTCCAGCATTATTGATGAGGATATCTAGACGATCCTCAGTTTCGTTTATGTCTTTGGCGAAGCGCCGGATTGACTGAAACGATGTCAAGTCCAGGTGCCTGGTAACCACATTTGTGTTGTTGGTAATGGACACGATTTTGTTCTTCGACTTGGTTGCATCTTCACGGTCCGCTATAATAACCCGACAACCTCTAGAAGCGAGTTGAAGCGCGGTTTCAAAACCGATTCCTGTAATAAAATCGTTATAAAACACAAGCGTGTTTAACATTTCGTACCTGAAGCGCCTCCTGTTACGATCGCAGTTTTCCCAACTAAACACACCAAACTCTTGCACCGCCCCGTTGTCAGCCTTTGTATGATCTTCAAAAGCACCAAGCCGATGACCGGGAACACGACAGCAGCCACCGCAACCGCCACATACTTCAAGTAAACGTGATAGACCATCATGGTGAAGATCTCGCGTCGTACTGTCTTCGGTGAAAGTCATCCTCGCACAATATATCGGCTTTCTTTGCGGAGAAACGGTACTTGCTCTAGAATCCGAGTTCGCCGAAGAAAAAACGCGCTTTCGCATCGATCTTCAAATACCCACAAGTTTGTATCGATTCGTTGCTAAGCAAATTATACATCACTGAGTCACCCGGTGGGGTTGAAGGTCCTCAGTACACTGAAAACAAGAATTTGTGCAGCGATGCGTTAGCCGGAAGCGACAAAAGCGTGCCATTTAAAAATAGGTGCGGTGCACAATGAGGTGTTTTTTGCTTTGGCTTGTTCTTTGCAAAGTCGGTGCGGGAAGTGTTAGGGAAGTTTACAAGAGCGAAGCCGAGGTGCACGTGGGGTTGATCTTGCAAGAAAATTGCACCTCGAGCGAGTTGTCCGGCCACCAAGAGGCGCTGATCAATTCAGCGATTTGGGCCGTCCACCAGCTGGAGCTCCAAAATTTACCAAGCTTTGGCGTCTCGATTTACACGACTTGCACTCCTAAAGATCACTACCGAGCTGTGTTTGATTTGTTCCAAAACGAGCGACAATTTCTGCTTGGATTAATCACCGACGCCGGTTTGACCACTCAATTGCGCAGATTTGTCCAAGCTCTCGACTTGCAAGTCTTCCAAACTGCTCCCTGTCCGGACCATTTGATCCAAGCATCCGTTTCGTTACTCTCAGCCTTGAACTGGGTCAAAAATATTACGGTCGTGGCCCCTAACCACTTTATCCTAGATCAGTTCGCAAAAAGGTCCAAAAACCGGTGGATTTGTGTGAGAAATTTGTTAGTTTACGAGTAAGTAATAAGTAGGTAACGACACTGGTCGTGCATGCAACAGAAATTTCTCTTTAAGCAACACTAACAACACAATTACAGGTCTAGAATTCCAGTTTTCAACTCATCACTTGACACTTTTGTCGTTTTTGGTGATTATCAAACGTTGAGTGGTCTATTGCAAACGACAGAGCTTTCTAATTCCGTTCTAATACCACTGGATGGGTCGCAGTTACACGGTGCTGGGTTTTTTCTTCACCACAAGCTTGTTCTAGCGTTTTGATTGCAGATCTGCCCGATAACTCGTACGTTGTTAGTTTGGACCAAGAAAAACAACAGAACTACACTCCCAACCCACAAACGTTTGAAGTTGCAAATCCTCTCGCGGTTTATGGTCAAAGTTTAAAGAAGTTTGTTCAAACGACGTGCAATGAAACCGCCGACAAAATTAGTTGTCTAAAAACGAAGTATCGGAAGGACACATGCACGGTTTTGGGCGCAAAAGACGTCGCCGATTTACTCCGAATAAATAAGTCCACCATCAACTACCATGTCTACAAAATGGAGAACTCGTCGCTTCGCAAAATTTTCACTTACAACATATTTAATGACAATTTGATTCCGGTGGATTTGGTCGTTTTGGACAACGCCACACGTGGTTGCGACTTTCCGACTAAATGTCGCATGTTGTGCAAGAATTTTGCCGAAAATAGGTTCGGTGAGGCGATGACTAATGCCATCAGACTTAGACAAGAATCCTGGGTTTTCGCTTTCCTGTCATTATCGCTGCTCGGAGTTTTGTTTAGTGTGGCGATTTTAATGTTTCTGTTGATATCGATGTGTCGCAGTAACATTTTTCATTTGGAGGGCAATCCACTCTTGACGATTCTTCTCCTCGTGGTGGTCATGTCAATGTTTTGCTCCATTATTCCGCTGACACTCGACTCCGACGAGGAGTTCAAACAATCAGTTTGTGTGGCTCGAGTCCTGTGTTTCACTCTCTCCTTTGCCGGTGCTTTTTCCCTAATTCTCAGTCGAACTATTCTTCTGGCGACCGCATCAAAAGAGTTGGGATTCATGTCGCATGTTGCAGGTCCAGTCCAGTCGTTTCTGTGTTTGTTTATTTTCGGCGTACAAGCGGCGCTTAGTTTGCAAGTGGTCAACAAATGCAGCGACTTCTTCGACGGATACTCGTTCCTGTATTTGATGTCATACAACGCGACGCTTCTTCTTCTGCTCTTGTGTTTCTGTCCCATGATTTTTAAAAGCGAACGCAACTACAACGAAGGCAAGTACTTCACATGGGCGACCGTTTTGGTTTGCCTGCTTTGGTCCGGTTGGATTCCTGCGTACGTCTTCGTGGAAGCGCAATACAAAGACTTCGTGCTCTGCTTCGCGCTAGTGTCAACAGCCAGCGCTTTCCTCGGTACCATCTTCGTTCCTCGCACTTACCTGATGACGATCGCAGCGGCTCGTGAAAAGTTAACTAGCACATTACCGGGGGCTCATAGTGCTATGGATATCTACAGGACTGGCGCTCAAGTAAGTGGCGCTTTCTCCATGCAAACGGGACTTGACACACTCTTCCACTGAACTTTCTTTGCGATTTTTTAGCCGGTCTATGATTGCATTAATGTGGCCGCGATTAATGCGGTCGCGGTTGCCAGGGCCGGACTCACGCCAGATTTGTATTCCTGCCCTAATTTGCCCGACGATGAGTTTGATGTGTGCTGCGCCACCCCAATCGACGACAAAGTGACGCGATTCTAAGAACGAAGAGGAGAATTGTGGAAGACTAAGCTTTCGTGTGCTGCACTTGACCCCGCCACATTTAAGATATTTTCCATGCTTGTTGTGATTATAGTCGTTTAAATTTAAGTTTGTAAAGCAACTAGTCAATAAAGTTTTAATTGTAACGCTTGTAATTCTTTGCGTCTCGATTCAATCTCGGGCGGTTAATTTACAGTGGACCCTTTGCTAGTCAATAAATTTTAAAGCGCGCCTGTCCTGCGGCGATAACAACGTTAACCCAAGCCGAGCGTTAAATTTCTCATTGGAAACCACTTTATACAATTTCCTGCGTCTGCAACAGATGCTCCTCTACTGCCGGAAAATTCAGTGTGTTCCAAATCTTTCACGATGCAAGTCCTCCCAGAGACGCTCACCAAATCCAACTTATCTCTCTTTGTCATTATTTATTTATCGTTTTTCTTAGACAATGTCCTGCTTACAGTAGTGGGTAAGTAACGACGATTTATTATATGTAAAAGTAAAGCGGTCTTTATGTAGTACCTATCATTCCCGACTACTTGTTTTCCAACCAACTGAACTCCACTTTGAAGTCGCTGAGTCCCCTGCAGGAGAAATACGAAGAACTGGAAAACGACAATGGACCTCTTGGGGCGCTTCTAGCGTCCAAAGCGTTTGTCCAACTTGCATTTACACCATTAATGGGATATCTAACGGAATTGCTCGGTTGCTGCATTCCTCTTCTTCTGGGCTCTTGTAATATGCTCTTGGCCGCTTTGTGTATTAACAATCACATATTTAACACCACGTTCTAGTGATTTAATTCTAGTATTTGCTTATGGTAATTCGTATGGTGTACTAGTACTAGCACGCGCACTCCACGGCAGTTCCTCCGCAGCAATAGCAGTTAGTGGCATGTCAATGTTGGCTAAGAACGTCCCTCAAGAGTGGCGAAGCAAATTTATGCCTCTTGCATTCGGCGGAATTGCTTTGGGGGTTCTTGTTGGATATCCTTTAGGCGGCGCCACGTATCAGTATCTGGGAAAGTCAGCACCGTTCCTTGTGATTGCATTACTGATTTCATTTACAATCCGTACGCGATGCCTTTTGCATGTTTACATTTCCTAACAGGCGGTTTTCAGTTTTACAACTGTTGTTTGTTGACGGTAATGGAGGCACGAGTACAGTCGAGGAAATGAAGTGGAACCAGTGGTTGAGCCTTTTGCAAGATAAACAACTCCTAATTACCACTTTCGCAATTTGTATTTGCACCTCAACTATGGCTATTTTAGAGACTTGTGTTCCTATGTGGTTGATTGCGCATCTTAAACCGCCACCAACAAAATGGCAGTTGGGTGCCGTTTTTATACCAGATAGCATTGGGTACTTCATTGGATCTCACTTTGCTGGTAGGTACTAGATGGAAGTTTCTCAACTTAATTTTGTACTAAAGTTATTAAAATTGTTGTTTTTGGTGGTGGTTGTAGGTTTGCTTCCCGTGGCTTCTTGGCGAATTGCCTTCAGTGCTTTAGTAGTCGCCGGTATTAGTTGCTGTATTCTGCCACTAGCCACAACAATTACTCAACTCTCATTACCTCACTTCGGACTCGGGTTGAGTGTGGGAGCTGTGGATGCCGCTTTGGTACCGTTCCTTGCAAATTTGGTGGATCGGAAAGGAAGCACTCATTACGGCCCTGTTTACGCCATTCAACAAGTTTTTGTTAGTGTCGCCTACGCGTTTGGACCTCTGCTGGGTGGTGAAGCTGTCCACATCTTCGGATTCCCGTGGCTGATGCGCTTCATCGGCTTTTTAAATTTAATGTTTTGTCCGCT
This sequence comes from Eledona agricola, assembly GCA_964023215.1. NCBI lineage: Eukaryota > Metazoa > Arthropoda > Insecta > Coleoptera > Tenebrionidae > Eledona > Eledona agricola. Next base: position 25,667,805 of record OZ026857.1, on the reverse strand, counting down.
TTTGCTTGAGCTGGAGAATGTGACGTTTGCGCCTACTTACGACGTTTTGGAATAAATCTCCGCAAATTTTTCACCATTACATCGGCCCGATTTATCCCGTAATATAATAAAGTGGCGGTGTTTGAATAAGGGTCGCTTATTTCCCGAGTGGCGCTCTCTAACTTCATTACAGTAACTCGCCGCCCCTCTAACTCGATCTCCTTGTTTGGTTTGTAAGTTAAGAAGGATGTCAGTGTTTATTTCCCATTTATCCGCATCCACGCGCTTGGAATTAATAAAACTGGGGTTGGGAGTGAATAAAACACGTTTCCACTACACTACGCTTTATTTTTATTGATTACACTAAGGTCTAGGTTGCTCCAGTCTGGAGTAAATTCTGTGCTTGCACTGGTCGCATTCGCAGAAACCTGGAACATACACCGGACTAGGTAGAACAGGTTGCGGGTTGAAAAGTGGAAGAAACGGGTACAAACTATGCATAAACACTTTGCTGCTTGAGATCAGGGGTAAGGGAGATTGATGCGGATAAAGTTTAGGTTTAGTACTGACGGGTTTAAACGCTGATGCACTCTCCTCTTTGCACGGCTCCGTCGAGTTTGCCTTCAGATTGAAGTGTTCGATGGCTTTCAACAAGTCGTGGTTGCATCGTTTGAGCACCAGCTCAAGTACCGAGCGCTTCTTGTTAGGAAAGAGTTTGCTGAGCATGTCGATGGATGCAGGGCTTACGGAGATTTCATCAGACGATTGCTGCTGTCCGGTTTGCTTGTCTTCTTCAGGTTCGGGAGATGTTACTTGCATGCCGAAGATGCGTCCAGGTGGAAGGTAGTCGTAAGTGGTGCCGTTTTCGGCCGATGCGAGGTGGAGAGCGATGGCATCTTCGGCGGCTTGTTGGCGCTTGAGGGCTACCTGCGGGTATCGGATTTGCAATGATTACAGATGAGTAGATGTTTGTGCAAGAGATATATGATACTTGGTTAATGGAATATCGATCAAACACTTCAGTCTGTCACCGGATTGAATTACGGGGTGGGTGAAATTATCGATTAGGATAAGATACGTCTGTAAATATTAATGATTTGTCACGTTGATGTATACAAGAACAAGTTTTTGGTGTAATTATGTGATTTAGGTTTGTCTCATTAGTCATGAACACAAACGCGTATTTTTTTCGTACATTTTGCTTATTTTTTCGTTTAAACTTAAATTTAATGTTTTTAAATTGTTCTTTAGAAATACAATAATTATATGGACACTTACATTCGTAAACGGGTGTAAAAATGTTTATGTAAAAAATGAATAAAAATAATAATTTTATGACAAGCTTATTCCTATTTAAGAAATTGCAGATATTTTCACACACAAACATTTTCAGATACAAAAAGACAAAGTTTAAAACTGTACATAATTTTAAGTATTTTTTGATATATACAGAATATTGCAGTTTTCTTAAAGTCGATTACTTTAATTTAATCTTTGAAAAATTAATTAAAAATGTATATTTAAATCATTGAAAATATTTATTCAAGATTGTAGAACGGTTTGAATTTTACACAATATTTTATAAATTTTACAATTATGTTAACAAATTCTGTTGATTCTCTTGTGGACTATATCTCATTATTTCAGCATGTTTGTTTTCAGGAAAAATATCTACTGAAACTTTTACCGTTTATTGTTGAAATTTATCTAATTTGGTTGATTGCACTTGATTGTGTTGGTAGGTCAAGTCCTACGGATTTGATATGTCTTTAATAAACTTGAGTAACAGTTTTATTCCATTCCAAAATATTGAAATTCTCTACATATCATTTTTTTGCTTTGAATTGTATACTGGTGTAAATATATTCAACGAAAAAAATTATAGAAGAATAATTTTATAACATAAGCTTGTGATTTAAAAAATTGATGTTTTTTTAATTTTGACACAAATATTTTCAGATAGAAAAAGGCTCAAACTGTCAAAGTGTACATAAATTATTTTAAGTATTTTTTAATATTGATGAATATGTATTGTACATACTATTTATATAAGCGCAATTACTTTAATTTAACCATTAAAATATCAACTAAAAATATATTTCAATTTAAATTATAAATAATCTATGTTTAATAATTATAGACCAATTTGAATTATACACTATTTTTTTAAAATTTGACAAGTCTTTTATAATTCTGATTCTCTTGAGGACTACATCTTACTATTTCAGCATGTTTGTTTTCAGGAAGAATATATACTGAAACTTTTACCATTTATTATTGTTATTTTTCTGATTTGCTTGATTGTGATTGTGATTGTGATTCGGTCAAGTACTACGGTTTTGAATTGTCTTTGATAAAGTTGACCAACATTTTTATTACAGTTAAAGATACTAAATTTCTCTACATATCATATTTTTTGCTTTGAATTATATACCGTTGTAAAAATGTTTATTTAAATAAAATATATATTAAAAAATAATTTTATAACATAAGCTTCTGATTTAAGAAATTGCTGTTTAACTTTCTGCTGTTAACTTTCACCTACAAATATTTTTAGATACAAAAAGATATTTGTCGAATATTGTATTTGCACCTACCTATTTTTATAAAAAAAATTATAAAAAATTTACAATTTAAATCATAAATCATCTTTATTTAGTAATTATAGATTGATTTAAATTTTACACAATTTTTACAAATTTTAAAAAAAAATTATTATATTTCCTTGATGATCTTTATAGTTCAGCATGTCTGTTTTTAGGAAAAATACCTAGGGAAACTTTTACAATTTTTTATTGATGTTTATCTAATTTGCTTGATTGTGAAAGTCGGTCAATTATTACAGATTCGCTATGTTTTTGATAAGATTGACTAACAGCTTTATTACAGTTTAAGATAACTTACTGGAATTTATTTACATATTTTTTTTTGCTTTGAATTACCGAACCCTAAACTGCAACTAATCTCTAAAAGTTCTGTTTTCCTTGTTTAATAATCCATCAGGTGTTTCCCAAGGATCCAATTTAGGACCACTTTTGTTTCTTCTGTTTAATGAGAGTCTTGTCTTGCTTTAAATTGATTTATGTTGAATGAAAGAAAAAAGTGAATAATTACAATAACTTATTACGTTTGCATGAATTTGAGAGTTCATCTTAACTCTCAACTTTTTAATTCATTTCAATTTTAAGGGTTCAACTTACTTTGTATTTACATCTCGTTAAAATTGTACCATTATGTTTTTGTGCAGTTATAAATTATTCAAATTCAGTTAAAATCACAGTGTAATAATTTACTTACGTAAAGTTTTGGCATGCTCAGAATCCCAACAAGAACGGGAAGGTTAAAATTATAACAAGCGATGCATGCTAATGTTTGTTGCAAAATTTTTTTTTACAATTACACTATTACAGTAATTATTTATTCAATTATTTGTCCCGTTTTAAGCTTCGTTCTGCACATGCTATGCCGCAATTTAGCAAATTAGAACAGTTTATTGAATTCAAATAATAATTGAGTATTAATAATTCATAATTTTTATTTACTACTTTGGTTAAGGATGCGGCTAAATCAATTAATAAAGCAACAAATTGAGTCATTATAGTCACTATGCATTTAATTTTATTTGTTTTATGAACTGCCAAGAAAATATACTAAAAAAAAAGCACATGCACAATAACGAATTTTATTAAATGAAACTGAAAATTCATGGCTCATTAAATTAAAATGGTACATTACTTTGAAAGTTAATATAAAATTATGGGTTATGAGTTTTGCAAATTTTACAAATCCAGGGCATACGCTCAACACACTCCAATAAATCTACTTAGAAATTGCAATTACCTGCGCCGCCATAATCCTCTGCCGCTCCTTGATGAGGCCGCACTTAGCACAGGAGCAATTCTTGTAAACGCACTGCTTCTTGTGGCCTCTGAGAGTGGAAATCATTCCGTGATTTCTGCATCTCGCACATTTCGGTACTCTGGCCGCTCGGCTGTTCGTCGACAACATTACACAAACTTTTGCAACAATCCCGTCATAAAGAATACAAGAAAAGATTAGATACGACCGAAGATTTCGGTACAGCATCCCGACACGACCAATCGGGCGCAGCGTCGTCCTGGCGTCCTCAACATAGGACCTAACGTCCACCAATCCCTGGCCGACTCACTCTCGACGCCTGAAATCCCCGCCCCGTGCTGAAATCGAAAATATTTCAGCGGCCACCATCGCTTGTAACACTAATTGACTGTGTAACGCACAAATAAATCCGGCTAATTTCGGATCGCTTCTTTGCTTATTCGAAAGGTGCAACCACTACAAGTTGCCCCAAGCACGACTTACAAAAATTGTTTACGTATTTATTTATTAACACAAGTGCTTTTCACGCATTTTCCCAGTCAAAACTACGACTAGAGTTATTTAAATTTGCTAAAAATGTGTTTTTCGTGCCGTGTTAAAATTAGGTAGTTGTGCTGGAGCTTTAAAAGCTCGGTCTCAACGACGTCTGACGTATTGCTGTCAGCTTGTTAAATAAACAAGAGTCCATTAGATTGTTGCATCACATATGTCACTCGACCACCCAGTCTTCACCTGAAAAAAACAATCGGCACAAACTCTTCATACATACGATCCACCAAACTGTTTGTTTCTTCAGTAAAATGACGCTTGGACCACCTTAGAACCTCTCACGTGTCTCTTTGCCATATTTCACCACAAACCAGTGAAGTCGCAATGTGAAGAAGTAAACGATTTCGATGAAACTCAACACGCTGCACCCCAAAAACAAACCCGCCATCCCTCCAATATACACTAAACTTGCATTAGTACAAATCTACGGAATAAACTAACTAAGACAAGAGTACCTAATAAATCTGTGAAGCCAAAGATAATGTCGCGTCGTAGTCGCATCTTAGGATATTCCTTAAGACCCCATTGTAGGTTTGACCCTAAAAACCACTCTCTAGTGTCCATATCGTCAATTGTATAGGTAACATCATTGCAGTTGGGCAAGCAAGAACACTCGCTGTTGACCAAAATCAACTCCTCTTTGTGCTTGCCCAAGCAGTGGAGTCCAGACACGTTACATATCTTCCAGTCCTTTATACGTCTGTAGAAATGAGGAACACATCCGCATAAACGTTTTGCCAAATTGGCGCGACATTCCATTCGACACAAAACGTACGAATATGCAGGTGAGAGCTTTAGGTTGCTTTCGTCAAAAAAACGACACTTCCTTTGGTTGACTGATAACGATTTGATATTGTCGCTGCTAAAAATAGTGAGGGCTGACAAATACATCTGAAGGAAGTTCCCATTAGGGGAGCTGTGGTTTTTGCTGGCGATGTCTGCGACTTCGTAGGGGCCGTGAATGTAAATCTAAAATTTGTCCATTGAACATTGTGAACCAAGAAGTAAGCTTCCACAACTGATCAGAACCACGAGCAGATAGTACATAAAACCAATCATCAAAATCCATGCTTAGACAAATTTAAGGAGTCAGAAACAAAAAAATTAAACTGGAAAATTGTAAAAGTGGAGATTGGATCTTAAATTATGTTTCTCTTTTTTTGTAATATCCGTGGCTCAAAATTAGAAAAATTGTTTGAAAAATATAAATGAGTGGTATCCAATATATTATTAAAAACTTTATTGTTTGTTACACTACCTATATTTATATACATAAAATGTACTTGGACCCTTATATAAAAAATCACTTGCTTCATTTTAAGAAGAATAATCGAGCGAATCATCTAGATATATTATTTCTCAAAGATTTTTTTTTGTGGGTAGGCCATATCTCTTTTAATACTTTTTCAAAACTATTGATTGAGCCATTCTTTTGATACCGCAACGACCGCAAACAATTCAAAATGTATTTTTTTAAATTATTAAAAACCCTATTTTGGTCATAGCGCCATCTATTGACTATCTGTTTAATTAACATATCCCATTTCCCAAGATTATTCCAAGCGGTAAAACTAACATGTTTGCAATGTGAATTATTCGGACGGGAACCAACGAATATTTTATTATAACCAAACAAAGTATAAATTTATAAGCACAAAATATGAAAAACAGTAATGTTCTTCCTAATTCAATCCTTAAGTCATTCAAATCAAACATTTTTGTTACCAGTTTTATTTTCGTATAGCAATTTAACTGGTCTTTCACTGGTCAAATTAAAATTGAATTTAAAAAGATTGCAGATGCAAGTGCCATCTATCGGTCAAAAATCTGTAGAGTTTGGGAGACGCCGCTCTTAATTTAACATTTTCAGTTGCATTTTTGGTAGCTGAAATGAAATGTAAAAGGCAATAATAGTACACAAAGCGAATCATCATTGTTACGAAATTGCGGCATTTTTCAACCCTTTTATCCATGTTTTTTACAGACAACCTGTAATAAAGCGCCAGTAGGTGTTTCTTTAACTTCTCCTATTTTATTTCATTGAGAGTCTTAGCAGCTTCCATTAAAAAAAAAATCTGAACCAAGAAATAAGATTCCACAACTCATCAGAACCACGATCAGATAGTACATAAAACCAATGATTCAAAGACTAAGCATAGACGAATTTAAGGAATTATAAACAAAAAGATTCAACTGAAAAATTGTAAAAGTGGAGTAAATGGACCTCTTAAATTAAGTTTCTCCTTTTTTGTAAAATTGTGGCTCAAAATTAGAAAAGTTGTTTAAAAAATATATTATAAATGTGTGGTATCCAGTATTTTAGGATCATATATTATTGAAAACTTTATTATGTTACACATTTTTTATATAGGTACATAAAATATACTTGGACCTTTATACATATAAAAAATCACTTTCTTCATTTTAGGATAGAAGAATAATCGGGAGAATCATCACCATATATTATTCCTCAAAGGTGTTTTTTAATGGCTAGGCCATATCACTTTTAATATTTTTTCAATCCTAATGATTGAGCCATTATTTTGATACCGCTGTATGTATGTTTATTTAATAATTAAAAACCGTATTTTGGTCATAGCGCCATCTATTGACAATCTGTTTAATTTACATATCCCATTCCCAAGATTATTCCAATTGGTAAAACAAACATGATTGCGATGTGAATTATGCGCACAGGATCCAACTAGTATTTTATTATAATAAAACAAAGTACAAATTCATAGAAAGTACAAAATATGAAAAACAATAATGTCCTTATTCATCATAGTCAGAATCTAATGAACTTTATTTTTTTCCTGTTTCTTTTTTACTTTTTTTCATTTTTTATTAGCAGTTTTATTTTGGTGCGCAAAAACTTATAATATTCATGATAAATTAGAGGTACAAAAGTTTAAAAGTTTTTCCACTGCAATTTTTACCCACCAAGTGCGAAAATGCCACCAACAAACTTATAGTTTTTAGTGTGTAAATGCGTACTTAGATTATTTTCTCTTTTTTTATCACTTCAACCTTTTTGCTTCTGATCCTTCCATTTGGTAAATTCTTAATCAAAAAATAAAATAACAATTTACAATCAGTTGTGGAGCCTGTTTAAGAAATTAAGTACATCAAACCCGGTTGACATGTTCATAACATTTGCAAAGACTTCACCATCTAAAGGGTTTACATAAAACGTGCTGTTTCCATCAATTAGCTTCCAGTCGTTATGTTTCCAGTATCTTATGAAAAACTTATTAAAATATTCCAAAAATTGTGGAAAGTAACTTACTCGGGAGAGTTGTACACCGCTAATTTTGAATTAAAACTGTAGCAAATTCCCATTTCCGACACAATTTTCTGCAAAGTATACAACTTGCTGCTGGCGGAATTTGACACTGAAGGCTTGAACACAAACTGCAGCTCCAACAAAATGTCCAAGAACTTCTCCGCCGGTATTTTATCATAAAAAACCACTTGATCTAGATTTGTATAAGTGGCATGAGCCAAGCTGGTCAGAAACTCCCTCAGCTGAGTTTTATTTTCTTCGTTTGAAGACTCCACATACTTGTTCAACATCATCTCGTTTATCTTATAAGTGGGACAAATTGTGGCGGCTGGAAATGTTGTATTCCACGAAAATCTGTCACGTTCCATCGAAATCACTGTGGGGTTCTCTATATAACGTTTCAAAGTCATGCTGCTGAGGACCACGGCTCCGTAAACTGCAGCCCCCACGAGAGTTACCCAAATAACGATCTCCACCGGATGACGTTTGCTCGCGGCCAAGTGCGGAAACCCATGGATGGTGCTTTGGGTGAAGAAGAGCCGCACGAAATCAAACAACATACCGGCGATGGTTTAAATCGACTGAATTTTTTATTAGGCACAAATCGGTGCGATACAGTGATAGCATTGTGTTTGTGTAACAAAAGTTTGTAACAGCCAAAACGTGGGTGGCCTCTTTTCAGACGAACATGTGTCAGTAATGGATTTTTGTTTGTTTATCTGCGGGTGCATTATACGGATCATTGGCACTAATTAGGTGCCACCTTCTTCTTTCTAAAGCACCAGAATACGATCGAGACGAGTGGCAGCTCGTAGATGAGTGTAAACACGAAACTTATCACTATTGCCAGAGACACATCGGCAAAGCTGTCATAAATCTGCAAGATAATTAAATAATAACAAACTGCTAAATTGAAACATACCGCCGTGAAGTTGGAGAAGTAGACTTTAGTCTTCGTGGCGCCATTTTTAAACAGTTGCAAAATCAAATGTAGCAGGAAAACGCCGTACGAAATTCGACTCAGGAATTGGAACATGAGGCAACTCAAAAAGTCATTGACAAAGCCGCCGTAGCCGTTTTTACAAGCTAAGATCATCCAAACTAAACCTAAGCTCCAAGCGGATCTGGATAAAGAGACATAGAAGGAGGATTCCCAACGATTGTAGACATGGTCTTCCAGTTGAAAGCTATAGCATCCAAACACTGGCAAGATCATGAACACAAAAGTTACAATCCATCCACATGCCACTAAACTTGCTCTAAGTTGTAATTTAGTTTTTTGCGACCTAAACAAATAGTACCCAAAAGCTAGACCTATAATATACGGAGGGGCTCGGGTATGCGGCGTGATGTAATGTTTTTGGAAATATTCGGTCCAAAATACTTGATTTGTTATGGGAATTCCTCCTTCGTATTGCTTAATCCATGCCAGATAAAAACTCATCATCACAGACAACAAATAAAAAGTCATACAGTTGATGAGGCCCCAAACGCGTGACTTTAAAATGGGATATAAAATGACTGGCGAGCAACAGAAAAAGATCATGTCGCATGATAAGTACCACGTTTGAAGAATGCACTAAAATCAATTTTATAATTTCTTGTTTAATATATATTTTTTGTACAGTACCAGGAATCCTGGATTTGTGTAGCTTTGAACGTGCAACAACGTAGACCACCAGTAAAACCGACACGGCTTTAAATGGGTCTCGCACGTGTCGTACCATAATGGTCCAGTCCCCAAAAATTGGACCAGTGTTGCGTAAATCAACACGACTACACCAAGAGTGGGAGTGATTCGAAAGTACCGATAAAGGTAAAAGAAAACGAAGTTAAAACGGCCAGTGTCCGCAACTCGGCTGAAGAATCCGAGACTTGTGAGCAAACCACTGAGCAGGAAAAACGTGTCCACGCACACGGTACCACCAATAATAATCGAGCTGGAATAGTACTGCACCCACTGGAAACGGTCGATTAAAAATTCAAAACCACAAGCGCAGTAATTACGTCCAAAACTTCCAAAGCGTTGACCACGGGCGAAAACATCGCCATCAAGTACCGGTGGCCTATGACCACGTAACAGGTACTCAAGAAGCGAAGACCGTGGAGGCAATCCAGGTCACCGTTGCTTCTTCGCATGAGCTTCCGGTAGTTGGAACGAATCGAAAATGCGGCAGTTAGAGTTTTCGGCAGTACCGCTTCCATTGCGGTACAACCCACCGCTAAAAATACAAAAAACAACAAAAACGAGCTGAATGAACTGTTATTGCAAGCGGACGAGTTGTACGCACATTGATGCAAACTGCACTGATCCCATTTTTTCTTCTCGTTCAATTGTGTGACAATGGTGTTCGTCCAAACTAACGTTAAGTTTTAGACCATTGCCAACTTCTTTAACCAGTTTATCAAAATGGTGTATAACGTCGTCTGCGGAACACGATGCAGGCACGCAAGCGGACCACAGAAGAACAGAAGTCTCCACCATTGTTCGTACTTTTTCGAAACGTTTGTCTGAAATGTTGCGGAAGGACAGGATCTTCTTGATTAGTGCTAGAGTTGGCGTGATTTTAATTAAACAATGTTTTCCTCTTATATCCTCAAATTGGATTTGTATGCACTGACTGAAGCTTCCAAAATCAGCCAAATCACCCAAGAGGATTCCTGCTTGGATTTTGGACGAGGAATCAAACACTGGAATAAATTTTTAGCATCTAGTTGATGAGGCTGTTTTACCCTACTTTTTAAAGCCCAAGGTTCAAATGCTCTGAGACCCGTTTTAAAACGAACCGAGTGGTTCTTGCAAGTTGGGTTTTGAGAGTCATCGAGAGAATACGCTGCCAAAATCTGGTTCATAAGCAAACCTTGTCTTGTTGTTAATTTAACATTTTCAGTCGCATTATTAGCGGCTGAAACGAAATGTATAAGGCAATAGTAGTACACAAAGCGAACCATCATTGTTACTATATTGCGACATTTTTCAACCCTTTTATATTAGTTTTTTTAGACAACCTCTAATCAAGCATCAGTAGGCGTTTCTTTAACTTCTCCTATTTTATTTTGTTTGGAAAGTCTTGGCAGTTTCCATTCAAAAAATAAAAAAATATGAACCAAGAAATAAGCTTCCACAACTCATCAGAACCACGAGCAGATAGTACATAAATCCAATCATTCAAAATCCAAGCACAGGCGAATTTAAGTAGTTAGAAACAAATAGGTTCAACTGCAAAATTGTAAAAAGTGGACTAAATGGACCTCTTAAAATAAGTTTATCCTTTTTTGTAAAATCGTGGTTCAAAATTAGAAAAGTTGTTTGAAAAATATAAATGTGTGGTATTCAATATTTTAGGATCATATATTATTGAAAACTTTATTATGTTACACTATTTTTATATACATAAAATGTACTTGTACCCTTTCATTTTTTCATTTTAGGATAGAAGAATAATCGAGAGAATTATCTCCATATATTATTCCTTAAAGGTGTTTTTTTGTCGGTAGGTCATATCTTCCTTAATACTTTATCAAAATCAATGATTGGGCTATAATTTTGATACCGCTACTGCCACCACCGCTACCGCTAACGATTCGCAACGACCGCAAACAATTCAAAATGTATTTTTTTGTTATTAAAAACCGTATTTTGGTCAATGACAATTTGTTTAATTAACATATCCCATTCCCCGAGATTATTCCAAGCAGTAAAACAAACATGATTGCGATGTGAATTATTAGGACGGGAGCCAACTAGTATTTTATTATAATAAAACAAAGTACAAAAACTCATAAGAAGCACAAAATATGAAAAACAATAATGTCTTTATTTATCATAGTCATAATTCAACCCTTAAATCTTACAAATCAAAACATCTTATTAGCAGTTTTATTTTCGTATAGCAATTTAACATTTTCAGTTGTATATTTAGCAGCTGAAATGAAATGTAAAAGGCAATAATAGTACACTAAGCGAATCATCATTGTTACGAAATTGCGGCATTTTTCAACCCTTTTATACATTTTTTTACAGACAACCTGTAATAAAGTGCCAGTAGGCGTTTCTTTAACTTCTCCTATTTTATTCCATTTGGAAAGTCTTGGCAGTTTCCATTCCAAGTTGTCCCAAGATAATAAGTTTTGTAACTGTATCAATAATTAGGAAACAACAAATAGGATCAAGGGTTACGGACGTACGGCAGATAAACAGATAAATGGTCTTTCTAAATAGTGTATTGAAAATGCTTGGCAGCAGCTGTCGCGATTTGAGCGCTCCAGATCCAGTGGCAGGAAGTAAAGAAAAATAATTTGAAAATGTACAAATTCGGGAAAAGACAATTGACTCAAATGAGTCGAACTTATGTAAGTCGATGCGAAATAAAATCGAATTGTGCGTACTAATGAATGTGACGATATTTGCGATAACATTTATCGCCAAACTTTCTAATTTTAGGCAACAAAGAAAATTATTGCGATCCGACGCGAAGACCAAAGCGTTTGGGAACGACGAGCTCCATTCTCGCCCACTCACGTCCGAAAACTGGTTAAATCAGGTGTTAAAGTTATAGTCCAGCCGAGTAACAGACGCGCTTATCCCATGCAATCATATTTCAATGCCGGGGCAACAATCCAAGAAGACATTTCCGAAGCGAATGTCATTTTCGGCGTCAAACAAGTCCCCATCGACCAGATCATTCCAGACAAGACTTACTGCATCTTCTCGCATACCATCAAAGCCCAAGAGTCTAACATGCCTCTCCTGGACGCCATCTTGGAAAAGCGGATACGTCTATTGGATTACGAAAAGCTGATGGATGAAAGGGGCCAGCGCGTTGTTGCTTTTGGTAAAATGGCTGGGATTGCTGGAACCGTGAATATTCTGCACGGATTGGGATTGCGCCTTCTGGCGTTAGGTCATCACACCCCATTTATGCACATTGGCCCCGCGCACAATTATCGGCACTCCAGCATGGCCAAACAAGCTGTTCGAGATGCTGGATATGACATTGCCTTGGGACTTTTGCCCAAATCAATCGGTCCTCTCACAGTTGTCTTCACGGGATCCGGTAACGTCTCGCAAGGATCCCAAGAAATCTTCCAAGAGCTCCCGCACGAATACGTGGCACCAGAAATGTTGAAAAAAGCAGCGGAACATGGGAGTCTCAACAAGATTTACGCCACCGAAGTCAGACGACGTCACTATTTAGAACGTGCCGATGGTGGGGGATTTGACGCGGCAGAATTTGAGGAGCATCCCGAACGCTACATTTCAACATTCAGCAAGAAGATTGCACCGTACGCTTCGATAATCATCAACGGAATCTATTGGGCTGTTAACAGTCCAAAACTGTTGACCATTCCTGACGCCAAACATTTGCTAAGACCTGCACACACGCCTTGGTTGCCCACTTCGATTGGTGCTCCGGCTCTTCCGCACAGAATGCTTGCAATTTGTGACATTTCTGCCGACCCGGGCGGCTCCATCGAATTTATGAACGAGTGCACGACAATTGATACTCCGTTCTGCCTCTACGACGCTGACAGTAATAAAGATACGAAGAGCTTCAGCGGGGCTGGTGTTTTAGTATGCAGCATCGACAACATGCCCACTCAGATTCCCACAGAAAGTACTGACTTCTTCGGCGACTTGCTGTTTCCCTATGCCAAAGACATCATGAAGAGTAATGCGCAACAACCACTGGCAAATCACAACTTCTGTCCAGCTGTGGAAGGCGTGTGAGTAGTCCAACATTGGTAACTTGTTCCTCAAAACTAGTTGTAGGCAATAATTGCAAGCAACGGAAAGCTGACACCAAACTATGAGTACATCCAAGAGTTAAGAAAACTGACCATGTGAGTTCAACCATCAAAAATTTTGCACCAAATTAATATTAGACAATCCAGGCATAAAGCCAGTAACGAATTCATGGATATCCAGAAGAAGGTTGTGATAATAGGAGCCGGTCGCGTGGCCGCTCCTCTCGTCGAATATCTTCACAGAGACGCGTCTATTGGTATCACTGTAGCGTGCGAAAAGAAGGACTTGAGTGATAATTTGGCACGCGACTATCCTCGGATTCAAAGTATATATTTGGACGCGAGCGAGAACCCCAACAGTTTAGAAGAGTTAGTCAAACAAGCCGATGTGGCTGTTTCAATTTTACCGGCAAATCTTCACCACATCGTGGCCCAAGCTTGCATCAAGGAAGGCACACACATGGTGACGGCCAGCTACACTAGCGAAGAAATAAAGCAGTTGCATGGAGCTGCGCTTGGTGCAAACGTAACAATTTTGAATGAGATCGGTTTGGACCCAGGAATTGACCATTTGTTGGCTTTGGAGTGCATTCAAGAAGCACAAGCACGTGGTGGTCGCATTACATCATTCGAAAGTTTCTGTGGAGGTTTACCTGCGCCCGAATTCAGTGATAATCCCCTCAGATATAAATTCTCCTGGTCTCCAAGAGGAGCGCTTTTGAATACTTTGTCATCGGCGCGCTATTTGAGCAAAGGACAGATCGTTGAAATTAGCGCGGGTGGGGAACTGATGAACTCTACTAGAAGTCTGGATTTTCTGCCAGGATTCAACTTGGAAGGTTTTCCCAACCGGGACAGCACAATCTATGCCAAATACTACGGAATTCAAGATGCTTTAACTCTTCTCAGGGGCACTATTAGATATACTGGTTTTGCCCAAGCGGCACGAATGTTGCAATTCCTGGGGTTACTGGATCCAGAACCTTATCCTCTTCTTCACACACAAGGCCCCGAAATCACTTGGAGGAAACTCATGTGCAGCTTGTTAGGTCTAGGGACTGACAACATGTTTTACGACAACTTGAAAACACAAATTGTTGAACGAACCGGATCGGAATTTTCAGTGGACTTGCTTGAAGAATTGGGACTTTTAGATGATAACGGCGTGGTTAAGTGTGGAACACCCTTAGATACCCTCACACATTACCTTTCAAGCAAGCTAGCGCTGCGTGAGTAGCACCAACAATTTTTTTTACATCATATCACTGGTGAAATTTTAGATAAAAACGAGCGGGATTTAATCATTTTGCGCCACGAAATCGGCATCAATTGGCCCGATAACAGAAAAGAAGTGCGCGGAGTCAATTTTGTAGTGTATGGTGACATTGATGGTTACTCTGCAATGGCTAAGACTGTAGGATATCCAGCAGCTATCGCTACTAAAATGATTCTAGACGGGGAGATACAAGAACGCGGGACCATTCTACCTTTCGCTCCTGAAATATACAGAACAATTTTGTCAAGACTGAGAGCTGAAGGGCTGAATAGCACGGAAACTTCGCGATTTTATTAATTTACAGATATCGAAGCAAGTGTGCCTATAATTCAAGATCTAAAAATCAGCGCAAATTGTAAGAAAAAAATAAATTATACACAAAGAAAAAATGTGAAAATGGGTTATATTTATTTTAGACTATTTAATATTTAAGAATTGAATCACTTCTTACAATCTGTTTGTGTTTCGCCCCACTTTGTTTTTTCAATAATTTTTTACAGTGTTGCAGATTTCAAAGTAATACCCTTTTTACTCGTATTTTTCTTAGCGGGGGCTTAGCCCTTTCACCTTTCTATTGGGTCCTTTAAATCATTCATCATTTTATAATTTTTATTTATTTATTATTTTAATAATTTTTTACATATTATATTGCTGTTTAGCTCCTTTATTTTCATTTTGCACTGTTCAGTTGTGTAAATGTTTTCATTTCATGAACATTATAACTAGTTGAATAAATGTATACTCTGCGTGGGAGTATTGCTTATTTTTAACATTATGGTTATAACACAAATGATTTCGAAATGGGTGCCTTAGCTCTTTCATGCCATTGCCTCACATCTTTCCCTGTTCAGTATTCACTCTTCATCATCGCTGTAACTCGCTGCGGGTTCTAAATGGAAAAGAAATGAAAACGAGTTTGGCGTTGCCCCCACACCGGCGCCGACCATGGATCATGGATGCGAAACATTTCAGGCCCGGATCCGTTAAAATCGATGGTTTCGTGGCCGTGGGTTGGCGCGTCATCGCACGAGGACGAGTTCACAGTCCGACTCCCGTTCTACCTGCTCGCAACCCAAACAAAGACCATTCCGACCAAAAATAACACTAACCAGTGTCCAGGTCGAACAAAGCGATCGGTGTGATATGCGTGGGGCGGATTGCATCTATGGACAGCGCGTCGACTGGTATTCCCTACACTAGGCGCAGGCTGCAGGACCGATTTCGCCCAATTTGAAATCGATGATGGACAATTGATCTGACACAAATTTGAGTTACTATATGTCTTAGTTTCAACAAAGTGGGTATAATGTAAGGTATTCATCAAGATGAAGAGGCAGCAGTCGGCGTACGGTAGCGCCTCTACCACATTTTTCAATATTGGAATAGAAAAATTGCAAAATTTATTCCTACTACAATTTCCAATGTAAATATAAAATAAGTGCTTTAATTATAAAATGCATGAGTTTGACACAACATATGGGTACAGTAATAATTTTTTTCAAAATTTAAAAAAAAATTATTAATTTTAGGGCATTGTAAAAATAAACACCATTTTTAGATTTAAACTTAAATTTGGTTTAATGGGTGTTGTATTTAAAATTTTCAGCAAAAATTGATTTTTGATATACACTTATGGTATAATATTTAAGTATTTGCTGTATTAGCGAACTTCAGCCTCAGATTTTAAAAGTTGCAAAAAAAATTTGTAATAAATTTAATACGCAGCGGGTAGGTAATAAAACTAACGATTTTGAATAAGTTGCTTGTTTTATTTAAAAACCATTACAAAGTTCACATCGTTTTTGTTTGACCACAAACAAGAGCAGTGGTCTACTAAAATGTTCAGTAACAAATTTATTTTTTAAAAGATCCGCAAATTATAATATGTTTTTAATCTATGGAGCAAATTAAGACAGACATAGTGATTTTGACACAATTTCTTTAATGCTAGTAATAAAATCCTTATTCATTTATATAATTTTGTACGGTAAAAAATACTGAATGTTCGGCAAATGTTTCAATTAGATTCAGTTCCATTGTGACGAAAATAATGTTTAATAGCAAGCTTTACTGTAATTTTTATTATGAAATTGCAACTAAACTAAATTAAACCAAAATTTATTTATACCTTATAAGATTAGATATTAATTATAAGAATTAAGAACAGATGTAATATTAAAAAATATTTTTACTAAATTGTGAATTTCTCGTAAATGACGACTATTAAAAATTTTTTGATTAAATTAATTAATTTTAATTATTCTATATTTGTGTTAGCAACTAATATTTTTTTTTAAAGTATTCTAAATTCAGTGGCGTAGTCAGATTAGAGATAAAAATATTGCTAATTTTTTATTTTATTTTTAGCATTGAAAAAAATTCGTAGTTTAAGTTTTTTTCTGAAATTTTGCACCACAGCCTTGAAGTCCTATCATTAAAAAATTGTTTAAATGAACCAACAAATAACAATTTAGGAGAGATGGTCCTCTTTTTAATGGGCCACTCTGTATATAAATATAGTAGTATATGATTCATTGGATTTATTTTTTAATATATTATTTATTGCAGAGTGTTTTGTGCCGAAAAAGTCACATTTTACTAATGAGCATTTCCTATATTATAATCTGCGTTTAGTAAAGTTATTGAGCGTTTAGCATTTTTACCGAGGGTTTAGCATTTATAACGTGCATTTCAAATTTTTTTAAAACATTCAGTTTTTTACCAAGCTTTTTACCGTGTAATTAAAATGTTTACCGAACATTTTGTATTTGACTGGGTTTCACCTCTTTTAAAAACAATTCAACAGTGAAACAGTTCAATTGTCCATCAGTGTACGTTAAGAAATACTACATGTTCAGAAAAAATTACTAAATGCTCAGTATTAAATTGAGAAAAGATTTAATGTTTTTTATAGTTTTGTAGGATAAAATTTTGTATTTACTTGTGTATTTACTTAATAATTTATACTCGGTTTATTTTTAAATTTTGCTCGATCAAAATAAAAAATGTTTGGTAAATGAATTGTGGTTAAACAGCGTCCAGGACAGCCTTCAATACATAAAAGAGATATTCTATTATAATAGGTAATATTTACTAATTACTTAATTTACTCCATTGTGATGGATTTTAAAGCCAATTTGTTTGGTCCAGGAGGCCGCCAAAACAATAAGACAAGAAACATTCATTTTTGTTAAAAATAGTCGTTTCAGTTTCTGTTTATGTCTGTTTAAGTTTATAATAGTCGATGTGTTTTACTATTTTTTATTTTGATTTTTTTAAATGTTGTTATGTTTTATCTAAAATAGTTTTAATTTTTACTTCACGCATACGTTAAATATGCTTTAATTATATTATTGTTGTAATCGTTGGATTTTTTTTCAATATATTGTTTTTTGTCACCAAGTGTTTTATTTTACTAACGAGCATTTCGTATATTATACCCTGCTCTTGCTAAATTTACTGAGCATTTAGCATTTTTACCGGTCGTATTTTTATCTGAATTTTATATTTTATGCAAAACATTCAGTATTTTACTGCTGGTATTTTTATCGAGCATTTAACCAAACAATTAGTACATCACTGGCCGTGGAATTTTTAACTAAGCAACTGAATAAAATAACGGAACAATACACTTTGCATGCCAATAAAGTAATTAATTAATTTTGTTTCTTACTCTTGGCTGAATTTAGGAGAATTAGATAACTTAGAAAATTGTTAAATATTTGCTGGAGCAGGATACATGGTAGGACAGACATTTTCCATTAATCTAAAAAGTCAAGGTTTTAGGAGCAACTCTGTATATTTAAAAGTATAAAAATGCCACAGTATAAAATGTGATATTGTATTTTTTCTTTTTACATTTATTTTTTTTGTTTATTAATAACCGTCTCAGGGACAATACATAAGATACATTTAATGTCTTCTTCAACAAATTCCATCTCCTGGTCTCGGTTTAGGCGTCTTTTGAGCAAACTTTTGAAAGACGGGTGTCATGTTTTGACATTTCAAAATTTCCATACTGTAACAATAAAACAAAAGCTAAATTCCATGGCCAGCTGAGCCTCCGTTTTTATTTTACGTGTGAAAAAATGTAACTTGACAGGTGAGAGGGGCACAAGTTGTGTAAGCTAATTAAAATCTAGAACCAGAACTAGTGTTTCGTGGTGTAATTTGTGCGTATCGTTTTGAAAGTTGCGAAATAATGATGGAAAAAGTTATGCGCGATTTGAGTGTTGCGGGGGACATGCGCCTCATTCCGGGAATAAAGTCGACCGGCTGTCCGTAGGCCAGTTGGGGGCGGCAGGGCTCTCCATCGACCCCGTCGTTTAGGCAACCCAGCGTGCCGCTTCGTGCCCGATCCCCACTCGGCGTCCACGCAGCCGTGCAGAGTGCACCCGTCGCTACGTCCAGTACCGTAACATCGCATTGTTTTTTCGGCGCGTGCAATCGTGGAAATGGTGTCTGGTGCGCGTCGGGCCCCCATCGCCGCCGCCCCGGGTTCCTAGTGCCTCACGCGCGCCTCTCCCGTCCGCCATGGAGGACAGTTCGGCCGCCAGCCCCATCCCGCAGGGGTGTGGCCCCGATCCGCGGATCTCGATTCAGGTGAGCCCCACGACGGGGGGCGATTTCCGTCTGTTCGTCGAGCCGGACCTCAGCGTCGACGGGCTGAAGAAGCTGGTGTCGAAACGGCTGAAAGTGCCCAGGGACAGGATTTGCTTGTTGTTCCGCGATAAGTGGGTTTCGTGCACGTCGCATTTTTACAGTTACGATTTCGGCGCTGTTGCAGGCAACTGCAAGAGGGAACTTTGCTCCAGCACGGCATCTCGGACGGGGCCAGGGTCACCCTTCTGCCCAACGTGGAGACGGGACTGATTGTACGTTGCTTTGGTGGTAATTTGCGGCGCCGGAAACCGAGTCCATGTTTGAACGATTATCTTACTTTTTCTTCACTTTTACTACGTGGGGGCATCCTCACAGCTTCAAAACGTGTTGGCGAGGAAGCGCCTATCTGTATTACTTTCGGTTACATAATTTATCTATGTGAGGAGGACACAGGGTGGGGCTAATGTACAAATTAAGAATAGTCACACTGCGCTTCTTCCACGCTATTATCCGGCTCCACCTTTGCTAGAATTATATTAAAATCGGGCCCCGAAGTTTCGACTCAATATTGTCACTTATTATATTAGACTTGTCCAAGTATCACAAGATGAAGCAAATGGTTAGAATATTATTGATCATACCAAAAATTAAGCACCCATGGTAATAAAATTAAGACTTATTGTAATCCAATGAGACGTCAAATGTCCCCTATTATTGGTCATTGTTTTTTCTACATAAAATCGTCATAACATAAAGAGCCCACTTGGTCGTTATTAATTATACAAAAAATTAAGCACCACTGGTGGTGAATTTCAGTTCTAATTTGTTAAATCCAATGAAATCTCAATTGTTGTCACATATTATTAGATACATAGGCAAGGAGAGTGTGTTTTCAACCTCTAATCGTCACAAGATAAATGCTTGGTTGGTCACTATTGACAAAAGCTCGTGCAGTGCAAACCAATGACTTCAAGATAAAAACTGACGAATTGTGTTTTTGGAAAAATTTGTGTTGTGTTTTACAACTTGGCAAGTGCGCCCGATTTAACGCGCCACTTGAGCTCATATTTTTTCACAAACGCATCGTTTTGGCAGGAGCGCGCACAAAAACAACAAACAAGCAATATTAGTACTGATGTAAATGATCTGTACACGTGTAAAGGGTTATTAACTTCAACAGCAAACCACTTCGTTGAACGTCTTGGCGCTTTGAAAATAATCAAAGGCCCTGTACGACAATTCATTACAAAACACTAGAATTAAGAACGTGGCCGATTTAATTAATTTTTTCGGTTTATACAGCCGAGTTGGTCACGACGACTAAACCCAAAATTACGTAATTAACAAAAATAATTGGCTGCTAAACAGTCGGTCGTAATTAGCGTTATCGAGCACCTAATTTTCTTAAATTTTGAGCATTTATTGTGTAATTTGTTTTTCTGATAATACCTTCTTGGGAATTAACACTTGCGTTTTATTTAATGTGATTTTTGACATTTGACCTTTTTTTCCAAAGTAAATTACCCATTACCCATTTAAACAAAGTTTTCATTTTATTGGGGTTTAAGGTATTTAGTGCACCTCTTTCACCAAATAATTTCTTAATCGATTGTGTCAATGACAAAAATAAATTTCATCAAACATTAAAATGTGCTACTACATACAAGTATTGCAACGTCATAAATACATACGTTTGAGTTTTTTCATTTGAAGAACTTATCTTCGACCTCATCGTAGTTTTAATTATAGTTAATAGTGTGGTAGTAAAACGGCATTAATGCGGAAAATGCTTAAATTAACATTCAATTTTGTTGTACTGTTAATAGTAGCTACATAGTTGTTACTAATATTTTCCAGTGTTTATAAATATTGTTAAAGATTTTTAGAAAGCCAAGAAAATCAAAATGAATTTTTATTATTATTGCGAACAAACAAAACTATAATTTACAATTATCAATTATTTATTTTTAGATCTCTTATAACTGATTTACTAGACTAGAAATACCAAATTGATATATAATATTTAATAATAAAATTGAATGTTTCTCTTTCCAACATCAAAAAGTTTCACTTGCGTTTGTTTAGCAACTATAAAATTCGAACACTCATATAGGGTTGAAATAAATGTTGGTAAAAATAAGGTTTTTTTTTAATTTTTATCTAAAAAAAATACATACATAGCTACATAGATACAATGATCAATGCTTTCCGTGGCTGTTGTCATCTTTGATGAGATTAGCCTGTTTACGATTCCTTTCTTCTTGCACTCCCCAGGCCATGATTTTCCATGATGCTTACACTTTGTAAATTTACGTTATCACTATCATTATATTATACGTGCTTTTTAATTTTTTATCTGAATCTCTGCAGATTGTTACATCATATTACAATGGCTCGTATTAACTTGACCAATTAAAACGTCAAATTCTAATTTTATTAGAATTCTTATCAGTGTTCGGCTTTAATCAGATAGAAATATATTAACACATGAAAAAATTGATGCTGCTCTATAAAAAAATTAAGATTGATGTGGGATGTAGCTATTAAGCTGTCGAAATTTATTTGTTCTGAAAATATTTGGAAATAGTCTAAGTTTAATACTTAATACATTTTTTTTATATTTTATAATATGTACTTAATCTTCTTAATTCAATTTTAATGCAAAGAGTTTGTCTTCCATTTTATTGTTTATTAGCTGACGAGACAGACCTAGTTCCTATCCAAATTTCAATAAATCTGGTTGTGATCGTGATTCATAACGTACAAAACAAAAAAAAATAATTACGCATATTCATTCGAATCGTGAGTTATGGTGTTGAGTTCCTACAAAAATCGCATAGAAAAGATTTTTAGTTTTTCTCGAATTTTCATATTTTTCTTTTCCTAAAAACCTTATTCTATTACAAATATTTAAAAACAAAATTAGCCAAATCTAGAAACAGTATTTTCGGGTTGACTATCATGACATTGATACACTTGTTGAATGTTTAGGTGGTTAGGTTTCAGTGGTACATAATTACAAAAAAATAATTTTCAGTTAACACACAATAAATAATTTGGGTGAGGTGATTGCATGGCTATTCGCAACTAAATCATTGCAGAGGAAACGTAATCTCTTGAAACAATTTCTTAGCTTGAATCATATATAGAGCCGCATTTATTTGTTGCAATCGATAATAATTCAATATTAATCATCCGTGGTCAATTTACATGTAGTATGTAATTTATAAGGACAAGAAAAATGAAGAAACGGCGACAGAAATCAATGAAAATAGTTTCTTATCGGCGGTGTAGTTGTTATTCACAGCTCTCCACAATTACGTTCGTTTCGAGCCAAAACACCAAATTATCGAATTTCGCATGAAACTTAATGCAAGGCCGAAGAGATAACTATTTTTCTACTACACACATAATCATAGATAAGGAACGACTGTCAGCGACTTCAAAAAACATCGAAAGTTGCGTCGAATTCCATTCACCTTGTCCGCTGTTCCAGACGCAGCGTCCCGAAATCGGAATAATGCAAGCCTTAGAATCTCTAAACGACACCCAAGTGAACGAGTTCCTGTGCGGGAAGGCCCCCTTGAACCTGAGCATGCGACTGGGCGACCACATGATGCTGATCCAGCTGCAGTTGAGCACCGTTTCGGGGTCGAAACCGCCGGTCGTTTCGGGCCCACCAGCCGCCAGCAACCCCCCCAGCCTGCTGCAGGCGTCGAGGAACCTCCAGCACACGCTGCGAAGGCTCTCGGCCGACGTGTTCTCGGGAAGGGACAAAGGTGACGATAGAACATAAAAGCGTAGACATGGAATGAATAATGCGCGTTGTTACGTGACCAGGACGAAGGGAGAGCGTGTACTCGGGCACGTTCAGCGGCGCCCTCAACCCCGCGCTCCAGGACCCCAAGGGACGGCCGCGCCGCGACGTCGCCACCATCGTCCACATCCTCAACGACCTCCTCTGCTCGGTGCCCGAGTTCCGCCGCGTCGGACGCAAGGGATCAGAGGAGCCGTCGCCCGCCCCCGAACAGGAGGACGAACCGATGTCGTCGTCGTGCAGTGAGGACCAAAACCTGCGCACGCGCGGCAAGCTCGAGCATCTGCGTCTCGTCATGGGGGAGAGACGCGAGCGCCGCCGCCAGCGCAAACAGAAACCGTATTCGTTGCCTCCTAGTGATACCGACACCGTAACCGCATAATTTCATCCACTTGTACATAGTTTTCTTTACGTACGATTCTAAAGTTACGCTAAAGCTCTTCTAAGTTACGGCAACGTGTTGGACGCTTTCCCGCCGGCAATTTTAAAGAGTTTTAATGTATCCAGCTCGTATTGTGCATTTCTAAAGTCTTTCTTTAAGTTTAGCGAATTAATATTAGTGTATTGTTTCGAGTTCTCTTCCTTTGTTG
This sequence comes from Eledona agricola, assembly GCA_964023215.1. NCBI lineage: Eukaryota > Metazoa > Arthropoda > Insecta > Coleoptera > Tenebrionidae > Eledona > Eledona agricola. The sequence continues at coordinate 25,644,100 of OZ026857.1, read as the reverse complement.
TATTTTGAGGCGCCAGCAATTTGATCGTTAGCTGTTAAGGTTCATTTTAATCGTGAGACACTGATTGTTCAGTTTGTTTTCTGTTCGAGATTTGGTATAGAAAAAAATATTCATTGGTTATGTTTAATAAAGTATTTTCCAAACTTCCAGCTTTCCTAGCTAACCTGCTCAGATCTTTCTACAAGTCAATTTTAGTTCACTATTGCTACACTATTACACTATTGCTACACTGTAAGAAGTTACATCGCAATTGCCACAACAAATTTGGAAAATTAGAAATTTCAAACTCATTTCATTTAAATGGAAACACCCAACTTTTGTTACAGATATCAATAGAGAATTGAAGTTGGATCAAGTTTTTCAAATGATCGAAATGCGTGTCATTAACCGTTCTTAATTCAAACATACTTTTATGTAAGCATCGATGTGGGAGAATAAAAAAAATACTGTGCTTAAGCAATCTTCTGTATAATTTGTAATCTGTGCTTTGGTGTCATCTGTCGCCATCTATCCTCAACCGATGGTATTAAAAATAGAATTTAATGGATTAATTAAAATCTCAATTAAAAATATTTTCTATCGGACAGTATGCCGTAGGTCACATAGACAAGAGAGAATAGATGGTCCACTCTCCCTATTCTTTCTAAAGATTATTTATAGTGTCATCTGTTGGGATTTCCTAAAAGTTTCGTTCAAACACCCGTATGAGTACAGAAACCTGTACAGCTTAGGACGCGCAATTTAATATTTTCGTGCTTTTTGGTTTTTAATTTTTCATTGATTAATATAAAACAATTTACATTTAAAACTGCTTTATTTATAAATTCACCAAAATTGAATTACAGTTCCTTAATATAGAACATACAAACAAAAACGGAAACTCAAGATGCCCCATTATAACATTATTGCACGTTATTCCATTGCATACATTAATACTGTTATAATGAACTTATAATTATAATACAAAATAACAAAATAAAATATATACACAACCTACTATGCCTTCGAACAAACACAACACCGTTTCATTTTTTTAAATGAAATGATTGTTCGAAATAAATTAAACACTAAACTAAAAAACACTATTTATTAATTATAAAACTATATAATTATTTTAATTATTTATATTTTAAACAAATCAAACACCCGAACAAAAGAAAAATCAAATTAAACGCTGCGAGTTCACAACGCTAACTCGAATGGTAAGAGATATAACCTCTGGATATAACGAAGTCATAACAAAACCCGGTGAAAATGCTGAATTCGAATTCTCCAAACAGTGCGATTGTGGGTGCGATAGTCAGTTTACTGCAGTCAGCAATCATAGATTATAGGGAATTTGGATTGGTTGCAAATTAAGGTTGACCACACTGCGTATACTAGCAGCTCTTGGTGTCATCTGTTGGGATCTCCTGTAAGTTTATTTTATTTAGAAAAATAGTATAGAAATCTGTGGTATAGAGTGCGCACCCCATGGCTTTCCAATGTAGAAGAAATCATAGCAAACATCAACATATAGATTTGACAAATGTCAAGATTTGTAAGTTTAAAAAATTCCTTCAAAATAAAACGGACCCCAATTTTATTTAATTGTTTATAATGAATGCCAGAACCTGTATCCATTGCTCTTATGTGAGAAAAATATACAAGATGGTGATAAAGCTATGCGCTATTTAATGTTTTGAAGCAAAACGCTAAGGACAGTTTAATTTTATTTGTCAATGAGCCACCTTATGACGGTTGCTCAGGAAGCTTTTGCTATGGATATTTAAGTTGCTCAGGAAGCTTTTGCTCGGGTTGCTCAGGAATCTTTTGTTCGGGATTCTCGGGTTGCTCAGGAAGCTTTTGTTCAAGATTCTCGGGTTGCTCAGGAAGCTTTTGCTCGGGATTCTCGGGTTGCTCAGGAAGCTTTTGCTTAGGATATTCAAGTTGCTCAGGAAGCTTTTGCTCGATATTTTCGGGTTGCTCAGGAAGCTTTCGCTCGGGATTCTAGGGTTGCTCAGGAAGCTTTTGTTCGGGATTCTCGGGTTGCTCAGGAAGCTTTTGCTCGGGATTCTCGGATTGCTCAGGAAGCTTTTGCTCGGGATTCTCGGGTTGCTCAGGAAGCTTTCGCTCGGGATTCTAGGGTTGCTCAGGAAGCTTTTGCTCGATATTTTCGGGTTGCTCAGGAAGCTTTTGCTCGGGATTCTCGGATTGCTCAGGAAGCTTTTGCTCGGGATTCTCGGGTTGCTCAGGAAGCTTTTGTTCGGGATTTTCGGGTTGCTCAGGAAGCTTTTGCTCGGGATTCTCGGGTTGCTCAGGAAGCTTTTGCTTAGGATATTCAAGTTGCTCAGGAAGCTTTTGCTCGATATTTTCGGATTGCTCAGGAAGCTTTCGCTCGGGATTCTAGGGTTGCTCAGGAAGCTTTTGTTCGGGATTTTCGGGTTGCTCAGGAAGCTTTTGCTCGGGATTCTCGGGTTGCTCAGGAAGCTTTTGCTATGGATATTTAAGTTGTTCAGGAAGCTTTCGCTCGGGATTCTAGGGTTGCTCAGGAAGCTTTTGCTCGGGATTCTCGGGTTGCTCAGGAAGCTTTTGCTCGGGATTCTAGGGTTGCTCAGGAAGCTTTTGTTCGGGATTTTCGGGTTGCTCAGGAAGCTTTTGCTCGGAATTCTCGGGTTGCTCAGGAAGCTTTTGCTTAGGATATTCAAGTTGCTCAGGAAGCTTTTGCTCGATATTTTCGGATTGCTCAGGAAGCTTTCGCTCGGGATTCTAGGGTTGCTCAGGAAGCTTTTGTTCGGGATTTTCGGGTTGCTCAGGAAGCTTTTGCTCGGGATTCTAGGGTTGCTCAGGAAGCTTTTGTTCGGGATTTTCGGGTTGCTCAGGAAGCTTTCGCTCGGGATTCTAGGGTTGCTCAGGAAGCTTTTGTTCGGGATTTTCGGGTTGCTCAGGAAGCTTTTGCTCGGGATTCTCGGGTTGCTCAGGAAGCTTTTGCTATGGATATTTAAGTTGCTCAGGAAGCTTTCGCTCGGGATTCTAGGGTTGCTCAGGAAGCTTTTGCTCGGGATTCTCGGGTTGCTCAGGAAGCTTTTGCTCGGGATTCTCGGGTTGCTCAGGAAGCTTTTGCTTAGGATATTCAAGTTGCTCAGGAAGCTTTTGCTCGATATTTTCGGATTGCTCAGGAAGCTTTCGCTCGGGATTCTCGGGTTGCTCAGGAAGCTTTTGCTATGGATATTTAAGTTGCTCAGGAAGCTTTCGCTCGGGATTCTAGGGTTGCTCAGGAAGCTTTTGCTCGGGATTCTCGGGTTGCTCAGGAGCTTTTGCTTAGGATATTCAAGTTGCTCAGGAAGCTTTTGCTCGATATTTTCGGATTGCTCAGGAAGCTTTCGCTCGGGATTCTAGGGTTGCTCAGGAAGCTTTTGTTCGGGATTTTCGGGTTGCTCAGGAAGCTTTTGCTCGGAATTCTCGGGTTGCTCAGGAAGCTTTTGCTTAGGATATTCAAGTTGCTCAGGAAGCTTTTGCTCGATATTTTCGGATTGCTTAGGAAGCTTTCGCTCGGGATTCTAGGGTTGCTCAGGAAGCTTTTGCTATGGATATTTAAGTTGCTCAGGAAGCTTTCGCTCGGGATTCTAGGGTTGCTCAGGAAGCTTTTGCTCGGGATTCTCGGGTTGCTCAGGAGCTTTTGCTTAGGATATTCAAGTTGCTCAGGAAGCTTTTGCTCGATATTTTCGGATTGCTCAGGAAGCTTTCGCTCGGGATTCTAGGGTTGCTCAGGAAGCTTTTGCTCGGGATTCTCGGGTTGCTCAGGAAGCTTTTGCTCGGGATTCTAGGGTTGCTCAGGAAGCTTTTGTTCGGGATTTTCGGGTTGCTCAGGAAGCTTTTGCTCGGAATTCTCGGGTTGCTCAGGAAGCTTTTGCTTAGGATATTCAAGTTGCTCAGGAAGCTTTTGCTCGATATTTTCGGATTGCTCAGGAAGCTTTCGCTCGGGATTCTAGGGTTGCTCAGGAAGCTTTTGTTCGGGATTTTCGGGTTGCTCAGGAAGCTTTTGCTCGGGATTCTAGGGTTGCTCAGGAAGCTTTTGTTCGGGATTTTCGGGTTGCTCAGGAAGCTTTCGCTCGGGATTCTAGGGTTGCTCAGGAAGCTTTTGTTCGGGATTTTCGGGTTGCTCAGGAAGCTTTTGCTCGGGATTCTCGGGTTGCTCAGGAAGCTTTTGCTATGGATATTTAAGTTGCTCAGGAAGCTTTCGCTCGGGATTCTAGGGTTGCTCAGGAAGCTTTTGCTCGGGATTCTCGGGTTGCTCAGGAAGCTTTTGCTCGGGATTCTCGGGTTGCTCAGGAAGCTTTTGCTTAGGATATTCAAGTTGCTCAGGAAGCTTTTGCTCGATATTTTCGGATTGCTCAGGAAGCTTTCGCTCGGGATTCTAGGGTTGCTCAGGAAGCTTTTGTTCGGGATTTTCGGGTTGCTCAGGAAGCTTTTGCTCGGGATTCTCGGGTTGCTCAGGAAGCTTTTGCTATGGATATTTAAGTTGCTCAGGAAGCTTTCGCTCGGGATTCTAGGGTTGCTCAGGAAGCTTTTGCTCGGGATTCTCGGGTTGCTCAGGAAGCTTTCGCTCGGGATTCTAGGGTTGCTCAGGAAGCTTTTGTTCGGGATTTTCGGGTTGCTCAGGAAGCTTTTGCTCGGAATTCTCGGGTTGCTCAGGAAGCTTTTGCTTAGGATATTCAAGTTGCTCAGGAAGCTTTTGTTCGATATTTTCGGATTGCTCAGGAAGCTTTCGCTCGGGATTCTAGGGTTGCTCAGGAAGCTTTTGTTCGGGATTTTCGGGTTGCTCAGGAAGCTTTTGCTCGGGATTCTCGGGTTGCTCAGGAAGCTTTTGCTATGGATATTTAAGTTGCTCAGGAAGCTTTCGCTCGGGATTCTAGGGTTGCTCAGGAAGCTTTTGCTCGGGATTCTCGGGTTGCTCAGGAAGCTTTTGCTATGGATATTTAAGTTGCTCAGGAAGCTTTCGCTCGGTATTCTAGGGTTGCTCAGGAAGCTTTTGTTCGGGATTTTCGGGTTGCTCAGGAAGCTTTTGCTCGGGATTCTCGGGTTGCTCAGGAAGCTTTTGCTATGGATATTTAAGTTGCTCAGGAAGCTTTCGCTCGGGATTCTAGGGTTGCTCAGGAAGCTTTTGCTCGGGATTCTCGGGTTGCTCAGGAAGCTTTTGCTATGGATATTTAAGTTGCTCAGGAAGCTTTCGCTCGGGATTCTAGGGTTGCTCAGGAAGCTTTTGTTCGGGATTTTCGGGTTGCTCAGGAAGCTTTTGCTCGGGATTCTCGGGTTGCTCAGGAAGCTTTTGCTATGGATATTTAAGTTGCTCAGGAAGCTTTCGCTCGGGATTCTAGGGTTGCTCAGGAAGCTTTTGCTCGGGATTCTCGGGTTGCTCAGGAAGCTTTTGCTCGGGATTCTCGGGTTGCTCAGGAAGCTTTTGCTTAGGATATTCAAGTTGCTCAGGAAGCTTTTGCTCGATATTTTCGGATTGCTCAGGAAGCTTTCGCTCGGGATTCTAGGGTTGCTCAGGAAGCTTTTGTTCGGGATTTTCGGGTTGCTCAGGAAGCTTTTGCTCGGAATTCTCGGGTTGCTCAGGAAGCTTTTGCTTAGGATATTCAAGTTGCTCAGGAAGCTTTTGCTCGATATTTTCGGATTGCTCAGGAAGCTTTCGCTCGGGATTCTAGGGTTGCTCAGGAAGCTTTTGTTCGGGATTTTCGGGTTGCTCAGGAAGCTTTTGCTCGGAATTCTCGGGTTGCTCAGGAAGCTTTTGCTTAGGATATTCAAGTTGCTCAGGAAGCTTTTGCTCGATATTTTCGGATTGCTCAGGAAGCTTTCGCTCGGGATTCTAGGGTTGCTCAGGAAGCTTTTGTTCGGGATTTTCGGGTTGCTCAGGAAGCTTTTGCTCGGGATTCTCGGGTTGCTCAGGAAGCTTTTGCTTAGGATATTCAAGTTGCTCAGGAAGCTTTTGCTCGATATTTTCGGATTGCTCAGGAAGCTTTTGCTCGGGATTCTCGGGTTGCTCAGGAAGCTTTTGCTCGGGATTCTCGGGTTGCTCAGGAAGCTTTTGCTTAGGATATTCAAGTTGCTCAGGAAGCTTTTGCTCGATATTTTCGGATTGCTCAGGAAGCTTTCGCTCGGGATTCTCGGGTTGCTCAGGAAGCTTTTGCTATGGATATTTAAGTTGCTCAGGAAGCTTTCGCTCGGGATTCTAGGGTTGCTCAGGAAGCTTTTGCTCGGGATTCTCGGGTTGCTCAGGAGCTTTTGCTTAGGATATTCAAGTTGCTCAGGAAGCTTTTGCTCGATATTTTCGGATTGCTCAGGAAGCTTTCGCTCGGGATTCTAGGGTTGCTCAGGAAGCTTTTGTTCGGGATTTTCGGGTTGCTCAGGAAGCTTTTGCTCGGAATTCTCGGGTTGCTCAGGAAGCTTTTGCTTAGGATATTCAAGTTGCTCAGGAAGCTTTTGCTCGATATTTTCGGATTGCTTAGGAAGCTTTCGCTCGGGATTCTAGGGTTGCTCAGGAAGCTTTTGCTATGGATATTTAAGTTGCTCAGGAAGCTTTCGCTCGGGATTCTAGGGTTGCTCAGGAAGCTTTTGCTCGGGATTCTCGGGTTGCTCAGGAGCTTTTGCTTAGGATATTCAAGTTGCTCAGGAAGCTTTTGCTCGATATTTTCGGATTGCTCAGGAAGCTTTCGCTCGGGATTCTAGGGTTGCTCAGGAAGCTTTTGCTCGGGATTCTCGGGTTGCTCAGGAAGCTTTTGCTCGGGATTCTAGGGTTGCTCAGGAAGCTTTTGTTCGGGATTTTCGGGTTGCTCAGGAAGCTTTTGCTCGGAATTCTCGGGTTGCTCAGGAAGCTTTTGCTTAGGATATTCAAGTTGCTCAGGAAGCTTTTGCTCGATATTTTCGGATTGCTCAGGAAGCTTTCGCTCGGGATTCTAGGGTTGCTCAGGAAGCTTTTGTTCGGGATTTTCGGGTTGCTCAGGAAGCTTTTGCTCGGGATTCTAGGGTTGCTCAGGAAGCTTTTGTTCGGGATTTTCGGGTTGCTCAGGAAGCTTTCGCTCGGGATTCTAGGGTTGCTCAGGAAGCTTTTGTTCGGGATTTTCGGGTTGCTCAGGAAGCTTTTGCTCGGGATTCTCGGGTTGCTCAGGAAGCTTTTGCTATGGATATTTAAGTTGCTCAGGAAGCTTTCGCTCGGGATTCTAGGGTTGCTCAGGAAGCTTTTGCTCGGGATTCTCGGGTTGCTCAGGAAGCTTTTGCTCGGGATTCTCGGGTTGCTCAGGAAGCTTTTGCTTAGGATATTCAAGTTGCTCAGGAAGCTTTTGCTCGATATTTTCGGATTGCTCAGGAAGCTTTCGCTCGGGATTCTAGGGTTGCTCAGGAAGCTTTTGTTCGGGATTTTCGGGTTGCTCAGGAAGCTTTTGCTCGGGATTCTCGGGTTGCTCAGGAAGCTTTTGCTATGGATATTTAAGTTGCTCAGGAAGCTTTCGCTCGGGATTCTAGGGTTGCTCAGGAAGCTTTTGCTCGGGATTCTCGGGTTGCTCAGGAAGCTTTCGCTCGGGATTCTAGGGTTGCTCAGGAAGCTTTTGTTCGGGATTTTCGGGTTGCTCAGGAAGCTTTTGCTCGGAATTCTCGGGTTGCTCAGGAAGCTTTTGCTTAGGATATTCAAGTTGCTCAGGAAGCTTTTGTTCGGGATTCTCGGGTTGCTCAGGAAGCTTTCGCTCGGGATTCTAGGGTTGCTCAGGAAGCTTTTGTTCGGGATTTTCGGGTTGCTCAGGAAGCTTTTGCTCGGAATTCTCGGGTTGCTCAGGAAGCTTTTGCTTAGGATATTCAAGTTGCTCAGGAAGCTTTTGTTCGATATTTTCGGATTGCTCAGGAAGCTTTCGCTCGGGATTCTAGGGTTGCTCAGGAAGCTTTTGTTCGGGATTTTCGGGTTGCTCAGGAAGCTTTTGCTCGGAATTCTCGGGTTGCTCAGGAAGCTTTTGCTTAGGATATTCAAGTTGCTCAGGAAGCTTTTGCTCGATATTTTCGGATTGCTCAGGAAGCTTTCGCTCGGGATTCTAGGGTTGCTCAGGAAGCTTTTGTTCGGGATTTTCGGGTTGCTCAGGAAGCTTTTGCTCGGGATTCTCGGGTTGCTCAGGAAGCTTTTGCTTAGGATATTCAAGTTGCTCAGGAAGCTTTTGCTCGATATTTTCGGATTGCTCAGGAAGCTTTTGCTCGGGATTCTCGGGTTGCTCAGGAAGCTTTTGCTCGGGATTCTCGGGTTGCTCAGGAAGCTTTTGCTTAGGATATTCAAGTTGCTCAGGAAGCTTTTGCTCGATATTTTCGGATTGCTCAGGAAGCTTTCGCTCGGGATTCTCGGGTTGCTCAGGAAGCTTTTGCTATGGATATTTAAGTTGCTCAGGAAGCTTTCGCTCGGGATTCTAGGGTTGCTCAGGAAGCTTTTGCTCGGGATTCTCGGGTTGCTCAGGAGCTTTTGCTTAGGATATTCAAGTTGCTCAGGAAGCTTTTGCTCGATATTTTCGGATTGCTCAGGAAGCTTTCGCTCGGGATTCTAGGGTTGCTCAGGAAGCTTTTGTTCGGGATTTTCGGGTTGCTCAGGAAGCTTTTGCTCGGAATTCTCGGGTTGCTCAGGAAGCTTTTGCTTAGGATATTCAAGTTGCTCAGGAAGCTTTTGCTCGATATTTTCGGATTGCTTAGGAAGCTTTCGCTCGGGATTCTAGGGTTGCTCAGGAAGCTTTTGCTATGGATATTTAAGTTGCTCAGGAAGCTTTCGCTCGGGATTCTAGGGTTGCTCAGGAAGCTTTTGCTCGGGATTCTCGGGTTGCTCAGGAGCTTTTGCTTAGGATATTCAAGTTGCTCAGGAAGCTTTTGCTCGATATTTTCGGATTGCTCAGGAAGCTTTCGCTCGGGATTCTAGGGTTGCTCAGGAAGCTTTTGCTCGGGATTCTCGGGTTGCTCAGGAAGCTTTTGCTCGGGATTCTAGGGTTGCTCAGGAAGCTTTTGTTCGGGATTTTCGGGTTGCTCAGGAAGCTTTTGCTCGGAATTCTCGGGTTGCTCAGGAAGCTTTTGCTTAGGATATTCAAGTTGCTCAGGAAGCTTTTGCTCGATATTTTCGGATTGCTCAGGAAGCTTTCGCTCGGGATTCTAGGGTTGCTCAGGAAGCTTTTGTTCGGGATTTTCGGGTTGCTCAGGAAGCTTTTGCTCGGGATTCTAGGGTTGCTCAGGAAGCTTTTGTTCGGGATTTTCGGGTTGCTCAGGAAGCTTTCGCTCGGGATTCTAGGGTTGCTCAGGAAGCTTTTGTTCGGGATTTTCGGGTTGCTCAGGAAGCTTTTGCTCGGGATTCTCGGGTTGCTCAGGAAGCTTTTGCTATGGATATTTAAGTTGCTCAGGAAGCTTTCGCTCGGGATTCTAGGGTTGCTCAGGAAGCTTTTGCTCGGGATTCTCGGGTTGCTCAGGAAGCTTTTGCTCGGGATTCTCGGGTTGCTCAGGAAGCTTTTGCTTAGGATATTCAAGTTGCTCAGGAAGCTTTTGCTCGATATTTTCGGATTGCTCAGGAAGCTTTCGCTCGGGATTCTAGGGTTGCTCAGGAAGCTTTTGTTCGGGATTTTCGGGTTGCTCAGGAAGCTTTTGCTCGGGATTCTCGGGTTGCTCAGGAAGCTTTTGCTATGGATATTTAAGTTGCTCAGGAAGCTTTCGCTCGGGATTCTAGGGTTGCTCAGGAAGCTTTTGCTCGGGATTCTCGGGTTGCTCAGGAAGCTTTCGCTCGGGATTCTAGGGTTGCTCAGGAAGCTTTTGCTTAGGATATTCAAGTTGCTCAGGAAGCTTTTGTTCGATATTTTCGGATTGCTCAGGAAGCTTTCGCTCGGGATTCTAGGGTTGCTCAGGAAGCTTTTGTTCGGGATTTTCGGGTTGCTCAGGAAGCTTTTGCTCGGGATTCTCGGGTTGCTCAGGAAGCTTTTGCTATGGATATTTAAGTTGCTCAGGAAGCTTTCGCTCGGGATTCTAGGGTTGCTCAGGAAGCTTTTGCTCGGGATTCTCGGGTTGCTCAGGAAGCTTTTGCTATGGATATTTAAGTTGCTCAGGAAGCTTTCGCTCGGTATTCTAGGGTTGCTCAGGAAGCTTTTGTTCGGGATTTTCGGGTTGCTCAGGAAGCTTTTGCTCGGGATTCTCGGGTTGCTCAGGAAGCTTTTGCTATGGATATTTAAGTTGCTCAGGAAGCTTTCGCTCGGGATTCTAGGGTTGCTCAGGAAGCTTTTGCTCGGGATTCTCGGGTTGCTCAGGAAGCTTTTGCTATGGATATTTAAGTTGCTCAGGAAGCTTTCGCTCGGGATTCTAGGGTTGCCCAGGAAGCTTTTGTTCGGGATTTTCGGGTTGCTCAGGAAGCTTTTGCTCGGGATTCTCGGGTTGCTCAGGAAGCTTTTGCTATGGATATTTAAGTTGCTCAGGAAGCTTTCGCTCGGGATTCTAGGGTTGCTCAGGAAGCTTTTGCTCGGGATTCTCGGGTTGCTCAGGAAGCTTTTGCTCGGGATTCTCGGGTTGCTCAGGAAGCTTTTGCTTAGGATATTCAAGTTGCTCAGGAAGCTTTTGCTCGATATTTTCGGATTGCTCAGGAAGCTTTCGCTCGGGATTCTAGGGTTGCTCAGGAAGCTTTTGTTCGGGATTTTCGGGTTGCTCAGGAAGCTTTTGCTCGGAATTCTCGGGTTGCTCAGGAAGCTTTTGCTTAGGATATTCAAGTTGCTCAGGAAGCTTTTGCTCGATATTTTCGGATTGCTCAGGAAGCTTTCGCTCGGGATTCTAGGGTTGCTCAGGAAGCTTTTGTTCGGGATTTTCGGGTTGCTCAGGAAGCTTTTGCTCGGAATTCTCGGGTTGCTCAGGAAGCTTTTGCTTAGGATATTCAAGTTGCTCAGGAAGCTTTTGCTCGATATTTTCGGATTGCTCAGGAAGCTTTCGCTCGGGATTCTAGGGTTGCTCAGGAAGCTTTTGTTCGGGATTTTCGGGTTGCTCAGGAAGCTTTTGCTCGGGATTCTCGGGTTGCTCAGGAAGCTTTTGCTTAGGATATTCAAGTTGCTCAGGAAGCTTTTGCTCGATATTTTCGGATTGCTCAGGAAGCTTTCGCTCGGGATTCTAGGGTTGCTCAGGAAGCTTTTGTTCGGGATTTTCGGGTTGCTCAGGAAGCTTTTGCTCGGGATTCTCGGGTTGCTCAGGAAGCTTTTGCTATGGATATTTAAGTTGTTCAGGAAGCTTTCGCTCGGGATTCTAGGGTTGCTCAGGAAGCTTTTGCTCGGGATTCTCGGGTTGCTCAGGAAGCTTTTGCTATGGATATTTAAGTTGTTCAGGAAGCTTTCGCTCGGGATTCTAGGGTTGCTCAGGAAGCTTTTGCTCGGGATTCTCGGGTTGCTCAGGAAGCTTTCGCTCGGGATTCTAGGGTTGCTCAGAAAGCTTTTGTTCGGGATTTTCGGGTTGCTCAGGAAGCTTTTGCTCGGGATTCTCGGGTTGCTCAGGAAGCTTTTGCTATGGATATTTAAGTTGCTCAGGAAGCTTTCGCTCGGGATTCTAGGGTTGCTCAGGAAGCTTTTGCTCGGGATTCTCGGGTTGCTCAGGAAGCTTTTGCTCGGGATTCTCGGGTTGCTCAGGAAGCTTTTGCTTAGGATATTCAAGTTGCTCAGGAAGCTTTTGCTCGATATTTTCGGATTGCTCAGGAAGCTTTTGCTCGGGATTCTCGGGTTGCTCAGGAAGCTTTTGCTATGGATATTTAAGTTGCTCAGGAAGCTTTCGCTCGGGATTCTAGGGTTGCTCAGGAAGCTTTCGCTCGGGATTCTAGGGTTGCTCAGGAAGCTTTTGTTCGGGATTTTCGGGTTGCTCAGGAAGCTTTTGCTCGGGATTCTCGGGTTGCTCAGGAAGCTTTTGCTATGGATATTTAAGTTGCTCAGGAAGCTTTCGCTCGGGATTCTAGGGTTGCTCAGGAAGCTTTTGCTCGGGATTCTCGGGTTGCTCAGGAAGCTTTTGCTTAGGATATTCAAGTTGCTCAGGAAGCTTTTGCTCGATATTTTCGGATTGCTCAGGAAGCTTTCGCTCGGGATTCTCGGGTTGCTCAGGAAGCTTTTGCTATGGATATTTAAGTTGCTCAGGAAGCTTTCGCTCGGGATTCTAGGGTTGCTCAGGAAGCTTTTGCTCGGGATTCTCGGGTTGCTCAGGAAGCTTTTGCTTAGGATATTCAAGTTGCTCAGGAAGCTTTTGCTCGATATTTTCGGATTGCTCAGGAAGCTTTCGCTCGGGATTCTAGGGTTGCTCAGGAAGCTTTTGTTCGGGATTTTCGGGTTGCTCAGGAAGCTTTTGCTCGGAATTCTCGGGTTGCTCAGGAAGCTTTTGCTTAGGATATTCAAGTTGCTCAGGAAGCTTTTGCTCGATATTTTCGGATTGCTTAGGAAGCTTTCGCTCGGGATTCTAGGGTTGCTCAGGAAGCTTTTGTTCGGGATTTTCGGGTTGCTCAGGAAGCTTTTGCTCGGGATTCTAGGGTTGCTCAGGAAGCTTTTGTTCGGGATTTTCGGGTTGCTCAGGAAGCTTTCGCTCGGGATTCTAGGGTTGCTCAGGAAGCTTTTGTTCGGGATTTTCGGGTTGCTCAGGAAGCTTTTGCTCGGGATTCTCGGGTTGCTCAGGAAGCTTTTGCTATGGATATTTAAGTTGCTCAGGAAGCTTTCGCTCGGGATTCTAGGGTTGCTCAGGAAGCTTTTGCTCGGGATTCTCGGGTTGCTCAGGAAGCTTTTGCTTAGGATATTCAAGTTGCTCAGGAAGCTTTTGCTCGATATTTTCGGATTGCTCAGGAAGCTTTCGCTCGGGATTCTAGGGTTGCTCAGAAAGCTTTTGTTCGTGATTTTCGGGTTGCTCAGGAAGCTTTTGCTCGGAATTCTCGGGTTGCTCAGGAAGCTTTTGCTTAGGATATTCAAGTTGCTCAGGAAGCTTTTGCTCGATATTTTCGGATTGCTCAGGAAGCTTTCGCTCGGGATTCTAGGGTTGCTCAGAAAGCTTTTGTTCGTGATTTTCGGGTTGCTCAGGAAGCTTTTGCTCGGAATTCTCGGGTTGCTCAGGAAGCTTTTGCTTAGGATATTCAAGTTGCTCAGGAAGCTTTTGCTCGATATTTTCGGATTGCTCAGGAAGCTTTCGCTCGGGATTCTAGGGTTGCTCAGAAAGCTTTTGTTCGTGATTTTCGGGTTGCTCAGGAAGCTTTTGCTCGGAATTCTCGGGTTGCTCAGGAAGCTTTTGCTTAGGATATTCAAGTTGCTCAGGAAGCTTTTGCTCGATATTTTCGGATTGCTCAGGAAGCTTTCGCTCGGGATTCTAGGGTTGCTCAGGAAGCTTTTGTTCGGGATTTTCGGGTTGCTCAAGAAGCTTTTGCTCGGGATTCTAGGGTTGCTCAGGAAGCTTTTGTTCGGGATTTTCGGGTTGCTCAGGAAGCTTTCGCTCGGGATTCTAGGGTTGCTCAGGAAGCTTTTGTTCGGGATTTTCGGGTTGCTCAGGAAGCTTTTGCTCGGGATTCTCGGGTTGCTCAGGAAGCTTTTGCTATGGATATTTAAGTTGCTCAGGAAGCTTTCGCTCGGGATTCTAGGGTTGCTCAGGAAGCTTTTGCTCGGGATTCTCGGGTTGCTCAGGAAGCTTTTGCTTAGGATATTCAAGTTGCTCAGGAAGCTTTTGCTCGATATTTTCGGATTGCTCAGGAAGCTTTCGCTCGGGATTCTAGGGTTGCTCAGGAAGCTTTTGTTCGGGATTTTCGGGTTGCTCAGGAAGCTTTTGCTCGGAATTCTCGGGTTGCTCAGGAAGCTTTTGCTTAGGATATTCAAGTTGCTCAGGAAGCTTTTGCTCGATATTTTCGGATTGCTCAGGAAGCTTTCGCTCGGGATTCTAGGGTTGCTCAGGAAGCTTTTGTTCGGGATTTTCGGGTTGCTCAGGAAGCTTTTGCTCGGGATTCTCGGGTTGCTCAGGAAGCTTTTGCTATGGATATTTAAGTTGCTCAGGAAGCTTTCGCTCGGGATTCTAGGGTTGCTCAGGAAGCTTTTGCTCGGGATTCTCGGGTTGCTCAGGAAGCTTTTGCTCGGGATTCTCGGGTTGCTCAGGAAGCTTTTGCTTAGGATATTCAAGTTGCTCAGGAAGCTTTTGCTCGATATTTTCGGATTGCTCAGGAAGCTTTCGCTCGGGATTCTAGGGTTGCTCAGGAAGCTTTTGTTCGGGATTTTCGGGTTGCTCAGGAAGCTTTTGCTCGGGATTCTCGGGTTGCTCAGGAAGCTTTTGCTATGGATATTTAAGTTGCTCAGGAAGCTTTCGCTCGGGATTCTAGGGTTGCTCAGGAAGCTTTTGCTCGGGATTCTCGGGTTGCTCAGGAAGCTTTTGCTCGGGATTCTCGGGTTGCTCAGGAAGCTTTTGCTTAGGATATTCAAGTTGCTCAGGAAGCTTTTGCTCGATATTTTCGGATTGCTCAGGAAGCTTTCGCTCGGGATTCTAGGGTTTCTCAGGAAGCTTTTGTTCGGGATTTTCGGGTTGCTCAGGAAGCTTTTGCTCGGAATTCTCGGGTTGCTCAGGAAGCTTTTGCTTAGGATATTCAAGTTGCTCAGGAAGCTTTTGCTCGATATTTTCGGATTGCTCAGGAAGCTTTCGCTCGGGATTCTAGGGTTGCTCAGGAAGCTTTTGTTCGGGATTTTCGGGTTGCTCAGGAAGCTTTTGCTCGGAATTCTCGGGTTGCTCAGGAAGCTTTTGCTTAGGATATTCAAGTTGCTCAGGAAGCTTTTGCTCGATATTTTCGGATTGCTCAGGAAGCTTTCGCTCGGGATTCTAGGGTTGCTCAGGAAGCTTTTGTTCGGGATTTTCGGGTTGCTCAGGAAGCTTTTGCTCGGGATTCTCGGGTTGCTCAGGAAGCTTTTGCTTAGGATATTCAAGTTGCTCAGGAAGCTTTTGCTCGATATTTTCGGATTGCTCAGGAAGCTTTCGCTCGGGATTCTAGGGTTGCTCAGGAAGCTTTTGTTCGGGATTTTCGGGTTGCTCAGGAAGCTTTTGCTCGGGATTCTCGGGTTGCTCAGGAAGCTTTTGCTATGGATATTTAAGTTGCTCAGGAAGCTTTCGCTCGGGATTCTAGGGTTGCTCAGGAAGCTTTTGCTCGGGATTCTCGGGTTGCTCAGGAAGCTTTTGCTCGGGATTCTAGGGTTGCTCAAGAAGCTTTTGTTCGGGATTTTCGGGTTGCTCAGGAAGCTTTTGCTCGGAATTCTCGGGTTGCTCAGGAAGCTTTTGCTTAGGATATTCAAGTTGCTCAGGAAGCTTTTGCTCGATATTTTCGGATTGCTCAGGAAGCTTTCGCTCGGGATTCTAGGGTTGCTCAGGAAGCTTTTGTTCGGGATTTTCGGGTTGCTCAGGAAGCTTTTGCTCGGGATTCTCGGGTTGCTCAGGAAGCTTTTGCTATGGATATTTAAGTTGCTCAGGAAGCTTTCGCTCGGGATTCTAGGGTTGCTCAGGAAGCTTTTGCTCGGGATTCTCGGGTTGCTCAGGAAGCTTTTGCTCGGGATTCTCGGGTTGCTCAGGAAGCTTTTGCTTAGGATATTCAAGTTGCTCAGGAAGCTTTTGCTCGATATTTTCGGATTGCTCAGGAAGCTTTCGCTCGGGATTCTAGGGTTGCTCAGGAAGCTTTTGTTCGGGATTTTCGGGTTGCTCAGGAAGCTTTTGTTCGGGATTTTCGGGTTGCTCAGGAAGCTTTTGCTCGGGATTCTCGGGTTGCTCAGGAAGCTTTTGCTATGGATATTTAAGTTGCTCAGGAAGCTTTCGCTCGGGATTCTAGGGTTGCTCAGGAAGCTTTTGCTTAGGATATTCAAGTTGCTCAGGAAGCTTTTGCTCGATATTTTCGGATTGCTCAGGAAGCTTTCGCTCGGGATTCTAGGGTTGCTCAGGAAGCTTTTGTTCGGGATTTTCGGGTTGCTCAGGAAGCTTTTGCTCGGGATTCTAGGGTTGCTCAGGAAGCTTTTGTTCGGGATTTTCGGGTTGCTCAGGAAGCTTTCGCTCGGGATTCTAGGGTTGCTCAGGAAGCTTTTGTTCGGGATTTTCGGGTTGCTCAGGAAGCTTTTGTTCGGGATTTTCGGGTTGCTCAGGAAGCTTTTGCTCGGGATTCTCGGGTTGCTCAGGAAGCTTTTGCTATGGATATTTAAGTTGCTCAGGAAGCTTTTGCTCGGGATTCTAGGGTTGCTCAGGAAGCTTTTGTTCGGGATTTTCGGGTTGCTCAGGAAGCTTTCGCTCGGGATTCTAGGGTTGCTCAGGAAGCTTTTGTTCGGGATTTTCGGGTTGCTCAGGAAGCTTTCGCTCGGGATTCTAGGGTTGCTCAGGAAGCTTTTGTTCGGGATTTTCGGGTTGCTCAGGAAGCTTTTGCTCGGGATTCTCGGGTTGCTCAGGAAGCTTTTGCTTAGGATATTCAAGTTGCTCAGGAAGCTTTTGCTCGATATTTTCGGATTGCTCAGGAAGCTTTCGCTCGGGATTCTAGGGTTGCTCAGGAAGCTTTTGTTCGGGATTTTCGGGTTGCTCAGGAAGCTTTTGCTCGGGATTCTCGGGTTGCTCAGGAAGCTTTTGCTATGGATATTTAAGTTGCTCAGGAAGCTTTCGCTCGGGATTCTAGGGTTGCTCAGGAAGCTTTTGCTCGGGATTCTCGGGTTGCTCAGGAAGCTTTTGCTCGGGATTCTAGGGTTGCTCAAGAAGCTTTTGTTCGGGATTTTCGGGTTGCTCAGGAAGCTTTTGCTCGGAATTCTCGGGTTGCTCAGGAAGCTTTTGCTTAGGATATTCAAGTTGCTCAGGAAGCTTTTGCTCGATATTTTCGGATTGCTCAGGAAGCTTTCGCTCGGGATTCTAGGGTTGCTCAGGAAGCTTTTGTTCGGGATTTTCGGGTTGCTCAGGAAGCTTTTGCTCGGGATTCTCGGGTTGCTCAGGAAGCTTTTGCTATGGATATTTAAGTTGCTCAGGAAGCTTTCGCTCGGGATTCTAGGGTTGCTCAGGAAGCTTTTGCTCGGGATTCTCGGGTTGCTCAGGAAGCTTTTGCTCGGGATTCTCGGGTTGCTCAGGAAGCTTTTGCTTAGGATATTCAAGTTGCTCAGGAAGCTTTTGCTCGATATTTTCGGATTGCTCAGGAAGCTTTCGCTCGGGATTCTAGGGTTGCTCAGGAAGCTTTTGTTCGGGATTTTCGGGTTGCTCAGGAAGCTTTTGTTCGGGATTTTCGGGTTGCTCAGGAAGCTTTTGCTCGGGATTCTCGGGTTGCTCAGGAAGCTTTTGCTATGGATATTTAAGTTGCTCAGGAAGCTTTCGCTCGGGATTCTAGGGTTGCTCAGGAAGCTTTTGCTTAGGATATTCAAGTTGCTCAGGAAGCTTTTGCTCGATATTTTCGGATTGCTCAGGAAGCTTTCGCTCGGGATTCTAGGGTTGCTCAGGAAGCTTTTGTTCGGGATTTTCGGGTTGCTCAGGAAGCTTTTGCTCGGGATTCTAGGGTTGCTCAGGAAGCTTTTGTTCGGGATTTTCGGGTTGCTCAGGAAGCTTTCGCTCGGGATTCTAGGGTTGCTCAGGAAGCTTTTGTTCGGGATTTTCGGGTTGCTCAGGAAGCTTTTGTTCGGGATTTTCGGGTTGCTCAGGAAGCTTTTGCTCGGGATTCTCGGGTTGCTCAGGAAGCTTTTGCTATGGATATTTAAGTTGCTCAGGAAGCTTTTGCTCGGAATTCTCGGGTTGCTCAGGAAGCTTTTGCTTAGGATATTCAAGTTGCTCAGGAAG
This sequence comes from Eledona agricola, assembly GCA_964023215.1. Taxonomy (NCBI): domain Eukaryota; kingdom Metazoa; phylum Arthropoda; class Insecta; order Coleoptera; family Tenebrionidae; genus Eledona; species Eledona agricola. The sequence goes on along the minus strand of OZ026857.1, from coordinate 25,626,325 downwards.
CTTTTGCTCGATATTTTCGGATTGCTCAGGAAGCTTTCGCTCGGGATTCTAGGGTTGCTCAGGAAGCTTTCGCTCGGGATTCTAGGGTTGCTCAGGAAGCTTTTGCTCGGGATTCTCGGGTTGCTCAGGAAGCTTTCGCTCGGAATTCTAGGGTTGCTCAGGAAGCTTTTGTTCGGGATTTTCGGGTTGCTCAGGAAGCTTTTGCTCGGAATTCTCGGGTTGCTCAGGAAGCTTTTGCTTAGGATATTCAAGTTGCTCAGGAAGCTTTTGTTCGATATTTTCGGATTGCTCAGGAAGCTTTCGCTCGGGATTCTAGGGTTGCTCAGGAAGCTTTTGTTCGGGATTTTCGGGTTGCTCAGGAAGCTTTTGCTCGGGATTCTCGGGTTGCTCAGGAAGCTTTTGCTATGGATATTTAAGTTGCTCAGGAAGCTTTCGCTCGGGATTCTAGGGTTGCTCAGGAAGCTTTTGCTCGGGATTCTCGGGTTGCTCAGGAAGCTTTTGCTATGGATATTTAAGTTGCTCAGGAAGCTTTCGCTCGGTATTCTAGGGTTGCTCAGGAAGCTTTTGTTCGGGATTTTCGGGTTGCTCAGGAAGCTTTTGCTCGGGATTCTCGGGTTGCTCAGGAAGCTTTTGCTATGGATATTTAAGTTGCTCAGGAAGCTTTCGCTCGGGATTCTAGGGTTGCTCAGGAAGCTTTTGCTCGGGATTCTCGGGTTGCTCAGGAAGCTTTTGCTATGGATATTTAAGTTGCTCAGGAAGCTTTCGCTCGGGATTCTAGGGTTGCTCAGGAAGCTTTTGTTCGGGATTTTCGGGTTGCTCAGGAAGCTTTTGCTCGGGATTCTCGGGTTGCTCAGGAAGCTTTTGCTATGGATATTTAAGTTGCTCAGGAAGCTTTCGCTCGGGATTCTAGGGTTGCTCAGGAAGCTTTTGCTCGGGATTCTCGGGTTGCTCAGGAAGCTTTTGCTCGGGATTCTCGGGTTGCTCAGGAAGCTTTTGCTTAGGATATTCAAGTTGCTCAGGAAGCTTTTGCTCGATATTTTCGGATTGCTCAGGAAGCTTTCGCTCGGGATTCTAGGGTTGCTCAGGAAGCTTTTGTTCGGGATTTTCGGGTTGCTCAGGAAGCTTTTGCTCGGAATTCTCGGGTTGCTCAGGAAGCTTTTGCTTAGGATATTCAAGTTGCTCAGGAAGCTTTTGCTCGATATTTTCGGATTGCTCAGGAAGCTTTCGCTCGGGATTCTAGGGTTGCTCAGGAAGCTTTTGTTCGGGATTTTCGGGTTGCTCAGGAAGCTTTTGCTCGGAATTCTCGGGTTGCTCAGGAAGCTTTTGCTTAGGATATTCAAGTTGCTCAGGAAGCTTTTGCTCGATATTTTCGGATTGCTCAGGAAGCTTTCGCTCGGGATTCTAGGGTTGCTCAGGAAGCTTTTGTTCGGGATTTTCGGGTTGCTCAGGAAGCTTTTGCTCGGGATTCTCGGGTTGCTCAGGAAGCTTTTGCTTAGGATATTCAAGTTGCTCAGGAAGCTTTTGCTCGATATTTTCGGATTGCTCAGGAAGCTTTCGCTCGGGATTCTAGGGTTGCTCAGGAAGCTTTTGTTCGGGATTTTCGGCTTGCTCAGGAAGCTTTTGCTCGGGATTCTCGGGTTGCTCAGGAAGCTTTTGCTATGGATATTTAAGTTGTTCAGGAAGCTTTCGCTCGGGATTCTAGGGTTGCTCAGGAAGCTTTTGCTCGGGATTCTCGGGTTGCTCAGGAAGCTTTTGCTATGGATATTTAAGTTGTTCAGGAAGCTTTCGCTCGGGATTCTAGGGTTGCTCAGGAAGCTTTTGCTCGGGATTCTCGGGTTGCTCAGGAAGCTTTCGCTCGGGATTCTAGGGTTGCTCAGAAAGCTTTTGTTCGGGATTTTCGGGTTGCTCAGGAAGCTTTTGCTCGGGATTCTCGGGTTGCTCAGGAAGCTTTTGCTATGGATATTTAAGTTGCTCAGGAAGCTTTCGCTCGGGATTCTAGGGTTGCTCAGGAAGCTTTTGCTCGGGATTCTCGGGTTGCTCAGGAAGCTTTTGCTCGGGATTCTCGGGTTGCTCAGGAAGCTTTTGCTTAGGATATTCAAGTTGCTCAGGAAGCTTTTGCTCGATATTTTCGGATTGCTCAGGAAGCTTTTGCTCGGGATTCTCGGATTGCTCAGGAAGCTTTTGCTATGGATATTTAAGTTGCTCAGGAAGCTTTCGCTCGGGATTCTAGGGTTGCTCAGGAAGCTTTCGCTCGGGATTCTAGGGTTGCTCAGGAAGCTTTTGTTCGGGATTTTCGGGTTGCTCAGGAAGCTTTTGCTCGGGATTCTCGGGTTGCTCAGGAAGCTTTTGCTATGGATATTTAAGTTGCTCAGGAAGCTTCCGCTCGGGATTCTAGGGTTGCTCAGGAAGCTTTTGCTCGGGATTCTCGGGTTGCTCAGGAAGCTTTTGCTTAGGATATTCAAGTTGCTCAGGAAGCTTTTGCTCGATATTTTCGGATTGCTCAGGAAGCTTTCGCTCGGGATTCTCGGGTTGCTCAGGAAGCTTTTGCTATGGATATTTAAGTTGCTCAGGAAGCTTTCGCTCGGGATTCTAGGGTTGCTCAGGAAGCTTTTGCTCGGGATTCTCGGGTTGCTCAGGAGCTTTTGCTTAGGATATTCAAGTTGCTCAGGAAGCTTTTGCTCGATATTTTCGGATTGCTCAGGAAGCTTTCGCTCGGGATTCTAGGGTTGCTCAGGAAGCTTTTGTTCGGGATTTTCGGGTTGCTCAGGAAGCTTTTGCTCGGAATTCTCGGGTTGCTCAGGAAGCTTTTGCTTAGGATATTCAAGTTGCTCAGGAAGCTTTTGCTCGATATTTTCGGATTGCTTAGGAAGCTTTCGCTCGGGATTCTAGGGTTGCTCAGGAAGCTTTTGTTCGGGATTTTCGGGTTGCTCAGGAAGCTTTTGCTCGGGATTCTAGGGTTGCTCAGGAAGCTTTTGTTCGGGATTTTCGGGTTGCTCAGGAAGCTTTCGCTCGGGATTCTAGGGTTGCTCAGGAAGCTTTTGTTCGGGATTTTCGGGTTGCTCAGGAAGCTTTTGCTCGGGATTCTCGGGTTGCTCAGGAAGCTTTTGCTATGGATATTTAAGTTGCTCAGGAAGCTTTCGCTCGGGATTCTAGGGTTGCTCAGGAAGCTTTTGCTCGGGATTCTCGGGTTGCTCAGGAAGCTTTTGCTCGGGATTCTCGGGTTGCTCAGGAAGCTTTTGCTTAGGATATTCAAGTTGCTCAGGAAGCTTTTGCTCGATATTTTCGGATTGCTCAGGAAGCTTTCGCTCGGGATTCTAGGGTTGCTCAGAAAGCTTTTGTTCGTGATTCTCGGGTTGCTCAGGAAGCTTTTGCTATGGATATTTAAGTTGCTCAGGAAGCTTTCGCTCGGGATTCTAGGGTTGCTCAGGAAGCTTTTGCTCGGGATTCTCGGGTTGCTCAGGAAGCTTTTGCTTAGGATATTCAAGTTGCTCAGGAAGCTTTTGCTCGATATTTTCGGATTGCTCAGGAAGCTTTCGCTCGGGATTCTAGGGTTGCTCAGGAAGCTTTTGTTCGGGATTTTCGGGTTGCTCAGGAAGCTTTTGCTCGGAATTCTCGGGTTGCTCAGGAAGCTTTTGCTTAGGATATTCAAGTTGCTCAGGAAGCTTTTGCTCGATATTTTCGGATTGCTCAGGAAGCTTTCGCTCGGGATTCTAGGGTTGCTCAGGAAGCTTTTGTTCGGGATTTTCGGGTTGCTCAGGAAGCTTTTGCTCGGGATTCTCGGGTTGCTCAGGATGCTTTTGCTATGGATATTTAAGTTGCTCAGGAAGCTTTCGCTCGGGATTCTAGGGTTGCTCAGGAAGCTTTTGCTCGGGATTCTCGGGTTGCTCAGGAAGCTTTTGCTCGGGATTCTCGGGTTGCTCAGGAAGCTTTTGCTTAGGATATTCAAGTTGCTCAGGAAGCTTTTGCTCGATATTTTCGGATTGCTCAGGAAGCTTTCGCTCGGGATTCTAGGGTTGCTCAGGAAGCTTTTGTTCGGGATTTTCGGGTTGCTCAGGAAGCTTTTGCTCGGGATTCTCGGGTTGCTCAGGAAGCTTTTGCTATGGATATTTAAGTTGCTCAGGAAGCTTTCGCTCGGGATTCTAGGGTTGCTCAGGAAGCTTTTGCTCGGGATTCTCGGGTTGCTCAGGAAGCTTTTGCTCGGGATTCTCGGGTTGCTCAGGAAGCTTTTGCTTAGGATATTCAAGTTGCTCAGGAAGCTTTTGCTCGATATTTTCGGATTGCTCAGGAAGCTTTCGCTCGGGATTCTAGGGTTTCTCAGGAAGCTTTTGTTCGGGATTTTCGGGTTGCTCAGGAAGCTTTTGCTCGGAATTCTCGGGTTGCTCAGGAAGCTTTTGCTTAGGATATTCAAGTTGCTCAGGAAGCTTTTGCTCGATATTTTCGGATTGCTCAGGAAGCTTTCGCTCGGGATTCTAGGGTTGCTCAGGAAGCTTTTGTTCGGGATTTTCGGGTTGCTCAGGAAGCTTTTGCTCGGAATTCTCGGGTTGCTCAGGAAGCTTTTGCTTAGGATATTCAAGTTGCTCAGGAAGCTTTTGCTCGATATTTTCGGATTGCTCAGGAAGCTTTCGCTCGGGATTCTAGGGTTGCTCAGGAAGCTTTTGTTCGGGATTTTCGGGTTGCTCAGGAAGCTTTTGCTCGGGATTCTCGGGTTGCTCAGGAAGCTTTTGCTTAGGATATTCAAGTTGCTCAGGAAGCTTTTGCTCGATATTTTCGGATTGCTCAGGAAGCTTTCGCTCGGGATTCTAGGGTTGCTCAGGAAGCTTTTGTTCGGGATTTTCGGGTTGCTCAGGAAGCTTTTGCTCGGGATTCTCGGGTTGCTCAGGAAGCTTTTGCTATGGATATTTAAGTTGCTCAGGAAGCTTTCGCTCGGGATTCTAGGGTTGCTCAGGAAGCTTTTGCTCGGGATTCTCGGGTTGCTCAGGAAGCTTTTGCTCGGGATTCTAGGGTTGCTCAAGAAGCTTTTGTTCGGGATTTTCGGGTTGCTCAGGAAGCTTTTGCTCGGAATTCTCGGGTTGCTCAGGAAGCTTTTGCTTAGGATATTCAAGTTGCTCAGGAAGCTTTTGCTCGATATTTTCGGATTGCTCAGGAAGCTTTCGCTCGGGATTCTAGGGTTGCTCAGGAAGCTTTTGTTCGGGATTTTCGGGTTGCTCAGGAAGCTTTTGCTCGGGATTCTCGGGTTGCTCAGGAAGCTTTTGCTATGGATATTTAAGTTGCTCAGGAAGCTTTCGCTCGGGATTCTAGGGTTGCTCAGGAAGCTTTTGCTCGGGATTCTCGGGTTGCTCAGGAAGCTTTTGCTCGGGATTCTCGGGTTGCTCAGGAAGCTTTTGCTTAGGATATTCAAGTTGCTCAGGAAGCTTTTGCTCGATATTTTCGGATTGCTCAGGAAGCTTTCGCTCGGGATTCTAGGGTTGCTCAGGAAGCTTTTGTTCGGGATTTTCGGGTTGCTCAGGAAGCTTTTGCTCGGTATTCTCGGGTTGCTCAGGAAGCTTTTGCTTAGGATATTCAAGTTGCTCAGGAAGCTTTTGCTCGATATTTTCGGATTGCTCAGGAAGCTTTCGCTCGGGATTCTAGGGTTGCTCAGGAAGCTTTTGTTCGGGATTTTCGGGTTGCTCAGGAAGCTTTTGTTCGGGATTTTCGGGTTGCTCAGGAAGCTTTTGCTCGGGATTCTCGGGTTGCTCAGGAAGCTTTTGCTATGGATATTTAAGTTGCTCAGGAAGCTTTCGCTCGGGATTCTAGGGGTGCTCAGGAAGCTTTTGCTTAGGATATTCAAGTTGCTCAGGAAGCTTTTGCTCGATATTTTCGGATTGCTCAGGAAGCTTTCGCTCGGGATTCTAGGGTTGCTCAGGAAGCTTTTGTTCGGGATTTTCGGGTTGCTCAGGAAGCTTTTGCTCGGGATTCTAGGGTTGCTCAGGAAGCTTTTGTTCGGGATTTTCGGGTTGCTCAGGAAGCTTTCGCTCGGGATTCTAGGGTTGCTCAGGAAGCTTTTGTTCGGGATTTTCGGGTTGCTCAGGAAGCTTTTGTTCGGGATTTTCGGGTTGCTCAGGAAGCTTTTGCTCGGGATTCTCGGGTTGCTCAGGAAGCTTTTGCTATGGATATTTAAGTTGCTCAGGAAGCTTTTGCTCGGAATTCTCGGGTTGCTCAGGAAGCTTTTGCTTAGGATATTCAAGTTGCTCAGGAAGCTTTTGCTCGATATTTTCGGATTGCTCAGGAAGCTTTCGCTCGGGATTCTAGGGTTGCTCAGGAAGCTTTTGTTCGGGATTTTCGGGTTGCTCAGGAAGCTTTTGCTCGGGATTCTAGGGTTGCTCAGGAAGCTTTTGTTCGGGATTTTCGGGTTGCTCAGGAAGCTTTCGCTCGGGATTCTAGGGTTGCTCAGGAAGCTTTTGTTCGGGATTTTCGGGTTGCTCAGGAAGCTTTTGCTCGGGATTCTCGGGTTGCTCAGGAAGCTTTTGCTATGGATATTTAAGTTGCTCAGGAAGCTTTCGCTCGGGATTCTAGGGTTGCTCAGGAAGCTTTTGCTCGGGATTCTCGGGTTGCTCAGGAAGCTTTTGCTCGGGATTCTCGGGTTGCTCAGGAAGCTTTTGCTTAGGATATTCAAGTTGCTCAGGAAGCTTTTGCTCGATATTTTCGGATTGCTCAGGAAGCTTTCGCTCGGGATTCTAGGGTTGCTCAGGAAGCTTTTGTTCGGGATTTTCGGGTTGCTCAGGAAGCTTTTGCTCGGTATTCTCGGGTTGCTCAGGAAGCTTTTGCTTAGGATATTCAAGTTGCTCAGGAAGCTTTTGCTCGATATTTTCGGATTGCTCAGGAAGCTTTCGCTCGGGATTCTAGGGTTGCTCAGGAAGCTTTTGTTCGGGATTTTCGGGTTGCTCAGGAAGCTTTTGTTCGGGATTTTCGGGTTGCTCAGGAAGCTTTTGCTCGGGATTCTCGGGTTGCTCAGGAAGCTTTTGCTATGGATATTTAAGTTGCTCAGGAAGCTTTTGCTCGGAATTCTCGGGTTGCTCAGGAAGCTTTTGCTTAGGATATTCAAGTTGCTCAGGAAGCTTTTGCTCGATATTTTCGGATTGCTCAGGAAGCTTTCGCTCGGGATTCTAGGGTTGCTCAGGAAGCTTTTGTTCGGGATTTTCGGGTTGCTCAGGAAGCTTTTGCTCGGGATTCTAGGGTTGCTCAGGAAGCTTTTGTTCGGGATTTTCGGGTTGCTCAGGAAGCTTTCGCTCGGGATTCTAGGGTTGCTCAGGAAGCTTTTGTTCGGGATTTTCGGGTTGCTCAGGAAGCTTTTGCTCGGGATTCTCGGGTTGCTCAGGAAGCTTTTGCTATGGATATTTAAGTTGCTCAGGAAGCTTTCGCTCGGGATTCTAGGGTTGCTCAGGAAGCTTTTGCTCGGGATTCTCGGGTTGCTCAGGAAGCTTTTGCTCGGGATTCTCGGGTTGCTCAGGAAGCTTTTGCTTAGGATATTCAAGTTGCTCAGGAAGCTTTTGCTCGATATTTTCGGATTGCTCAGGAAGCTTTCGCTCGGGATTCTAGGGTTGCTCAGGAAGCTTTTGTTCGGGATTTTCGGGTTGCTCAGGAAGCTTTTGCTCGGAATTCTCGGGTTGCTCAGGAAGCTTTTGCTTAGGATATTCAAGTTGCTCAGGAAGCTTTTGCTCGATATTTTCGGATTGCTCAGGAAGCTTTCGCTCGGGATTCTAGGGTTGCTCAGGAAGCTTTTGTTCGGGATTTTCGGGTTGCTCAGGAAGCTTTTGCTCGGGATTCTCGGGTTGCTCAGGAAGCTTTTGCTATGGATATTTAAGTTGCTCAGGAAGCTTTCGCTCGGGATTCTAGGGTTGCTCAGGAAGCTTTTGCTCGGGATTCTCGGGTTGCTCAGGAAGCTTTTGCTCGGGATTCTCGGGTTGCTCAGGAAGCTTTTGCTTAGGATATTCAAGTTGCTCAGGAAGCTTTTGCTCGATATTTTCGGATTGCTCAGGAAGCTTTCGCTCGGGATTCTAGGGTTGCTCAGGAAGCTTTTGCTCGGGATTCTCGGGTTGCTCAGGAAGCTTTTGCTATGGATATTTAAGTTGCTCAGGAAGCTTTCGCTCGGGATTCTAGGGTTGCTCAGGAAGCTTTTGCTCGGGATTCTCGGGTTGCTCAGGAAGCTTTTGCTTAGGATATTCAAGTTGCTCAGGAAGCTTTTGCTCGATATTTTCGGATTGCTCAGGAAGCTTTCGCTCGGGATTCTAGGGTTGCTCAGGAAGCTTTTGCTCGGGATTCTCGGGTTGCTCAGGAAGCTTTTGCTTAGGATATTCAAGTTGCTCAGGAAGCTTTTGCTCGATATTTTCGGATTGCTCAGGAAGCTTTCGCTCGGGATTCTAGGGTTGCTCAGGAAGCTTTTGCTCGGGATTCTCGGGTTGCTCAGGAAGCTTTTGCTTAGGATATTCAAGTTGCTCAGGAAGCTTTTGCTCGATATTTTCGGATTGCTCAGGAAGCTTTCGCTCGGGATTCTAGGGTTGCTCAGGAAGCTTTTGCTCGGGATTCTCGGGTTGCTCAGGAAGCTTTTGCTCGGGATTCTCGGGTTGCTCAGGAAGCTTTTGCTTAGGATATTCAAGTTGCTCAGGAAGCTTTTGCTCGATATTTTCGGATTGCTCAGGAAGCTTTCGCTCGGGATTCTAGGGTTGCTCAGGAAGCTTTTGCTCGGGATTCTCGGGTTGCTCAGGAAGCTTTTGCTATGGATATTTAAGTTGCTCAGGAAGCTTTCGCTCGGGATTCTAGGGTTGCTCAGGAAGCTTTTGCTCGGGATTCTCGGGTTGCTCAGGAAGCTTTTGCTTAGGATATTCAAGTTGCTCAGGAAGCTTTTGCTCGATATTTTCGGATTGCTCAGGAAGCTTTCGCTCGGGATTCTAGGGTTGCTCAGGAAGCTTTTGCTCGGGATTCTCGGGTTGCTCAGGAAGCTTTTGCTTAGGATATTCAAGTTGCTCAGGAAGCTTTTGCTCGATATTTTCGGATTGCTCAGGAAGCTTTCGCTCGGGATTCTAGGGTTGCTCAGGAAGCTTTTGCTCGGGATTCTCGGGTTGCTCAGGAAGCTTTTGCTTAGGATATTCAAGTTGCTCAGGAAGCTTTTGCTCGATATTTTCGGATTGCTCAGGAAGCTTTCGCTCGGGATTCTAGGGTTGCTCAGGAAGCTTTTGCTCGGGATTCTGGGGTTGCTCAGGAAGCTTTTGCTATGGATATTTAAGTTGCTCAGGAAGCTTTCGCTCGGGATTCTAGGGTTGCTCAGGAAGCTTTTGCTCGGGATTCTCGGGTTGCTCAGGAAGCTTTTGCTTAGGATATTCAACTTGCTCAGGAAGCTTTTGCTCGATATTTTCGGATTGCTCAGGAAGCTTTCGCTCGGGATTCTAGGGTTGCTCAGGAAGCTTTTGTTCGGGATTTTCGGGTTGCTCAGGAAGCTTTTGCTCGGGATTCTCGGGTTGCTCAGGAAGCTTTTGCTTAGGATATTCAAGTTGCTCAGGAAGCTTTTGCTCGATATTTTCGGATTGCTCAGGAAGCTTTCGCTCGGGATTCTAGGGTTGCTCAGGAAGCTTTTGTTCGGGATTTTCGGGTTGCTCAGGAAGCTTTTGCTCGGGATTCTCGGGTTGCTCAGGAAGCTTTTGCTATGGATATTTAAGTTGCTCAGGAAGCTTTCGCTCGGGATTCTAGGGTTGCTCAGGAAGCTTTTGCTCGGGATTCTCGGATTGCTCAGGAAGCTTTTGCTCGGGATTCTAGGGTTGCTCAGGAAGCTTTTGTTCGGGATTTTCGGGTTGCTCAGGAAGCTTTTGCTCGGAATTCTCGGGTTGCTCAGGAAGCTTTTGCTTAGGATATTCAAGTTGCTCAGGAAGCTTTTGCTCGATATTTTCGGATTGCTCAAGAAGCTTTCGCTCGGGATTCTAGGGTTGCTCAGGAAGCTTTTGTTCGGGATTTTCGGGTTGCTCAGGAAGCTTTTGCTCGGGATTCTAGGGTTGCTCAGGAAGCTTTTGTTCGGGATTTTCGGGTTGCTCAGGAAGCTTTCGCTCGGGATTCTAGGGTTGCTCAGGAAGCTTTTGTTCGGGATTTTCGGGTTGCTCAGGAAGCTTTTGCTCGGGATTCTCGGGTTGCTCAGGAAGCTTTTGCTATGGATATTTAAGTTGCTCAGGAAGCTTTCGCTCGGGATTCTAGGGTTGCTCAGGAAGCTTTTGCTCGGGATTCTCGGGTTGCTCAGGAAGCTTTTGCTCGGGATTCTCGGGTTGCTCAGGAAGCTTTTGCTTAGGATATTCAAGTTGCTCAGGAAGCTTTTGCTCGATATTTTCGGATTGCTCAGGAAGCTTTCGCTCGGGATTCTAGGGTTGCTCAGGAAGCTTTTGTTCGGGATTTTCGGGTTGCTCAGGAAGCTTTTGCTCGGAATTCTCGGGTTGCTCAGGAAGCTTTTGCTTAGGATATTCAAGTTGCTCAGGAAGCTTTTGCTCGATATTTTCGGATTGCTCAGGAAGCTTTCGCTCGGGATTCTAGGGTTGCTCAGGAAGCTTTTGTTCGGGATTTTCGGGTTGCTCAGGAAGCTTTTGTTCGGGATTTTCGGGTTGCTCAGGAAGCTTTTGCTCGGGATTCTCGGGTTGCTCAGGAAGCTTTTGCTATGGATATTTAAGTTGCTCAGGAAGCTTTCGCTCGGGATTCTAGGGTTGCTCAGGAAGCTTTTGCTCGGGATTCTCGGGTTGCTCAGGAAGCTTTTGCTCGGGATTCTCGGGTTGCTCAGGAAGCTTTTGCTTAGGATATTCAAGTTGCTCAGGAAGCTTTTGCTCGATATTTTCGGATTGCTCAGGAAGCTTTCGCTCGGGATTCTAGGGTTGCTCAGGAAGCTTTTGTTCGGGATTTTCGGGTTGCTCAGGAAGCTTTTGCTCGGAATTCTCGGGTTGCTCAGGAAGCTTTTGCTTAGGATATTCAAGTTGCTCAGGAAGCTTTTGCTCGATATTTTCGGATTGCTCAGGAAGCTTTCGCTCGGGATTCTCGGGTTGCTCAGGAAGCTTTTGCTTAGGATATTCAACTTGCTCAGGAAGCTTTTGCTCGATATTTTCGGATTGCTCAGGAAGCTTTCGCTCGGGATTCTAGGGTTGCTCAGGAAGCTTTTGTTCGGGATTTTCGGGTTGCTCAGGAAGCTTTTGCTCGGGATTCTCGGGTTGCTCAGGAAGCTTTTGCTTAGGATATTCAAGTTGCTCAGGAAGCTTTTGCTCGATATTTTCGGATTGCTCAGGAAGCTTTCGCTCGGGATTCTAGGGTTGCTCAGGAAGCTTTTGTTCGGGATTTTCGGGTTGCTCAGGAAGCTTTTGCTCGGGATTCTCGGGTTGCTCAGGAAGCTTTTGCTATGGATATTTAAGTTGCTCAGGAAGCTTTCGCTCGGGATTCTAGGGTTGCTCAGGAAGCTTTTGCTCGGGATTCTCGGATTGCTCAGGAAGCTTTTGCTCGGGATTCTAGGGTTGCTCAGGAAGCTTTTGTTCGGGATTTTCGGGTTGCTCAGGAAGCTTTTGCTCGGAATTCTCGGGTTGCTCAGGAAGCTTTTGCTTAGGATATTCAAGTTGCTCAGGAAGCTTTTGCTCGATATTTTCGGATTGCTTAGGAAGCTTTCGCTCGGGATTCTAGGGTTGCTCAGGAAGCTTTTGTTCGGGATTTTCGGGTTGCTCAGGAAGCTTTTGCTCGGGATTCTAGGGTTGCTCAGGAAGCTTTTGTTCGGGATTTTCGGGTTGCTCAGGAAGCTTTCGCTCGGGATTCTAGGGTTGCTCAGGAAGCTTTTGCTCGGGATTCTCGGGTTGCTCAGGAAGCTTTTGCTCGGGATTCTCGGGTTGCTCAGGAAGCTTTTGCTTAGGATATTCAAGTTGCTCAGGAAGCTTTTGCTCGATATTTTCGGATTGCTCAGGAAGCTTTTGCTCGGGATTCTCGGGTTGCTCAGGAAGCTTTTGCTATGGATATTTAAGTTGCTCAGGAAGCTTTCGCTCGGGATTCTAGGGTTGCTCAGGAAGCTTTCGCTCGGGATTCTAGGGTTGCTCAGGAAGCTTTTGTTCGGGATTTTCGGGTTGCTCAGGAAGCTTTTGCTCGGGATTCTCGGGTTGCTCAGGAAGCTTTTGCTATGGATATTTAAGTTGCTCAGGAAGCTTCCGCTCGGGATTCTAGGGTTGCTCAGGAAGCTTTTGCTCGGGATTCTCGGGTTGCTCAGGAAGCTTTTGCTTAGGATATTCAAGTTGCTCAGGAAGCTTTTGCTCGATATTTTCGGATTGCTCAGGAAGCTTTCGCTCGGGATTCTCGGGTTGCTCAGGAAGCTTTTGCTATGGATATTTAAGTTGCTCAGGAAGCTTTCGCTCGGGATTCTAGGGTTGCTCAGGAAGCTTTTGCTCGGGATTCTCGGGTTGCTCAGGAGCTTTTGCTTAGGATATTCAAGTTGCTCAGGAAGCTTTTGCTCGATATTTTCGGATTGCTCAGGAAGCTTTCGCTCGGGATTCTAGGGTTGCTCAGGAAGCTTTTGTTCGGGATTTTCGGGTTGCTCAGGAAGCTTTTGCTCGGAATTCTCGGGTTGCTCAGGAAGCTTTTGCTTAGGATATTCAAGTTGCTCAGGAAGCTTTTGCTCGATATTTTCGGATTGCTTAGGAAGCTTTCGCTCGGGATTCTAGGGTTGCTCAGGAAGCTTTTGTTCGGGATTTTCGGGTTGCTCAGGAAGCTTTTGCTCGGGATTCTAGGGTTGCTCAGGAAGCTTTTGTTCGGGATTTTCGGGTTGCTCAGGAAGCTTTCGCTCGGGATTCTAGGGTTGCTCAGGAAGCTTTTGTTCGGGATTTTCGGGTTGCTCAGGAAGCTTTTGCTCGGGATTCTCGGGTTGCTCAGGAAGCTTTTGCTATGGATATTTAAGTTGCTCAGGAAGCTTTCGCTCGGGATTCTAGGGTTGCTCAGGAAGCTTTTGCTCGGGATTCTCGGGTTGCTCAGGAAGCTTTTGCTCGGGATTCTCGGGTTGCTCAGGAAGCTTTTGCTTAGGATATTCAAGTTGCTCAGGAAGCTTTTGCTCGATATTTTCGGATTGCTCAGGAAGCTTTCGCTCGGGATTCTAGGGTTGCTCAGAAAGCTTTTGTTCGTGATTTTCGGGTTGCTCAGGAAGCTTTTGCTCGGAATTCTCGGGTTGCTCAGGAAGCTTTTGCTTAGGATATTCAAGTTGCTCAGGAAGCTTTTGCTCGATATTTTCGGATTGCTCAGGAAGCTTTCGCTCGGGATTCTAGGGTTGCTCAGGAAGCTTTTGTTCGGGATTTTCGGGTTGCTCAAGAAGCTTTTGCTCGGGATTCTAGGGTTGCTCAGGAAGCTTTTGTTCGGGATTTTCGGGTTGCTCAGGAAGCTTTCGCTCGGGATTCTAGGGTTGCTCAGGAAGCTTTTGTTCGGGATTTTCGGGTTGCTCAGGAAGCTTTTGCTCGGGATTCTCGGGTTGCTCAGGAAGCTTTTGCTATGGATATTTAAGTTGCTCAGGAAGCTTTCGCTCGGGATTCTAGGGTTGCTCAGGAAGCTTTTGCTCGGGATTCTCGGGTTGCTCAGGAAGCTTTTGCTTAGGATATTCAAGTTGCTCAGGAAGCTTTTGCTCGATATTTTCGGATTGCTCAGGAAGCTTTCGCTCGGGATTCTAGGGTTGCTCAGGAAGCTTTTGTTCGGGATTTTCGGGTTGCTCAGGAAGCTTTTGCTCGGAATTCTCGGGTTGCTCAGGAAGCTTTTGCTTAGGATATTCAAGTTGCTCAGGAAGCTTTTGCTCGATATTTTCGGATTGCTCAGGAAGCTTTCGCTCGGGATTCTAGGGTTGCTCAGGAAGCTTTTGTTCGGGATTTTCGGGTTGCTCAGGAAGCTTTTGCTCGGGATTCTCGGGTTGCTCAGGAAGCTTTTGCTATGGATATTTAAGTTGCTCAGGAAGCTTTCGCTCGGGATTCTAGGGTTGCTCAGGAAGCTTTTGCTCGGGATTCTCGGGTTGCTCAGGAAGCTTTTGCTCGGGATTCTCGGGTTGCTCAGGAAGCTTTTGCTTAGGATATTCAAGTTGCTCAGGAAGCTTTTGCTCGATATTTTCGGATTGCTCAGGAAGCTTTCGCTCGGGATTCTAGGGTTGCTCAGGAAGCTTTTGTTCGGGATTTTCGGGTTGCTCAGGAAGCTTTTGCTCGGGATTCTCGGGTTGCTCAGGAAGCTTTTGCTATGGATATTTAAGTTGCTCAGGAAGCTTTCGCTCGGGATTCTAGGGTTGCTCAGGAAGCTTTTGCTCGGGATTCTCGGGTTGCTCAGGAAGCTTTTGCTCGGGATTCTCGGGTTGCTCAGGAAGCTTTTGCTTAGGATATTCAAGTTGCTCAGGAAGCTTTTGCTCGATATTTTCGGATTGCTCAGGAAGCTTTCGCTCGGGATTCTAGGGTTTCTCAGGAAGCTTTTGTTCGGGATTTTCGGGTTGCTCAGGAAGCTTTTGCTCGGAATTCTCGGGTTGCTCAGGAAGCTTTTGCTTAGGATATTCAAGTTGCTCAGGAAGCTTTTGCTCGATATTTTCGGATTGCTCAGGAAGCTTTCGCTCGGGATTCTAGGGTTGCTCAGGAAGCTTTTGTTCGGGATTTTCGGGTTGCTCAGGAAGCTTTTGCTCGGAATTCTCGGGTTGCTCAGGAAGCTTTTGCTTAGGATATTCAAGTTGCTCAGGAAGCTTTTGCTCGATATTTTCGGATTGCTCAGGAAGCTTTCGCTCGGGATTCTAGGGTTGCTCAGGAAGCTTTTGTTCGGGATTTTCGGGTTGCTCAGGAAGCTTTTGCTCGGGATTCTCGGGTTGCTCAGGAAGCTTTTGCTTAGGATATTCAAGTTGCTCAGGAAGCTTTTGCTCGATATTTTCGGATTGCTCAGGAAGCTTTCGCTCGGGATTCTAGGGTTGCTCAGGAAGCTTTTGTTCGGGATTTTCGGGTTGCTCAGGAAGCTTTTGCTCGGGATTCTCGGGTTGCTCAGGAAGCTTTTGCTATGGATATTTAAGTTGCTCAGGAAGCTTTCGCTCGGGATTCTAGGGTTGCTCAGGAAGCTTTTGCTCGGGATTCTCGGGTTGCTCAGGAAGCTTTTGCTCGGGATTCTAGGGTTGCTCAAGAAGCTTTTGTTCGGGATTTTCGGGTTGCTCAGGAAGCTTTTGCTCGGAATTCTCGGGTTGCTCAGGAAGCTTTTGCTTAGGATATTCAAGTTGCTCAGGAAGCTTTTGCTCGATATTTTCGGATTGCTCAGGAAGCTTTCGCTCGGGATTCTAGGGTTGCTCAGGAAGCTTTTGTTCGGGATTTTCGGGTTGCTCAGGAAGCTTTTGCTCGGGATTCTCGGGTTGCTCAGGAAGCTTTTGCTATGGATATTTAAGTTGCTCAGGAAGCTTTCGCTCGGGATTCTAGGGTTGCTCAGGAAGCTTTTGCTCGGGATTCTCGGGTTGCTCAGGAAGCTTTTGCTCGGGATTCTCGGGTTGCTCAGGAAGCTTTTGCTTAGGATATTCAAGTTGCTCAGGAAGCTTTTGCTCGATATTTTCGGATTGCTCAGGAAGCTTTCGCTCGGGATTCTAGGGTTGCTCAGGAAGCTTTTGTTCGGGATTTTCGGGTTGCTCAGGAAGCTTTTGCTCGGTATTCTCGGGTTGCTCAGGAAGCTTTTGCTTAGGATATTCAAGTTGCTCAGGAAGCTTTTGCTCGATATTTTCGGATTGCTCAGGAAGCTTTCGCTCGGGATTCTAGGGTTGCTCAGGAAGCTTTTGTTCGGGATTTTCGGGTTGCTCAGGAAGCTTTTGTTCGGGATTTTCGGGTTGCTCAGGAAGCTTTTGCTCGGGATTCTCGGGTTGCTCAGGAAGCTTTTGCTATGGATATTTAAGTTGCTCAGGAAGCTTTCGCTCGGGATTCTAGGGTTGCTCAGGAAGCTTTTGCTTAGGATATTCAAGTTGCTCAGGAAGCTTTTGCTCGATATTTTCGGATTGCTCAGGAAGCTTTCGCTCGGGATTCTAGGGTTGCTCAGGAAGCTTTTGTTCGGGATTTTCGGGTTGCTCAGGAAGCTTTTGCTCGGGATTCTAGGGTTGCTCAGGAAGCTTTTGTTCGGGATTTTCGGGTTGCTCAGGAAGCTTTCGCTCGGGATTCTAGGGTTGCTCAGGAAGCTTTTGTTCGGGATTTTCGGGTTGCTCAGGAAGCTTTTGTTCGGGATTTTCGGGTTGCTCAGGAAGCTTTTGCTCGGGATTCTCGGGTTGCTCAGGAAGCTTTTGCTATGGATATTTAAGTTGCTCAGGAAGCTTTTGCTCGGAATTCTCGGGTTGCTCAGGAAGCTTTTGCTTAGGATATTCAAGTTGCTCAGGAAGCTTTTGCTCGATATTTTCGGATTGCTCAGGAAGCTTTCGCTCGGGATTCTAGGGTTGCTCAGGAAGCTTTTGTTCGGGATTTTCGGGTTGCTCAGGAAGCTTTTGCTCGGGATTCTAGGGTTGCTCAGGAAGCTTTTGTTCGGGATTTTCGGGTTGCTCAGGAAGCTTTCGCTCGGGATTCTAGGGTTGCTCAGGAAGCTTTTGTTCGGGATTTTCGGGTTGCTCAGGAAGCTTTTGCTCGGGATTCTCGGGTTGCTCAGGAAGCTTTTGCTATGGATATTTAAGTTGCTCAGGAAGCTTTCGCTCGGGATTCTAGGGTTGCTCAGGAAGCTTTTGCTCGGGATTCTCGGGTTGCTCAGGAAGCTTTTGCTCGGGATTCTCGGGTTGCTCAGGAAGCTTTTGCTTAGGATATTCAAGTTGCTCAGGAAGCTTTTGCTCGATATTTTCGGATTGCTCAGGAAGCTTTCGCTCGGGATTCTAGGGTTGCTCAGGAAGCTTTTGTTCGGGATTTTCGGGTTGCTCAGGAAGCTTTTGCTCGGTATTCTCGGGTTGCTCAGGAAGCTTTTGCTTAGGATATTCAAGTTGCTCAGGAAGCTTTTGCTCGATATTTTCGGATTGCTCAGGAAGCTTTCGCTCGGGATTCTAGGGTTGCTCAGGAAGCTTTTGTTCGGGATTTTCGGGTTGCTCAGGAAGCTTTTGTTCGGGATTTTCGGGTTGCTCAGGAAGCTTTTGCTCGGGATTCTCGGGTTGCTCAGGAAGCTTTTGCTATGGATATTTAAGTTGCTCAGGAAGCTTTTGCTCGGAATTCTCGGGTTGCTCAGGAAGCTTTTGCTTAGGATATTCAAGTTGCTCAGGAAGCTTTTGCTCGATATTTTCGGATTGCTCAGGAAGCTTTCGCTCGGGATTCTAGGGTTGCTCAGGAAGCTTTTGTTCGGGATTTTCGGGTTGCTCAGGAAGCTTTTGCTCGGGATTCTAGGGTTGCTCAGGAAGCTTTTGTTCGGGATTTTCGGGTTGCTCAGGAAGCTTTCGCTCGGGATTCTAGGGTTGCTCAGGAAGCTTTTGTTCGGGATTTTCGGGTTGCTCAGGAAGCTTTTGCTCGGGATTCTCGGGTTGCTCAGGAAGCTTTTGCTATGGATATTTAAGTTGCTCAGGAAGCTTTCGCTCGGGATTCTAGGGTTGCTCAGGAAGCTTTTGCTCGGGATTCTCGGGTTGCTCAGGAAGCTTTTGCTCGGGATTCTCGGGTTGCTCAGGAAGCTTTTGCTTAGGATATTCAAGTTGCTCAGGAAGCTTTTGCTCGATATTTTCGGATTGCTCAGGAAGCTTTCGCTCGGGATTCTAGGGTTGCTCAGGAAGCTTTTGTTCGGGATTTTCGGGTTGCTCAGGAAGCTTTTGCTCGGAATTCTCGGGTTGCTCAGGAAGCTTTTGCTTAGGATATTCAAGTTGCTCAGGAAGCTTTTGCTCGATATTTTCGGATTGCTCAGGAAGCTTTCGCTCGGGATTCTAGGGTTGCTCAGGAAGCTTTTGTTCGGGATTTTCGGGTTGCTCAGGAAGCTTTTGCTCGGGATTCTCGGGTTGCTCAGGAAGCTTTTGCTATGGATATTTAAGTTGCTCAGGAAGCTTTCGCTCGGGATTCTAGGGTTGCTCAGGAAGCTTTTGCTCGGGATTCTCGGGTTGCTCAGGAAGCTTTTGCTCGGGATTCTCGGGTTGCTCAGGAAGCTTTTGCTTAGGATATTCAAGTTGCTCAGGAAGCTTTTGCTCGATATTTTCGGATTGCTCAGGAAGCTTTCGCTCGGGATTCTAGGGTTGCTCAGGAAGCTTTTGCTCGGGATTCTCGGGTTGCTCAGGAAGCTTTTGCTATGGATATTTAAGTTGCTCAGGAAGCTTTCGCTCGGGATTCTAGGGTTGCTCAGGAAGCTTTTGCTCGGGATTCTCGGGTTGCTCAGGAAGCTTTTGCTTAGGATATTCAAGTTGCTCAGGAAGCTTTTGCTCGATATTTTCGGATTGCTCAGGAAGCTTTCGCTCGGGATTCTAGGGTTGCTCAGGAAGCTTTTGCTCGGGATTCTCGGGTTGCTCAGGAAGCTTTTGCTTAGGATATTCAAGTTGCTCAGGAAGCTTTTGCTCGATATTTTCGGATTGCTCAGGAAGCTTTCGCTCGGGATTCTAGGGTTGCTCAGGAAGCTTTTGCTCGGGATTCTCGGGTTGCTCAGGAAGCTTTTGCTTAGGATATTCAAGTTGCTCAGGAAGCTTTTGCTCGATATTTTCGGATTGCTCAGGAAGCTTTCGCTCGGGATTCTAGGGTTGCTCAGGAAGCTTTTGCTCGGGATTCTCGGGTTGCTCAGGAAGCTTTTGCTCGGGATTCTCGGGTTGCTCAGGAAGCTTTTGCTTAGGATATTCAAGTTGCTCAGGAAGCTTTTGCTCGATATTTTCGGATTGCTCAGGAAGCTTTCGCTCGGGATTCTAGGGTTGCTCAGGAAGCTTTTGCTCGGGATTCTCGGGTTGCTCAGGAAGCTTTTGCTATGGATATTTAAGTTGCTCAGGAAGCTTTCGCTCGGGATTCTAGGGTTGCTCAGGAAGCTTTTGCTCGGGATTCTCGGGTTGCTCAGGAAGCTTTTGCTTAGGATATTCAAGTTGCTCAGGAAGCTTTTGCTCGATATTTTCGGATTGCTCAGGAAGCTTTCGCTCGGGATTCTAGGGTTGCTCAGGAAGCTTTTGCTCGGGATTCTCGGGTTGCTCAGGAAGCTTTTGCTTAGGATATTCAAGTTGCTCAGGAAGCTTTTGCTCGATATTTTCGGATTGCTCAGGAAGCTTTCGCTCGGGATTCTAGGGTTGCTCAGGAAGCTTTTGCTCGGGATTCTCGGGTTGCTCAGGAAGCTTTTGCTTAGGATATTCAAGTTGCTCAGGAAGCTTTTGCTCGATATTTTCGGATTGCTCAGGAAGCTTTCGCTCGGGATTCTAGGGTTGCTCAGGAAGCTTTTGCTCGGGATTCTGGGGTTGCTCAGGAAGCTTTTGCTATGGATATTTAAGTTGCTCAGGAAGCTTTCGCTCGGGATTCTAGGGTTGCTCAGGAAGCTTTTGCTCGGGATTCTCGGGTTGCTCAGGAAGCTTTTGCTTAGGATATTCAACTTGCTCAGGAAGCTTTTGCTCGATATTTTCGGATTGCTCAGGAAGCTTTCGCTCGGGATTCTAGGGTTGCTCAGGAAGCTTTTGTTCGGGATTTTCGGGTTGCTCAGGAAGCTTTTGCTCGGGATTCTCGGGTTGCTCAGGAAGCTTTTGCTTAGGATATTCAAGTTGCTCAGGAAGCTTTTGCTCGATATTTTCGGATTGCTCAGGAAGCTTTCGCTCGGGATTCTAGGGTTGCTCAGGAAGCTTTTGTTCGGGATTTTCGGGTTGCTCAGGAAGCTTTTGCTCGGGATTCTCGGGTTGCTCAGGAAGCTTTTGCTATGGATATTTAAGTTGCTCAGGAAGCTTTCGCTCGGGATTCTAGGGTTGCTCAGGAAGCTTTTGCTCGGGATTCTCGGATTGCTCAGGAAGCTTTTGCTCGGGATTCTAGGGTTGCTCAGGAAGCTTTTGTTCGGGATTTTCGGGTTGCTCAGGAAGCTTTTGCTCGGAATTCTCGGGTTGCTCAGGAAGCTTTTGCTTAGGATATTCAAGTTGCTCAGGAAGCTTTTGCTCGATATTTTCGGATTGCTCAAGAAGCTTTCGCTCGGGATTCTAGGGTTGCTCAGGAAGCTTTTGTTCGGGATTTTCGGGTTGCTCAGGAAGCTTTTGCTCGGGATTCTAGGGTTGCTCAGGAAGCTTTTGTTCGGGATTTTCGGGTTGCTCAGGAAGCTTTCGCTCGGGATTCTAGGGTTGCTCAGGAAGCTTTTGTTCGGGATTTTCGGGTTGCTCAGGAAGCTTTTGCTCGGGATTCTCGGGTTGCTCAGGAAGCTTTTGCTATGGATATTTAAGTTGCTCAGGAAGCTTTCGCTCGGGATTCTAGGGTTGCTCAGGAAGCTTTTGCTCGGGATTCTCGGGTTGCTCAGGAAGCTTTTGCTCGGGATTCTCGGGTTGCTCAGGAAGCTTTTGCTTAGGATATTCAAGTTGCTCAGGAAGCTTTTGCTCGATATTTTCGGATTGCTCAGGAAGCTTTCGCTCGGGATTCTAGGGTTGCTCAGGAAGCTTTTGTTCGGGATTTTCGGGTTGCTCAGGAAGCTTTTGCTCGGAATTCTCGGGTTGCTCAGGAAGCTTTTGCTTAGGATATTCAAGTTGCTCAGGAAGCTTTTGCTCGATATTTTCGGATTGCTCAGGAAGCTTTCGCTCGGGATTCTAGGGTTGCTCAGGAAGCTTTTGTTCGGGATTTTCGGGTTGCTCAGGAAGCTTTTGTTCGGGATTTTCGGGTTGCTCAGGAAGCTTTTGCTCGGGATTCTCGGGTTGCTCAGGAAGCTTTTGCTATGGATATTTAAGTTGCTCAGGAAGCTTTCGCTCGGGATTCTAGGGTTGCTCAGGAAGCTTTTGCTCGGGATTCTCGGGTTGCTCAGGAAGCTTTTGCTCGGGATTCTCGGGTTGCTCAGGAAGCTTTTGCTTAGGATATTCAAGTTGCTCAGGAAGCTTTTGCTCGATATTTTCGGATTGCTCAGGAAGCTTTCGCTCGGGATTCTAGGGTTGCTCAGGAAGCTTTTGTTCGGGATTTTCGGGTTGCTCAGGAAGCTTTTGCTCGGAATTCTCGGGTTGCTCAGGAAGCTTTTGCTTAGGATATTCAAGTTGCTCAGGAAGCTTTTGCTCGATATTTTCGGATTGCTCAGGAAGCTTTCGCTCGGGATTCTCGGGTTGCTCAGGAAGCTTTTGCTTAGGATATTCAACTTGCTCAGGAAGCTTTTGCTCGATATTTTCGGATTGCTCAGGAAGCTTTCGCTCGGGATTCTAGGGTTGCTCAGGAAGCTTTTGTTCGGGATTTTCGGGTTGCTCAGGAAGCTTTTGCTCGGGATTCTCGGGTTGCTCAGGAAGCTTTTGCTTAGGATATTCAAGTTGCTCAGGAAGCTTTTGCTCGATATTTTCGGATTGCTCAGGAAGCTTTCGCTCGGGATTCTAGGGTTGCTCAGGAAGCTTTTGTTCGGGATTTTCGGGTTGCTCAGGAAGCTTTTGCTCGGGATTCTCGGGTTGCTCAGGAAGCTTTTGCTATGGATATTTAAGTTGCTCAGGAAGCTTTCGCTCGGGATTCTAGGGTTGCTCAGGAAGCTTTTGCTCGGGATTCTCGGATTGCTCAGGAAGCTTTTGCTCGGGATTCTAGGGTTGCTCAGGAAGCTTTTGTTCGGGATTTTCGGGTTGCTCAGGAAGCTTTTGCTCGGAATTCTCGGGTTGCTCAGGAAGCTTTTGCTTAGGATATTCAAGTTGCTCAGGAAGCTTTTGCTCGATATTTTCGGATTGCTCAGGAAGCTTTCGCTCGGGATTCTAGGGTTGCTCAGGAAGCTTTTGTTCGGGATTTTCGGGTTGCTCAGGAAGCTTTTGCTCGGGATTCTCGGGTTGCTCAGGAAGCTTTTGCTATGGATATTTAAGTTGCTCAGGAAGCTTTCGCTCGGGATTCTAGGGTTGCTCAGGAAGCTTTTGCTCGGGATTCTCGGGTTGCTCAGGAAGCTTTTGCTCGGGATTCTCGGGTTGCTCAGGAAGCTTTTGCTTAGGATATTCAAGTTGCTCAGGAAGCTTTTGCTCGATATTTTCGGATTGCTCAGGAAGCTTTCGCTCGGGATTCTAGGGTTGCTCAGGAAGCTTTTGTTCGGGATTTTCGGGTTGCTCAGGAAGCTTTTGTTCGGGATTTTCGGGTTGCTCAGGAAGCTTTTGCTCGGGATTCTCGGGTTGCTCAGGAAGCTTTTGCTATGGATATTTAAGTTGCTCAGGAAGCTTTTGCTCGGAATTCTCGGGTTGCTCAGGAAGCTTTTGCTTAGGATATTCAAGTTGCTCAGGAAGCTTTTGCTCGATATTTTCGGATTGCTCAGGAAGCTTTCGCTCGGGATTCTAGGGTTGCTCAGGAAGCTTTTGTTCGGGATTTTCGGGTTGCTCAGGAAGCTTTTGCTCGGGATTCTAGGGTTGCTCAGGAAGCTTTTGTTCGGGATTTTCGGGTTGCTCAGGAAGCTTTCGCTCGGGATTCTAGGGTTGCTCAGGAAGCTTTTGTTCGGGATTTTCGGGTTGCTCAGGAAGCTTTTGCTCGGGATTCTCGGGTTGCTCAGGAAGCTTTTGCTATGGATATTTAAGTTGCTCAGGAAGCTTTCGCTCGGGATTCTAGGGTTGCTCAGGAAGCTTTTGCTCGGGATTCTCGGGTTGCTCAGGAAGCTTTTGCTCGGGATTCTCGGGTTGCTCAGGAAGCTTTTGCTTAGGATATTCAAGTTGCTCAGGAAGCTTTTGCTCGATATTTTCGGATTGCTCAGGAAGCTTTCGCTCGGGATTCTAGGGTTGCTCAGGAAGCTTTTGTTCGGGATTTTCGGGTTGCTCAGGAAGCTTTTGCTCGGAATTCTCGGGTTGCTCAGGAAGCTTTTGCTTAGGATATTCAAGTTGCTCAGGAAGCTTTTGCTCGATATTTTCGGATTGCTCAGGAAGCTTTCGCTCGGGATTCTAGGGTTGCTCAGGAAGCTTTTGTTCGGGATTTTCGGGTTGCTCAGGAAGCTTTTGCTCGGGATTCTCGGGTTGCTCAGGAAGCTTTTGCTATGGATATTTAAGTTGCTCAGGAAGCTTTCGCTCGGGATTCTAGGGTTGCTCAGGAAGCTTTTGCTCGGGATTCTCGGGTTGCTCAGGAAGCTTTTGCTCGGGATTCTCGGGTTGCTCAGGAAGCTTTTGCTTAGGATATTCAAGTTGCTCAGGAAGCTTTTGCTCGATATTTTCGGATTGCTCAGGAAGCTTTCGCTCGGGATTCTAGGGTTGCTCAGGAAGCTTTTGCTCGGGATTCTCGGGTTGCTCAGGAAGCTTTTGCTATGGATATTTAAGTTGCTCAGGAAGCTTTCGCTCGGGATTCTAGGGTTGCTCAGGAAGCTTTTGCTCGGGATTCTCGGGTTGCTCAGGAAGCTTTTGCTTAGGATATTCAAGTTGCTCAGGAAGCTTTTGCTCGATATTTTCGGATTGCTCAGGAAGCTTTCGCTCGGGATTCTAGGGTTGCTCAGGAAGCTTTTGCTCGGGATTCTCGGGTTGCTCAGGAAGCTTTTGCTTAGGATATTCAAGTTGCTCAGGAAGCTTTTGCTCGATATTTTCGGATTGCTCAGGAAGCTTTCGCTCGGGATTCTAGGGTTGCTCAGGAAGCTTTTGCTCGGGATTCTCGGGTTGCTCAGGAAGCTTTTGCTTAGGATATTCAAGTTGCTCAGGAAGCTTTTGCTCGATATTTTCGGATTGCTCAGGAAGCTTTCGCTCGGGATTCTAGGGTTGCTCAGGAAGCTTTTGCTCGGGATTCTCGGGTTGCTCAGGAAGCTTTTGCTATGGATATTTAAGTTGCTCAGGAAGCTTTCGCTCGGGATTCTAGGGTTGCTCAGGAAGCTTTTGCTCAGGATTCTCGGGTTGCTCAGGAAGCTTTTGCTTAGGATATTCAAGTTGCTCAGGAAGCTTTTGCTCGATATTTTCGGATTGCTCAGGAAGCTTTCGCTCGGGATTCTAGGGTTGCTCAGGAAGCTTTTGCTCGGGATTCTCGGGTTGCTCAGGAAGCTTTTGCTTAGGATATTCAAGTTGCTCAGGAAGCTTTTGCTCGATATTTTCGGATTGCTCAGGAAGCTTTCGCTCGGGATTCTAGGGTTGCTCAGGAAGCTTTTGCTCGGGATTCTCGGGTTGCTCAGGAAGCTTTTGCTTAGGATATTCAAGTTGCTCAGGAAGCTTTTGCTCGATATTTTCGGATTGCTCAGGAAGCTTTCGCTCGGGATTCTAGGGTTGCTCAGGAAGCTTTTGCTCGGGATTCTCGGGTTGCTCAGGAAGCTTTTGCTATGGATATTTAAGTTGCTCAGGAAGCTTTCGCTCGGGATTCTAGGGTTGCTCAGGAAGCTTTTGCTCGGGATTCTCGGGTTGCTCAGGAAGCTTTTGCTTAGGATATTCAACTTGCTCAGGAAGCTTTTGCTCGATATTTTCGGATTGCTCAGGAAGCTTTCGCTCGGGATTCTAGGGTTGCTCAGGAAGCTTTTGTTCGGGATTTTCGGGTTGCTCAGGAAGCTTTTGCTCGGGATTCTCGGGTTGCTCAGGAAGCTTTTGCTTAGGATATTCAAGTTGCTCAGGAAGCTTTTGCTCGATATTTTCGGATTGCTCAGGAAGCTTTCGCTCGGGATTCTAGGGTTGCTCAGGAAGCTTTTGTTCGGGATTTTCGGGTTGCTCAGGAAGCTTTTGCTCGGGATTCTCGGGTTGCTCAGGAAGCTTTTGCTATGGATATTTAAGTTGCTCAGGAAGCTTTCGCTCGGGATTCTAGGGTTGCTCAGGAAGCTTTTGCTCGGGATTCTCGGATTGCTCAGGAAGCTTTTGCTCGGGATTCTAGGGTTGCTCAGGAAGCTTTTGTTCGGGATTTTCGGGTTGCTCAGGAAGCTTTTGCTCGGAATTCTCGGGTTGCTCAGGAAGCTTTTGCTTAGGATATTCAAGTTGCTCAGGAAGCTTTTGCTCGATATTTTCGGATTGCTCAGGAAGCTTTCGCTCGGGATTCTAGGGTTGCTCAGGAAGCTTTTGTTCGGGATTTTCGGGTTGCTCAGGAAGCTTTTGCTCGGGATTCTAGGGTTGCTCAGGAAGCTTTTGTTCGGGATTTTCGGGTTGCTCAGGAAGCTTTCGCTCGGGATTCTAGGGTTGCTCAGGAAGCTTTTGTTCGGGATTTTCGGGTTGCTCAGGAAGCTTTTGCTCGGGATTCTCGGGTTGCTCAGGAAGCTTTTGCTATGGATATTTAAGTTGCTCAGGAAGCTTTCGCTCGGGATTCTAGGGTTGCTCAGGAAGCTTTTGCTCGGGATTCTCGGGTTGCTCAGGAAGCTTTTGCTCGGGATTCTCGGGTTGCTCAGGAAGCTTTTGCTTAGGATATTCAAGTTGCTCAGGAAGCTTTTGCTCGATATTTTCGGATTGCTCAGGAAGCTTTCGCTCGGGATTCTAGGGTTGCTCAGGAAGCTTTTGTTCGGGATTTTCGGGTTGCTCAGGAAGCTTTTGCTCGGAATTCTCGGGTTGCTCAGGAAGCTTTTGCTTAGGATATTCAAGTTGCTCAGGAAGCTTTTGCTCGATATTTTCGGATTGCTCAGGAAGCTTTCGCTCGGGATTCTAGGGTTGCTCAGGAAGCTTTTGTTCGGGATTTTCGGGTTGCTCAGGAAGCTTTTGTTCGGGATTTTCGGGTTGCTCAGGAAGCTTTTGCTCGGGATTCTCGGGTTGCTCAGGAAGCTTTTGCTATGGATATTTAAGTTGCTCAGGAAGCTTTCGCTCGGGATTCTAGGGTTGCTCAGGAAGCTTTTGCTCGGGATTCTCGGGTTGCTCAGGAAGCTTTTGCTCGGGATTCTCGGGTTGCTCAGGAAGCTTTTGCTTAGGATATTCAAGTTGCTCAGGAAGCTTTTGCTCGATATTTTCGGATTGCTCAGGAAGCTTTCGCTCGGGATTCTAGGGTTGCTCAGGAAGCTTTTGTTCGGGATTTTCGGGTTGCTCAGGAAGCTTTTGCTCGGAATTCTCGGGTTGCTCAGGAAGCTTTTGCTTAGGATATTCAAGTTGCTCAGGAAGCTTTTGCTCGATATTTTCGGATTGCTCAGGAAGCTTTCGCTCGGGATTCTCGGGTTGCTCAGGAAGCTTTTGCTTAGGATATTCAACTTGCTCAGGAAGCTTTTGCTCGATATTTTCGGATTGCTCAGGAAGCTTTCGCTCGGGATTCTAGGGTTGCTCAGGAAGCTTTTGTTCGGGATTTTCGGGTTGCTCAGGAAGCTTTTGCTCGGGATTCTAGGGTTGCTCAGGAAGCTTTTGTTCGGGATTTTCGGGTTGCTCAGGAAGCTTTCGCTCGGGATTCTAGGGTTGCTCAGGAAGCGTTTGTTCGGGATTTTCGGGTTGCTCAGGAAGCTTTTGCTCGGGATTCTCGGGTTGCTCAGGAAGCTTTTGCTATGGATATTTAAGTTGCTCAGGAAGCTTTCGCTCGGGATTCTAGGGTTGCTCAGGAAGCTTTTGCTCGGGATTCTCGGGTTGCTCAGGAAGCTTTTGCTATGGATATTTAAGTTGCTCAGGAAGCTTTCGCTCGGGATTCTAGGGTTGCTCAGGAAGCTTTCGCTCGGGATTCTAGGGTTGCTCAGGAAGCTTTTGTTCGGGATTTTCGGGTTGCTCAGGAAGCTTTTGCTCGGGATTCTCGGGTTGCTCAGGAAGCTTTTGCTATGGATATTTAAGTTGCTCAGGAAGCTTTCGCTCGGGATTCTAGGGTTGCTCAGGAAGCTTTTGCTCGGGATTCTCGGGTTGCTCAGGAAGCTTTTGCTCGGGATTCTCGGGTTGCTCAGGAAGCTTTTGCTTAGGATATTCAAGTTGCTCAGGAAGCTTTTGCTCGATATTTTCGGATTGCTCAGGAAGCTTTCGCTCGGGATTCTAGGGTTGCTCAGGAAGCTTTTGTTCGGGATTTTCGGGTTGCTCAGGAAGCTTTTGCTCGGAATTCTCGGGTTGCTCAGGAAGCTTTTGCTTAGGATATTCAAGTTGCTCAGGAAGCTTTTGCTCGATATTTTCGGATTGCTCAGGAAGCTTTCGCTCGGGATTCTAGGGTTGCTCAGGAAGCTTTTGTTCGGGATTTTCGGGTTGCTCAGGAAGCTTTTGCTCGGGATTCTCGGGTTGCTCAGGAAGCTTTTGCTATGGATATTTAAGTTGCTCGGGAAGCTTTCGCTCGGGATTCTAGGGTTGCTCAGGAAGCTTTTGCTCGGGATTCTCGGGTTGCTCAGGAAGCTTTTGCTCGGGATTCTCGGGTTGCTCAGGAAGCTTTTGCTTAGGATATTCAAGTTGCTCAGGAAGCTTTTGCTCGATATTTTCGGATTGCTCAGGAAGCTTTCGCTCGGGATTCTAGGGTTGCTCAGGAAGCTTTTGCTCGGGATTCTCGGGTTGCTCAGGAAGCTTTTGCTATGGATATTTAAGTTGCTCAGGAAGCTTTCGCTCGGGATTCTAGGGTTGCTCAGGAAGCTTTTGCTCGGGATTCTCGGGTTGCTCAGGAAGCTTTTGCTTAGGATATTCAAGTTGCTCAGGAAGCTTTTGCTCGATATTTTCGGATTGCTCAGGAAGCTTTCGCTCGGGATTCTAGGGTTGCTCAGGAAGCTTTTGCTCGGGATTCTCGGGTTGCTCAGGAAGCTTTTGCTTAGGATATTCAAGTTGCTCAGGAAGCTTTTGCTCGATATTTTCGGATTGCTCAGGAAGCTTTCGCTCGGGATTCTAGGGTTGCTCAGGAAGCTTTTGTTCGGGATTTTCGGGTTGCTCAGGAAGCTTTTGCTCGGAATTCTCGGGTTGCTCAGGAAGCTTTTGCTTAGGATATTCAAGTTGCTCAGGAAGCTTTTGCTCGATATTTTCGGATTGCTCAGGAAGATTTCGCTCGGGATTCTAGGGTTGCTCAGGAAGCTTTTGTTCGGGATTCTCGGGTTGCTCAGGAAGCTTTTGCTTAGGATACTTACTCCTGCTTACCTAAGATGAATCAAATTCAAGCGGCCACCATCCTCTAAGGGATCAACAAAAATAAAGTAGATCTCCTCGCGGTTCATGTGTTCCTGGTACTAACGTCTGATTTTGGAAAATAATTTATCAGACTTGAAACTGAATTGTTGTTTGCCCTAATAATAATCAGACAGGGTTGTTATTTATACAAATTTATTGCTTATTATTATTACTATTTTCTTGCCTATACCTCCGCTTAAATAAAACTAAACAGTGGTTATGTATCAAATTTATTGAAACATACTCGTAAATGAAAAATAGCCTTGTTAATTAAAAGTGAGAAGGGTAAAACTATACATTTGGCAAGTAGACCTTAGATCAGTAATTTAAACTGTTCGTTGTACACTAAAGAAATTACAAATAACTGTAATGTTAGCTTAAGATGAAAAAGTTACACACTTTTGTCACATATTACTCCTTCTGCAAACATTTGGAATTGTTAATATTAACATGACCAACAACTCTTGATTGCCATGGAAACTACAGAAAAAAAAAGTATTTGATTAAAAAAAATCAATATTTCCATATTCCTTTTTATCTATATGTGCTTTATTATTTATTTAACATTGAAGGGATTTGCACTATGCACTTTTTGAAAGTGTATTATGTTTTATTTACATCTAACTTTTGCATTTCTTATGGATGTCAATCTTTTCTTTCACACTGAAGAATAGTCAAACATAATTGGCATTCATAAGAACAAGGAAAGCTGTAGTCGCACCTCAAACAACATCTTCAAAAAGAGTCTTAACAATGTTAAAATGCCAAATAATAAAGGAGATAACATTAAAAAGAAAATTTCAAGTTTCACCAAATATCAAGTAATCCGTGAAAGATATATTAATGTTCTTACGTTCTTTCTGGAAACACTTGTACAACTGTGCATGCTCCGTAAGCGAGCAAGTCTACAAGACACCTTAATTGGACATAAACTGGATGTGTGTGTGCACTTGGGGTGTGATGTGTCAATTAAAAGCTCATCTGTAGTACTGCTGGTTTCCGGTCCATTGCGGGGGCGGGGCTGTGCTGTAGTCATACTGCGCGGCCCGTCCCTGTCCCGTTTGTCCCCCATATGGAGGTGCAGGTGGCGCCGCTCCACTATAACTATAACCCTGCGCAGGACTGTAAGCAGGGGGCGCCGCATAATACTGCTGTTGCGGTGGCGGTATGTGCATTGGGGGAAGTCCCTGACTATACGTCGTCGGCTGCTGATAGTTATAGTAAGCGTGTTGATTTTGCGGAGGTTCGTGCACTGTAGGCGCCGAATCTTGTATCGGCACCGTGATTAAATTAGTCCTGACACCGGCGCTTTGCATTGGAGCTGGTCGTTGTCGTACGTTTGACGATATTGTGATGTTGGAGCGTGGATCGTTCGTTTTGGTACGTACAGGCACTCGTTCCGGTTCGACGGGTACTTCCATGGGCTGGATGGTGTTGGAGACGTGGCGGTGATTGATGTGTGCTTGCAAATCGCGCTGGGATAAGTACGTTCGGCGACATCCAGATGAGCCGTACCGGGTCCCTCCATGGGTGCACATGAAGACGGTCCCAAGGCCGGTTTGCTCGACGCGCGAGACTTTGTCCAGGCAGCGGGGACATTGTTTTTGCTCCTGCTTTCCGCAAGACAGACAAAACACGTGCTTGCAAGGGATCTGCAACAAATAAACTAAAATAAATACCTCTGACATATTTTTTCAAAAACGTTTCATAGAAGCGAAATTAAAAAACTCCCAATAAGCATAGTGTGTAAGTTTACCATGCGTCCATAAATAAGAATGGGTTTCAAACACTTGTCGCAGCAGTGAATCATAGGATTTAGCACTTTCTCTCCAATCAGATTCACTTTGTGTGACCAGTCCAGCCGCAACATTGGTTCCGGGGGTCCTCTATTGATTGTCGTAAACGTGGGGGCTTCCAACTGCGAAATGTCAGCTTCCAAATCAACTAAAACAAGTCAACCTCAGCCAAAGTCCACTTGACAAATCTTAACACAATACTTTTTGGAGCCACATTGTCACTTGACTCATTTTCGGTCTGTGCCGCTTCCTCCGACGATTCTTGAAGCTGGGAGTTGTCGATTTCTTCGTCGCTTTCTATCACTTTGATTGCCTTTTTGCCACGACCGCGGCCTCTGCCTCGGCCACGACCTCTGCTTCTGCTGCCGCGGCCTCGACCGCGACCCCGTTTCGGGGCTCCGTCATCCATTTCTTCCTATTTAAAACATAACTTAAACCGATACCCTCGGTTTTGTTGAATTTTTTGCTAATTGTATTATGCCACAAAGTTTGAGGTTAGAACACACGTAACGTCACTTGTCAACAATTGTATTACGTACTACCAACTACACATATAAATTTCCCCTAAACAATAAATTTATTAAATAATCTTGCAATATAATTATAATCAATATATAATACACGTATCATTTTGACCAATATTTGCTGAACCATTATTTTTAATCACAATAAAAACGACATTAAGTGAACCTATCTCACTATAATCCATCTAAATAAATGTATTTTTACGTTAATTTAATAAAATATTATTATTGAAACAATTTAGAAGGAACTATTCGTTTTGTATTATATTTTTATTAATTATAAAGTATAAATTTTTATTGTGAAATATTATTGGGGGAATTCCATGACCACAGGTTGGTCGACTAGATTATAAATTACTATTTCAAATTCCCGCTTTCGAGGTTATGTGCCCCATCAAATTGTCAAATTTTAGTTTCAGAATTAAATAAATAATTTATTACTGTTCCTAGAATATGGAAGGACCGAGCGACGTCGATATAGAAGATGTGGAAAGTGAAAAAACAGAAAATAGTGAAAATTCAGTACTAAACGAGTCGATAAATTCAAGCGACAAGCCTCGACTGGTGAAACTGCCCCTAACCCGAATCAAACACATAATGAAGTTGGATCCAGATTGTAGTATAATTAGTCAAGATGCCGTATTTCTAGTAACGAAGTCAGCGGTAAGAGTCTTGGTAAAGTTTCAACCAATCATGGCAATTGTTGCAGGAATTGTTTGTGGAGCATTTAGCTAAGGAGTCTCTCAAATTCATGGGTCAAAGTAAGCGAAAAACCGTCCAGAAGAAGGACGTCGACGCCGCCATCGACAACGTCCCAAGTCTCTGCTTCCTGGACGGTGCCTTGGAATAACACTCGTTTGAAACACATTTTATTGTTAAGCGCATCATTTTACAAATTTCATAGCACGAATAAAATCAATGATTCCGAATCACTTAGTTTTCTTGTTCCTACGTTTCGTTCCTTGCTGCGTTCCGTCCGGCTGTCCATAAAGCGTGTTAAGTAAATTTTCGAGATCGGGCGGTTTCTCGTTTCTGGCGGATCCGCTGTGTCTCCGCGGCTGATTGTTTTGTTTGCCTAAAGCTATGCGGTATTGCACTTGGTGCGAGTCAGGTTTGAGATGTTTCAGACTATCTTTTTGACAACCGGCCCATTCTGTTATGTCGTAAACGTTCCCTTCCATGCAGGCATAGTAATGCCACAAAAATCCAAAACAACGTGCTTCCGCCCATATGTCGCCTTCTCTAGCCGAGTGGTGAATTTTGCACTGGGCACAGTTGCGTGCCGCATAGCAAGGTCTCTCTACTTTGACGCGTTTGTGGCGAAGGCCACATGCACTGCACCGGATTGTATTGGCTGCAGATTCCACCTTCTGCTGCAGCTGTGCCAATAACTCCGTAAGTTCGCTCCACGCCTGCTCGACTTGTACCGACTCCACGACACCTGTTAACGAAATTATGGCAAAATAGTATTGAATAATAATTTAGTTGTGTATTTTTTTACCCTTGTCATATGCGGCTCGTCGCTCCGGTTCGCCTATCATATCAAATGCGTGCACAAGAATTTTGAACGCTTCCTCTGCTCCGGGTTGTTGGTTTTTGTCCGGATGCACAAGAAACGCTTGACGCTTATAATAACGCTTAATATCGTCGTCTGTGCACGTGGGGGTTACTCCTAGGATGCTGTACGGGTCCTTGCCTTTGCAAGCCAAAAGCCGCTTCATTGCCTCGTCGCCGGTTGTGGGCATATTTATATTGTTCTGCAATCCCGAGTGGATAAAACTGCGATTGTTGTTCTTTGTTTGTTTATCGGGTTTCTTGAACTTATCCCAAATCCATGATAGAAAACGAATGCGTTTGGCGATGGTCACCACAGTGTCTATAAAAATGGCCCAGTGGATGATCGACCAAAGCCACAAATTGGAAGCCCTGTAATATATTATTAAATTTTTGTAATTTTTTAATTTTTGTAAAACTTACACGTCACGGCTGATATGGACGCTCAAACTGCAAATGTCAAAGATCAAGTTGAGCAGCCAAAATAGGAACACTGTTATGATTTTCCACCATCCCTTCAGGTATTGTTTCAGCTTCTGAGCGGCCAGACCTGCTCAAACATACTTTTTCAAATGCGTCCTCTAAATCTACAGTATGGAGCGAGATTAAATTACAAAAAAGGCACACACTGTTTTACAGGAGAGCTAAAAACTAAGCCACCCAGTACCAACACAAATTTAAACCATTTTTCGTGACTTGAATGTGTTAGTACTGATATTATTTCATTTAAATTTACTATACAAAAAAATGGTACAAATAAAAACCGCGGCTTGGGAGGCCATGGAATCTAGCTTTTGTTTGATTTTTTCAGTGTACACTTTTGTAACTGTCAATCATTAAAACTATTATTTAAAAATTCGCTCAAACGACGTCTAAATCGAGTCTTGGAGATGGATTTTGCTGAAGAAGGCATTAAATGTTTCTGATGTATTTTATCCGAGATGATTATTCAAAGAACTTAATTTGAAAATTTCTCAACATACAAAGTCGAAATTTTGCTGCACTCGTCAAAATTATTGCTCTAGCTTTTGTTTGATTTTTTCAGTGTACACTTATGTGTCAAATTATGACATTTTAAAAAACTATTATTTAAAAATTTGCCCAAACGACGTCTAAATCGAGTCTTGGAGATGGATTTTGCTGAAGAAGGCATTAAATGTTTCTGATGTATTTTATCCGAGATGATTATTCAAAGAACTTAATTTGAAAATTTCTCACAATACAAAGTCGAAATTTTGCTGCACTTGTCAAAATTATTGCATGGCCTACGCAGCCTCGTTTTATTCTTGTACAACCGTGGACAGTCAAGAATAAAACTTTAGCCGGCGGGTGTGATGCAAATATCGACTCAATGACAATATTTCATAGAGTCGGTATTTGCATAACATGGGTGTTATTCTTGACTGTCCATGGCTGTACACACGTGATTTCTGTCAAAATGTCTGTTTGGAGCGAAAATGCACTTAGACAAGGTATCTTAGAATGACAATTCAATATCTTCTTCAACAATTTCAAATTACAGGTCTCGGTTAAACATATTTTTATGACAACAGTTTAAAAAGAAGAAGAATAGTGTAACAGAAAAACAAAAGCTGAGCCCCGTTTTTATTTGTACGCACGTTATTACAAATCATACATTTTTTTTAATCTGTTCAACACAGAACCTCTTCATTCTTAACGAGTCAGGAATATTAGTTTAATTTTAAAAGTTTTTTAGATTGTATGTTGTAATTTGCAGAATTAGGAGGTCGATTAATTGATTGTATAACATGGGTTGTTGCAAATGCATATGTGAGAAATCAGGAAAGATTTTAGAATTGTATATTAAAGAACGAGTTCAATAAGGCATATTTTATTGCACGAGTTTTTTATACTTCGCATCTTTTATGCCATTTAATAATTTGTACAATCATCTGTAGTTTTGGATCGAAATAAAAATGTGCTCTGGTTTTTTTTGTAACAACTATTTGGGGACTAAATGAAGTAGGTTTTTGGGCAAACTATATACAATCGATTGAGAATAGAATAGTGTGTATGCACACATGGAAATGATTAATTAAGCCACGAATTGAAGCCAAATTTGACATACCAAAAACCTGATTCTCGCGCCTCCTAGTACGCTGATTTCTCTTCCCTGGGGGCCGCTCGCCGCCCCCAAACGATTCCGAATTTTTTGCTCTCCCATTCGGCTTGTTGGGTTTCTTCAAACCATTTTTGCTGGCATAAAGCATCTCAGTACGACTGGTCCCAGCCTCCGGCTCGTTTGAATCGCTGCTATTCTTTGCAGCTTTCCGAAAACTCGCTTTCTGCAACGTATTCTTGTTCATTGAGTCGTCGCTTTTCTTTTTCTTCCCATCGTCGATTTTCGAATCGTTAATCGGATCGCTGATGTTGTCCAGCGACGCCCATTTTCGATTCAGCGGCGTACTTTTTCGCTTATCTTTGTCGGTGCTTGTCTTCACAAACTGCGCGGTTTTCTCAATATTCGGTATGTCTTTTATCTCTGAATTCGTGTTGCTTCTGTTCAGTGAAGTGTTCGGCTTCTGAGCTTTCTCGCTTTTCGTGTTCTTCTTGCCGTTTTCCTTCTTTAGTTTAGTGTCTTTGGTGTCGATTTTAGTGGGTTTGTTCACTGTTGGCGGCACCGCTTTCGTGAGGACGTCAGAGTAGCTGGGACGCATCGGTTTGACTTCTGCAACCATCCGCGGCTTGCGGTTGTTCCTGTTAAAATTGAATTGTTTGTCTTCGAGCGGTTGTTCTGGAATTAGGTTTTGTTCGCTGTTTTCCTTTTCCGTGTCAAGGACGCCTACACTAGGCTTGAAAGGCTCGACATGTCCAAATGGAGAATATGTCCCACTGGTGTTGGGAGCCCAGTTCCCCACCAAATTTTCAATCAAATGCGTGTGATTGCTAGTTTGGGGAATAGGTTCCTGCGTCAGGAAATGATGGTCAGGTTGATGATGATTTGTGTAAGGAAAATCGCTTCTGAAGACACTGGCATCCCCATTTTGCACAGGCTCGAACATGTATTTGATACTCAAGGGGTCGATGTTTTTATTGTACTCGTTCATGTCGAAATGGGGCTGGATGTAGTTATAAGAAGTGGGAAACTGTTGCATGGGCACATACCCCAAAGGCAACTCCGGAGTTAGATAATAATTGTAAGGATTTTGGGTCCAGTTCAGGGGGTCTCTGGGCGGCGGTGTGAAGCCCAAGGGGGCGTATTGACCGTCGCCGTTCTGCATTTCGGCCGTCATGTTCCCGATGATTTTCTCCACCGCTTCGTTCGAACAGGTCCGTTCGTTATCACTCATTTTAATTTTTTTTTCACGTTTTAATCGATAATTTAGACTATCGGAGCTATTCTTAGGGCGTTTTGGCACATAAACAGATTATTCAACTCTGCTGGATGTCACTTGATGTCACTTTTGATTTGACAAATTGTCAAAATGGCAGCGTGCACCGCGGCGATCTACATTGCCGGCCGAGTGTTAATTTGTTTTTAACTTGTGCCACAGCTTGCGCCAATTTAAAGAAAACTACATCAAAAAAATAAAATGCAAATTAATGGTAAAAGTGTAATATAAAAATATGGGTGTTATGATTGTTACACTAATTATAAGATGTACACAAATTTTATAAATAATAAAATATACATAATTTTAATTTTTGTATTTTTTTTTACTCATTTTAATTTTAGTGTTATTATTTTCATTCTATATATTTCGGGAATCGTAAAAAAATATTTAAAAACACTATTGTATTTTTAATTGATTTTTTACAATTCCCGATTATTTGCTTTAATTTTTTTAAGTTGTCAGATTATCACAAAAGCGGTTAAAAATATAGAGCGGATAAATACTTTACTCGGAAGTAAAACCTGACATTAAAAAAAAATACTTTATAAAATTACTGAAATTTTATATTTATTATTGGACTAAGTTAATTTTCAAAATAAATATTAATCTAAGAGAAAAAACCGCAAAATCAAATTTTATATTTTACCAAAGTTAAAATATTTAATTCACAAGAACAATGGTACTTAACATTTTTTACTTATGAGGATCTTAAATACAAACAGAGTTTCAGAAAGCCATGGAAACAAGCTTTTCTTTTCTTTTTTTCAGTGTAGACCTTTGACTTTGACTTTGACTTTGACTTTAATAACAGTTATATAACTCAGTTTCAAATTTGTCCGGATTTGCTTCACTCTAATGAATTTCAAAATGATTCCGTGGCCACGCACCTTCTAATTTTTCAACGCATTTATAAATTATGGTTTTTTTTTATTAAAACGATTATTTTACTTTTTATATAAAATCTGTGACTCAAAAATGAAAAAGTTGTTTAAAAAACGTAAATGTGCGGTATCCAATATTTAAGCATATTTATTTAAAACTTAAATAAGTTACACAATTTTTATATAAAAAGCATTTAACACTTTAGCCTCCTAGATATAAAAAATAACTTACTTTATTTTAGGATGATAGAATAATGTTTTATTAAAGCATAATAAAGCAAAGACATAATATATAATATTAATGGTAAATTGGAGTTACAAAAGGTAAAAGTTGATTCAAATTTTCCCACTTATCATAAGTTATATAAAAGTAAAGAGGTGACACAGAGTGCGAAAATCACTTGATTAGTTTTGCCGCCAACAAATTCATATTCGTTTTTAGTGTGCAAATACGTATTTAGCTTATTTTATCTTTTTTTGCCACATGAACCCTTTGATTCTGACCTCTTTAAATTATATCCACCATCACTCAGTCACACACTAGATAAATTTACAAATATATCGGTTGGTATTATTTTATAACTAAAAACAAACATCACCGAATGAGCAATTTTATTCACAAAATATAATAAATTTAAAGTTTTTGAATTCTGCAACACATAATACATGGTAAACTTGCAGCAACCGTGCACAGATGTCGCCCAAAGTACATTATTCGAATTCCCATTAAAAAAAGTTCTTTGGGCGCTTTATAAGTCACAAACTCTTGTCGGTGCCACAAATAGATTTCCACATCCCAACGCGCAATTACTTTATTCATTAAAATTATCTTAACCCTCATCTCGAAGTCATTTCTAATGGGTGGTCCCTTTCAAACCCGCCAAAACCGTCGTGAATTTTTGGGGGCGCACACTTAACACGTGTATACAACTCGCGGCGTCTTTTGACAAATGCTCGGTTAACGCCAAATGTTGTGTGTACGATTTTCCAACGCATAATTAGACAAGTCATAAAAAATCGCTTGCGGAACCCCTCACGGTGAGACGTCGGCGCCAAAATCCGGCGCCGTGTCTGCGTAGGTACGCTTCATTTTTTCTACTGCGCCCATCAGAGGTATCAAATGCCGTTCGGGAAAGCGACAGTCGATAAACAATTATCTGGGTAGATAGATAGATATTCATAGACAGGGCTGGAGTAAGTCATTACACATCAGTCATGTGTTGTGGCGGTGGGAACTTTGAATAATGGATGAATTATGCAATCTCGGCCTATAGCGTATGCTAATAATGGTGAGGTCCCTGATTAATTGCATTTTGATTTTCAGATTATCAGCTATTTGCTATTCATATTGGTTCATAGCGTGGACCCGACCGATGAATTGATGTTAGTTGGGCAATTTACATCATAAACGTTGATGGGATGTTTGCATATTGGCGAATAAGCGTCTTTTGGCCATGAATTTGGTCCCAACGATCATCAAGTTTATTATTATCGACAAACTGAAAAACTATAATGAATCTATTTGACAGAGAGACAAACAAATCGTTGATAAAAATGAGTGTTCAATAAAAGATAAGCAGAAACCGTTAGTAAGGAAGGGTTGAGAGAACGAACTAGATGTGGGATGATGACAAAAAATATATAAATAAAAAATTATAAAAAAAATTTAGAGTTGTTAAAAATTGAAATACATTCTTACCTACACTGAGAC
This sequence comes from Eledona agricola, assembly GCA_964023215.1. Lineage (NCBI taxonomy): Eukaryota > Metazoa > Arthropoda > Insecta > Coleoptera > Tenebrionidae > Eledona > Eledona agricola. The sequence goes on along the minus strand of OZ026857.1, from coordinate 25,588,527 downwards.
AAAACATTTCCTATACTTCTTGTAATTTATGAAAAAGAATTAGAAGAATGAAAAATAATTAAAGTAGTACCTAATACATTATGCTAAATAACAATCGAAATTTACAAAACACCAAAACACAGTTAAAAAATTAAATGAATTCACTGTGACAAAATGTGCATGCATAATAATATTGAAATAAATATTTTTGGAACGAGAGGAATCGTTAATTACATAAAAACTCAAAAACTTATTTATGTGTAAAACAAGCCAAATTTCATTATTCGAAACTTCAAAGACCCTACAAATGAATTTGTTTTGAAAACACTGCATTTCTAGTTGATACGATCAAGAGTGGATTACTCGAGGATTTGGTTTTGTATACCCGGTGTAAAATAAAAATGTGGATAAAAATGGATCGGGTCCTGTGCATAATTATACTATTTACTATTGTTCAACATTAACCCCTCTTTTTTCTCAGGTTCGTTAGAGGTGATATTGATTTGCCCCATTTTTCTTTATTTTTTAATTTGTTAAAAAAATTCTTACTGTAAAGTTTCACTCAATCTTTTAAGTGTGTTTGAATAAAGTTTCAAATGAGTGACAGCTCTAATTTGTAAATTATGTCTATAAACTTACCTAAATTATTCAAATACATTTCAATCATATTTTCGTTCAATCCTTAGAATTCTAAATGATATGTTTTTGTTGAAAATGCATGCATCCAAATCTTTATTTACATGATATTGATTTAACACAAATGGAATAAAATTTAATATATTTTTACGAGTTGTTTTAATTTAACACGATCAACACAAACACTAAAAATAACATTTTTTAATATTAGTTTCGTCTGCATTGTGAGATCGGTGTCAAAAGTAAAAAGTACTTTTATACCGTTTGATGCTATTAAAAATTAATATAAAATTCCTGTACATTTAAATTTATTCGATTTTCAGATAGTCAATAAACAGTAAGCGTTCGTATACCTTGTGAGTTTTAGAGAAAAGGACAGAAAAGATTCAGTGTAAAAAATGTGAGTGCGAATGGGATAAAATATTTGGCAGTAAAAATTATAAACCTAGGATTTGCATTACCGATGGGAATGGCTTTTCCATCATTTTTGTCCGATAACTACCAAGATTTATCACTGAATTTGTTCTTAAAACCACTGAAACATCATCACCAGGGAAAACTGGCGTTAATTTTGTTCAAGAGATCACAAAAAAATTTCACCACTGCTAGAGAAGAGAACTTGGTATACTATGTTTATACAGAATCTCCCAGAAATTTGCACGCTATTTTTATATTAAATTGTAAAATAATAATTAAGACTAAAATTGAAGAAAACATTTTTAGTTTTCAGTGTTTAAATGGCAAACGATTTGAGTTGACCAATCAGAAGAATTAATTAATTGCTTTCGCAAAAAAAGTACCACCTAATCCATTTCCATGGTTTCGTATCAAAAATTGCTGGAGCTGAAAAAACTCATTTAATTGTTAACAAGTCGAAGGGTCAAGAATAGGGGCCAAATTTGTTCTACTGCAATTAAAATCATGACGATTGCAGGAATAATAAATCGTGATATTTCATAATTGTCGTTGTGACAGTATAATTTTTGCGCCAACTTTAGACGTGAAAACTTTAAAAAATATTTTTGCGTGAACAATTTCAGGCCGTCAATAAATAAAATGTTATGGTATTGCACAAAATATAACTATTTTTCAAAGAAGTAAGTGTTTTATTTCGACAATTATTCTATGTAATATTTACAAAACACGAGGTTCTCGAATGCATCTGTCAGAGCGATGAGATGTCACATTCACGGTCACATTGACGTTTGTATAGTTTATCACTAAAGACCAGCTAAGTTTTAAAAAATATGAAGAAAAATATAAAAACTTGTTACTTTGCAATTACTTAGTTGGATTAATTACTTCACCTTAGATAAGGTGGAAAAAAGCTTCACGCGATTGATTTACCGTTTAAATCTCTTACAACCCTGGACGTACTTGTTTTCAAAATTTGTGTTTATTTTCACTACAGAGTTGGCTATTAAAATATTATGGGACTAGTATTTCTGCGACATTCTGTCAGGAATGCTTAAAAAAGTGCACAAAGCGCAAAATTTTCATTTCTCTATAATGGTTTCTGAAGCGAACACCAACCTTTTCAAGTTATAGTAAACCATAGTCGACAAAATCAGTGCAAGAAATTGTAGACCCTGGAAGATGCACTGAAAGTGATAAAACCCAGGGTATCATCTACTTTTTAGGACCTAATTGATTTATAATTCACTATTATTCCTCGTTATATTGTTTATTGATAATTCGTGCAAAATGTCGTTTATTTGTTTTAAATTTTCCCAATCGGTAGTTTCAAACAAGTTAATATTTGTCGTAAGTTTTTAATGTTGTTGTTTTACCACCGTGCTTTCGAGAGTAACTAGCTCAAGACCGATAATTTCGTAATTATACGTTGTATGTTTAGAAGCAGAATGGCGGATAACTAGCGACTACATAGTTTGTCGGAGATAATATATGCGCCGATTTCGTGGGTGCCAACTCGCTACCTTCCAAGGACAGAGTTAAGGGCGACCGGTCTTCGTCCTTGATTTTTCCGGGGGCGTAATTGCGCGTCGTCGTTCATAATTCAGCCGTGGCCGTTCCATGTCGTCCGGCCGTGAATTATCGACGTTTCGTGCGTTTCCATCAGGGAACGTTTTCCGATCCGACCCGTACGAGCCGCTTAGCTCATGCACTCGCGTTAAAACCGCAGATCTAATCTAAATGACGTATTAGATTTTTAAAGTTTAATCCGCACACACATACAAAAAAAACGCAGCCACGAGCCACGCCGTAGATTACCGCTTTAATTTATTTTCATTTTTGTTGCGCCGCCTGTAAAATGAGAGGGTTGTGGGGCGCCCGCGGGGGTGGGTGGATCGGGCTCTGTGGCTGCTATTCCCTCTTCGCGACGCGCTTAACATTTCATTTATCTTAACGTTGCTCTCTCGTGTTCCTTTTATTTATTGGCGCAATTTGCGATCGAGAAGTTCATAGATCGACCTCTTCAAGTGAACGTCGTCCATTAAATTATACCACCACGGCAAGGTAAATCATCCGGACGGTGGTGTTAAGTGTATAATTATTTCCTTTAAATATGTTAATGGCATGCCACGAGATTAAGATCCAGATACACCTCTCGATCCACAATTTATTGTAACGAAGCCGGTGGCCATTTTTAAATGCTTAACACTCGCGCACGGAAAAAGATCGAAACGTCGACGTATCAAGAAGCAGTATCGATTCGTGCCAAGACGACAATGGCCATCAACGGTTTTTAACAATTGCCATCTACTTAAGAAAAAATTTATACTGCATTCTATAATGTAACCTCTTAGACTTGCGGAAGGAGAACTAGGAGGAGTGTTTACTCGAAGCTGTTAGCTAGTTCCAAAAAATACAAATAATACTGAGCTCCTCGAAGACTATTATTATTATAAAATTTTGCACTTCCACGGCAGTCGCTACAAATTATTTGTTTGGAATGAATTTTAAAACCATCCAATTTTGACAAATGTATCTGGTAGATGTCTCATGAGGACCCATTGATGGTAACTTTAGGCTCATCTTGATACCTGTGTCTGCTGCGTAAAGTTAATAAAACATACAGAGTGTCCCAACAGTGCGTTCTCGGCCGATAACTCAATACCGGGTAGAGGTAGAAAAATAGGGTAAAGGCAAAAGGTTACATAAATCCGGATACTGCATAATATAAAAATATTTAAATGTGGGTATACAGAGTGTACCATAAACGTGGTACGACAATTAACTTTATTTATTTATTTTAATGGAACAGCCCATATATATTTTATTACATCCTTTGATTGGTCTTTGAATTCCAAACGATTTTTGTATAACATCATTTTTACATAAAACTACTGGTTTTGTAGATATTTGAAACTTTATACCAAAAACTGATTTTTATTGGTTAGTTTAACAGGTGTTATTTATTTTCAATTTGGGAATTAAAATTTTTGCGACAGTTTTAGCCCATATTTCGAATTATTGTTCACAGTAATAAAATATGAGTTTTATATTTCATAGTGTTGTAATTGTAATCAAATCATGACAAATATCAAAATACCAAAACCCTTTTTTTGAATGGAACACATGGTATTTTATTACTTCATTTTTTATACTAATAAATATCTTTCAATTTTATTAAGTATGTCCTAAGTATGAAAGCGCAATAATATAATCTTTAAAAAAAAACTTGGTAAGAAAAAAATTACATCTGCCTGCTGAAGCATCGCCAAGAAAATAATTCCACTATTCATAAACACCATTTTAAAACAATAATTTTAAAAATGAGGGAAGCATTTCTCAGCAGGTTTCAGGAATTTAAAAACAACAGAGCAACTTTAGCATTTGTCAAAAATCCTCTTAATGCTACTATAGCCGAGTTGAAATTTTCTCATTTTGAAATTTACATTGGTAGCTTTGAAATACAATTGCTGGATTTAAAAAACAAGGAGATATGGTGCTCTAAATTCGAACGTCTTTGTGTTGAATTGGAAATATTGGAGAAGAAAAAATGTGATCTTAATTCACAATAAGTGGTCTGCTTTGAATGACCTGGAGAAGGAAGACATGATCATTTTCAACGCTTGGAATAGTATTCCTGACTTTTACGGTCAGCTGAAAAAGCTCGCGTTTGCTGTTCTTTCCCTTTTCGGTTCTACATATATATGCGAACAATCTTTTTCAAGCATGAACATTATCAAGAGTAAACTGAGAAGTCGTCTTATTGATGAGAACTTGAAATCATGCCTAAAATTAAAAACAACAACATACAAACCTGACTTACTCAAACTTTCCAAGGAGATGCAAGCACATTGTTCGCATTAATAAATATTTATTAAGTATGAAATTTAGTTTTATGTAGTGTACTACTTATTTAGTGTAATAAAAGTTTACTAAATAAGCAGATTTGGCTCCCAATTTTTTTTTAATTGATGTAATGTTCATATTTGGCTCTTTGGCTAATAAGTTTGCCGACCACTGTCCTATACCAATCTGTAATAGTGATCGAGATTTTTAAGTTGTTTGCAAAATGTTTATTGAATAATGGAAAGTTGTTAAATTGCGCGGGAACCCATAGAAAACAAAGATAAAGAAACAAAAATTAAACACTTAATAATAAATAAAAAATTAAAAAGCACATTAGCAAAAAATTTTGCAAAAAATTGAAAAATCTCGATAACTATCACAGATAGGACATACTTAAGAAAAATGAAGGATATTTATCAGTATAAAAAAATTGAAGTAATAAAATACCATGAGTTTTGCCCTTTTGAAATTTGTCGTGTTTTGATTACAATTACGACCGCCCCTTTGATGAAACTCAAGCTTGTTTTATTACTGCCAAATTAAGTTGAAAAATGGGCTAAATCTGTCGCAGAACTCGTAATTCCCAAATTGAAAATAATAATAAGATATGATGGTTGTTTGTTTTCCCTTATCTATCTTCCAAAGGTATAAAATTAAAATTTCATCGTTTTTAAATTTTAATTATTGGATGACCGGTTGCGACTTTTGTAATTTTCAAGTCCTAACATTATTATTTATGTGTATAAAACATTAAAAAAAATGAATTGTTAAACTAACCAATAAAAAATGTTCTGAATAAAATGACAGATATCTACAAAAACAGTAGATTTACGTAAAAAGCAAATTATACAAAATGTTTGGAATTTAAAATCCAATCGAAAAATGTAATAAAATATGGGGTGTTCTAATTAAGAAAATAAATGCAATACCAAGTTCTTGGTATAACTTGTATACATTAAAATATGATTATGTTGTAAAGTCTCCGGATTCACTTTTTCCTTTACCCTTTTTTTCTACATCTGGGGACACTCTGTATAAACGAGTATGGCTTGAGAATTATAATTTAAAAATTCCCAAAATGAACGATTTTGGACATGACACACTTTACGCAGCAGCCACAGAATAACATATTGTTTATACAATGTATAAGCGTAAATAAATAAATTTTTCCAAAACCTCGTTTTTACTTGGTGCACAAGCGAAACCTTTTTATTTTTACTAAAATTTTGCGACACCTCCTTTTAGGGCGGAGGAAGGATATTTATAGGCGGCTATTTACAGGAATGGGTGTATTTGGTTTTGAAGTCGTGTTTTGGTAGTGACAATTCTGGTAAGTGGTCAATGTTGCGACAATGTTTATTTTGTGCGGACAGTTTTGGCAGCTTTGGAGGACCCACGAGGACTATAGCGGGCCGTCCCATGGGTTCGGATACCCATAAATCTCGTCGCGTAAAACCCAACCATCTGACTTAGCAAGCAACGACAGAAGTCAAGCTCATCCCTAATCCGCCGCACCCCCATCCGCCGATTAATCCCCGTGCGTCCTCACAATACCAAAAGCAGATAATATTGACGGAACGAAGACTTAACGCGGCCTGCATCACAATAGGTGAATGCAGCGGCACCTCTGGCGTCGCGTCGAAGACGGAGGCGTCTGCAGGAAATGACGCCGCAGTTTCATCTCCGGCCTATTTCCGTTTTCGAGGCTCTAATGTGCGCTTCAGCCATATTCATAGCACAGTCTGTTTCCCTCGAGGCGCTTCTTCTGGTTTTAATGCTCGTGCACACACCACCGCTCATCCCCTTCCGCGAGCGCTTCTTTAATTAAAACATCAACAGCGAAATCGGCCAAAACGAATATTTAAATTAGTTTTTGTTAAAAAGGGAGGTGAGAATGGAGCGAACGTATGTCGCACGTCCGGCGTGATTGATCGACTGCTTGACATTATACAAACGCGTGCAATGAGTATGTGTGTGAAAGTTCGCCCCGGACAACCCCGGATTTGCAACCCTTCCGACACAATGGAGATTAACTCGTTTTGTTCAAAATAAACAACCGCTCCAGTGCTAATGAGGCGACTTTATTTCGGTCTTAGCGACTGTTGGAGAGAATAACGCATTGGGCATGGGGATTGGTATGAAATGCGCAACCGACTGATGAAATCGCAACCTACTTCCCCAACCTATTTTGCGAAACTAATCTTCATGGATATTATACACATTTCCCCTAAATTCTTCTTTAAATTGTTGGCTTGTTGAAAGATTTAACTCATCCTTGGTGTAAGATACACTTAATTTGAATTCAATATTTTATTTTATTAGAAAGTTTTAACATTAAATTTTTTTTATTTACGTATACGTTGTTCAATTACATACTACCAGACTATTTGCTATCAACTTCAAATCGGCCAAATTTCATTCTATTTCATAACTATCAAACTTGGTAACGATAAAATATGTATGTATAAGTAAGTAGGTAAAGTTAACAAAGAGTTTATTAAAGCCTCGTTGTCATATGAAAATTATAGGTATTATCTGTACAATCTGAAATTAATCCAGAACATTTAGAAGTTTAGAGCCAAATTATGAGCAATTAATGTAATAATAAAATTATTACCGCCTTCTGGGTGAACTATTTTATACAGTTGTTGCATTCCAGATATGCATTTATGTGCAAGATTTTGCCCATCTATCTATGTCTAATATAATTTTTGAAAATGTTGTAGTATTTTGCTTAATTTGCTTAATTTTGCGTCTCTGTAAAATTATTGCATTGGGTTTTAACGAATTTTTCTAATTTTTTTTGGCTTCTATACATATGTTTCCTACTCTTGTGAGTTTCTAGGACCTTGGATTCAAAACTTCCTAGAGACTCACATAGATCTTTTCATGTTTTACATTATTTAAATTCGTAAATATTTCAGATGCGTTTGTATTTTGTATTTCTTCATTTAATTATCGAATTTTTCTTATTCTTTACATTCCCATAGTCTGTTTTGATTAAAGGTCCAAATTTTCATATTTTTTTAATGTTTTGAACCATAATAAGTAATTTTTGATTCTGCGTTATTCCTTTATTTTATATTTTGTGGAATTGTTGCATTATTTCGATTTTCTGGTTCTTTTAGATCTTTTAAAACTGCATATTTGTATACATTTCGAACTCCGCAGAATCTGCATTCGTTTTTTTATTATATGATAAAACATTTTACAATTTTACGCTTATGCTGTACGGTTTTCAGATTTATTGATGTTTTGTCTTGATTTTTCCAGTTATTTATTTATCGACGTTTTAGACTGTTAAATATTTATGTTATTTTGCCTTGACATAAAGAGATATTTTTGGAATTGTAAGACATTAATTTAATCTAAATTCTAAATTTTTTCTGTAAATGTTGTTTTTTTAATTGCTTTTGTGGATGCATTGGGTGCCCTCTTATCAAAACCTGCTTATCTATCTAAGTTTTATAGAATTTTTAAATATTTTGAATTTTTTTCCTTAATTTATCATATTTATCGATTCCTTATTGTTAAATTATTACATTCGATTCGAAGGAATTTTGAATATTTCTCAACTTTTTACCTTCTTTGACTTTTATAGATACGTTTCTTGTTCTTGCGAGTCTCTTTAGACCGATTCAGCCTACTCGGGTCCATTCGGGTTTAGACCGATTTAGTCTACTCGGGTTGTTTCGGGTTTAGACCGAGAAATTTTAGTCTGCTTTGATTAATAGTCCAAATTTCCGAATTTTTTAAATTTCGTGATTTTGAACCATAATAATTTTTATTTTATATAATTTCTTAATTTTGTTGTTTATTGGATTTTATAGATTCTGTCCATATTTGGTCATACATCTTCATAATTCTTGTATTTTCAAGTTTGCATTATTTACATTATATTTTGTTGAATTGTTTTGAATTCCCTCGATTCTCTAGTTATTCTCGATCTTTTAAAACCACGTTTTGAAATTTTCTGCAATTCTATATATTTTGGATTCCTCAGAACGTACACACTATTTTTTGATAATTTGATTTAAAAAATTACAATTTTAAATATTTGCTGAAGAAAGTATGTAGGATTTCACGGTCGGTGTTATTAATTATAACGATCTTATTCGGGAACTAGTTTATTTATAAATAAAATAAATTAAATACTATTTATATTATGTATTTTACCGTATTAAAATATTTATGGATTTGTATAATCCGTTTAATGGAATTTCTAAATGTTTCCTATAAATGTTTTTTTATTAGTCGTTTGGGTGCATTTCACATATGCATTTATGTGCACTTTTTTGCTTAATTATTCATGTTTATTGTTTGCTTGTTGATTTATTGCATTAGATTTTAAGGAATTGTGGATTTTTATCAATTTGCTAGTTTCCTTGGATTCATTTCTTGCTTTTGTGAGTCTCTTGGAACTTTTGCATTTTGCATTATATCTTTTCCTATTTTACATTATTTAAATTTCTAAATATTTCTGATCCGTTTGTATCCTGAATTCCTTCATTTGATTATTGAATCTTTTATATTCTTTAGATTTTAAGTTTTTTTAAAGTTTGATTAAAATTCAAATTTCCATTATTTTTAAATTTTATGAGTTTGAACCATACTAATTTTAATTTGTTAAATTTGTTGTTTACTACGTTTTATAGATTCTACACAACTTTAGTGCACACATCTACGTGATTCTTTTATTTTCAAGTTATTTATACCTACTTTATATTTTGTTGAATTGCTTTCAATTCTTTCGATCTTTTAAAATCACTTTTTGCAATTTTTTAAATTTGTATACATTTTGAACTCTGCAGAATGTGCACTCTTTTTTTGATAATTTGATAAAACTTTTTACAATTTTATACTTTAGCTAAAGAGTTTTCAGATTTCTTGATGTCTTTATTCTTTTAGTTGATTATTTATCGATCTTAGATTGTTAAATATTTATATTAATCTGCATTGACATATGGAAACATTTCTGGATTTGTAAGACAATTAATGGGACTTCTAATATTTTCTTGTAGATGTTGTTTTTTTATTACTCGATAGAAAGTTATAAAATTTTGGTATCTTAAATTTTGTATATTCTGGATAATACGAGTACTTATTCTTTATTAGAAAATCGTGATTTTTAATTATGTAGGCTATATAAAATTAGTTTTTTGTTGTTTCGTTTTATCGACAAAATAACCGTGTAGTCCAGAAGAAAAAATCTTCTGAAACCTGCAAAAGACGCTAAACTCTTGTGTTCCTATAAATGTTCGAACTTTGTATTAAACCCAAGACTAGATACGTGGAAACTGTAAATTAGATATGATCAAAGCAAATCAACGAATAAGCAAGGCGTGGTAACGAAATGATTCCTTCCGTACAGCAAATCGATCCCAACCCTCGATTGTATTTCATTCTGATGTAGGTGCAAGGAGCGCTATTAAATTTGAACTGGATTCGGTCAATTACGCGGTAAGGCTTTAGAAAATCCCCTTCATCGCCGTTATATAAATATTGCTGGGGCACAAGTACCGGATTTGGCGACGCTTAGACTTTCCTATGTTAGGAAGTGTGAATTTAATCCAGAATTAGCCATTTCGCGAAGTCACTGCCGTTACACGTGACCTCCCCCTAAAGTCACATAAATAGCAGATTAAGTGACCGACTTATGCCGGTCACGTGTCGGCGCGCAAAAGGGCGAACTTCCAACCAAATCGCTACATCAATACGGATTAAGGGCGTCGTTAACTCGATCGACATTTCCCAAAAACCTGAGCATCTTAAACGTGTCGTTTGAAAAATTTCCAGTTTGGGGGTGTGCGTCGTTGCGTCATATTAGGGTGGCAGGCACACGCGCACCGACTATATCGTTAAGATAACGCTAATCCGATAACCGATTGCCAACCCCCGGATAAACAACACCCCCGACGACGCTGATATGACGGGACTGTGACAATCGCTGCCGCGCGCCGATAAAGCGTCAAGACGTCGCGCATTGTCTCCATATTTTTTGCGGGACCACAACGATGGGATTTTCTCAAGAGTCCATAAACACCTCGACTCATTGTGCGAGCGCTATCCATTATTGGCGACCGAAAGAACCCACTCGGCTACAGAATTGATACGTTTTGTACCAAGATAAAGCATAATGTAGTTAAATAAATATAAATAGTAGGCGAGAGAATGTGACAAGTGACAGGGTTGTGCGACCCCATGGGACCATTGTGGGGAACCTTCCCCGTAGAGCTCCGGTAGCAGACCAGTTTCACAGATAAATCAACCTTTTATATTGCTCGAGAAGCAGGTAGGTTGGTGTGTCTTTGCCCATTTCACCATGGGCCACTAAAAAATTTTACCAGCGAACGCGTCATCTGCACCACTACGCCCCATCCGTTAACGACAACAAACACCAGCAATAAACAAATAATAATAATAATTCCCGGAGACAATCACGCGGAGACGAGAGCAGTCATAAACGTTAGCTTCATCGCGCGATAAACAAGACGCATTAAGAGATTTGTGGTGCAAATTGCCACGAATTCATTTAGTCCTAGTTTGTCGTCAGTATAAATGAAACAGCTTTTTTAGTGACACGTCATTTAGGGGTTTTATTCTTTATTCACGTCCATTATATGTTGTACTATAGTTCTGATGGTACATTTTGTGACATTTTGTTTTTTATTGCAGGGATTTTTTATTTTCATTTTTGTTGAAATGTCGAAAGCTCGAATTTCAAAGAGCCGCATAAAATTGTATCGTCTACATTAGAATAAAAAAGCTTTGTCTTCGTCACCTATTTAAGGCGGAACACGTGGTTGCTTCAAACTGGTATCGTTAAAGAGGTGGAAACTGCTTTAAAATGTACAGAAAAGCTTATATAACTGAACAATTAATCTGAAATTGTAAATTTTATAAACTAGACAAACACTACATTTACTCTACTATGATCATCTGAAATTTGAACTTTTAAAGTTCGCGTCATCGAACAAGTAATGACTTACAACTATCTAGGCGTTGATATCTCCAGCGCACGTGATCTGAACAGGGAGGTAATGAAACAATCGAACAAGGGCGCCATAGTGTCGGGTTGCCTGCGAGACGTCATATGGCGGAACAAATACATGTCGGTAACGAATAAAGTCAGAATCTACAAAAGCATAGTAAGACCAACGCTGACATACGCGAGCGAAACTAGAGCTGAGACGAGCAAAACAAAACAAAGGCTCAGAGTAACCGAGATGAGAGCGCTAAGGACGATAGTAGGTGTAACTCTCCACGACAGAATACCTAATCGAGAAATCAGGAAAAAATGTGACATCCAGGACATAATCAAATTCACCAAGACCAGAAGGAAAGAATGGAACGCTCACGTCGATCGCATGGGTGAAGATCGGCTACCAAAAACTGTGCGAGACGGAATCCCCTTCGGCAAAAGACAACCGGGAAGACCACCAAAAAGATGGGCCGAAAGTTGGACCTCATCATCTATAGAATCGCCACCACGATGAGGCCGTATGCTAATGAAAACAGGCAAAATGCCTAAGGAAAAGAGGAAGAAGAAGAAGAAAGTTAAAGGATTACACCCCAAACATCGCTACGAATAACTCAAACTGCCCTTGAATATACAATGTTTGTGGTAATTAAATCCCAACTCGATCTAAATTCTGTCACTTGAGCTTTTTGATTGTTATGCAAAAGTAAAATAATTAAAACTCTTGACCCTTTTTTTCACTGTAGGTAATAATTTCCAAATCCAAGCAATTGTCATAGAGATTTCGAACAAATAATCTTGTTCCATTTAAAAGACCCTGGGAAGCATTTAGGTTTTTAGCATAACAATAGTTCCAATTTGTAATTTTAGAATATGTGCAGGTATATAGCGTAATTCTAGAAATTACAAATTCAGAAGAAACTGAAGATCTTTATTTTTTTCTTCGGTTATTAAATCGCTAGCATTTTACGAAAAATAAAGAAGATTAGCACCCACCATATTTCTCAAACTTTCACAGTGTTAATTCTATGGAGTACAGATATGGAGAATGTCATCTGAATCCGGATAAATTTTTGTTCAACAAAAAAACCGTTCGTGTTCTGTGTGGTTTGAGCTCCTCAGAATCATGCAGATACCCTTAAAAAAGGAATATTTACCTTAGATTCTGGAGTCACTTGAGTTTGTACAGGCAAACAAACACAAATTTACAATCGATCAACACCATTTCAACACCTGTCACAAGCATCATTGAAAATACCTTTTCACGCTACTCAACAATTTACTGGTTATTGGAGAATTAAATTCTACAATTAATTGCCACAAACCATCAAAGAACTCCAAGGGCTTAAATATGTACGAACACTAAAGAGGTTATTACAGTGTCGATGAATTTATTGATCACATGTTTTAATACTTTGTTTTGTCAATTTACTTACTGTACCTACAATTTTGTCCTAAAAATTTAAATATGTTACTTTACATATGTATTTCAACGAAACTACTTATTATTTTAATTATATTTGACGTGTCATGTAACTTGCTTTAATTTTGAAGACAATAAAATTTAATTAAAAATATATTATTTAGGCTGTTCTTGACAATCCAGGTATAAATATTTAAAACTTTTGATTTAATTACATCCCACTATTCATTGTTGGAAGCAAAAGTCCAAAACATTAAAACATGATCTGGTGCGTCAATTTTTTTCCCAAAAATATAAAAAACAATTTGTTCTTTGGCAAATATTGCTAATGGTATTTTGATAAATTTTGACATTTCGGATGGATCATTATTAAAAGAAGAATACTCGCCATTACAAATTTTAAGAATAAAATCCACAAACTCCAATTCTCCTGAATTTTTTCTCAGACAGTTTACCTAAAAATTACACATTTTATCCATAAAGAAGTAAATTTGATGCAGTTTTGGATTAGTGTTTGTCTTCAAACACGTGGACGTGGATCTACTAATAAAACCTGTCTAAAATAACGCTTAAGAACAACTATTTTCTCTGCAAAAGGAATGTTATTTTGCATAATGTCTTGGAGAATGATCACAATTTTTGATGATTTTTGGTAGTCATTATAAAAAAGTTGGTTCAATGATGAGTCGCCAACAACAAAACCCTTATAAAATCCTTATTTATTTTTAATTGCTACGAGTAGGTTCTTACTTGCAATCTAATATTTCAATGATGTTCCTCATTATTAAATAAACAATGAGAAACAGCCCTAAATAACCAATTAGTGACTCCTAAATTAAACAAATAAAAATTAATAAAATACGAATACGATACATTTTGTGTTTATTTTTAATACCTAACTTAACGGATAGATGAAAAATTCCCCAAAATCCAAATAAATACTAATTTAAATATATAATTTTTTCAGAACATGTATAAATCAAATCTGTTTTAAAAGTTTAAAAAATTATATATTTTTTTATTTAATAATGTTTTCTAATTGTTTAAAAAATAAATAAAAAACTAACGATAGAATGCAAAAACTAAAGAAACTAAAAGAGGAAAATAACATAATACCTATCAGAACTCAAATGAATAAAAGAAAAGTGAAAACTCAGAAAATTCTATGATTTCAAAGATTAACGATCTCAAGGCAAGAAAATATAGTGAGACCCATAAAGTATGATATCCATTAATTAAAAAATTATAACGTATTAAAAAAAGGCATTTTAAATATAAATAATGTAAATAAGTATACATTCAAAAAAAATATCATGCAGCTCGAAGAAGTCACAAAACTCATGCGTTGTGTTCATCTGGGAATAGAAGAAATGTTCTAAATCAATGAAATCTTGTCTTGAAAAATTGTTATACGCGATAGACAAGTTCGGTCATGACTAAGTTGAGTTTACGGAAAGGAAAAGTGTCGAGGGTGAATTAATCCAGTGCGTCCATAGGCCAGCATATGCTGCGGCTCATTTATTTAATCTGGTTAGAAAGTTTTTGCAGAGGGTGAGCGCGGATCGCTAGTTTCACTTTCACACCAGTAACCACGACAATACGCGGACGTGGCTACTAATATCGCCCTAATCCCCATTCCCTTTCGCTCCACTGAGCTTTGCATATACACCACGCGTGCACGGCGTCCGTGTGCACCCACCCCCAACTCGCCCCCCATTCCATGCACTCCCCCCATCCATGTGAACGACGGAACGAACTTCATAATCGATTTTTTTTTCGGAAAACATCGACGCAAAAATGTTCATCCCCGGATCGCTTTAAAAAGTCATGCATGCGTCCTGATAAGGGCCGTTATATGAATGGCGTTTGTTTAGTGGGACGCTGATAAGAATTAAACGACTGTGACGTCACACGTACGCCGCACTCGACGTATCATAATTGATTTACGGGGGGATGCAAGCTGATAAGAAATACACGGTTTAACGACGGAATTAAAAAAAATGTTAGGTGAACGTTTTGGATTGTTTTAAGGGGTGCGGATCAAGTGCCCGGCTCGGACTAAATTGACCAAATAAAATGTTTAATCTTTGAGAGAATGTGTCCCCAGAGTCGAGGGGGTTGTAAGTAGGGGCTCGCCCGTTATTAGGGGACCTGCGTTTGACATGTATAGAGTAAACACAAACGCGAGCGTTTACGCACAATTCAAGTGATTTTTTCGCTCCACTCTCCAAACTGATTAGATTTGTTGAGATTTTGCTTAAGTTGACACATCGTGATACGTGGTATCACGTTTCAATCACGTGCATTAGTTCGGAGATTGAAAATAACAAGACGCAGGTGTGTACAATTGTTTTGTGATTAAATACGAATTTTGCAATCGCATGAAAAGGATACACAAGGGATCACCTGTTGTAGTTGGAAAATCAAAGCCACGGACAAATCGAACAATTGCTGAAATCTCCGGGCAATCAATAATTCAACACGATTTTTGCATATTTTGAAATCGAATGAAAATGAAAACGATTACAAATGTAATCCAAGCATTCAAGAAATCGGAAAAATTCAATATATCCCATAAATTATAATAAAAAATTAATGTAACTAGCAATAAGATGTAAAAGACACAAAATAAAAAATTATTTTGTAATTCAAAAAAAATTCAAATATAATATTGATAAAAAAAGATTTTAATGATTGAAAGTAATTAGAAGGGGATGGAAAATCTATGAATTATTATTATTATTATTACTAATTATCTAAATGATCATTTCTGAAGAAAAAAAATCGTGACAATTCCATTGATGCAAAATATAGGGGATAGTCAAAGGCAGTGGCGGCTCGTGGGTTCAAAACAAAAAAGGGACAAAGAAAAATTACCAACACTTTTTTATTTGTACATAAAATCCATTCTTATATTTTTCTTGCTGCAAATTAACAATCACCCCTAAATCGCAACAAATTAAAAATTAAAATCTACAAAAAATTATTTATTTCTCTAGCATCAGTGAGTGTGCAGCCGCCACTAGTCAAAGTCACGGACAAATCGAATAACTTGCTGAAATCTCCGGGCAATCATTAATTCAACACGATTTTTGCATATTTTGAAATCGAATGAAAATGAAAACGATTACAAATGTGATCCAAGCATTCAAGAATTCGGAAAAATTCAACATATCCCATTAATTATAATAAAAAATTAATGTAACTAGGATTAATATGTAAAAGAGACACAAAATACAAAATTATTTTGTAATTCAAAAAAAAATTCAAAAAATAATATTGTTTAAAAAAGATTTTAATGATTGAAAGTAATTAAAAGGGGATAGAAAATCTATGAATTATTATTATTATTATTACTAATTATATAAATGATCATTTTTTAAGAAAAAAAATCCTGACAATTCCGTTGATGCAAAATATAGGGGATAGTCAAAGGCAGTGGCGGCTCGTGGGTTCAGAAACAAAAAAGGGGCAAAGAAAAATTATCAACACTTTTTATTTGTACATAAAGTCCATTCTTATATTTTTCTTGCTGCAAAATAACAATCAACCCCAAATCGCAACAAATTAAAAATTAAAATCTACAAAAAATTATTTCTTTCTCTAGCATAATGAGGGTGCAGCCGCCACTAGTCAAACGAACAAAAAAACAACAAAATCAGCAACAAGCAACTATAATGTACGAAAAATAAACCGATAACTTTGGGAATACAAGAAGTAAAAAAAGTACGAGAAAAAACGTATAAATTGGTCGAATTCTACAAGTTTGTAAAATAGTACTTGTGCACGATTCGTGTTAATTTCAGTGGTGGAATGCAAAAAGCTGTTCAACAGATTGTTGCCGCTGATGCGTGTCTTCTAGAATTTCGTACTCTTGGGCAAACTAGACATTTAAAAGATATTTATCAGTGATAGCCGTAGAAAACCGCCCAAGTTCGTTTCTGGTTTCTAGCACTTCCTGGTGGAATCGGCATCGCGTGCCGTATCTTTGAAGCGTCGAGGGCCGGCTGCAGAGGTGGCCGCAATCGACACCACTCCAGAAACAATGTGTCTCATCCATTGTCTCCCAACGTGTGCCTCGACGATCCTCATTGTTTATCAAGTGCGACCCCCCAGCTCCAGTTTTAAAAAGCCCATAATCCCTCAACTCCAATTATCGGTATTGTATTTGTACGTCTTCGACGCGTGCTGAAACCCGATCCGGCGATTCCGGGCCACCCGATCGAACAAATCGCCGAATTATACTCTATTTTGTGATGATTCGGCAGGACGGGCGGGAAAAGGTCCAAATAGTCATCGTCGTCGCCGCCGCCGCCGCCGGGGGAGGAGCACGACATTTCAGCACAGATCACATCTCCCGGAATGGAGGCCGATATGACAAGATGGCCGAGATATGACGTCACAGCCTCCTCCCAGTATTGATCACGAAAACAGACAAAGCGAGCGGCAAGACGCCACTCTCTGGACGAGGAGGAGATCCTTGCGACTTGGGGGATTTATATTAAAGTCGATGGTTAATTGGGACGGCGGTCGTGCATGCGATATATTGCTTCGAGATGGAATTTTTCTCGGAAGAGGAGCGTCTGCTGGTGCTGCAGCCTCGTCGATAAACGATTCGCACATAAACCAAATAGACGATCTGATAAAAAACGACGAAAATCAACAACGCTGCCTTGAGTGCTCGGCAAATACCTGAAACTCTGATAAGATAGGGTTAGATTTATCAGAGCTACTACAAACGGCAACTTGCGACTAAAACAACCGAATAAATGTTAACAAACCAATTAATACTATCATAAATTTGCAAAATTGTTGCCTTGAATTCAGCCTCAAACACCTGCAAACACCCCATTTCGTTTTTCTAATTCCATCAAATTATTAGGTAATACGCCAATTTAATAATGTGTCTTTTTAGTTTATCTCATGAGTGGTCTTAGCTCACGGTTAATGTATCAATTAATTATGAAGGTTCAATCATTTCTTTTTTTACGTCTTTATTTCACTTATATAAATATCTCATACAGTTGACATGTGACAATAATATTTTTTTTAATTTGTAATGTTTGTATATTTTGAAACAACAAATTTTACCAGAATAACGTTATCAGACATTATATTTCAGAATCTTAGTGCAAATTCTCTAGATAATTTTTTTAAATTTCTACAAGTAGAAACAAATCCGAGGATTTGTAACGTGCATACAAATAAAAACGGAAGTTCAGGGGGCCATGGAATCTAACTTATGTTTATTTTTTACAGTGTAGACTTTTGAAAGTGTCACATCATGAGAATTGTCAGGCAGTGCTCAAACGGAGATCTAAAGCGACACCTGGAGATTGAATTTGTGGAAGAAGACATTAAATGTATGTTATGTGTCAGAGAGTGTTATTAACAATGAACTTAATTTCAAATTTTTCCAACTCAAGGTCGAAATTTTCTATTGAACGGCAAATTTATTCCGTGGCCAACGCTGACTCGTTTTTATTCATTAACACCAATTATGTTCAGTTCTATATAATTTTTCATTATTAAATTGTAAATATTTATAGTTTGTTTTTTCTATTTTCTTCATTTTCTACGATTATTTGTCTTGTTTCTTTTCTATTTATTTTGGCGCCTCGATCATAAATCCTCTAGATTTAACTTTGCCCCGTATTCGTTCTAGATAATTTATGTCAATGTTAATATTTTTATTGTAAACTTATTATAAATTATAAAATCTTATAATATTTGTAATTGCATCATCTCCTAATTTATTTTTTTGTCTGTTGTTTAGTTGTTTTGTGTTGTTTGTGTTGTTTTGTCGCTTTTCTCGTCAGTTAACATAAGTCATTTAAAGTTAGGTAAAATTTGATTGCGATTCTCTCTTTCTAATCATTCTTTAAAAAAATTGGATTAAGTCAATATTTGTGCCTTTAAGATGTATACAATTATTTTCCTTATTAGATAATTTTTATGGATTTTTTGTGTTGCCCGACGTATTACAGTAATTTGGAGTTCTTTGAATTATTAGATTAGATCGTTATCTTTTTAAGAAATATTTTTTTTAATCTTTAATTAGTTCTTAGAATTTCCTGTATCGTTGAAGTTAAATATATTTCTTAATTTTATGAAGCCTTTTTATTTTTATTTCTTTTCTTATCCTCGTGAATTAATTGGTTTCGTTCCTATCATTTTTTCACACATTTGAATTCACGGATTAGGAAATTTTTGTGTAGATTCTTTCCTGTCTTGATTATCCTTTCGTATTTTTTTTTGTTCGTTTTTATATTGCTGTAGGTAAATATATATATTTTTTTTCAATTATGAAAAGTCCATTATCATAACATTCATTCGGTTTTTGGTTTTTCATATTTTCTCTAGGGGTCTTGGATTCTGTAGATACCTCATATTTTATTCATTTCTTGTGATTGTGGATTTCTTTTAGGTATTGTTAAATTTTGCAAATTTCTCTGATTATTTCCCAAGCCTCCCTTTTAATATCATTTTATTCATTTTCTACCCATTCATGTCCGTAAATTATTACTTCAAAGCCTCGTCGAAAAATTTTATAAAGTTTTGAAATTTACAGTGCAGCTCTGGGATCTGGGATCTTTTATGTCATCATTCACTCATAAAAACTTGTTTTACACCACTGCAGTTTACATTTAATTTATATAATAATAATTTAATATACTTAAGTATAAAATTTATTATTATGCTGTTTTATGGTTTTTATTTCTGTTTTGTATCTTCTAGTCTTTAAGATTTTAATTTTTTTCATTTGTTTTTAAAACTACCTATTATTATTTAATATTTGCAATTCTATCCCTTAATTTCTTTGTGTTCGATTTTAATGCTGATCATTAAATTGTTTAACTCAAAATGTATAATTTTTTTGTATTTTGCCTTTAAACGTCTAAATCACTGGCTTAATTTGAATGTTCCAGATCAGTTAGATGCGTTGTGATCTTTTTAGTTATTATTATTGTTTCCGGGGCATCGAATTATATATTTTGATACAAGAATCAAATCAAAAACGTTGTTAAAAATATTTCTATTTAAATTGGTATATAAATTGCGTTATTAAAAATGACTTCCTGATTTCGTAGTGTTATCAGTGTGTAAATAGTACTCGTAAAATCGTCGGTTCAGGTGTCTCGCAAGTCCAAGACCGTTCCGAGTAGGCCTCCAACGGTGGGAAACAACCCATAAAGGTAAGCCCGAACCGATAAATAATCAGGAGGGTCCCATCCGAGGCGCGTGTCTTATTTTAATCGGACGACACCGAAAGCAATAAAATTATCAACGGTGCGCCGTTAGAATATAAATGGTTGATCTTGGATAAAGTGGACGCAGATTCGGACAACAAGAGCCGGTCATGTCTAATTACACGCCGGCACCGTTAACGACCGGGGCGTCGTCCGTGTCGAATTCTTATGGTTTGTTTTGGCAGGAACGACATTCACGTGACAAATTTAATTGCGCCAGTCGGTGGTAATTCGTAGCGATCGGAAAAAATTCACCCCAACGCACAAGTTCCGCCCAATTGATCCAGCGGTGGCAATAAAATCTCCGTAATGAGTGTCTCTGCGGCAATAACCACATCTGTTGACAAGTCGTGTTCTTGTGTTCTTGTCTGTGTTGCACAAGCCACATGAGGTCCAATTTTGTCGTTAATTGCCCCGAACGTTACTGCTACTCGAAGGGTTGAAGTTTTTATTTATCCACAAGATACTTCATCTGAGTTATGCTAATGACATCCTGTGCTTAACACAAATTCATGTCTGGGTTGAGTTATGGGCCGCATTACAACGAATTAATCTGCTTCGCGACTGTTAAATTTCCTCAACAAAAATTTTGTACGCCACACGGGAATTACTAAATTGTATATTTTAACGCAAAACGTAACTATTTCATTTACGTGTTGAGTACTCGCTGTCAAAATATGTTCACTGGTTTTCGTATAGCTTGTTCAAGCTCGTACATAATACACTTTTTAATCTGGCGTATGAAATATTTGTCCAATGTGAAGAACATGAACTGTGCACAAAACTGCAGATCCAAACTTTTTTAAAAATTGGAACGATGCAAATGGAAATAAATTTCTGAATAACAAAAAATTAAATGATAAGAAACATTTTAAAAATTTAGATACAATTAAAAGCTTCATGAAACCAGAATTTAATTTTTGTATAATAATAATTTTTTTAAAATGCAAAAAAAAGAGTGGAGCGGCCACAATTGTGATCAATCTTAATAAAATACTTCAAAAGTAGGCCACATCTATAATCCAAGAAAGGAAACCAAAAAATGCTAAATTCTAGCAAAAAAATATACAATATAAATTCTAATCTAAATTAGGATTTAAATAATAAAAAAATTTACAATTTTGAGACCATTGCAAAATTGTGGCTTCTAGTTTATTTGTAATTATTTAAATAAAAAGTAATATCATTTGGAAAATCTGAAGAATCTGAAATGTCTCCGGGATTTAAACAATTTAATTTATTTTGAAATTTTTGAGAATTTAAAAAACCAAAAATCAAATGGTTTACAAGAAGTGTTCAAAGGAATCCAGGCTTGCTCGGATCAGGAACGAATCCAAAGATTCCTAGAAAATTAATTCATACAAAAAAAAATAGAAAAAAAATCTAAACGAAATTATTTATTGGAATACTACTTTAAAAGTAACTCAAATAGTATTTTGAGAATTTATAACGAAATTACACTAGTAATAAACCTAAAAATGTAAAAAGAATTTAAAGAACAGTAAACAGTGGTAGAAACATTTAAAAATTTCGCGACTGTTAACTTTCTTCAACAAAAATTTTGTACGCTATACGAGATTTACTAAATTATATATTTTAACGCGAAATGTACTTCATCTACGTGTAGGGTTACTATATAGGGTAAAAATTTAAAAAATTGAAAAGAAAATATTTAAAGAAATAAATGATTGGAATACTTTAAGGTTATTTCAAACATAATTTTAAGGAGTTATAACCAAGAGATTCGAATGATTCCCGAAATTATAATTATTCACAATTTCACTAGTAAACCTAAAAATTCAAAAAGTTTTTAACACAGTGATAGAGACATAAAAATCCAATCTTCTTAAATATTCAAAAAGCTTTAAAAACAAAAAAAATCAGAATGGTTAAAAGGGAAAAGTTTATATGAAGGAACTATAAAAATATAAAAAAAAAATGTGTTTAATATTTTAAAGAACTGTGCGATATAATAAGTTTTAACTAACGGATCAGCGTTATATGAAGGATCTGAATCATTTGATGAATTTGAATGATTTAATAAATCGTAAATAGATAAATTATCATTTATTGGTAATCCAAAGGAAAAAAAATGTACAAATCAGTGAATATGGTGCTGTGTTGTATTCATCTCAGTGCTCATGATTTTGAGTGAAATGGAAAAATCCAAACTGTATGCGTATTTTTATTTCATTCGCATATGAATTAAAACATTTTATTTATTAGATATTTGAAATGAAATTAAACGAGTTGAGAATTCGGTCGTAAAAATCGCTAATACGTTATCCCGGCCATGTATTATTTCCTAACTATTTTCAGATAAGGCTTTAATTGATGGTGTCAGCCCTAAATAATGTAGTGTGATTCACTGGAGGGGTGAAGGCATCAGCACACAACGATCCCGTGGCGATTGCCTTATCTAAGCGACCAGAAGCACAGATTAAGTTCTCCCCCAAACTAAACCCTCCCTCCTAGGCCGCGTCCAGATTTATTCCCTGCGGAATTCCAAAGATCCCTCCTTATCACACATCTTCGTTCGCCGATTAAAACACCAGTAATTGTTTGACATAACTCGGGAAAAATATCGATAACTCCTTATCGGTCAAATGCAATGACAACGGCCCCTGATTTGGTCTATCAGAATTTGAATCGATTTCAGCGGCGCAAACTTAATTTTCTTGCCTTAGGCTACGATCGACAATTCAATTTTCCGTTGCATCGCTCTATGATTTACTGACGCTGTCATCTATCATTTAATCGCAATTGTAGTGTAAATTACGGTGTGAGCCATTTACATAATGTGCTTGATTAATTGAATTGATTACTTTTGGTAAACGCCGGACCCAGAAGCGAGAAATCACATCGAGCCCATGAACGGCATCTTAAAAATTTTTTTTTCGACAATTGTCAAGTGAATTCAAAATTCGTGTCAATTTATGATTCCGATTTGACTTATCAGTTCACTTTGTGTGACTCGAATTTGGGTGTCTGGTCCTAATCCCGACCGATTATGCACTATTAATTTCAAGTGGTAGTCGAGCAAGGTTGGATTAAAAATAAACAATCAATCAGATAAGCGGACACTTTTTGCTTGTCGACCGTCCGGAATTGTCACATTGGATCTTAGATTAATTGACGTTTCAATAACGAGTTTTTAAAACGTCAATAAAGATGAGGGTTGATCGAATGGCAATAAGAAAACTTTCTTTAGACACACAAATTAACTGTCAGTTAAGAATGTAGCTCAGGCTCGGCGAACCCGGCATCTTTGTTTTAAACAATTTGGCCCCAAAAACGACCGCGCCGCAAAATTTGGCGCCCCCTTTTAATTCTGCATCACCAGGTAACAGCAGGGCGGTGCCGTCTGCCGTCTCTTCGCCAGATCATCCCCGAGTCCATTAGGACTAATTACATGTACATTGGGAGGCGCAGACGGACAGGTGAAACGGAAATTGGGGAATTCCGGAACTCGGACGAATTAAAACAGAAACGCTCGTAACTCAGTCCGGATAAGATCACTGATTCGGACCTGGAGAGGACCGGTATCGGCCGAGTTGAAAATCATATTTGGTCGGAGGGATGGGGTGGCATCTACATTTCACGGGCCCGGCCAAACTATAAAAAGCTCCGATTCCGGGTGACTTTATCTCGTCCATAAATTTGCCAGAAGCGCCACTGATTTATTCGTTCACATAAACGCGACTGTATAGCCCCCGCATTTTCCGTCCGCCCTCGCTCCATCCACACCCCCCCAAATTAAACCCGCTAAAGACAAAAACAAATAACAAAGAGAGCCGGACATGCGAAACCGCCCTCTTTGCCCTTTTGCTGCCGTAAAACACCAACTAAAACATTATTATAACACAAACTCGAAAAACGGCTCATACAGAAATTCCGTGCACATTTAAAAAATAGAAATGTGCAAAGACGAAAGCAGTAAAAACACAGTTTAGAGCTTAGGAATGTTGAGGAATTAGGCATGAAACAGTCATGAAAATGGTTCATTTTGCAGGCTTGAGCTTCTTGTGGTGATATTAACTAATCTCGAAGGCTTAGAATTTGTCCACATGATTGTTTCCCCAAAAAAGATACATGTTTGGTGTCAATCCGACAATGCTTGTTGTCGAGTATTGTGTTACACTTGTCCGCTTAGGCGCCGCCAACTCTGCGTCCAGGTAAAGGTTCATTGTTTGTGCATATTTTCTACCAAACACATAATTACACATATTGTGCATCTGTCAAAACTCCGGCTTAACCATTGTGTCTTCTTCGTGAACGAATACCTTCACAGTTTCTCCATTATGCCCCGCAGTCCCACATTGTCCCATTTATCGCTGCTTCAACACTCCCCGAATAAAATCGTTCAGGGGTGTGTTAGGTTGGCGAGTTGCTTCTTCGAAAATCCGTGTGGTCCTCGAAGAGTCCATGCTGAGTCCGGCCAGTGTTTTGACAATACGGCAATTACGGACAGCAGCCCGTCCCACCGTGTCCTGACAGATGATTAATACGCTTCTTTATTAAATTATCATCCCCTGGAGACAGTAACCATCTGGACGGGGTGGAGTCTGAACGAAGGAGTAGGCATTGTAAGGTGTCGTCTACAATTTGCGCACCATTAACGATTCACTCATCACTTTTTACGCTAATTATAGGGAGGAATTGAGGTCGTGACCTGCTGCTACTGGCGCTTCCATCTTGTGGCGGCTTCAAGAATGACACTGAAGTGCGCGTGGGGCGGCTCAGTCCGCCCCTGCATTAGGCCAACACCAGGTCTGTAATTAGTAAAAGAACCGGCGAGGTCCTTCCGTCGGAAAAAACAAGACGGGGTTCGGAATTTATAAATAACCACCCTCTCAACTAAATTCCTCCTAATAATGTAATACTTAACCAAGTCGAAGAAACAATTCCGCAAATAGTTTGTGTTGGTAAATTCTATTGTGCGAAGCTTTTGGGATAAATCTACATGTGGTGCAAACACTTTATCCCCACCACAGCTTCCAGCAGATGGAACGTGCAGCGGCTTTTAGTTGTTCTTTTATATTTTCATTTGAACTTTTCTGCAGTTGTCTACTACAGGCTTAGTAAAAAAATCTTGAAACGGTCGAACAATTTTGTTATTCAAAAAGCTATTTTACAAATTTCAAAAAGTATAGAGTTGCAAATAATTAATTTATTTATAATATTTTTATTGTTTTTTTACTTTACTGCAGAAATTTAAACGAACACCCAAATGTATAAATGTTCGGATGTAAAATAAAAACTACTTTGAAAGCTATTGATATAGATTTTTTATTCGTTTGAAAGCAGTAAAAGAAATAACAAAAATCGGATGACGCAAAATTAAGATATATTTGAAAACCATTTTGAGACCACAATAAATGTTAAAATTGTGCAAAATGTTACAGAATGTACTTTCTTTTAATAGTTCTTTTTTATTCTTATTTGAACTTTTCACGTTCATGCAGCTGTTGTAAAACACAGACTTAGTAAAAAGTCTTGAAACAGTCGAATAACTTCTTGTTATGTTTTTTAAACGGGACACCCAGTATATTAATAAATGTTCGGATGTAAAATAAAAAACTAAGTACTTTCCGAACTATTGACATCCATTTTTTTTCGTTTGAAAAAAATAACAGAAAAAAAATAGATGATGGAAAAATCAAGATATATTTTAATTATTACAAAAAATGTTCAAATTGTGCTAAATGTTACAGAATTCACATAGACAATTTATTGACTGATTGTATTACTGCCAAGTTGTGAACGGAGTTTTTACTAATTCTAATGCAGTGTATTACCAGTATATTACAGTGTATTATTATTATTACCTACAATACTTTTGTAAACAAATTATACACCCTATAATAAACATTTTAAATTTGTCTTCTATTGTTTTTATTTCTTGTTGTTCACTAACATCTTCACCATTCTTAACTTCGTCTAATTTGAAATACCCGTTCATACAATTAACAAGCATATTAGTATCAGTATCAGTATCAGTATATTTATAAATGTGCGGATGCAAAATAAAAACTTAGTTTCAGAACTATTGACATCTATTTCTTATTCGTTTGAGAGATATAAAGAAAAATTGGAAGATGAAAAATCAAGATATATTTTGAAACCATTTGACTATATTTCTACATTACTACAAAAAAGGTGCATTGTGCTAAATGTTACAGAATTCACTTAGAAAATTTATTGACCGATTGTATTACTGCCAAGTTGTAAACGGAGTTTTTACTAATTCTAATGCAGTGTATTACCAGTATATTACAGTGTATTATTATTATTATTACAATACTTTTGTAAACGAATTGTACACCCTTTAATAAATATTTTAAATTTGTCTCCTATTGTTTCTATTTCTCGTTGTTCACTAACCTATCCACCATTCTTAATTCTCTCTAATTTGAAATACCTGTTCATACAATTAACAACTATCTTAGAATTAGTCATTATGTCATTGGCAGAACAAAGTTTTTACTTTCATATTCCTTTTCATTCATGACTTTCCTAAATGCTTTTTTTCATACTTATTTCAAATTAATACCGTGGTACCGTGGTACCGTTGGACTTTTGCAAAATGACTTCAGACTGGCTTCCGACCAAATATTTTGTAATTAATTTCAGTCATTAGTCAAGACATTTCCATAAGTCCTTGCTTTTAATGTTTCAACTGCAGTCACAGATATAAAGATAAATATGCTTTTGTCAATATTTTGTTTCCAAATCTAATAAATACTGTTTTTAATTTTGCTTGCTGTGTTTGAACGATAGAGTAGATCCGCGGTTCTCAATCATTTTTAAGCCGGGAAACACTAATATGTGCCATTTTTTGCATGTAACCCTTACAGTACAACATAAGCGTTAAAGCAATTACTTTTATAAAAGAGTTCAATACAGATATTCATTGCTACAAACATATATTATTTATTAACACATTAACTGCAAAATTTGATAAAAACTGAAATTTTTGATGGAAACAGATTAATTTAAATTTAAAACATTGAATATAGTTACAATAATACCATATACATTAGCTGGATAGAAAATATTTTAAATTTTCTAAACTGTCCCAAATGGGGATTGTGGCAGATGCAATGAAAAAATAATCACAAATTAGCTCACACAAAAATTTCCAATACCCAGATGGGGATCGTGGCAGGATTAAAAACAACTAAGGTACTTAAGAAAAACTCAAATTTAATGCGATACATGAACTTTACATATTTGGACGAATAAATAATAAGCCAATCGAATCTCCTTTATTCTGGAGTTCCCAGGTTTTGGCGTTTCTTTGTTTCCAATTATTTTACATCATATTGGTATTGGCAACAATTTTTAATTACGCATTTGATTTTTTCGTGGAACACGGATTGAGAATCGATTTTTCCTCATTTATTATTTTTTAGATATTTTAGATATTAGACTAGGACTCGATAATAAATATTCGGCACATGTCTGTATGATGTTTCGTGGACAAAATAATATATAAAATTAAATCTTAAACAATCTGTACAGCACACCACATGCCATTGACAACCAAACATTAATGTAAGTACCTCAGAATAGGGTAAGAGAAGTTCCATTCTTTTATGTTCACCCTTGTAACTCGAACTAGGCTCTTCAGCCCTCTAAATAGTATCAAATTCGTATGGCAACTTTGTATTGGAATTAGGATCCACAGTTATTGTTCCAATATTATTATTTATTAACCTATCAAATTTTTTTGGAATTTTTTGTTGTTACATTATTTCATATTTCCTTCAATTCCTTCGGCGGTACGTTCGAGAAGTTGTAAAACGTATGTAAATCGGTGCGAGATACTTTCGCGATTGATTGTAGCAAGGAAAGGCGCGGCATCATAGAGCATGTGTCACATTCTTATTGGTTCATTGTGTGGCTTGATTGAAGGTGCATTTGCGTCGCGGCTTGTTATTAGAAATCGGGGACGTGCAATAAATAATTCCGAGTGCATTGTTATGAAAATACAGCATCGGCAATCGCTTATTCGCGATAAACAACTCCGCATCCATACAATTAGATAAAACGATATCCGGTGATTTACAAGGAATTAGCATACGCCCGTAATAACAGAATTATCTAATCAGGCGGCAAACGTATCATTAATTAATTAGCAATTAATTAATATCAACTCGAGGCATCTGATTTAGGCTTTGTAGATCGGGCGCGACGCGAGAGGGCGAAGCGATCCGCAAGACAAACAGAATTAATTTTTCGGATGAATATTTCAGAAAGTTTCCTCTTCGGCGATATTAGCGCGGCCTTAAACACGATTTTTAAATTACTTTCGGCGGAGTTTTTTTAATGAAAATGACGGGGAGTCGTGACGGAATGAGATCTCAGCTCGGAGGTGGAGATCTGCAATCGACACTCTAAGCTTTGTTGTAATATTTCGTTACAGGAGGCACGCTTCTTCTGATTTTCCGCAAGAGATAAGATGCAACCGCAGATAGGTCAGGCGTACAGGTAAACGTCGCGGTCAACTGGAAACTGCCAAAATATGCCACAATGCCTTTGTGGGCGCGCTATCTGGCCCGAAATCGTCCGGGGAAAATGCAGGCCGATGGAGATGTCAAGCTCAGAGTGCACTCGCCGTGGAAAGCGCTCGGAATTTCCCGACCGGGAGAAAGAAGAAGTCCGGCCGGCGAAGAGGGACGGGATCCCAGCTGCCGCGCCTGCAGCAAGCGGCGATGGCGATAACATCACGGCCGCCCTTATGCATTCAGCAAGATTTGAAAGAGATCTCTGATAACATTCTGGGCCCGTGTTTTGGCATGACAGTCCGCACGATAACGACTGTGAGGCCCTACAATGACGGGCACTACTGCTAGCTAGTACGGGCAGAGGAGGACCCTCGATCCAAAAGGTTCAATAGGATGGATGTTTGATGTGTGTTGAAGGGGACGAACGCATTTGCTTAAATGGTGCAGACGGAATACACAAAAAAGATTCGTGCTTCGAACTGGAGAAAATTGCGATTGCAACTCTCCCAGCTCTGATAAAACGAAGATCAGAAAGATCAGATGACGTCGGTGCGGAACGAGAACTTGTCGTCGGTTAGATAACGTATCGAAGACATCGACAAGGCACGTGCTTCAACGTAAATAAACACTACAACTTACACTGCTCCTAATTTGGTTTTCTACAGTAGTAATTTATTAATTTTATACAAGTTATACAGCTGCATATTTTAGTTTAGACCGCGGGAAAACGACTGTTAAAATAACAATTATTTTTTGTACCAAATTTGTGTTGAACAAAATTATGTTCATCTAGTTAGCTTTGCATTACCCTTGTAAAAATAGGAAGTGCCGCTCTACAATAAAAAAAGTGCGGTTCTCTAACCTCAAAAAATATATTAAAATTTCAAACTATGCGTCCACATCGAAAATATGCCTCAATGATGAAAGTGTTCTCTTGCACGGTATACATTTTAGTCTTTGTTAATTCAATTCGCTTCAATAAATTGTAATAACTGTCAATTTGATTGATGTCATTTATTGTCAGAACTATGAGCTTTAAAAATAGTAGAGCGGCGCAGGAAAATTTACAAAGGTAACTCGATGATAATCATTTTGTTGTTGTATTAAAAATTCTAAGAACAATTTGTTCAATACTTATAAAAATGTGTATGTAATGTTTGTTTTGTTCAAAAGTTGTTGTCTGACACCAGTAGGTAGGTGTTTCATTTACATTGCCTTTTCTATATTTTGACAAGAATCCTTTAATTTGAAACCACCTTTTTCTTCCTAATAATCAAAATTTAAAAAAATTTTTGGCAAAAATTTGCCTGATTCAAATTTTCGGACCGAGTTTGTGATTTGTGTTGCAGGAGGTTGTTGAGTGGATCTGTTTCATAAATATTTTTAAATCATTTTGTTGTTGTATTAAAAATTCTAAGAACAATTTGTTCAATACTTATAAAAATGTGTATGCTGTGTTTGTTTTGTTCAAAAGTTGTTAGCAATCCATTCGTGATAAATTTGTTGGAAAAAATCAAAGCTTGACGAGGTTCAATCGAGATTAACTCAAAACACTACTCGTTGAATACGTATAGTGTATAGAAGGTATGGTAATAAAATTCCTAAAATGCATTTCGTTTTTTCGTACATGCTCCCCTATAACCCATTATTCCTTGTCGCCCCTCAAAATTCCAAATATTTACACCACTAATAACTCAATTTCTCTCTTTTATATTTATTTCATCTCCTACAATGCACCACATTTTATTGTTGCAGTCACCTTTTATTGAGACGTAACGTACATAAAACTCTTAAAAATTGCGAAGAATGGAAAATACAATTTTGCATAGGATTGGGAAGGCAAATAAAGGAAAATATATTTTTACTAGTAATAAAAAAGTTATGAATAATTCGTATCGCAATCATATTTGTTTTAGTTTTACCGCTTGCAATGCTCTTGCGCTTGGGGAGTGGAAAAAATTCAATAGATGGCGCATGACCAAAATACGATTTTTAATCATTTAAATTTAGTAAGTTTCATTTTAAATTGTTTGTTTATTTTTTGCAGATAGCGGTCAATGTAACCTTCAAAATAGTGGCTCAATCATTGGTTTTCATGAAGTATTGAAAGAGATATGGCGTACCGACAAAAAACATCTTTGAGAAATAATAGATATACATCATTAAGTTTATTTTACACACATACATTATATTCACATTGATAATAGGAAGGATAATATCAAGCCGCGATAAGATGTGATGTGAATTTGTAAATTGCCTGATAAAATAAAAATAAACATAATGTGAAATGAAACAGAAAGAACTGAAAATAAAAGAAGCAAACGTAAAGTGAAATCAATAGCGTCTGACACAAATTTATTTATAGTTGTAGTTTGCGGCCACTAGTTACTTGGTCTAATTTCGGGATTCGGTGCGTCAAATCGTAGCCGATTTATTTCAGAGCACGTCTGCAGCGCCGCCTGAAAAACAGTCGCCATTGTGAATCCGCACCATTTAATCAGCAAATGCTTTCCACCCTTTGAAAACGTCGCAATGTTTTAATGGCATTCAACGTGTCAGGCGAGCAGCAGCACTTTTCAATGAAATTGTATCGATTCCATTGAACGTCTGCTACAAGAGAAGGGACATTGTTGATTGCTGATAGAACACGATTCGGACGGATGAAATGCTGACCTGAAAGCTCGTGTTCAATGACCGTCGTCGTTCGAAAACAAAGACGAAAAAAAAAAGCCTCTTCACTCGCCACTCCGAATCAATTCAAATCACACTTTCCATATTTTCAAGAAGACGGAGGAAATTAGCGAAGAGCGGAGCGGCTGTCATTAAGCGAATATAGTAGCGAGGAGGGAGAGATTCGTTGTCAAGTTTCGAAGGGGTAAGGGGACGAAAACTAAGAAGAGGCAGCGGGACTGATAAGAGCGAGATCCGGGGATCGCTCCGGGACAATTTATAGCGGCAACTTTTAAAACACACTCCGGGGGCGGCGTATATAACGTTCGGTACAATCCCGGATAAAACTCGCTTTTTGGGTGCAAGTCGTGACCGATTTCTTGGATTAAGTTGCGTTTTAGGTCGAACGGTCGATCAACGCGCTACGTTTCCAGTTTCTGGGCTCGATCGTCGAAGACGGCGAAGACGCATATTTCCTCGACCCTCTTTAGGGGCGGAAACGCGGTTTGGAGTGTCGTTATAAATTTTTCCATATGAGTTATCTTTCGCATCCCCGAGTGTACCGATGCCACAGTGAGCTTTATCAGCGCGATATTATTTTCGCCGCTGTTTAGATAAGAACGGCGGGGTTGGAAAAATAAATTGCCCTCCACGGAAAATAGCTGAACTTTTCCAAAGAACGGATTCCCCGTTCCTATTGTGCGCCACACTTTTGCACATAAATTTGCCCACCATATATATGGTATAAGCGGCGTTTTGATTTATTTAACGCAAACATATTTCACGAGATAAACGCAAAAAAGGGAAGCATAAATCTCGCCCGCTTGCAATTAAATTTTTGGGAATCACGTATCAAGATGGCGCAGTTCGCTGGACTATTATTAGTTTTAGTGCACAGTTCGGGCAGATAGTGAAGATTCGAACATCGGCTAATACTCTGGGGCATTAGGCGAAATGCTGAATCATTACCACTTACGGACCCATCTAGCCCCGATTCGCCACAAGCGGAACATAAATCCGGGAGCACAGAACTTTGAACATTTCGCGTAACGTCATTGACGCTTCTTTCCGCACGGAACATCAAGCGCTTTTTGCCGCTCGGCACTTACATTCAAGCATTACGCACTAGTGCCGTAAAAAGATGTTCCGTCTGGGGCGCTCCTCCGAAATGGTGGGTCGAGCTGGATAAATGCACCGGCTCGATTTTTAATTTTAATAACATATAATTTGATTCTTAAAATGTTGTGATGTGGCCCCTGTGGCTTTTGCTCCATATTCTTTGGGACGGTCCGAGCCATTGTTGCTTAATTATAACCTGCTGGATGAGGCTGAGCGCGTGCAATGTGTGCTGCTTTCAATATTATTTGTATCGAGATTTTATCGGAGGTCCCTATAGATGAAATTCCTCATCGTTGGGGATTTGCTTAATTTAGAAACGAAATGGTTTTCGTAAACAAATTAAATGGGCAATTATTAATAATGACGTATTCGAATTCAATAATTCAATTACAACAAGTGTGTGCGGGCGTCCGCACATTTTTAAGCGACGACCAAGATTCCGAGATTGGTTTAAGCCAATTATAAAAGTAATTAGTTGTGTAACGAAGGTTAGAAGGTTTTGTAGGTGGATTAAGCAATTTTCTTGCCATCATCATCGCCGTGGATGGCTTCAGAACGAAATAATAAATCGCGCTGAAAAACGTATGGGAATAATGCCAATTTTTGTTGCTGTTTCAAATTTCCCACCTGCTTCGATGCTCAGAACTTATTAATTTATTCCACAGCAAACACAATTCAACAATATTTAAGTATTTAAAATTCAACATTCTTTCAAATTTTTTAAATTTGTTCAATATAATTGCTTTTGGCCTCTTCCGCTCAACAACAATATTAGCAGGTCCTTATATTTGTAAAACTATGATACTGACATTCTAGTTTTAAGTCAGTCGTTTTTGAACATAATTAGGTAGGTATCACATAATTATTAAACTAGGAAGGATATTTCATTAGTCGTGTAGGTAAATTTATATTCTTTAAAAGTAAGAAATAATATTTTTAGGATTTTTTTTAAACTTATACGAATTTATAATGTTCATTCGTTAATTATTTAACAGTAGTATTCCGGGATTATGATATACATTTTTTAGCTATTTTGGCCAACATTTTAAATTTTTTCCAAACTGTTCTCGCATTACTCTGTTCTTGATAAGAACAACTTGTCTGGTACGGATCTATCTAATAGATACTGTAAAAATTCTGAAAAAAAACGAATCATCTACATATAATTTTCTTATAAAAACAGCAGAAGACAAGTGAACAATTTCGAAAGGGAAATAAAGCACCTAAAAACATTTTACTGTGTTTACATATATTTTTACATGAGCTGATTTTAGAGAAAACAAAATACTTACTTATTAAAATGGTTAGGACTAAACCGTAAAATGGTGTAAAAGACAAGACCTAATGATTATAATTATTCTCCTTTCTGGTTTCTTTCAAAATTTTACGTTTTCAGGATTGTCTCAGATGTCCATTTGGTTTACTGTTTCAACTTCACATATAAGTACTTAGAAATTTACAATATTATTTATGTTTTTACGAAAAATGAAAAATAGTCTTAATAAGTAAGTAATTCGTTTTGTTTTTTATATTTCCAAGATTTATATTCTTACTGGTAGACTTTTTTTCAAAAATTTTATTTAGTTAATAATAACGTTTTTGTTGGGGTTTTTAGGGTCCGCTGCATTTAAAGTCCCCTTAAAAAATTTTTTTTGTTCCAAAATTTTTTTTTGACAATTCTTTAAATTAATATTCTTTGATTCCAAATTACTAATTTCAAATCTTGTACTAATTAATTTCGATTAAATAAAATATTTTTCCTTCTATTACCAGTAGGTAGATGTTTTATTTACATTGCCTTTCCTATATTTTGACAAAAATCCTTTAATTTGAAACCACCTCTTTCTTCCTCATAATCAAAATTTTAAAATTTGTTTGGCAAAAATCTGCCTGATTCAAATTTTCGGACCGAGTTTGTGATTTGTGTTGCAGGAGGTTGTTGAGTGGATCTGTTTCAATAATATTTTTAAAACCGATTGTGTTTAAGTGCTTCTGACCAGTAAATACCGGATATTTTGGATAGGAATTTTATCAGTATTTTATCAGTAAGAGTGCACTGTTTAACTTTTTATTTTAATACTCGAGAGTTAGGTATAAATCTGTAGGTACGTCACATCTGGGCAATATTTTGCATAGATATATGTTTTCAGATAAGTAGGTAACACTGTTTAGTTAAGAAAACGAAGCACTGCAATGTTTTGATCACTAATTGTAGAAAGACTGGCGATATTTAAAATACATACAACATAAATTTAATAAGTATACTAAATAATTTTTGGTACGCAACAATTTCAATGGCGATAATAAAACATATTGTGATAACATGAAAATCAGCACTGCAAACTAAATTTTTTGTCGACACATTCCTTTACAATTTATGATCGGCGTTCAATTTCATAAATTCCCATTTTAATTGCCTACACTTCTTGTCTCGACTCACGCAAAACAATTTCCTCAAAAATGTAATTATCGCATAAAAAATTTGATAACCCCATCAATTGTCCTTATCGCCGTTTGAACAAGTCGATCATTTCAATAAATTGTCATCCCCATCGCTCTAAAATCGAGTTTTCGCTTTCATTGTTATCGATCCACAAATTAAAAGCACTATTTTAAGGGCGGTTCACTGCAGGGGTTGCCACTCGATCCTAATCACACCCCTAATTAATCGGCACGCATATCTAAAACATCAACCGAGTCCCCAGATTACAGTAGCTCCCGATATTTCACAGACGAGTGATATTCATAAAACAAAAGAATTACAAGACAGATCAGCTTCCAGCTTAAAAAGAAGAAAGAAATTGAACAGAGAACCAATACCAGACATGGACATGAAAAAGGGGCAGACAATCGTTAAAGAGGCGGGGCGAGTTGATTTGTGGTCGCCATTTTGTCAAATAGTAGTGTTTTGTTAGACGCTTTATCTCATTGGACGATCTCCCACTTCTCCAAACCGGACTCCGGGCTTTTAGTAACGCGAACCCAAAACAAATTAACTGGTGCAATTAAAAAAGCTAAAAGCACACTCGCGGCGTAATTAATCCTCATTGATATTGAAATGAAATAAAAATGAATTGAAAAAATATTTTGTTGTTTAAATATTGCGCATTGCCACCGCCGTGCGGTGGTGTGCATTCCAACTGCGACAATTTCTACAATGTCTCTTGGTATTTCCTCCAAATTGATGTTGAGGATTTTTGAGGAACAGCTTGGAAATTAAAACGTCTTGGTGTGAGCGCCCCGCCTACCAGCGCTAATCACGCCCATTCGCAATGGATCGACCAATGGTAGTCCAGTATGGGCCGAATCGGGGCGAGATGTGACGATGTCCGTTGCCAGGGGATACGCTTCCAAGCTGCCTATACCAACATTTAGTGCGTCCGTGTTGTTGGTCGTGTTAGTATCGGGTAGTCAATACCAACTGTCAGGAATTGGCAACAATGACAGCGTTGTTTTGACAATCGGTCCGGCCGACTGTGATTCAGTGTGTGTGTGCGTGGATGACACAATTAGGAATTTTTCATTGTTACCGTAAGTGTGAAATTTAGCAGAAAATCGGCTCGAGATATACGTGACCACTCAAACTGCTTCTTATCTTATCAACAATTGACGTCGTACGCATACTTGAAGACGCGATAAAATCAATGTCAATAGATTTGTAATCCGGCGCCGGAAAACAAACAAATTGCAACAATTATAGTTATGAAACTGTGACATAAATTGTAATGAATTGCTTGTAATTAAACGATCGGCGTTTAAATGTTAAAATGCAAATTAAGCCGATTAATTAGTAATCCGATTGATAATTGATAAGACGAGAATCGGGGAGTTTGGCGAGATTTGTTCGAGCGGTTAGTCGCGTGATCGCTCGTTGAAGTCTCTTCTTGATTTTGCTTGAAACGTGTTGTAACCACTTTACAAGTCCTCCAGATAAGTAAAACCGATGCGGAGTGTCTGATAAGTGTCATTTTCGTTATAGATATCAGCTGGGTGAGGAGATTTACCCGGATCCGTCGCTCCGCGCTGTGATGACCACGCCACCGTCGCGTTGAACAGTCTTTTCCGTTTTTTGGTTTTGTTTCGTGTGTGAGAGTGTCGATAAACTGTTGTAACCCATGATTATGGAGATGACGAACGAGTCTGCGGCGGTCGGCCGATGGTACGAATCGCCCAGAACGGGGACGCTGGCGAGTCCGGGACAAGGGACCATCGACGGTGCCAATTCGGACATAAACACTAGTGTCGCCGAGCATATGGGAGCGCTTTTTTTGGACCCGTCGGGAACGCAAAGAGCGGCGAGGTACTATCACCAGAGCATGCACTCGCCCTACGGGACCGTCAGTCACGGTAAGAATTTGAGGATGATGGTGATGGTGCGCTTGGAATTTTTCCGCGCTGGAGAGCTGTCGGCTTAAGTTAAGGCGAGACTGACGGACAAAAAAACGAAATTCGAGTTTTGTTCCTATAAAATCAAATCACGTCAGATTAAAAAAGGACGATTTGAATATTTGGGTTAAAGTGGATGATGGGGCAAATGGAAACTGAAACGAATCAAAGCCATAAATATCTGCAAAAATGTGCGTTTGTGTCTAGTAGATAACCGCCTCGTTTGTTGTAATTTTCCACTGAAAAATGAAAATCTAAAAGTAAGACAGCAAATTGTAAAATGTACTAAGTCACATAATAAAAATTTGAATACAACAATTTGCACAACCGAAATTGGCGGTAGACTAAATTTAATTTTTTTGTTATTCGAGTAAAGTTACAAAAATAACTGTACTAAACTAAAATTAAAATAAGCAAACAACAATATCTGAAATTTTACCGAAATTGTTGAAAGACAGATACGTTGTAATTATTTTCTGTAAAAATAAAAACGATTGTGAACGAAATTGTAAAATATGTCAAGTTGAGTTGTTTTTGAATTTAGCATTTTTGTAGCAAATGGGACAAGATTGTAAATGTGTAATAGAATAAAAAATTCTTAAAATGGTGAAGTAAACTCCAAAATAGATAAAACAAAAACTAATAGAAAATCGTAAAGAATAATAGATATAGTAAAATATTATCTAAAATGGTGGCTAAATTGTGATTAGTAGCTACCATTTGAGTCACTGTAACAATAGCAAAAAATGTAATATTTTAGCAAATACGGCAAGTTGCATGATAAGATCTATACAGGTTACTGCTAAAAAGAAATGAAAATAAAGAAAAAGGGAAATTGTAATTTAAGAAATTGCTGCTAAACTCTTTATTACCATGAAATCCTGAATATATAAGAAACAAATTTGTTAGGAAATGTAGGAAATATAAACAAATTTATGAGAACAAGTAATTCCACTTGAATTTGTAAATTGCATTTATTGACATATGGGAACAACGTTATATGAATTGCATTTTTTATTGTACTTATTTTATTTATAATTACATAAATGTTTACCGTGATTCCCTTTGAGCAAAATATCCTAAATTTATATTTTATCGAAAATAACTAATTTTTAAAAAACCGTACAAAAGTGTTAATTTAAATGAATTAGAATTAACAATAATAATCAGATTTTATATCATAGATTTCAATTATGTGGTGCCAAAAATAGAAAATTTTATAATTTTTGTGGAATATGAATACCAACGTTGTAATCGATTTTTGTATTTTAATTGTGTTTGTACACAGCAGTATCTTTCATAAAACGGACTAAGTTTTTGATTATGCTTTTATATCTTACAGATACAGGTACATTTGCTAAATCAGAATTTATAAAAAGCCGTAAAAAATGAATTTTACTGTAGAAATAAATAGATTTATAAACAATTCAAATTATGGTTAGAGTGAACAAGCAGACAATTCTAATCATTAATAGAATATAAACAGAAAATAGGTTTGTGCCTCGTAAAAAAATTAAAGAATTAAATTTTTGTTGTTGTGGTGGCCAATTATTAAACCATTACTTATACCACACAATTTTTTATTTACAAAAATGTGAAAATTGCTGAAGAAAATTATACCCGCAAAATCATGCAAATCTTTTGCTTGTATAATAAAATGTAGGAAAATAAAATAACCTGTGTGTGTAAAACTCAACTTGTAATAAAACGTGGATTTACACACTTTGTATTTTGTATTTGTAAATTTCATAAAGATATTTCAGTCTCTAAAAGTTTTGATATTGTACAATTTTTTTATTGATAAGATCTTTGCGTCATTTAGAAGATAACTTTTCTATTTATTTTCGCGATAATTGTTTAATTTACCACTAGACATAGAATATACCTATGTTAGTAAAATGGTTAAATATGGTGCAGTACTGGAACTTGCTCATCTATGCAATCTAGAAGACTTATTTGTATTGAATAGTTTAAAAATTTTCAAATTTGTGAAATTCTCAAACGTTAGACTTATTGTATTGAATAGTTTAAAAATTTTCAAATTTGTGAAATTCTCAAACGTTCCAAGTTATTACCCAACTGGAATTATAAAGTACAGTAAGTGGTGAAAGAGTTTGTTTAGTTGGATATTGTTAAAGCGGAAATACGATAGTTAAAAAGTTGTACATTTTATGTCATCTTGTGTCATTGTTAAAAAAATTGTATATAGAGCAGTAAACAAGAGTCGGTGTTTTTATGAAGAAAGTAAGCGCTTTATGGTCCACGCAAGGGTCATAAAGAGCCAACGTCCAGTTAACATCTCAATATAAGTTGTAGATCTCGCAAAGTCATAAAGCACGCCATAGATTAGCATATTACCGCATTAAAATAACAATATGGCTAGATAATCGAAGTAAATGGGTGGGTTTCGGATTATCTAGACATGTGTGGACGTAGATAAAAGAAAATTATAGTCATCGATCCAGTACAGCTACTTATTAAGGCCCCACTTCCATCGGCGACTTTTTTCTTATTAATTCGATAATGTCCATCATTACAATTTAATAATGTCGGAATTAAATCGCGGAGAGGTTCACGGCCGACGATTTCTCCTCCACATATCTCTTATCAATCGCATAAACAAACACATCACACATGGTTTGCGTGTTCGACACACTCGAGATACGGAGATGTGGCTTATCGGCGATTAAAGTAGATCCGAAGGTAAGAAAACGAAGAAGGAAGCTGGGTTCCCATGTTGGGACACGAGAGGCAGCGCAAAAAAGCAACAATTTCGAATTGAATGACACTTGTATATAAGCTGGCCTGAAATACGATCCGTTTTGTTTTCAACGTATAAAAGTTGGTAAGTTGATAGCGCTATATCTCAGCCGACGTGATCATAAAAATGTCCTCGCAGCGCGCGAGTATCGCCCTTCTGGCACAAACACGCATACCAACCCAAGTAATTGGGGCCGCGGATTAATCGTCGACGACGACGGTCCTCACAGAACGTCCACGTTTAAAAATGGGTCTGTTTCGGCAAGGACGCCCAAATCGATGCCGCCAAATGACGGGATGCCATCGATTTCGACGAAATTGACGACCTCGCGGCACGGCATTTCTAAGACAACTTCATTTAGTACACAAATTACAAAAATGTTGCACAAGTGGTCGAGATAAGGAGGCGATATCTTGAGATTTTCTGCGTTTGCCAAGATCGATAACATCGCTCTAAATCTAAATGTAAAAATTGTGCTTCAGATAAAAATAAACCTGAGCTAATAAAATAATTCTATGTGGAAGTGGAACACGACGAAAACAATGTTTATGGTAATTCGGAAGAGGCTGTTCGATGTAATCTCGTGGTCTAAACACGAGATAAAGCCAAATTATAGAAGCGGAAGAAATTAACAGGTGCACCAATAATATTCGAGTTGTTGAAATGCTTACATCTAAAAGAAACCTCTCTGGCAGAAAACATGGATTGTTAAATTGTTCGTATAATAAACAATACAATGATTGTATTCCAAGTGTGCTGCCGCTCCATACGAACATATTTCTAATATAGTAACATTTATTTTACAACTGTATTCTGAACTGACAATTGCCGACTCGTTATTTCTGTCGTGGTTTTTACGTACTTGTATTTTAACGTTTGCATTTTTTTTGTCATTTAATGTACCCTTTTGTTGTTTTCGCCCTTCCTTAAAAGTGTACGTTAAAAATATCAGTATTTTTTTCTTCACACTTGTGCGTTGAGTTGTGCATTATCACAATGAAGTGACACGTAAAATTTTACATTAGGTTCCACAGTAGCTTTTTACTAGTTGTTTATAATGTACAAGGCTGAAATTGTTCAATGATAATAATGAAGATGAAATTAAATAGAAGAAAATTTACTTTATAAATATCAGGATGAAGTGGCAGGTTTTGTAGCAGAAAACCATGGATGAGGACATATAATTTTAAGCAAACTATAATTTGCAGATAGGTAT
Source organism: Eledona agricola (assembly GCA_964023215.1). NCBI lineage: Eukaryota > Metazoa > Arthropoda > Insecta > Coleoptera > Tenebrionidae > Eledona > Eledona agricola. Next base: position 25,547,338 of record OZ026857.1, on the reverse strand, counting down.
ATTAAAAAATACAGAAGTGAGTGAAATGATGAAACGTGACTAAAAACCATGTAATAAATAAGATTTTTGGATAATAAAATAGTTGATGGATTTAAAAACTATTCTATCGAATTTTTGTGTGTGTAATATTTCTAATAAGTAATAAAAATTTAACAACTTTCTACGAGTTTTAATTGCAACTTGTATTATAACAGGGTTGTTTATAATAACCCTGTATACGGTTGAAATTGATCAATGATAAGTAATGAAGATGAAATTAAATAGAAGAAAATTTACTTTATAAATATCAGGAAGAAGTGGCAGGTTTTGTAGCAGAAAACCACGGATGAGCACATAACGTGCGTTCAAAAAAAAAACGAGGTTGCGTTGGCCATGGAATTTATCGGCTTTCCAGTGTAGAAACCACAAATGACAAGAACTGTCAGTCTAAAATTTACCACCAAAATAAAACGGACAAATTTTATGTAAATTGTTTATAATAAATGCCAGGACATGTGTACATCGCTCTCATAAACATAATGCGTCCATTTATTGAAATTTGTCCCTACATAATAATCGTATACGAAACCATTGTCAACAAAGAATCCAACCTAAAAACTATCTGGCAGATTCGAACTGACAGTTCGAAATTTTGCTACACTAAATTGATGCACAAAGTTTTTCCATGGCCAACGCAGCCTCGTTTTTTTTTTTAACGCGCGGAATAATTTTAAGCAAAATTTATGAAACTATAATTTGTAGATAGGTACATTAAAAATACAGAAGTGAGTGAAATGGATATACGTGACCAAAAACAATGTAATAAAAAAGATTTACGGATAATGAAATAGTTGATGGATTTAAAAACTATTCTATCGAATTTTTGAGTGTGTACCTAATATTTTTAATAAATAATAAAAATTTAACAACTTTCTACGAGTTTTAATTGCGACTTGTATTATAAAAACAATTATTGCAAATCCTCTCGGACGCACTCTTTCGGAAAGGAAATTAATTGTCTAAATTCGGCAACTGGAGCACGAAATTGGCGAAATGCGTTTCCACGAACGCACGCCGATAAAACCTCCGCAGATAAGAGGTGTGATTAGGCACATTTTTCCTTAATCGCGTTAATTACCGAACTGTCCGAGAAGTCGTTCGTTTCCATTTTAACGGGTTGTGTTTCCCTGTAATCGATTTCGCATTTTACTAATGGTATTTAAAGTATTCGTTCGAAGTTTGGCTGAGTGGAAAGTCGAGTCGCTTCGTAACTAATTTGGGCAAAACCTCGTACCCACAACTATCAGATTTCCATAAAGAGTCTCGAAACTAGCGGTACGGCGAATTGTTCGCACCTAGCGGTACTTGCGCCAAAAATCCACGAAACCATAAAGTAGCAAATTGAGTGGATTTCGTAATCGTTCGGTTCCAGGGAGCGCATATTAATTGTGTGGAAGGCATTTATTTGGCAATCATGTGTTTTGTTTTCGTTTGTTTCCACACACACGCCGCCCGCGATCAGATGAGATGCTATCTGGACTTCCTTCCTGAGCGCGCTGCGTAGAAAATCTATTATTATAAGCGTATTATTGGTCGTCGGTTGTATGGATTTCACTTGGACTCGGGTCTGGGAGAGTCGGCGGCCATGACGCGGCGTCCACCCCGTGGCGACAGCCGTCTCTATAATTTCATTTGAATATAAACCGTGCCATTATTCCGAGCAACATGTGCTTCAAATCATATAGCACGTTGGCCGCGAACACTCGAGCTTTCTTGTTTTATGCAAACCAGCGGCCGGGCAACATTATACGCCGCCACCGTCAACGTATACTTAAATTCGCCACGGCGTTTTGTTCGCGGAAATTAGGGAAAAACGAAGAGCGGGCCCGCATGCGTCCGTCCCTTCGAGCACCACCACCTAGGGTGGATTTAACCCCTCACCTGGCGGCGGCCATGTTGAAGGGCGGCCACAATGGCTGCCGCGGCTGCATTATCAGCGATCCCATCGCTGATAGCGCCCAGATTAGCGCGGGGATCCTAACGGACTTCCGCAGATGGTCGACGAAAATACGACAGCTTTTTGTGCCGTGGGATACGAGGGATGCGTGCCTGCTAAATTAACAAGGAACCATGAGAATTCACGCATCTCACTAACGAACTATTATTTGCGCCTTTGTCGTGTTATCTGATAAAATTTCAAGAGACCATCACAATGTATGTACACATCTCGGCGGTACTTATTTGTTTATTTCTGTGATACTTGTTTCATTTGCTTCTAATGTCACAGGATAAATTTTTTTAATACCCTTAGCGCAAACACAATGCCAATAGGCAACACAAACTATTATTATTGTTGGAAAAATATTCACAAGTTTTGTGAGTGTGTGAGGCGTCCGGATGTCGTCTAACGTGGACTTGTTTTGACTACGATTGTTCGACGTCTCGCATACTCTCAATGATCTGCAGTTTGTGCGTTTTTCAGTCAGTTTGCTTCAGTTTGCTTTTAGCCAGCTCAGAGAGCGCTCGTGCAAATAATAAGTTACTACATTTATACATTACAATACATTTATATCAAAGGACCTCTGGTTTTTAATTAAACATTCCAACAGGTTATGGGCCCAGGTCACTAAAACTGTGTATAAGTGTAGTACAAGTCGGTACAGAATTAAGTGTTAGTATTCCCGTTGAACGAAAGTATAAAATGGCAACCGCGTCGCGAAGTGATCTTGCACAGATCGTCAAATTGAATGGTTCCAACTTTCAATTGTGGAAATTCAGCGTTTCCATCGTCTTCAAAGCCGAAAAGCTCATGTCAGTCGTTGATGGACATGAACCTGAGCCTGAAGACACCAAATCTGCTGAATGGGCAGCTTGAGAAGCAAAGGATTCAAAAGCCCAAGTTGTTCTGCTAACAACAATTTCACCGAACGTCCTGCAATCGTTGGTAAATTGCAAGACAGCAATGGAAATGTGGCGAAAGCTGACCACATTGCACGAGCAGAAGACGGAATTGTCAAGAGAATTAACATGGCAAAAATTCTATGAAGTGCGGATGAGCACCGGAGAGAAGATGTCAAGTTTTTTGTGCAGAATTGAAACAATCGTAAAAGAACTCAACGATGTCGACGAAAAAGTGAGTGAAAGTGCAGTGTGTTCGAAGATTATCAACGGTCTACCGCCGAAGTTTAACAATTTTCGAACTGCATGGGATTCAGTTGCTCCCAAATCGCAAAATTTGGAGTATCTCACAGCACGCCTGCTAAAAGAAGAGGTCAGGATGAGCACGCAAGAAGATGAGACATCCCTTCTAGAACAACAAGTGAAAGCGCTTCAAGCAAAACTAGAAGGTCAACTTCAACAAGAAGGAAAGAAGAACAGCAAAATTGCAGATCTGAAAAAGAAGACAAACTGCAATTACTGCAAAAAGAAAGGGCATTGGGCGCGTGAATGTCGAAAGCGCTTAGCAGAAGCAAACGACAGACAAAAGTCAAATGAAAAGCCAAAAAATGCTTTTATCAGCGACATTTCATTGCTTTATTCAGCCAGTTCAGAAATTGATTCAGAAAAGTGGATTTGTGATTCAGGAGCCAGCGTCCACATGACTCATCGAAAAGATTGGTTCACACACATCGAAACACTAAAGAAGCCCATAAGTGTTAAAATTGCCAATGATAAGGTAATATCAGCAGTCGGTATTGGAAACATCGACATCCAAGTCCAAGTTCAAGGCCAGTGGCACAACAGAGAAATGCATAATGTCTTGTATATCCCGGAACTCAATCGGAGTTTGTTTTCAGTGGGAGTAATGACTGACAAAAAGTTCATCTTTAAAGCATTTAAACACAAGTGCGAGTTTCAAGAAGAAAATGGTGATGTTGCATGTGTGGGTGTTCGCGAAAATAATTTGTGGGTGATGAAATTCAGAATAAGGTCGAAGCTGGAGTGTAATCTGAGCAAGCAAGCATCATTGAAGACATGGCACGAACGTCTTGGTCACGTCAATTACGGAGCAATAAAGAAAGCAGTAAAATCTCGTGGTTTAAAAATTGACGATCGAGAAGAAAAATTCTGTGAAGCATGTCAATTTGGTAAACAGTTCCAAAAATCACATTCGACAACAATGAAGAGAGAGAATAAACCGGGACAAATGATTCATACTGATGTATGTGGCCCCATGAACATCGAGTCACCAGGAGGATCACGTTACTTCGTTTTATTCAAAGATGACGCAACAAGCTACAGAAGCGTTCATTTCATGAAGCAGAAATCAGAAGTCATTAATAAGTTCGACGAATTTAAGGCTCTTGCAGAAAAACAAACAGGCAACAAAATAAAAATTTTGAGAAGTGACAACGGAACGGAATACAAGAATCAGAACTTTCAAGAGCGATTAAGAAAAGAAGGAATAATCCACGAATGTTCTGCTCCCTATACACCACAGCAAAATGGATCTTCAGAGAGAGAATTGCGAACAATAATTGATTCAGCGCGATCAATGTTGTACAACAAGAATGTACCCAATGATTTGTGGGCAGAAGCTGTAAACACCGCTGTTTACATTCTGAACAGAACATCATTATCACAGAATCAAGAAGAAAGTGCATTTGAAAAATGGTTTGGACGAAAACCGGAAATAAATCACTTTAAAGTCTTTGGTTGCTGTGCATATATGTCAATCCCTCCGCAATTTCGCAAAAAGTGGGATCCGAAAAGTAAGAAGCTAATGTTTGTTGGATACCAGGAAATTTCCAACAACTACAGACTGTGGGATCCAAGAAAACGAAAAGTTGAAATATCATGCAACGTTAATTTCAACGAAAAAGAAGCATTTGCAAAAGAAGAATCACGTGAAGAAGAAGAAAATCCCTCTGTGTTTCCTATAACATTTGAGAATCAGGAAAGTGAAATAAATGAAGAATCAGCATCGGAAGCAACACAAGAAGACGAACAGAATAAGGATGAAGAAGACGCAGCGGAAGAGAACGTTCATATATTAAGGGATCGAAGTACGTTGCAACGACCCGATTATTATGGACCAGCGATTTATTGTGCAGTTCTAACACCGGACAGTTACGAAAGTGCAATAAAAGACAAAAATGCGGAACAGTGGCGTCGAGCAATGGAAGAAGAAATGGACTCTTTAAAATCAAACGATACGTGGACACTTGTGAAGTTACCGAAAAATTCGCGAATCATTGACAATAAGTGGGTTTTTCGAATTAAAAGTGATACAAACGGCAATCCGATACGATACAAAGCCCGTCTTGACGCACGCGGTTTTACACAAGAAAAAAGGTGTCAAAAATGCTCTGTGGTTGGAGTCTCTTCTTCAAGAATTGGACATCAACATCTTAACGGTGGACATCGGCGTCGACAACCAATCAGCCATCAGGTTAGCCCAAGCTCAGCAACTTCACAGCCGCACCAAGCACATCGATGTGAAAGTGCATTTTGTGCGTGATGAATGCGAAAAGGGCAACATTTCAGTGCGTTTCGTGAGTTCAAGTGAACAATTGGCGGATTTACTCACAAAACCGCTTACAAAACGAATGTTGAACGACTTACTTATTAAACTAAATTTGTTAATTTAATATTGTTTAAGTTGTTTTTTAAGCGCAAATTGAATTGAAAAGATTGTGAATACGTGGGAGTGTTGGAAAAATATTCACAAGTTTTGTGAGTGTGTGAGGCGTCCGGATGTCGTCTAACGTGGACTTGTTTTGACTACGATTGTTCGACGTCTCGCATACTCTCAATGATCTGCAGTTTGTGCGTTTTTCAGTCAGTTTGCTTCAGTTTGCTTTTAGCCAGCTCAGAGAGCGCTCGTGCAAATAATAAGTTACTACATTTATACATTACAATACATTTATATCAAAGGACCTCTGGTTTTTAATTAAACATTCCAACAATTATAATAAATTTTTATTTTTGCAAAGTCGGTTTTGTTTCTCTGTCATCCCACCTACAAAATCCTGTGTAATTTTCCAATTTTACGAAAAAGCAGACAAATTCGCGTATTTCAGTCACGACGCAGTTTAAAGCAACCAAACTATATATTATTAAATTTTGTTTTAGATTGATTGAGTTTTGCTTTTTGCCAGCTCACGATTACGCATTTTATCTCGAGTTTTCACAAATCACAGATAAAAATACAAAGTGGCTATCATCCACTCGATCGCGCGTTCTTGCCGACTGCAAAATTGTGTTATGATAGCCGATTGATTAAACGTTAGTGTTACAAAGCTTAGCAGAAATAAATTATGATAAGAGATATGTAGATCGGAGATAACGTCAATGAATGGGTGAATTAAGCTAATTATTTGGCAAATGAAGCCGTCCGATATGAAGGACACGTGCTGTTCCACATGATAATTGACGGAAATTCTTATTAATATGCGACGAATATTTGCATAAATTAGTGTAGGAGACTTTCCAATCGCCACTTCATAAAGCGACGACAATTAGAAAGCCTAATTACGTTTTGATTTTTCGGGAAATGCACTAATGAATATGTATTTAAAATGAGTGCCGATTTTACGACTTCATGAGTTCTATTTGCAATCGATCAGTGAGCAATCGAGCAATAAAAAACGTATTCGCTGTTTCGTTTACTTTTTTTATTATATATATTTAGAGCAATATTTGTAGTTTCAAATTTGTTGAATTAAATGTGCAAAACCTCGTGAGTCGATTTCTTGCTATTCATGAGTCTGTGGTAGGAAAAGGGAAAAGAAGTGCAATAAGTCAATTTCCAGTTTTTATTTGTGGCTTCATCTTCTCAAAGCTCTTAACAGTTATTTAAATATTACAACTCGGGATGTTAATCTATTGCTAGATGGTAAACAACGATTTTATAAATTAATGCAACTTCATTATAATCGTTAGTTTTAGGTTGTTTTAGTTCATCGTTTTTAGGCATTATGCAGAGGCCGCTTGACTAATTAATATTATTAAAAAAATTACAATTGGGATGAATGAATTTAAAGTTCAATGTTCATTTAAGGCAATACCAAAAAATTTGTTAAAAAAAATGCATGCTTATTTCCCACCTTAAAAAATTATAAAATAACTGCAATTGGGATGAATCTCAAATGTTTTCGTTTTAAAGTGCAATGTTCCAAAAATCAAACGAATATGTTGGAAAATTAGTAAATGGTATTGTTTTATGGAAAAATTGCATGTTTATTTCCCACCTTAATTAATTATTAAATAACTACAATTGGGATGGATCTCAAATGCTTTCGTTTTAAAGTGCAATGTTCACAAGATTGCATTAAACTGTGAAACATTTTTTCTTCCTCTTGTAAAATCCCAATAAATTGACTTTTGCAGTTTAACCATCAATAGGTATACCTATTAAATAGATGACTTGAAAATTACGTACTAAGTTATGTTCTTTCTAGTGAATAAAATTATTTTTCTTCTTGAATAATGATCATGAGAATAGTAAAATGACGCTAAATTATTAAAATATCGTTTTACAACATTTGTTTGTCAGCCACTGCTTATAATAACCGAGCAGTAATCAGGCTTTAACTTGATTTAGATGATAAAGTTTATGTGAGCTGTAAACTTACAGCTTCTTTATTTTTGCCATATTTTACGACATTTTTATACCGCTTTAAATTTCATTGCTTATTATCAACTTTAAATCTCTAACAAACTGAAACAGACCAAACAACAATTATTGGTGGGATGTGATGACGGATGAATATTGGAGAAATTTTATGAAATTATAAAAAAACGATTCAGATGAGAAATTTAAATTTAGGTATTTTTACGAGTTATAAATAACTAAGTAGGAAGGTTTTTGGTTCTTTTCCTACAGCAGGTTCAAATATGAATTAACAGGCGAAGAGGAGCTCTTCGTATTGCTGCTCTGGTATAATTATTTGTAACATGTTCCACTAGAATTTTCAATATGCTATTAAGTAGTACCGTTTACATTCATGGGAATAACGTTTGGTCATTCTTCGGAGTTAAGTTAAGCAAATCAGTACAAACATTCTTGTAGGCTGTCTTATGGCAAAACCTTATCTGGTTTTACAAGTTACGAAAGATTTTTAACGTGTAAAGTAACTTATTGCTATCGCCTTATCTTTCTTCAGACTGATCGTTTATAGAACATAGATGGGATATGATATGAGCTGATATAGGCATCTAACCCACTTAACAATTTTGTGAAAATAAATGTCGGATTCAGGAGACTTGGGATAAATTATTATCCCAGCTAAATAATCAGATTTCCGGAATTTGTTTTATTATTTCTTGTTTATTATTGTTCCTTTTTATGTGACACTTAGTTTATTTTTATATCTCGCTGAATGAGGTTGATTTTAAAAAATGTTTTTTAAAGGTATTTTTTTGGTACTAATTAGGAGAGTTCCGCTATGAAGTTAATGAGCAATTTATTTAAAATTTCCGAATATATTAAATAGATGCAGGTTGTGGGTATTTTATTTTTCTTGGGACCTTCTTCTATTATACAAATATAGTAATTATAATGCTTAATTTTTGAGAGCAGTTCAATTGAATCGAAATGTGTGCAATTTTTTTAAACGTTTTACAAGTATTTTATTTTATGGTTGTTCTAGTTATAAGATTGTTGTTTTCGTTCCAGCTTCGAGGATGTCTTCGGGTCAAGTATGCCGGCCGCATTTTCACGCACCCTTGCACCCGTGGCTATCCGAGAGCGCAAAGCCCCTGGGTCACCCCGGCTGGGCACCTTTCGGGGGCGGCGACCCGGACAAGTCGCAGTCCCCCAGCTCAGCCCCCGGCCAGCCTCACAACATCTTCTCGTTCCCGCCGACACCGCCCAAAGATAGCACGCCGGACAGCGTGGCGCCCTCTGCCGGCGCCGAATACCAGGCGGTGGCGGCGGCGATGGGCGCCTTCATGCACGGGGGTGATAATCCCCAAAGTTGCGCTCTTGATGTTAAACCGACGGCCGTAGGCTCGACTGCCAACAGCAAACAGCGCGAAGGTAGTGACTATGAAGGGGGCTCAGCCGGCATGTTTAATGGTAACTTTGAAAGCTCGTACGGGTCTGCGTATGGCCACGGTATTCACGGGGCCGCGTATTCGCCCCAGAACAAACAGCACCTGGGGGCCGCCGCTCAGGGCGCGCAGTCGCCCAATAAACCACGAAACAAGTCGAGAACCAGCGCCGGTAAGGCACCACGACACACATTTTACCACAATTTCAAACATAACCAGGAAATCTGGATGCGAATATTTTTAAATTAACACCACCATCAAAATAATGTGTAGTGTTATGGTACTTGGAGTTTTAAAAATAATATCGACACATTTGTTGCATTACGAGTAATTGACGAATTAATCAGTTTCAGACTCTATAAATTTATGTTTTTTTTTCACCTTCCACGTTGATACAATTTAAAAAAATAATTGACTTGGTTGGAGAAGTCTTTTTCAGGTTCAGATCTTAACAATAATTATTTCAACCGAATTTGAATAGAAACGCCCGATCCGTGCTTTTTACGAATTTTTTTCTCGAAAAAACGGACCTCACGGGTCCAATCACAAAGGAGGCATGGCGCCTTTTACGACTTTTTTAGATCTGTTAATGCCTGATTGGGTACGTTCTTCGGAAGGGGCATGGGCTTCGGTTCATGAAAAACTCTGAAAACTATTCAGGAGTGGAATTTTGAAATTGAATTGAATTTGAATTTAGCGGACATCATCTTTGTTTATTTGTGTCGTTTTACTGTTGATAAGCCGTTCTTTAGTCACATTTCTATTGAAATTAAAATTTTACAATTCTAAGATCGATACAAAAAATTAGTGTGTTAGGTGACAACGATATGATTTTATGTAAGTATGATATGATTTTAATAAATCAGATACACGGATATCGTATTTTTTATTAAAGTTACATTTTATGGGCTTTGAATAGTCTGTCACAAATCCTCTAGTTCCTGGTCCAGTTTTGAGTCGTTTTTTAATTAATTAGGACAAACCACCTCGAGAATTTCTTACTTCTGGTTAGAGGAAATTTAAATGGTTGACGAACAATTGTTTTGTTGGTCATATTTATATTTTTGAATAGTGCAGCAGATATTTAATCAAAGACAATCTATATTGATAGCAAGTCAAGTGGAAATTTAACAAATAATATAATATAACTCGGCCACAAAACATAATAAAAATAGAAAATAATAAAAAGTGTATATCTATATTTTTATTTATTTTTCTGCAATATTTTAAAATTAACAGAAATTAGTTTCGAAGATACAATGAGAATTGAGAACCATTGAACAAAACTAACTTTAAAGAATTAGTGTTATTGATGACTACAAGAAATCATACCCTTTCGGGAACTTCCATAACAATTCAAAATAAAACATTAGATTCTGTAGTTCACGTTAAAAAATAAATTTTAAAAACATAAATTAGTAAAGTAATTCAAAAATTTGTACTTGTACCTAAAATTGATGCGACCATAGATACAAACGGTTATTAACCACTTTCTGTAATTTTAAGACATAGAACACATATTCATGTTTTTATCAGGCAATTGTTTGCATTACTAATCCAAACTGAATATATGGAAAAATCGGATTGGAAAATAAAGCACGAATTTATTATTGCAATTATGGTACGACATTTAACTGGTTCGCAAATTAAAATTAAAATAATTGCTCCTCAAACTTTGTTTATTCATTGTTAAGCTCATTCGTTTTACTTTAAATAATGCATGAATTCAATCGAAGAAATGTTCTGAAAAATGTTTTGAAAAATACGATACGATTCAATAAAGATAAAAATCATGAAATACCTTCAAACCAAAAAATATCTGTGTAAGGCTGTGAGATCGCCAGAAAATTAAAACCAAATACAAAATTTATAACAAATTGAAAAAACTGCCCGCCTCTTCTAACAAAATGACCACAAACCGGCACTGATACAAAAGTTTGTATCAATGTAAAAATTAATCACCTGGGAAATATCCAAACGATTAAATAGTGTATCAATTTTTGAAAATTGTAAAGATTCAGACTATTGTAAACGGCTCGAAGAATGTGATGATTTAAAATATTTGTAGGATTAAAAAAAATAAAAGGACAATAATTTAAAAGTTTTTTACGTTGTATATTGGAAATAAAAACCACTACAAAAATTGTATTGTAAGTTATAAACGAAGAAAATAAACGTGTAATTGTATGCCTATTTCTAACATTACCACCGTTGACTCCTTACTTAAACATTTCAGTACCGCCAGACTTTCCATTTTCTAAGAAAGCAGGTATTAAAATGTAGGAAATTCGTTTTCACAAAAGTCTCTATGTACAGTCGTAAATTTAATATCTACAGTCGAGTACTGCTTCTTCCGCGGTATATCAGAGTTAAACATCTCAAGGAGTCGATTAATAAGTGTTAATTTAATCATCTTGAACGAATGCTCGGTCCAGAATCGGTGTCACGACAATCTCCGCCTACTGACGGTGATTTGCTTGTGCACTGATCGAGCCAACTCCAAGACCATAACACCACAGCAAGAACAGCAATCGAGTCCAGATTTTTAATTATCACCCGTTTACAATGGACAGATGCACGAACGGCTGCCATATTGACGGAAGGCACGGACAAATCCCACATTCTCCTTCCGTAATTGAAAACTCGGCCGTCAATTTGTGCGGCCTCTGTACATCGGTCTGCATTGTTGACAAACACGAAACACCACACACCACACATTTCCAATTTGTTTTATTTTAGTTTATTTACTTTGCTTTTGTTTCTAATTTATCGTTTTGGTTTGGGGATTTATGTTAGTGTTTCCCTTTTAATTTTATTTTCAGCGGTCCAGTAAAAATTCCAACCGGAACGTGATAAATGGCACCCGCGGGATATCCGTCTGCCTAAATATTGTTTGCGGTAAAAACGGGCGATGGGTGCAATTTTGCTGGACCGCGTCTTTTAGTTGAGTTTAGTTGAGTTTTTTTACTAACGGGGTGCGGTTTTTGGGGGCAAGCTTTTTGGACACACGTTTTGTTTTTTGACGTTTGTTCACGAGATGTGCGCTGTATTGTTTCACAGTTTTCTGCGTGTTGCACACAAACGTCGGCGATGTTGCAACTCTCTTGTCTTTTTCTTCTGGTCTGTTGGCAACATCCGTTCTGGGCCGTTATCTCGGCAACAATTAGTTGCACAGCATATCCGCCGCCATTTTATGACGATGCGTGAAGCAATCTAATTAATACGAAACGAAAGAAAGAGGAGGATAATGGCAACGAAACCAAAAGTGACTGCATAATGAGACTTTTGTTTGTGGACGGCCTTCGGCGCGTGGGAATCTATGATAGAGGGGTGCCACGATGCTAATTAGCGGTGTCGTAGTCCTGGTCCCATTGTTTCTTGCCCGCATACTTGGAGGTGGCGTTTTTCCATCGAACTAATTGAAGTGCAGTACTTGTAGGGTACTGAGAAGAGAACATCATCGAACCTCGACTAGGACGCGGCGCTTCCGTCGCTTCCCAGAACTCGCACCCGCAACCGCACCGATTTACTAATCACCGATTCGTTTGTGTAACTTACACGCTTCAATAGTTCACCAGGTGCCCCGGTTTCAAATGTTTCCACAATTCGAAAATAAGCGCCTAATTCCGGCCAAATATCGGCGACATTGTCCCTTTAATCCGCTTAGGACCGCCAAATCCGAATTGCATCCATTGCGGTAAAGTGGTCACCATTGAAACTTTTAAGTGCTTTCTTGACATATTTTCGTACCGATTGTTACGCATAAAGGCCTTCAGATGTTTACCCGAAATTTAATAAACCCGGGCGCGGTCTCGAATCACCCAAACTTGTTGGCCAATGTTGTGTGAAATTGATCGAGGTGGTGGGCGAGTCGGGGGGGTTGGTGGAAAATCGATCGCTTCCACGAGGGGGTGAATACCGCGGACACACGGAGAACCCGCTGGTGAATGTTTGCATGCGTTTTTTTTCCTTCAAATGCATGTCCTGAAGCAACCGTGGTGATCCGGTCTGAATTTCACTTTTGACCCTGTCTTGTTAAAATTCCTGGACGCAATTAAGCCCCGGCTTGGGTAAATCTGAGTTTTAATTACGCATTAGACCACACACGGTTGCTTTGCTTGCGACGCTTTGCTTGCTATGACAAAACGACGACAATCACGACGACGACGACGACGAGGCGTAATAATGAATTGGCTTTGCATGATGGTTTGTGGCTTGAGGGGATGAGTGGTAGGTTGCAGACGGGGTTGATTGTCTAACATATGTTTTTCTTTCCGATTTGATAGAGGGTCGGGAGTGCGTCAATTGCGGGGCCACGAGCACGCCGCTGTGGCGTCGCGACGGCACCGGACACTATCTTTGCAACGCCTGCGGACTTTATTACAAGATGAACGGACAGAACCGGCCCCTCATCAAACCCAAACGAAGACTGGTGAGTTCATCTAGCACACTTTTCAACAAATTCAAACAATACTTCCACTTTCACTCACTTGCGTCATTTAACATATTTACTGGCATATTGTTACTTTCCCTAGTCCGCCAAACTTTATTATAAAATAATTTAAACCATTCTCAAGTGCGGTATTGAAACAGTTTGCTGCGTTCGTTCTCAATCTATTTTTATGTTAAATTTGTGACAAGAAAATTTAAAACAATATTAATAAGAAAGAGGATATCAAAGTAAATAGAATATTAAAAAAATAATAAAATTACGTCACTTTAAAAATTCAGAAGAAAATAGAGGACAATTGTGATGTTTGGTTTCGTTTTATTTCCGCCATACATTTTATGTGTACAAAACAAAAATTCAAGCGTGTTAATGAAAGAAGATGAGATAAATAGGGAACGATTATAAAATTGGAGCAGTACGAGATATAATAAGAGTTTTTAATACAATTGTTTCTGCTTCGCATCACTTATGCAATTTTACTTCAAAATTGACAATTTTAAAATTTGTGGAATTTTGCATTTTGCATTGGTTGCCAACAATCATAATTGAAATTTACCATAAATGAAGTCATTCTAGAAATACTAAATTACTCTAGTTCCATTACGAAACTCAAAAAGCCGTTAACGCACTCAATTGAGTGCTTTAAGAGCAGTATAAACGCGCAGTAGAAAAAATAATTAAAGCAAGTTTTAATCATAAATAGAAAGACCTATTTACAAAAGTAGACATTTTGGCGGATTGTGAAAACGGATTTTAAGTTTTCGTAAGTCTTTATTTTGACGATAAATTTGCTTAAAAGAACATATCTAAACAGTAAATAATTTAAATTATCGAAATTACTTCACATCGAAGATTCAGAACAAAATAGTGGAAAACTCTGATGAGAAGCATGGGTTTTATTTTACTTTTGTATTACTTCCGCCATACATTTTATGTTAACCAAAGAAAAAATTTATGCAACGCATCAAAAAGTCCAATGAATTAGCCCACATCAAAAATTCAGAAGAAAATAATGGAAAATTGTGATGGAAGGTTTAGTTTCATTTTACTTTTGTATTACTTCTGTCATAGATTTTATGTGAACAAAAGAAAAAATTAATGCAACGCGTGAAAACGTGTTTATGAAAGAGGATGAGAAAAATAGAGAACGATAAAAAAGTTAGGGCAGTACGAAATATAATAAAATAATTAAAACAATTCTCAGTCGTATTTAGAAAGATTTATTTACAAAAGTGGACTTCTTTGGGGGATCGTAAAAACGGATTTTGCATCGTTCGTTCTCAGATTTTCAATAATTTTGACGGTCACACTAACAAGAGTATATCAAAGTAGACAAATTACTAATTCATTAAAATATTTGGGATTAGCCCACATCAAAAATTCAGAAGAAAATAATGGAAAATTGTGATGGAAGGTTTGGTTTCATTTTACTTTCGTATTACTTCTGTCATAGATTTTATGTGAACAAAAGAAAAAATTAATGCAACGCGTGAAAACGTGTTTATGAAAGAGAATGAGTTAAATAGAGATCGATGATAAAGTTGGAGCAGCACGAGTTATAATAAAATAATAAAAACAATTCTCAGTCGTATATAGAAATATTTATTTGTAAAAGTAGACATATAAAAGACTTCTTTGGGGTATCGTAAAAACGGATTTTGCATCGTTCGTTCTCAGATTTTCTAGAGTCTTCATTTTGACGATCAAACTGACAAGAGGATATTAAATTAGACAAATTACTAAATCATTAAAATATTTGGAATTAGCCAACATCAAAAATTCAGAAGAAAATAATGGAAAATTGTGATGGAAGGTTTGGTTTCATTTTACTTTTGTATTACTTCTGTCACAGATTTTATGTGAACAAAAGAAAAAATTTATGCAACGCGTGAAAACGTGTTTATGAAAGAGGATGAGAAAAATAGAGAACGATAAAAAGTTAGGGCAGTACGAAATATAATAAAATAATTAAAACAATTCTCAGTCGTATATAGAAAGATTTATTTACAAAAGTAGCCTTCTTTGGGGGATCGTAAAAACGGATTTTGCATCGTTCGTTCTCAGATTTTCAATAATCTTCATTTTGACGATCACACTAACAAGAGGATATCAAAGTAGACAAATTACTAATTCAATAAAATATTTGGAATTAGCCCACATTGAAAATTCAGAAGAAAATAATGGAAAATTGTGAAGAAAGGTATAGTTTCATTTTACTTTTCATACTCTGTCATACATTTTATGTGCCCGAAAGAAAAAATTAATGCAATGCGTCAAAACGTGTTAATGAAAGAGGATATGAGATAAACAGGGAGCGATGATAATGTTGGAGCTGTCTGAGATATAATAAAATAATTAAAACAATTGTACATAGAAAAACTTATTTACAAAAGTAGAATTCTTTGGCGAATCGTGAAAAGTCAAAACGGATTTTGCATCGTTTGTTCTCAGATTTTCAACATCCGTAATTTTGACGATCAAACTGACAAGAAGATATCAACGTTAGCAAAATACTAAATAATTTAAATAATTAAAATTATTGAAATTACTTCGACGATTCTGTATAAAAAAGTGGAAAGTTGCCATAAAAAGCTTGGTTTCAATTTAATTTGGTATTAATATGTTAATATAATGTATTTCCACCATACATTTTACGTAAACGAAACAAAAATGTAATGCAAAGCGTCACAAAACGTGTTTATGAAAGAGGATGAGATAAATAGGGAACGATGATAAAATTGGAGCAGTACGAGATCTTGCAGAGAAACGATTAAAATTGTGACAGCTAATACAGAGTAAAGTAGAAATGACAGCTTCATATGAAATTGAAATCGAAATACGAGGGCAGACAGAACCGGTCGTCCGAAGCCAGTTAAGTGGAAATGGCGTAATTGATGGCGAATTTGGTGAAAAATCCCGTCCACGCCCCTGTTCTGAGAAGCTAATGCAGAAAAGCATTTATTCAGTGTCACTAACTCGCCCAACAAATGGGATGAGTGTGCGTCCGTAATCGTCCAGAACTCATTAGCCTATGAAGGAGGCCATTGAAATCGTCGTCGTCGTCGAGCGAGTTAATTTTAAAAACGTATTTCGAGGAGTAAGTCGCGATGTCTCTGCTGATAACAGACATGCTACTGCCCGGCGTGAACTTCGCTTCACTATTGTGTCTGAAATATGACGATAACAATCGCTGATGCAGATAACACGTCTCCACAATGCTTCAAAGAAATGCATAGAAAATAACCCAGAAGAGAACTGAATTCAATTTGGCCCCGAAATCGTCGTTGAATGTTTGTAAAATGTACATACAACACAAGAGCTGTTGGCATCGCAAATCATAAAGTACCAAACATTTGGCGGACGAGTTAGTAATAATCGACCTCCTTCTGCCTAATTATCGACTTCCGCGATTCAAGAATTCGGGTTTAAGAACCGAGCCGTGTGTGTGCCGAGATCACAAGATACCATACAGTAGGATTATTATTAATCATGCTGGGCCCGGGGCGATCCATCCGTCCGCCAAACACCTGGACCATTGTTTCGACGTTTCGGACTTTCTTCGTCTTTGCATATTTGATTTATCGAGTGCCCGTTTCGCGCTTGCATAAATCAAAAATCGACCAAATAAACGACGTTCCACGCTGCCATAATTCTGTACGCTCCCGTTCGTTGTACAGTTCCAAACCGACAATCGAATAAAACTGACGTGGTTGACGTGGACGCTGAAGGTGCGTCTCCAAGAGTCGTGGTGTTTGTTCAACGGCCTCGGGCCCGTCTAATGTATGTTAATATATGTGCTCTACATAATATCTTTGTCGGCGAGTTCGGGGCCTTCGACCTCCAGTTCACTTCTTCTAATTCCCGTCCGATCAATTAAAATGCAAAACGGCGCATAATTCTTATCGAAACGAATTTACTAGAGTTTGATGGAAAGTCTCTCGTAAAAGACGACTAGTCGCGGTTGTAAAAGTAAGTCGAGCGAATTTATGGTCGATTTAATGTCCACTTGCAATTGGTGGTAAAATTTTACAACAAATCAAACAGCGCAATTATTTTCACTAGAGTAAAAAAAATGTTACTTTGGATAAAGACTGTTTCAATTTTTAATCCGACTCAAAAAGCACCAATGAAGTGGTTTAATATACTAGTAAATTAACAGACGAGTGCCATAATAGCTTTATGAACCAATTTTTTATACATACTATTTTTTCTAATTCGCATAATTTATGCGACTTTTAATTAAAAATTTCCAGTTTTAAAATTTGGGAAATTTTGCATTACATTTTTCAAAATTGTAATTTCGATTTTCTAATGCAACACTCGGCAAAATATTGTGGCAAGCAACCCAAGACACGTCCAAAGTAACGATTAATGTTTACAATATTTGGGAAAAGCCAATTTAAATTAAAAATATTGTAACGTTTTTTTTGGTGTTTGACATGACATTTCTGATCATGACATACCATCCTCGAAAACTAAAATACACTAGTTCTATTACGAAACTCAAAAAGCTATTAACGCACTCAATATAGTGCTTTAAGAGCTTCGTTGTAAACGCAACGTAGAAAAAATATATTTTTAAAATTTGAATCGCAAAATTCAGTAAGGATGTGAAATAAAACACATAGTATACAGATATATTTGGTCTAAAAGATTATTATTGAAAATTTTTTTTTTATTTTCAAAGTACATAGACGAAACGCATTTAATTGAGCAATATTGTTTAAATAAAATAACTCAACGGCTAAGAACGTTTTATAAAGCAATGAGATGTGAGCTAAATTACGCTCAGGAGCCGTTCGTTTTCTCTCTCGTTAATCATTCTTCTACTTATCGACTTATAGTTCATGTTTGATTTATACAGTTGTATTATTTATATTTATATTATTCATGTAATATTCACACGATGATTTAGTTCGGGGCGTGTAGCCGCGGCCGCGTCGTGATATCCTTCCCCATTTCTTGTTGGGTTTGTGAAGCAGAGACTAACGAGCCACGTGTATCATTCATTCCGGACGTCTTCGATTGGAATTACATGGCAGTACATCAATAAAAACACGTTTCCTATTTCTAATGTCGTTGCCCACACGGTAACGCTATCCACCGGCTACCAGACGATCTTAATGATCCGCCCACATGCCCATCGCGGCTCTAAATCCATGGTAAGACGCGCGTCAGCAGCAATCGTCGATCACACCGAATTCGTTAATCGATCCAGAAAGTCGATATCGCAACCGCACAATACATCATTAATTGTCCGGTATTGTGATTTGGAAAGTAAGGCGTGTCCGCGCTGTGATTTACAAAGGTCGAAACTGGCTCTATCATTAAAATTAGGCACTCATTCGAGATAAATCACGACGAGCGAACCTCGCGGCAAACATCGATCGATTATTCGCGCCCCGCGTTCCGAAAAAAAAGGGAAAAAAGGGTGACAACAACCCCCAGTCGTTGCAATCAGACAGGTGCGGTGCGTTATGCAAATACACCTCCAACGTCTTATTATCGCCTTAAATATTTAAGTCGTAAGTAGCACCTTTCATTGACGAGTTATTGATGAGGTGGTGCGCCTACGGCACCGTTCCCCGCGTAAATCTGCCTCCGTAAGTGCAAGTCCGCGATTTATGGGATCTGGACGCGGTGTTCGACACCTTCACCGACTGCCGGCGATGATTTTCGGTGGGATTTCTGCGGTCACTGCGTCCAGCTGATGGATTGTTATTTGCGTTAAAGGTGGAGCGTGTGGGGAATGACAACGACGAACGAGGCGATTATGCCTTCTTCGAAGCGGTGGATTATGTGGTTTAGCATTCCGGTGCGCGTTGGTGCCGCGGTCAGCTTAGGCCGTGGTAAAATATTACAAGGACTTGAAGGGTCCCGCCGCAGCTTCCAACACGCTTTCCCCAAAAATATTTTAACCTTCAACGAAACACCCAAATTTGTATTTACCCACCTTTAACCGAAGAAAAGGGTCGATCAAACCTGCATTACATTAATCACAAAATAATATTAACTGTACCATATAGTATTAACTGTAACAGTTGCACTGCAAATTGTAAGAATTTATTTACCAAAAAAATTAACAGGAACCAATACAAGTATTTATGATTAGTAAGTAATGAAAAGTAGACTACATTTAAGAATGGGAAAAAATAAATTTCAACACACGTCTAAATTAAATAATAACGGTACAAAAAATATGAATTTGATTCCAAACTCGAAACTAAATTCTGAAATAAAAAGTCCTATGATCCTTGATTTCCAAATCCAAATAGAAAACGTGACGTGATATGTAATACAATTTTTAAGAAATAAGTGATAAGTGATTGTAGTTGTAATCTGATTGATAAACTTATATTCACAACCTGAGATGGTGTAACTTTCCCTCTAGATGTAAGGAAGTGCGACACTTTAAATATATGTAGTAATATTTATTCTTACTAGAAAATAAAAATGTAAATACAATTTCATTTGTATGAGAAATTTGTCAACAGAAATAATATTGAAATCAATTTTATTGTGGCATTTACCAATTAGCAACAATTGGAAATCAAACTTATTAAAAAATTTTGTTATAAAACACAAACTCGCCTTTTTAACCTGTTTGGGACTAACTTATCACGTATTAACTGATAAGAATTATATCAACTGGAAATTTGTTGTGAAAAGTGCATATTTTTTCAATTATTTGTACGCGATGTTTCAGTAAAATTAATAAATTTATGTCGGAACGAGTGTATGTTTGCAAAAAATTACAGCTTTACAAAATTCGAACAAGTACAAATAAGTACACGTAGAGTAACTTAAAGTAGTTAATGTATTGTTTGTTCTTGCATTATAAATCTACTATTTGGAGAAGCAAACGGCATGATAATCGTCAACTAAATAAATGTTTATGTCTATTAAAATACTATTTTCCTTCTAGAATCTTTATAACGAACTCAAATTGCTGCATTTGCACAGTTTACGTCTCACACTGGGAAAAATAGAACGTTAGAAATTTCTACGATTTTCCATTAGTGGCGTTGCATTTCTGTAACTAACAATATTAATGTACAGTTTAGGCAGTTAAGTAAAAATTAACATTCGATTTGAATATTTAAAACTAAGTTTGGCTCGTTTTCACCACTTTGTGGGCAAAGAAAATTTGCATTGTTTTCGGTACCGGTATTTAATAATTCCAACGAGTGTAAATTGTTGTAACACAAAGCAGAGGTAGCTGTCATAATATTGTAGATGCCACACATCCAAATATTTTTATCAGTAACGTTATCTCGGATCAGACGATCGACTTGTGTTAATGTATTAATTGTAGATGAATTTTTGAAGGCAGTGAGTGGTTCGAGGCCTAGAAATTCGTATCGAAGGGTTGTTTGTAATGATGCTTCACATAATTGCATTTTTATCGATTCGGAATTAGTCGCATGTCCGGTGCATAATTTATTGAAATTTATTTCAGCGATATTTCCTAATGGCGCTCATTTGGAGGCATCCATTGTGGAATTATGATGAAAAGACAAGGTTAGAATTTTTATAAGGTGCAATAACATGAAAGCGAAACAGCGTCCGTGGCGAAACAATGCCCCCAAATTGCCCAAGTTTCAGACGAGCTGGTTTCACATTTGCGCGTACAAATCGCTTCTAATTACAATTAGAGAAACTATTTGTCGAAAAAACGGCCACAATACGCGTAATTGCCTTGAATGGGTCGGAAATTCGGCGTTGCGCGACTTTGATTATTAATAAAATTGACTTTGATCGATGGGACCGGCCGTCGTCGGCCACATTCCGACAACAATAAATCCGGACAACGTTGTTCCCGGACGCCGCCATCTTGCACGATGATGGCGGCGCCGCCGCCGAAAGTCGATATCGCGGTTGCTAGGCTGGGGGCGCCCTAGGACCTGCCCCCGGGCCAAAACGCGCATGCATCCACACGCACCCCCGATCGCATGCAAGCCGCCCCTTCTTCTGTCTGTTGCCTCCACGCACCCTTCGCAATCGATCGACGATTAAGCGATTAGACGCCGGACTGTGTTAATCGATTTAAGAACAATCGCACACCACCTGCTTTACAACCCCAATTAATGGCATTTACTATTTGCCTGCGGTTTACACCAACGACCCCAAACGAATTTAAGTCAAGCACCGCCGTAAATCTAACAAATGCGCCTTTAACTCGCGGCGAAGACGTATAAACCCGCCCCTACTTCGGCTTATTTAAATCAGGTGTTCCTTACTCCTCGTTACATTTGTCCGCGTTTTGCTTCATTGATTTTTACCACATTTAACCCATAAATTATACGTTACGAAATATTAGAAAGAATAAACGGAGAAAAGGTGTATTTCATATTCATGTACGGACATTTAAAACAATTTTCTTATAATTAATTCAATTGGCTAACGAGCACTTGTCAAATATTTTACTACTTGTAAAATATTTATTGCGGAAAATTTGAACCAATCAAACCATTTAAATTGTTGATCTTCCTTCCAACAATTTAATCTCACAAATAGTGATTGTCATTTTTCAACACCCACATGAAAAAATAGTGAAAAATGTAGTGCTGCATCGCGATAAGTTATTTATTAATTTTTGATCTTTTCATTCGCACTTCGTAAATCATCCCCGAGCAAAAAGATGAATTTGCAAAATGCGAATAGACAATTGTGTAATCAGAATCATTTATTCGAAAAACAACTTTTTTTTTCATAGTAGACCCCTGAATTTAACCAAACCTATTTATGGTTTCCAAACATTGAAATAATTAATACAGTTCCTCCAAAGCACTTAATATTATATCTAGTATCTAGTTTACGGAACGAGTCGAATAGCGGCAATTTTGTAAAAGGACGAGTGCAGAAATAAATGCCTTATGAAACGAGTTATAACATTTAAAATAACAAAGTTGATGTCAATTTCCGGTATAACCGGAAACGCCGCCATCTTGAAAATATTTTACTTCGATTCAGAATGATCGATAATGATCATGCACCAAATTCCAACTTTATAACATTACGGGAAATTCAAAATTTTCTAATGAACGGTCTACGTGAATCACCCTGTATATATATATTCTCTATTTGCAAGAAATTTGGGATAATTATTGAAATTAGAATGAGGAATATGGTAAATGGTGGGATGTCACTAAATCCAACATGATCACTTGTTGTATATTATTGTTTATTTATAATTTTCCATAAAACTAGAAATAATGGTGATAATTTTCATTTGATACGCTGCCTTACTCTCTTATTAAAGTGATGTTTTACAAGCCTTGATTATGTTAACAGTTTTGACTAAGAATGACATCTTTAAATTGTCAAGAATACCTAAACTGAATATAAGTGGGTTCAAAAATTGTACAGTTTCATCTAAACACAATTCTGTATTACAGCATGTAGTCAACTGCTCTTACAGACGAAAGTCTTTAATGCAGAACTACACAACATTTTTCAGATTAATTAAAATATTTTTGTGTGTTTTATAATGTGACTTTCTGATGGATCGTCCATATTATAGCTAGTTATTACTGCAAGAGCGAGTTTAAAAACATAAGTCATAAAACAATAAGTGCAAATCTATCGAATCCGCATTTAACTTACTTCTAAATATGTCTTGCGACTTACGTAAATAAGGCAGCCGCTACATTTGTCCGTTTTCTGCATCATTGATTTTCTGCTTTACGACTTTCCTACAGCGTGCTGATGTGTAAATTACGTTATATTGCTGTTTTAAAATTGAAGACAGCTGTGTGTGTTTTTAATTGTATAGACCCACCTTTAACGCAAATACACTTAATAGTAACGACCCTAAATCAGGCTTTATTTTCTAGCTGCATTTAATTATTTTTATTTTGTAACTTTGGTGCGTTATTTAAGTAGTAAACTCGCTTCATTTTCTTGATTAGGCCAAACGCGTTTCAGCGTCTTATCGTTGCGGTTAAATCACTAGTTTAGTAATTAATTTGATTGGATGAAACTTGATTTAGTTGATCGTTTTATAATTACAAATCGAAACAGATGTGAATGTGATTTTATTGAGAGTGGAACGAACAGTTTGACGACTGCTTAACAATTCCACTAATTTGTCTGATTAATAACGTCTTTTAGATAATACCATAAACTAGATGAAGAGTGATAAATGATTGAGCCATGCAAATTTAAAACCGCTTCATATTTAAACTGTTGGTACTAATCTGTAATTTAAAATGTCGTTTGCTTTGTGTGTTTGCGTTTGTGCGTTTCTTCGAGGTTTGATCACAATTTTAATTTTTCTCGGTATATAATTTCCAGTTTTTTTCAAAACTACCTGACAAATTTATTATTTATGTAAATGCGAAATTGGGCGAGAATCATTTGTGTAAAATAATTCTTGTTAGTTTCCCTTTCATGAAACTTTATCAAAATTATCATAAATATGTATATTACATAAACAAAACATAACCACAAAAAGTGACAGTCACACATAACATCTCGAATTAATAATGGCAAGCAGTATATAGTAATGTACATCATCAACGAAAGCTGGCATATTTCATACGATGTTACAATTATTTATACACACCGGTATATTTCCACGACTTGACAGATTTTGAAGTAAAAATGTGTTTAATTTAAAACGCGTTTTTAGGTGTTTTATTTGCATTTTCAAGACCAATAAACACTTGAAGATTTTTGAAAACAACAACCGGACAACATTCAAACTCTGAATAATAATAATTATTAGGTGGTGTTTTTATGTTGTATGGACGAAATAATGTTTTAATGAAAATGAATACAAGATCGTTATGTCGCCAACGCGTTTCGTGGCCATCATCAGGACCATGATTAAACAGTAATGCGATGGTTCCAGCATCGTGGAAAAAGCGCGTTGGTGGTGCTATCCGTTTAATGATTTACGTCTTCGAGTTTAGTTTTTCGTGTCGTGTAAGGCAATCTGTTGAGGCTAATGCGCAACGACTCTCCTCTTGCAATGAATAACGATCAATTACCGTCGTCATTGAAGAGATGACAGGAAAGCGGCGGCTCGTTGGCGTCGATTGAAACGTCGATTGCGAGTTTTGGCTGAAATGTGCAGAAAAGTCGCGAGGGTCTTAATTGGGTGTCGTTGTGGCCAATTAATCAGAAGAACGTCGAGTTAACGGCCTTTTTATTGGAGTTGGCATTGTTCAGCGACAAGACAATCGTCCCAACTTGGTCGCTGTCTTCTTCGGGGTGGTTGTGGGAGCGGATCCGAGGTGCAGACGACTTCGGTGGCACTCGCCATCCGAGTGTAGCTATTCAGGTTTTTGTCTCTAGCTGAATTATTCGGCGCTGCTTTAGTTAAAATATACTGTCAGCCGGCCACGAAAACCGCATATTTACTAACTCGGTCGCACTTTTAGCATTTTTAGCAAGCGAAGAGGTCCGCATTTTATATTCGGGCCCGCTTTTTCCTTTTGCTTTCGTAAACACGCTTAAATCTTGTCGGGTCGCGGCTGCGTTCTTGTTTTTGTTGTCTCGCCGACTCCTCTCGGGAGATCTTCTTCCCATATGCCTCGACGAGTTTCCGCTAATCAAAAGCTTCGCCTAAGTGCACGTATGGCTAACAAAAAGTTAACGACGGCCCCGAGAGAGACTCTACGACTATAATTTTCGTGCTGGAGCGGATCGGGAGGATGTGTTGTGTTGGTTCTACCTGTGGTGCGTGGATCGCAGCAATATCATCTCAGATCGATCGTGATAACACTGCCATCTTGTTAACTTGT
The DNA here is from genome assembly GCA_964023215.1 of Eledona agricola. Taxonomy (NCBI): domain Eukaryota; kingdom Metazoa; phylum Arthropoda; class Insecta; order Coleoptera; family Tenebrionidae; genus Eledona; species Eledona agricola. The sequence continues at coordinate 25,522,162 of OZ026857.1, read as the reverse complement.
TAACGAAACAACTAATGAGTTAACTCATAATGGACCGAACCGCGTGTTGCAAGTCATACCGAGACCTGTTCCTCTTCTACTATGCTCTGTTTATTTTCTCGTCTCTGGTCCACTGAAATCTAATTTTGGACCAATTATAGCCGTAGCACCAGGCGCCCTGCCCATTTGCATTCGTTCTTTATGCAATTCCGTGCCTTGTTTCCATTGTCGCCGAGTGGTAAACAACTAAACACTCGTCCAACGCCACAATACTTTTAATAAATACCTTCGAGGGCTTTTCGGACGTAATGAGTGGCTGTTGAGGAGCCTGGCGCCTCAACGGCTTAGACAGGCAGCCTCCAGGATTAAAGCACAAAGCCTTGTCGAAATCGCGTCAATTAGCGTCGCATTAGCCGATTTGCGGTGCCGAAATGGATACCTGCCCTGCAAAATCGCCTCACTAATGTCTTCCTAATTTCTCGTCGATTTCTCTTCGGCCCGGCGTTCCAACGCCTATTTGTCACCGCAACAAAGAGAAGGAAATAATACCGTCAAACATTAATAACTTCATATAAGTAAGTAGTCGTGCTGCTTATACGGTTGCAGCTTTATAAAATTATAATAAATTGTCACATGCGGTGGTCCGGACACCAACCGCGACTCTTTTTTCTCGTCAAAACACATCCGAAATAAGTTACGAGCGGCGATAAATCGTGCGACAGGACGCAGTGACGATTTTATTGAAATTAATGCTGTTTTGGGGCGCTTCTGGGGCGGGGACAGCAGCTGGGGGTGCGCTCGACGGCGAGGTCGTCGCGATTTGTCCGCGAAAATGTAGAGTTAGATGTCGGTCAGAGTTAAGAGAAGCCGCCCGCGGAGCACGAAGGAATTTGGCGGTTGTGGGAACGAACGTCTGGGGCACCTGTGCGAGTCGAGAGGAATGTCATTTAAGAAAAGACGGAGCACTTCGCCTTGGTCGGTTGGGCACCACGACGAGGAGCGCGTTTAGTGCGCCGATTTCAATGGATTAATCAGTTGCCGCTCTCCGTAAACAAAGCGTGCACCAGATAGAAGGGAAAAAGCTCCTCTCCGCTTGTGTCAAAAAGCTTTTACCGGCGACAAAAGATTTTTTACTCGAATGTCAGGTCGAACAAACGTGTGTCCATTCACCAGAATCATTCTAGTTAAGTGGTTTATTGTCATCCTCGATGACGATGGCATTCGGACCACATACCTGACGCCGTCTTCCCCTCGTCCTCGCGCATATCATGTTCTGTCATGTTCCAATATCAATCAGGATTAATGTCAAATTTGTTTTTATTCGATTACTCAAGTTTAAAATATAAAAGCAACGCGAGAGAGGACGAGGAATGTGTGCGGACGATTCTTTCTCGACGCCGCCGCACTGGACAGATCTCACCAGTTATGCTAATTTTTACGCGAGTACTGCCTCTACGGCTTCTGCTACTCTCTTATAATTTAATTGGTTAACGAGCACTTGTCAGACATTTTACCACTAGTGAGATATTTATTGCGTGGAATCAAAACTGGACGAACCATATTTGGGACCAAATCAAAACAGTCATTTTCTTGCAACACTTTTTGTTATTAACGAAAACGTGTGTCAAATAATGCCACATAAAAATGATGTCCTTTTAATACACGATTTCTGTTCAAATACTATAAATTATTTATATTTTTGTCTTAGGTTGGCAATATTTTTTGGGTACACTGATTTTCAAAATTGAAAATAAAAGTCAAATTTAAAAATTGTCCACATCAGAATTGTGTTCAAAACGGTTTTTACAACAGGAAGATCTTTTCTATCACTCTGTAACCATTTTCTTCGTTATTTGTCACTTTTCATTCGCCATTATTCGGTAAGTTACACTTTTTGACAACAATAATCTAACCTGAAAAGTTAATAGACATAAATCACGACGACAGTTAACTGGTACCAATTCCTCACTCTTGCCAATTACCTAAATTGAAGTCAATCATTTATAGTCACCCGGTAGTATATTTTAAAACAAAAACAAACGAGTCTTAAATATAAATACCGGATGACTATAAATGATTGACATTTTTTGTGTAAGGTTGGCAATATTTTTTAACTCTTCTGTTGGGTATACTGATTTTCAAATTTGAAATTGTCATATAAACGTCAAATTTAAAAATTGCCCATATCGGAATTGTTTTCAAAATAGTTTTTACAACTGGAAGATCTTTTCGATCACTCGCTGTAACTATTTCCTCCGTTATTTGTCACTTTTCGTTCGTCATTATTTTGTAAGTTACACTTTTTGACAAAAATATTCTAACCTAAAAAGTTAGTTGACATAAATCACGACGACAGTTAATCTGGTACCAATTCCTCACTTTTGCCAATCAACTAAATTTAAGTCAATCATTTACAGTCATCCGGTTTAAATAAGCATTTATTGTGCCTCGCAACAAGTACAAAAATAACTACAATGTACAGTATAAAAAATAAAACAGTAATAACACAAAATAAAATAACACTCTGAGATAAAACAAAGACCTGAACTACATAAACTTGTCTCGAGACACAAAGGGGGATAGTTTGGCTCTGGGCCATTCTTCCACTGCCCCTGTAAGAATTACGATATATTTTATTTTACTATTTACGCTTATGTTCTATATGTATAACACTACAACAAATCCATAATGTCAATGCGATGAAGCAAAATGTCTCTTCAATTGAATTTTAAAATTTCTGTTTGATAGGTGTAGATATGTGTTGCAAAGGTTGAGTAAGTATGGTCCCATAAATGAAAAACACCCCTCAAACTTGACTGTCGAATGTCTCGGTATGACAAAGCGACTCTGACGCATGTTGTATGTGTGTATAGAGCTAAATTAGTGAAGGAGTTCGTGCAGATATTTAGGCGTTTGACTTGATAAAAGTTTGTGTTAAAATAAAGTCAGGTCAGGTAAAATAAGTAGCGATCAAAGACTGAGTCTGTTAATGGTAGGAAAACGATTTCAAAATACGGATTTTTTAAAATTGTGGTTGGCAATTCCATTAAAAATGTCTACCGTTTAATGAAAAACCATTTTTACTAATTGGTTCAAATTTACGTGTAAATGACAAAACTGACAATCGAGCGGTAGTACCAATTTTGTTGAAATTTACATTCCAATAGTCTAGTCCTTACGACGTTTTTAAATAATGATATAAGTGTTAGCAATCACTGAAGCTTGCGTTGAGCAAGGTCCGAGTCCCGTCATGGAAGCCCAACAACTCCAACCGGCATGGAAGTCGCGTAAAACACCACTTAATTGAATGGGCGATTTCGAATACGAGATTACGAGCATCGAGAGTATTGTTTAAGTTTGTCGTATATTAAGTCGGCAACGGGACAATGCGTACCATTCCCGGACGGATGGATATCGCTGATCTGGACTCCTCGTAGGACAAGGCATAACAACTGTCCGAGATCTGATTGACACGTGAGGCATTGATTGACGCGTCTGATGGATGCGATCGATCTCCATCAGTGTAGATCACGTCGATAGCGCCGAGCTACCTTTTTAGGATTCGGCGATTGTTTGCTGATCTGACTGTTGATTTTCTGGAATCGAGCGTTGAAAAAAGCGGAGGAGAAGAGCAGTGGCGGCCGATCTGGAGAGGCAGAGCAGGCAGTGCCTCCCCTGCATCAAGCGACGAATAACTTAATTTTTGACTTTGTAATTTTATGATTTTTTCGCCAGTCATGTTGATAAAATTAAAATTAATAAAATAGATTTGGTTGAAAAATCTTTTTTCTGTTTCCGATCTTGACAATTAATTATTTGCCAGAAGTGCCGTATTACTTAATTCCAGACTTTATAAATTTATGGTTTTTTCATCTTTCAAGTTGATACAATTTTACAAAAAAAAATTGGTTTGGTTGGAGAAACCTTTTTCCGCTTCAGATCTTAGCAATAATCATTTCAAGCGAATTGGAATTGAAACGCCCAACCGGTGCTTTTTACGAATTTTTTGCTTGAAAAACGCACCTAGCGGTTCCAATCACAGCGGAGGCATGGCGCCTTTTATGACTTTTTTAGAACTGTTAGTGCGTGATTGGGTACGTTCTTCGGTTACTAGAGAAGTAAAAACTACGGACCGAGGGGAACACGCCCACAGTCTCAGAACCAATCGGGAGCGATTTTTGAATTTAGCGCACATCATATTTGTTTATTTGCCTCTTTTTACAGTTGACAAACCGTTCTGTTCGGTCTTTGGTTAGATTTCGATTGAAATTAAAATTTTACAATTTTAAGATGGAAAAATAAGCAAGCTTTGTTGGTGTATTAGGTGACAACGATATGAGTTTGATGACTCCGATTTTTAAAAAATTTAAATCTACCCGGCTTTGTTGTGATGGACAAATTGTTTGTCGCAAATCCTCTAGTTCCTCGTCCTGACTTGGGTCGTTTATTGATTAACTATTACAAACCATCTCGAGAATTTCTTAATTCTTTTTACAGGAAATGTGAATGGTTAACGGATAGTTTATTTTCCAATTGTTTATTGGTTATGTGTTTTATTTTTGAATAGTGCGTAAGATATATAATCAAAGACAGAATTTTGCTTTGTTAAAAATTTTAATAACTTGGGGGGCCATACAAAAAGTTAGGATCACATGCAACATGTAAATTGTAATATGTAACATGTAAACAATAATAATACATTTAGTTGATTTAAGACGCCAAGTGTAAATTTAACAAATATTTTATAACTAACGATAACAAAAAATAATAAATATAAAAAAAGTGTATTTTTATTTTTCTGCAGTAGGTAGTTTAAAATTAACAGAAATGAGTATTTCGCCAATACGATGAGAGTAGAGAATCGTTGATGACTACAAGAATTTAATACTCTTTTGGAAACTTCCATAACAATTCAAATTGAACTACTAGATTCTATATCTCACGTTGTAACAGAGAACATCTATTTCTAAAGTAATAATACAAATTATTTACATGTAAAATTGATGAGACAATTCATATAACTGTCATTCACCCCACTAGACATATTCATGGTGTTTTATGAATCCGGTACGCACTTTGTAGGAATTGTACGAATTGCTACAGCAAACTGAATGTTTGGAAAATCTGAATTGGAAAATAAAGTAATAGCACGAACTTATTACTGCAATTATGGTAGGACATTTAACTTGTTGGCAACTTAAAATTAAAATACTCGCTCCTCAAACTCTATTCATTCATTCTGTTCATTTATTGAATCGTATCGTATTTTTCAAAACATTCTAGATACAACAAGTACAGATCAATATATTTATAAAAATAAATAATTAAAAATAATTAGACCATCGGCCAAGAAAAATATATGTATGGCCTCCCCTATCAAAATGATCACGAGCCGCCACTGGAGAAGAGTGTGTGGTGGTGGCTTGAGGCGGGACGACCAAAGGATACATGAGCATGAATTGTCGCGTGTTATTCTACTCCATGGACAATTAACAAATAACGTGAAAACCGCGATGCCGATGCCCACAAGTCTGGAAAAATTCTCCACTCACTTTTAGGAAAGTTTTCTTTAAATTTTCAAGCTCGTCTTTTTTACCCCATATTTTTTCAGTATTTTTAGCCATTTTAAAGAAATTTAATTGCAATTCCATCAATCTTTTTCTGCTACAATTTTGTACATTTTTCTAAGACAAATAATACCTATGTAATTGACACCACTAATAAATATTTCAATAACGTTACCTTCCTACTTTATTATTTTGTAAATTCATTTTTCTAAATACTCAAACTTAATTTTTATCCACATCATTTTGCAAGTACATAAATCATCTTGTTCTATTTGTCATGTAATTGGTACTATTGGTAATTGACGTATTTTTTTCTTATTTTTATTCAAGTAATGAGTATTACATTATTTCATTTTAGTCTTAGATGTGCAAGTAAATATCATTTGTCTTTGCCCACCATTTATTTCATTTCGTCTCATTTTATATTTTCCAAATTTACAGAATTTTATCATGAAATGAGCATAAAATTCAACTGACAATTTATTGCATGAAAAGTATTGATTTTGTGTGCCACCGGTTTGTAAATTATAAGCTCCACATATAATAAAGTGCAATATCAACTTCTGTAATATTTGATGATGGCAAGTACCGTGATTACGTGATAACAACCGGCGACATATAATTTAGACCAATTTTCGCTTTTAGTTATGTCAATGAAGCAAATTAGGTAAACGTAAGATTCAAGCGGTGTGAAATTGCCTCGACTATAACGGAGGAAAACGGGAGTGACCACAGGCAATCTCCATCGTCTGTCTTGGGGGTCCGAGCTGATTCGGCATTTTGCTTAGTTGTTATGAGCAATGTACTCGTGACGATACGATCGCATATTGTTTGGAGATGTCTTTAACCTTTTGTCAATTCGAGAAGGACGTACAACAAATACGTTTTTGTGTCCATCATACTTCATGAATTAATCAAATCGGCGGACATGCACGTTAATTGGGCCTTTCCGAAAATCGGGTCTTACATAAATTCATAAAAAGGGGCCTTTGCGGGGCAGTTAAAACCGCGGCATAGTCAAACCAGGACCTAACAAAAGCGTACTTATTAGACTGAAGAATCAAAGTGAACAAACGAAATTGTCAAAATGAACAAAATTGTCTAATGCATTAATTTTTTTTATATAAGAAAATACCTGTAATAAAACAATTAATTGATAAAAATTTACGAGACCAGATTTGTGAAAGTTTAATAAAGCCATAATTACTTTCTCAAAAATTTCTTTATTAAATTACACCTGTTAATGGCAAAATCTGGGGCATTGGTTTCAAAATAATGGGATAACAAAAATACAAAAGAAAAGGCTGCTAAATAAATATTATACATATAGTTCCCTTGAACATTTTCCTAATAAATAATTTTGTGAAGAAATAAAATAGGGATAATCATTGTATGTTCCTGGCTATCTGGTACCAAGTCCTGGATAATACAAATAAAATACATTAGTAAAGCATAATATAATTTCTACTTTTCCTCTAATTATACCTAGAACATTATACAACAAAATTGATCAAATTAGTACAGCATCACATTGGTACAAAATGAAAAGTGAAGAGATTACTGTTTTAGTACATACAGTGTGGAACAAAATTATTTTCATCTAGTTACCTTTGTATTACCCTTGTAAAAATACAAAGTGCTACTCTACAAAAAAGAAGGGCGGTATCCTAACCTCAAAAATTACATTAAAATTTCAAACTATGTGTGTGTTCTCTTGCACGGTATACATTGTTCGTCTTCGTTATTTCAATTCACTTCAATAAATTGTAATAACTGTCAATTTGATTGATGTCATTTATTGACAGGACTATGAACTTTAAAAATAGTAGAGCGGCGCAGGAAAATTTATATGTGAAAAGATAACTAGATGATAATCGTTTTGTTCCACACTGTATATATTTTGCGAGTGTCCACTGGAATGTTGTGCTTTAAGTTTTGTTTTAATATTTTTTTAAATTAATACGTTTCACTTAAACGGTAAAAAGAGGTAGCTTGGAGGTATACAAGAGCGTATACTGAGAATGTTAACTAAATGAGACATAGTAAGTGAGCACCTTCTGTGAAGAGGGTGTTTGGGCCAGTTAGGAAAATTACAGTGTCTTATAAGGAGAGGAAGTCGTATAAATCACTCTCTCGACCTACTTAATTATTTGCGAATTGCAAATGGGCGCATAATGACGGCATTAAATTTGATCGATTGAATGTTAAGAGCTGGGGATTAATTGGAGGCCGAAGGAAGAATAATTGAGCCGGAGTGAAGAAGAGGTCGCACGCGGCGACATCTGCGGCGGAAGTAGTTAAAATATAATTCCGATACAAGCGGACAGGTGAAATTCAACCCCCCGTTTACTGCGGGGTCGCCAGATCCCCTCACCTGCCACGAATCGTAAATCAAATTTCAAATAGATGGGCGTTAACTTATTAACTTCGATCCGTGGCGGCCGTTATTTTCTTCAGCTCGACACAACGAGATAGCCGCACGTTTTCTTCTCGGGCGCGCTTTGTTTCGATTGTGATCCGCATTAATTTCAGACTATAATTACAGAGCGCGTCGTGGAAAGTGAGACTTTTTATAATAAAATCGCCCCGAGTTTATCCGATATACGGACATAAATAAATACTAAAAAAATGGACCTATTTATTATGGGGCCCAACGCACTCCCGCTCTTATGGGAAAAGATCGGCGGGAATTTAATTTATTAAAACGAGATTTATGCCAAACGTGGCTTCTTCTTAATGGAATTTTGCTCCGGGCTCCACGCTACGGCCACGACGCTCCACTTTCGATTATGCAACTAAATATTGCTCTTTTTTCTTTATTTTCATTTTATATTAATCCTTTTTTTTAACTAATAGTAGGTACTTTGATTCTTTAATCAGATATTTTCTGACTCCACTATGTCCACGGACATAATTATATAACTAATAAAATTATTTCTTATGAAAGTATGTAGGCTTTCACGGTCGGTGTTATTAATTATAACGATCTTTTTCGGGATTTTTGACCGTGTTCCATTTGAAGTTCCCAATGAACCTCCAGACGTTTCATCCACAACTGCGGTGGACTTCATCAGTGGTTATAGTTGCGATGTGGAAGAGCTCGAAGTGTCGCGAATGTGACAGCGAAGAGAACACTTCGAGCTCTTCCACATCGCAACTATAACCACTGATGAAGTCCACCGCAGTTGTGGATGAAACGTCTGGAGGTTCATTGGGAACTTCAAATGGAACACGGTCAAAAATCCCGAAAAAGATCGTTATAATTAAAATTATTTCTTGTTGTAAAATCCTAAAAACCATTTCATTTTCATTTAAAAACTAACAATTGTAGTTTTCGTTATTTTTTATTAAATAATAATAATTTGGATTTTCAATATTTTTTCCATTTCCCAAAGGTTCTGACAGTTTCGCTTACTGGTACAGCCATGGACAGTCAAGAATAACACCCGTATTATGCAAATACCGACTCTATGAGATATTGTCATTGAGTCGGTATTTGCATCACACCCGCCGGCTAAAGTGTTATTCTTGACTGTCCACGGTTGTACTATTAAATAATAACCATAATCAAAATTTTTCAAAAAAATTAAATTTAATTAAAAAAAACTCTTGCTTCGACTGTTACGACTTTTATCAAGAATACATTTTTCTGAGAAATAAAAAATTCCTCTTTGTAACCCCACTCGTGGACACACTGTATATTTGCTCATTTCATTTAAACAATTATTTTATATTCGGTACCTTTTTAAAACAGTGCAATTATTTCAGTAACTGTCAAGAACCGAATTTGTCCTTATGCACTTCAGGTTCAATTAGAGCGCTCAATTGCTAATTGGTCAAAATAGCGTTCCAGTTTGTTCAAGTGTGAATCAATTTTCGCTTTATTATTTGTTTTTTTTTTGTACATTTAACATTACATTATTTTCTATGACCGTTATCCTAAAAATGTCTGATCCGATTTGTGTTAATTTAGTGTATGAATCAGGAATGTGTAAAGTGGCGACGATTTTCATAATAAAACTAGATTTTCTGTCGGTTTTGTAAGGCGATGCAATATTCCGTCCGCGCCGCGCCGTCTTTGTACAAATTACAAACATAACCTGGACAATAACCAGAGTAAACCCGAAGCCATGCAAATGTTGATTTTATGTAGATTTAATAATTATGGTGTAAAATTCATAGTCAGTCCGCATGAATAATTCACGATGCGCTACTTAAAATACGACGTAAAAGAGAAGAACGATGTTTTGTTTTGACCTATGACAATAATTTTATTTGTGCTCGCTCGATCGCCACTCGAACCCATTTATCTTCTAATCAATCAAAGAGGACGGTGATTAGACCGCGATCCCTCTCGTTACGGTCCAGAATTGCTACCACGAGTCTCCGTTTCCCATTAGGAATCGTCATCTGTTGCAGACGAATATAGTCCCAACGATCCAAGCGGCTCTTATCTGGCCGAGATCGCTATCCAATTAAATCTGACAATAGGTTTACGTCGGTGACACAAGTCGTAGCACGGCGGAAAAAATCTCGACGCTTAGATGATTTTTTCCTCTTCTTTCTGTTGCAGAGCTTGCAGAGCGCCGCCAGGAGGGCGGGGACCAGTTGCGCCAACTGCAAGACAACCACCACAACCCTCTGGAGACGCAACCAGAACGGAGAACCCGTCTGCAACGCCTGCGGACTCTACTACAAACTCCACAACGTGAGTTGAGGCGTCGATTTTTTCCTCTTTGTTTGTTTCGCTCGGGACGTCGTCGTCGTCGTGTAGTATAAATGGTAGTGCGATTGTGGATCATAATGACATGTTCTGGCGACGGACGCGTATGTTGAATGCCCGGAGCCGCTCTCCGGACTCTATATCATACCGGTCCCCACGCCCACTTTAAACAACGTCGTTACCCAACAACAATAACAATTTGTTACGGGAATAGCGCGTCGTAATAAGCCGAACGATCGGGTCAGATCGCTCGTGATACGGCTCTGCCTTGTTGGAATCTTCTTCACCGGGGACCATACTCGTCTCCGTTTCCATCTCAGAACGGTAGCTTACGCAACGCAGTTGATGCCCCAGAACGGGATTTTCTGGTTCTGGATTCGTTCCCGCCATTAAATTCATTCTTTCCGGTTTTTTTACGCAATTCTCGTGTACGCAACTTGCCCAACTTACACCAATCCATCATCTATCACATGCACCGTCTATATTCTAGATGCACACTAGCTTTTCTTGGACAGATAACTATCATTTAGTCGCCGTGTGTCTCTTATTTTTCTACAACTTTTACTAAATTGTTACATTATACAAATTTGCGTTTACTTTGTAGTCGGTGCTCAAAAACAATGATAAATCGCGAGCTTGTCACTCTTTGGACGCACTGACTCATTTCCTTGCAGGAGCCACAGTTTCGGATTCGCTGCGTAGCTCTAGGTTCAGTTCAGTTATTTTGTTCGTTAGTCGTTGATTTTATCTCCGCTTTCAAGGATAAAATCTCTATTTGTTTACTTTGCCATTATTTCATTGCGATGCAACGGTATTGCTATTTGCATAAAAAATATGGAAATTGTGGTGAATCAGATCCACCAAGTGAACCCGATTTCAACACCACTGAATTAGTGCGGCACTGAATAATGAGCAAATAACGGGTCTACCACCGAAAAAATGATCAAATTTGTTGTGTATTTTCTGGCGAAGAGACATCCTCTTCTTTTTTTACAAAATTGGGTTTATGATTTCACAAAGTACATCTCGTGCACGATTTTTTAAAATAAAGAAATTGCCACTTAAAGTTTGAAAATCCCACCGGATTTGCAACAGCCACATCGCCAAAAATAAATCTTCCTAAAAAATATTTATTTCCAAATTATCCCCTTTTTCCACCACGGAAATTATCATATTCGTTGTTATTTTGCATGAAATTAAAAAACTTTGTTCAAACGATGTCCAGAGATTGATTGATTGGTTCACAATTGATATTTTCAGTACGCAACGAAATACTTCGACAGGTTTTTGATGAACATTTAATGGTCCAAATTGCATCCGCAATCAAATGACTTGACACGTGCCAGTTCTTTTGTGGTTTATGCAAAAACTAACATTTTTCAAAACATCCGATGCAATTTGAACATTGGTCCCCGTTGTTTTAATTGCTCTCTAATTAGAATTTAAAATTTTAAACAAAACGTGATGACAGTGTTTTAAGTAATTATGTTGTGGAGAATATGTAATGATCTGGATGTCACTTGTTGCTTTTAATATGTCGTACCAAACCCAACTTTTAAACATCGCAAATCGTTAGTCGCATTCGTACAAATTAATCAACTCAGATGGCACCTCGTGGCCATCCTCGAAGACTCAATTAATTTCAGGCGAGCTTTTGTCACTTTTCCACCAATTAACTCGACGTTGATTGATTTCAAACATATAGAGTCGATGCGTGCGTTTCGATCATTTATCAGCCCGATTCACATTCCTTCAACACCGACTTTCACGTTACGCAACATCAAAATTTTCGGGTTTACATTTAATTAACTTCTTGTAAATGCTATCTTTGTAATTGTACAAGGTTTAATTAAATGCGAGTGGGATCTTGGGGGTATTTGTGACTTGCATAAAAACGCACGGTTATCATAGAGGCGACCTTTGCGATTGCAAAAATCTGGAACCAAATAATGGAGTGTGTCGAAACCGGGAATTGTTGAAAGATTTTATCTGGGATTGGATCTTCGTTGTCGTAATCCAAATGGCAAGTGGGTTTAGCGGGTAACATGCGGCGGACAAAATCGTCGCTCGTTGCTTTATAATAACTAATTAAGTTGCAAGAATTTAACATTTCTTCGTCTGCTGCTTTGACTTTTAAAATTTTGTGTCGGATACGAGATTCGACCACACAAACAAAACCAGCCTGGATTCCAGTAAACGTCACTCTTAGCTTGTACGTCCAATTTGTTTCGCGTTTGACGTGTGCTCCGTCGGCCGCAATTACATGATTACTGGTCTGAGTAGCTGCGGGTGAAAAATCTAGTAGCAAGAAGCCAGCAGCAGCTGCAGCAAGCAGCTTCCTCGTCTTTGGAAATCACGCTGAGAATTCGGACGAGATCTCGTCGCCGATTAGTAAAATATCCGGATTTGGAACCACGGCGGTTATTATTAATATGGTAGCCGATCACCTGCAGAGTATACGTTAGATAACCGCGCCAACTGTCAACTACCTTGAGCTACCAAACGATCACGTATTATTTAATGGTTCTCATGATTTATGCGGGTGTGGTGCCCCGGCCTCCGATCGCATTTATCAAGCCGCACATCCGGAACTGGACCGGGGCGAAGGACGTCGTCGACGACGACGCACGCTGCATTTTATTTCCTCCAGAGATATGTACACCTCCAGCCGCATTCCCCGACGCATAAATTGAAAAATGTCCCAATTAGGAGAAACACGCGGTCAGTGGACTGCGTGGTTCACCACAATCTTCCAATCCATCAACGTAACCCCAGACTCACAAACGCAGCGCTCTACTTTATCGGCTCACAAAGTCGCCGCCAGGACTCTTCTCGTCACGTACTCGCTTGGTCGCTTGACGGACGAATATTGTGAATAATACGAGGATAATTCAGTATTTTCGCTTGCGGTTGAATGACTCGAGGCTGCGCCGAACATGGACTGACTTTTAATATGCAAATGACGAAACTGTTTCTGAACTATGACGGTACCGACAAAGGAGAAGAATGCAAGTGTTTACTTGTACGAGGAAAAATTCACGTGATTCACCGGCACCGAATTTTATAAACTGGACACGATTGGCGTCTTGTCATCTTTCCTGCTAAAGTCGGTCCGCAATTGATCCACAACTACAAACGCACGACTGTGTGCCTCGAACATGGGCGAGTGAAGTGGATAATGTTGACATTAAGTGAATAATGTCGACATTATAGCATAATGTTCGCATTACTCAAAAGCTGACATTATACACTCTTGGAGATTGAAACGGGATCAAACTGCGACCCAACTAAAATCAAATCGTATGGTTTCGTTCCGGCCCATTTTTTTTGTCCCCGCTTTTATTACTTTGCTATTTGTTTTTGCTTTACCGATACATTTTTGAAATGTACAAAAATAATGAATCATGGCAAAACCTCTGGTACAACATTTTCTTAATTAATTACCAGACGAGATTTCGTTTACATTATTCGTATTTCCGTTCCTCCATAAAACTCAATTATGTCAGGATTTACTTGTTTTGCAATTTTTCGTTCATTTTGTTCCACGTTTGATTTTCTTGCCGTATAATGTGCATGTAAAAAATATTGCGCCATATCATGGTTTCTAGTCATTAAATTTTTAAAATCTTGTTCATTTTCGTCTTGGTTTTGATCATTAATTGCGGAGCGACGTTTCGTTTCCATTATTTCTGTTCTTGGTTAATTCTTTTGTGGCCATGCCATTAACATAATTTGCCTTGTTTTTCGTTGCGTGTCGTTCCTAGAAATTTAATAATTCTTTCCGTCGTTTTCCCCCATTTCATTCCAAATTTAATGCTGGCCTTATTTTATGGTTTATTCGTAGAAGAGCAAAGTGCGCAACAGCAACTAATTGAAAATGGGTGTTGTTGTGGCAGAACTACAATTCAAGCCTGCGGTTGTGGCTAAAGGCCTTGATTTTGACCCACAAGATTTTTCCTTAATCCCGATTATAATCCTTGTGTCGATTGATTGTTTGCATTCCTTGCAAATGTCGAAGAGACAATCGGTAGTTTGCGGTCTTGTAGCGGATTAGCATCCTTGCGGTTAATGTCCTTGATTTTGGGTTTGCAAGGTTCGTAATTGTTAAAAATATAATACGAAGCCAGAAACATAAATCGTAGAGAGTTGTTTCTGGCACAACTAGTCGTACGTCACAAGTTTCAAGTACAAGAATAAAAGCCAACCAGCAGCCTGAGGTCACGTTAAAATGAACTTTCGTTCGTGAAAGTCGTCGAAAATATCGACAAACAAATATTTGTATCAAAAGCTAATTTGAAAAGTTATAAATCAGAGTCGTGGTTCGTTTCTTAGTCGGATTATGATTGGAGGGAAATGGGAAATGGTAAAAGGTACGGTGTAGGTAGAGCGGACAAAGTCTCGGCACAAAGCAGACCAATTTCCTGGCTACAACGTCTCGACAATAGAAACGTTTCAAGTAAAATAGATTACCATTATCTCGAGGGGACACGCTGCTCCGTATCAATAGAGAAGCAAGTAGTAAGTGTATCCCGGACAAACACCCCGGGATTCCGTCCCTATTGTAAGGATAAAGTATCATTTCGGGAGCAATCGAAGACATGTTGTCATTTCGGTCCGGTCTAATGACAGGGGATCGTCCAGATCAAGTGTCGCGATAAGAGCCGGTTTTGTGTTTTGCAAAAATCGCATGAATTGTGAAATTGGATCGTCGTGACTGCACCGGGGCCTAATTAATGGACGCTTTTCTTGTACGGATGAGGGGGTTGGATGCTGACGGTGCTAGTCGCCGGATTTGTTCGTTTCCGCCGGAAAGTTCCGGGTCATTGCATTCTGAGGAGCCAACAATCGAAGAAATCGTTGTATAAATTGTTTTTCGTTGATGAATGGTCGAGAACGGTAGCGAAGCCTTAAATCCTGTGTTCTTATTACCGCCACTCGGTCAACGTTTTGATTTATACTAATTGGAAATCGGTCGCGGTGAAGGCCTGGGGCGACCCAAAACCTACACAGGGATGTACCAAACAATATTCGGTCGCAGCTCTACCAAGAAAATTCCCACACATTTCTTATCTGTATTAAATTATTTAATTTTAATACACAACTATATCGCATTAACGTGCAAAACTGTTTTTATTTTAATAACTTGTCCATGAGGATTAGCCTCATCACCCCTTTAATATATCCACAAATTTTATTATTAGGGTTTTTAGGGTTAAAAATTTGTTAAAAACCAATGACATAAGTTTTCATCGCGCTTTATACGAAGCGATTACCACACCATTGTCAATAGGAACGAAATAAATAAATATGTTTGAATCAAATTCAACTCCATCCAAATATATTGGTTCCAATTAAATTCTAGTTATATAGTTAGTACACAAACAAGTTTGCGTTTAATAAAAATATGTAGTAGACTGTAACGCTATCTAGTCTAGGCCCGGACCTGCCAAATCCGTTCACACATTCATCTCCTACTAATTCAGTAGCGGCCCCTCTTGAGATCCTCCTTTTGTTTCAGGTCAACCGACCATTAACTATGAAGAAAGAGGGCATCCAGACGAGGAATCGAAAATTGTCGTCGAAAAGCAAAAAGAAGAAGAGCGGCGGGTCGTGTTTGTCGTTGGGTGGTATGATGGGAGACATGATGAAGCCGCTGGATAGCGGCAAGGGTGGATTTGGTGGCGGCGGATTTGGGGGCGGCATGGGCGGAGGTCATCCTCATCTAAACGCGGCTCTTCACCCGCACCACGCCATGAGTCATTGGTACCATAACGGCACGCATCCGCAAGGGTTCGTTTCTGGTCCTCCGCCTCCTGCACCGCCACCCACCGCCTCCTACCATCACCACATGAGCTCGTTGAGTGCGGCCGGTTTGGGACTAGCGTCGAACGGAATGGTAAGCAAAACTGATAAAATTGTATTATCGTGTGACTTAAAAACGAAAAGTGGCTGCTTAGCCCATGGTGCTTAGCCCAAATTGGTGAGAATGTAGCCAATATTAATACGAAATTAGTTGGATTGTTTAGATATTTATTTGATCCATGTCTCTTTAACTATATGTTTTATATTCCCAAAAATTTATCGTTTTGGGACCCTTCGGACTATGAACTTTCATAAAGAAAAAGCAAAAAAATGTTTTTTTCTATTGGTATATTTAGAGTTAGTTTAGTCCAATTTTTTTAAATGACTGATCGTTTAGAAGTGAGAGATTATTACCAAATTAGATACAGTTATAAATTTTACTAAAAAATCGTTTAAAAAAATTACTACAGCCTACCTTTATTCATGAAACAGATATTTTACAAAAAAAATTATGTTAGGTAAGTTTTAAATTTTTTTTTAATAACAAGCTCCAATTTATTTTGCAAAAAGAGTTATATTGGACTGATGGTTTTTGCATACCTAGTATTGCTTAATTTATTTTCTTAATGCTTAAATCAGAATAATATTAAGGTGAGAAATTTTTCATTTGTTACGATTCACGACTGCTAGATGTAGCAATGATCGATTATTTATCCATCAAAGGCAGGCGGCCAAACTTTAGCATTTTCTCTAGTTTTTTTTTGCCTCAAAGATTACGATGAATCGTAGTATTCGTTGTAGAAAGTAGTTTTGGAAACACATTTTGCCGATATTTCATTTAGGAACGAAAAGTTAATCGGCAGCGACATCTCATTTTCAAGTTAAGAACGTAGGTTTTACATGAAACACGTTAAAAATAATGCTTAATCTCGGTTATTAGGCAATTTAGGGCATTCATCTTTTGGTAAAAGGTTTTGGTAAACTGAGGCATCTTCATCATAATCACATTCCAAAATAATCTGCTTTGGTGTCATCTTTTTCAGCATTATGTAAGGGCCGCTTAATTAATTAATTATTAAATAACTACTATTACAATGAATCTCATATCATCTTAATTTAAATTGCAATGTTCAGTGAAGGTAATACCAAGAAATCAGACGATTCTGTTGGAAAATAAGGAAGTTTAACCCTCAAAACCCTCCTATGGAAAAATTGCATGTATTATTTTTTTCTTAAATAACTACTATTAGGATGAATCTCAAATGATGTTAATTTCAAGTGCAATGTTCAACGAATGCTATACCAAAAAATCAGACGAATCTGTTGGAAAATTAAGAAATTAAACCCTCAAAACCCTCTTATGGAAAATTTGCATGTTTTTTCCCACCTTAAGGTTCTATTAAGTTTTATTAAAAAACACTCAATTAATAGGTATTATTAAAATAAATACTCAGGATAATTTTAGATTTTTTTTATTATTCGTCGTTACATTGTGTGTTAACAGAAGAATCATTGTCTTCTATCTGAAAATCGTGTGTAGTATGCACTATTAAAGAGCCGGTTCTCACACAGAAAAATGTTTCTTGTGGGACTAAACCGTGCTCCTAAATAATTTTTCATAAAAATGGACTTGGCTGGGTCTTGCATTGGCATCCTTCAGTTGGAACATCGCTAGAAACGTTAACTCTTTTTTATTTTGAAATAATCTCTTACTTTTGAACAATCATTAAATTTTAAAAATTGCGTTATTCCGACGGAGATTTCTTCTACATTTAACTATACTACTAACTCAAATATCACATAGACATTTTCATCTTGTGCTTCCTCTCCATGAAAATTTAACCTAGTCTGAAGGGTCTCGGAATGACAAGTTTTAAGGATTTAAAATAACTAGTTTAAGAAACCATCAAAGAAATAGCTAATAAATGCAATTAATTTTGTTCATATTTTCCTTGTGCAGTTTCTATGTTTCGTGCACAGTATTATTGCACATTAGCAGCAATTTTTTGCAGAAAGTGCATACAACATGCTGATAGGCACCAACACCCAAAATGATCAATAAATATAGAAAATGGTTATTCTTTGAGATTCTTGTATCACAAACCAAACTCGAACTCAAATTATCAATTAAAATGTTTCCGGTCCTGCTTAGTGTATTTGGTAGTTTTGGGAATTAAAAATAGTTCAACAAACTAATCAAAATAGAATCAGTTGTTTTCTGCTGCTGTGGTCTGCAGTTTTGAGCTTCACCTAAATTTCATTTACAGCGTTTGTGTTTTTAAAATTGCCTTACATATTCCTTGTTTAAGTCATCATTGCCACTTGAAAAAATTAGATTTTTTTTAAAGGGATAAATGCGGTTTTAAAGCGAAATTATCAACAAAGAATCAGAGAGAGGAGAAGCATCCGTTAGTGACTTAAAAAGTGTGTTTTTGTATAGAACTAAGCGCGTGTAGTTTCGAAAACAAGTTGCATTTCCCGAACCGTTGCGTTATTTATGAGTTCTGTCGGACGTCGCGTTATGAATGAGAATGAGCAGAGTATAATAAATTCTTTTCTGTTTTCAGACAAGTTGGCGATCGGAATACACGTGATAAAGCGGACTCACCTGAAAAACAAGGAATTTAATGTAAGAATTGTAGATATTAACGTTAAGGATTTAATTAATTGATTGAACGTGATCATAAGAGAAGAAAAACTGGTCATCTGTCATTATGTACATTTCATTTAGTGTAATTTTGCGTTTTGTAAAGTCGTCGGACGATTTCGCGGTGACCAGTTCTATGTATAATTAAGTACAAACCGTTTGTAATATGTATTGTATATAGATGTTAGTTTGTTTTAAGGCATTTTTAATACAAGTGATGTACATAGTTAGAGGAGGACGAGGCAAGAAGAGAATTTTAAAGACATGTGCAATCTTCACGTTATTATAAAGTATTTATGTATGTGTGAACGAGACTGCAAATAATGTAAATAAAACGATGATACATTTTACGAGATGTAAGAGTATGAAAGCCGACCAATTACAATTATGACAGATTTTAAATTATTATAATTATTATTCATGTGCATTTTTAATTCGCGCTCATCCTGTATACGATCCATCGGTTTCGGACTATTTTTGATTTCATCTCACAGTACAAATTCGTGTTAGGTTGCGCCCGGATCGTATGCGGGGTGTTTCCAAAGCCATGTTACAATGCGGCGCCGAAAATCGGCTCCGTGTTGATTTTTAAATCGATTTTTCGATTTGTAATCTAACGATAGCGTAATTTAAATTTTCAAAAAAAAATGTAAATAAAATTCGATGTATGTATATGCTCTTTGTGTGATATATAAAATATTCAAATGATATTCACGCGTTTTTTTTTCCCTCGCTAGTGCAGATTATGGGACACTTCCACCGCCGGCGGCTGTTGAACTCATTAAACAAAGAACATTTTGTTTTATTGTGATTTTTTACATATTTATGAGCGGATGCCGAGCGCATATTTTAATAACCCCGTCGACTTGCATAAAACAAATCGCACGTGGTCCTCGACCGGTGAAGACCACGCCACGTCCAGCAGGTGGAAGCCGTCTTCCCGAACTTCTTTGACGTGTTTATTATGTTTGTTATTGGTTCACGTTGCGTGTAATTCGTAATCGGCGCAACTAATCGAAAATGTTGTTTCATTGCTCAATTACCGGAGGTAAGGGATTTGGGGAATATTGCTCAGTGGTGCGGCAAACTGGAGATTTGGGGTGTTAGATGCCGGACCTCGCACCTCGATGAGTCTCTGGGATTTCGTCCTAAATTGAATTTTGCCGGACAAGAAGTGTAAGCGCCTTGCGCCGAAGTGCATAATAGTGTTGTTAATAAAAGGTAACCATGACAAATTATGAACGAGATGCTATCGGAAGATCGGTTGCTGATGATTATAATGTTCTGTGTTTGGACAGGAGGAGGAACAATGATTATCTAGTGTTAAAAATTAACCTTCTGGTCGGACGGCTTTGTTTTGTTCCGTTTGGATTTTTCAGCACTTTCTTTGTTCCATGCAGCTCACAATGGCTCCGATCCGCCGCGTACGGTGGCCACGTATCAAAATTAAGCTCAACATTATTAAAAAGTATTAAAAAGCATGGTATGGTTCTGTAGTTCTATATTTTTGTAAAGTGTAAAAATGGGAAAATCTGTTTTATAATATTTTAACCTTTATTTTCGTTCGAAACCCAATAAATTGAAAAAAACTATGTTTTAAAAACCTGCATATAAATCGAAAAAAATGTTAGTCAAATTACTCCACATTTGTAAACCTTTTGCAATATTTTTTTTTCTGTTATTTTCCCAGATTATGCGCTAAATAATATTAAATGTCGTATATTGTAAAAAGACGTTGTATTTAAAATTTCTCCAGGCTTTATATTTTATCTTAATAATGCAAATTTTTTATGACATCTTCCAAGCTGTTCTTCTAAATATAAGAATTCTCTTCAAGCTCCAAGAGAATTGTTATATTTACAATTTAGCTTACGAGCAAATTACGAAATTGATGTGATCTCGTGTTGTAACCTTTCGGTCTAACGGAATGTTGCCAAGACCTGCAAGGTGCTTTATTTTAACAAAACGGGCAGGTGGATGTGGAAGACAATGATGTTTGTATGTTAATTTGACCGCCAAATTTACCAAACTCATAGTCAATGGAACATGTATGAAATTTTGTAAGCACACTATATATTACAGCATTTGAATTTATTAGAATACAAACATTTTTGAGAAATATGTTTTTAATCTCAGTTTTTCCCAATCATAGGACTAGTTTTATCTTTTGTGGTTACTAGTTTGTAAATTTCAATATTTTCAATCATGTTCTTTAATTTTCATTCGCTTCATTTAAATTCTTAATCTGTCTAGGTATTTCCTTTACGAATAAACACTGTTATAAAATATAAGAAATAAATATGCTAAATACATATCATAACGTTTTCATTATTCGAGCCCAACGTTTGCTGCCTTGTCTGTTTTTTACCACTAATCCTCTTAACTTCCTGAAAATTCTATTTCATTGCATTACATGTCGTACAGTTCCTTTTTAAATCCTCCACTTGCTTATGACTTCAGACGTTGAATTTTTTATCAGAATTGTTTGGAGCTGCATTAATTTCGTTCCCGAACAAGTTGCAGAACGTCCGCTCTTCATAACAAAATTATTGTTATTTTCTTGAAACTGAACACTTAACCGACCGCAGCTATAATTAATGTAAAATTTATGCAAAACTTGAAATTAGTAATTCTGTCAGCTTTTTCGTCCGAATGTCGCCTCACTGCCTCCAGGTGCTCCCACCATCTGTCAAAAACCCTCTCCGAAATTAATTAATTAATTTTCGACACGATTTATTTACATAGACGCAAATTTCCGGCGACGGTTGTTGACCATTCGTGGAAGCTTCGACCACCAATTTTATTAAAACGTGTATGGGACCTTAGATGTCATATAAGTAGTGGACAGGTGAACCCGTGCACTAATTACACTCAGGTGTATAAGACGCGTGCCGGCAGATGTCCCAATCACCTGCCCAAAAACACTTCGAAAACATCGAACTTGTTGTTCGCTTTTTCTTTTTGCCAATTACTTGCAAATCTTGACATTGATTTGGATAAAGCGTTTGTTATAAGCGACGTAATTGTTTTGTGGTGTAAATGCGGGCTTTCAGCTATACCGCTGCAACTATTATGCAATTAACTTATTATCAGTGGTATTATTTCTTAATCGGGAAATGCAGCGTCGTGCCTTTTTTTATCGGCTTCGAGCGACGATTTCGTCCCTCGTGGTGTTGAATGTAACGGGTTTTGTGCACAATCACTGTTATTAACAACGATTTTCAGCAGAAGCTGCTAATAATGTAGATCACGACATGCTGATTGGCACTAAGCACCAAAATGATCAATAATTTTGAGAAAATTGTTATTCTTACCGAGATTCTTTGCATAGTTAGGAAATATTTTGACATAAATCATACTCGTAAATTTACAAATAGGAATGTTGACTTGCTTTCTGCACAAGAAAAGCACGGAACTGTAAAGATTTCATAATTTAAATATTATTATTAAAAAAGCGAATAAATACACCCACTTAATAACTAAGCCTATTCGTTTATTTTATTGTATTTTATTTAACTTGGTACTTTCGTCAATTTTTCCACCGTACTCGTTTTACTTTCCATGCTGCTTTCTGATTATTTTTTTCCTGGTACTTTCTTTGGTTGTGTTGAACTGCGCTTCACTTGTTAAATAATCAAAATATTCAAATCATAATTCAAAATCGAAAACAACGAATTGAGTTCAAAAACTCTTAAAAACTACAAACTATCCAATACATGAAAAGGAGTTTATATTTTAATAATACAGATGATTTAAATCAACCAACGAATCCATGTAAAAACATTTCGTTTGCTTATTTCCAATATAGTTTTATAAAATTGTTATCTCAAATCCAGAAGTTGAACAAAAAATCTTGCATGTTTGCAACAGATGTTATAAAAATTAATAATTGTGAGTAAAACTAAATTCTGCCAACTTTCATGTTTGTGGCACTATGATATCTAGAAGTACCATTTTTCGGTACCACTCGCCCCGGTCGGCACAATGTCACCCATCCACTCCGGAAGTACATCACCAAACAAATCGGGCTTATTGTCGAAATATGCAAAACAAATTTCCGTTCCATTATCCCGCGCGTGAAATGTTATTGTTTATTAGCCGCTTCCATGAGACCGAGCGGTACCTAGTTCTTGTGCGCAATGATGGCATAAATAGAATAGCTAATAAGTTTATAACAGGATGGCGGTTGATGGACGTGTATTGTGCGGCGGGTCGCGTTCCGTGACAGCCATGAAATTACAATGTTCACTTCGGAATCGATTGAACAGCGTTACATGGTGTATTATAGCGCTGCTAATCAAACCATCAGCCGCACCACGGGCGACTCTGGCCCAGGTCTTAAGTAAATTAATACAATGATGGAGCGTTTAATGTCCTATTACTTTTTCGACCCGGATTCGTCACAGATTTCGGATTAACACAAGCCTTGAACGCTAGCACCAGATCGAGTGGCAACAAGTCTCATCTTGTTGTACTAAGAGTGTATGAAGATCACTATCATTGTCACTCAAGTCTAACTTGTTCTCTTATTTGCGAAATTTCCAATAAATTGTCACATTTTAGAACCCCTCTATTACTTTTCCGGTGCCCAAATGATGATGGGAACCACCAAAACCCCAATTATCATTCAAAAAGGCACAATATTATCGAGCCAACAAAAAATGTATACAACTACTTAGATAAAAAATACAATATGAATGTATTTATGTAGTTTGAAAATTACAATTAAAAAAATAACAATATAAAAAATCGCTAGGTTTTATATTTCGCTAAATAATTTTTTTAACAAATTAATATAATTGGAAATACTAGTATTAAACAAGATCGAAATCACCATAAAATATAAAGAATTAGAAGATCCAGTAAATGCAAAAGAGTTACAGAATCCACAGGATGCAAAACACGAAAAAAACTTTAAAAAGTTCAAAAAAAATAGAATAAGTATTTGATGCTAAAAACCAAAACCGGTAAAAAATTTAAAAGAATTCGAACATGCACTTTATAAAAGAATCTAAATTAAGCACTATAAACAATCCATGTGAATTTAAAAAAAAGCAAGTGTAAAATTCAGAATAAGAATTTTGAAGAAAACACGGTCCAAAATACGACAGAAGCGCCCAGATTTAATATATTATTAAAATTAACTTCAAAAAAGAAAACAAATTTAAAAAGTGTAGGTACGGTTTTGTCGTTGCCTTATTTAGATACTTAAAAATTTTGGATTTGATAAAGCGGACAAAATCTACATATAAAATATATATAAAATGATTCAACTATTTTACGTGTACCTCAGCTGAACGCTGAACTTAAGATTATTAATGTATTTCTCTAGAATCAAAAACGGGTAAATGAAAAATTAAAAAACTTGCAAGATAATAATAATAATTTAAACAAAGAAGCTTGAAAAATTTAAAAACTAAAAAAAAACTAAATATAAAATTAAGTAGGATCTGATTTTTATAGATTATACGTGGAAGACAATCAGATCGTAAAATATTCAAAAAAATGCATAAATTTGAAGAAATTTAAAATAGTGTAGGAGTAATATTTATTTAAGCTAACCATGAAGGGATCGGTGTTTCTGTTAAACTTTATTATAAAATTTTGCAATTTCATAGGATACATATGATTGTGTTAACAATTATTTCTAGTGTCGTTATTTTCCTTCATTTTATAATTTAATCCTTTTATAGAAAGCAAAAATTGTAAAATCAATAATATCAATTAAACAACCCTGCGAAATCTCAAACAGTACATACTGAGGATCCGTCTTTTATCTAATTACCATAATATGATAAAAATAAACATATATTGATCTTGGGATAGCGCCATAAAAAACACATATTTCTGTAATCATTTATTATTTATAATTTTTTATGTCATTTATTTCTAGACCGTTAGAAATTCAGTAAACTACGTATTTTCTCTAAGAAATAATTAATCAACTCTAAATAAAACAAAAATGTAAAAAGCAAACTTTTGAAGATGGTAGATGATAGTAGATAAAAATGATAAAACAAAATAAATGACGATTCAAAGTTTCAAATAGATGTAAAACAATCCAAAGAGGTACAAAAAATGTATATTTTTTCAAAAATTATATTGAACTTGCCTTTAAACCATAATTGATGACTTTTACTTTACTATTTTTTGCTAGTCTTAAGAATGTAGAAATGTGGAAAATCTGCAAAAATTTTAAGTTGTCAAAAAGTTTAAACATTTATTGATGAATCAAAATGATTAAAATAATCAAAATCCCCAAAAATCTATTAATATCGCCAGTAATTCTATAAAAGTTGTCAAAGTAACAAGCTAATAAAAAATTCCAAAAGAATAAAAGTAAATAAACACCCAACAGCCTAACTTACAAACCATTAAAAAAGTTTACATAGTCCAAGATCAGTCGGAACCTATTGAGAGATATTTTAAAACATTTTAAATTACCAAAAATTCTAACAATCTTAAAAGAATGTAAAAATCCAAACATGCCCATCAAATTTAAATTAGCATAACTAAAATGAATAAAAAACAAACATACGCTGAAAGCTGTAATACAGTGAAAATACCATACGGAATAAAATTTAATAAATCCAAAATAATTCAAAACAGTTGAAAATATCCAAATACATGCAAGAGGAAGAGGAAAATGTTGTACTTTAATGGCATACATATCTCGGGATGCCACCCTACATGATTACCTGCTTATAATCATTTGAAGTGTCAGTATTTATTTTTTTCTGTGTACGTCTAGAATCCTGTTAATAAAAAATAAATTTAAAAAATAAAGAAAATCAATGAAACAATTCCTGTAAAATCTAAAATAGTACAGACGATCTGTCTGTTATCCAAATATCATAATATGATAAAAATTAAAAAGTACTACGCTTGTGATAGAAATATAAGAAAAAACATACATATTTCTGAAATCATCCATCTGTTTAAAATTTTATTTTTTATCTTACTAATATTTAGTCCCTTAAAAATTCCGGAAACTATATATATACTTTCAAAGGAATAATAGATAATTATTAATAAGTTCTAAGTAAAGCAAAATGAAATTTGTGAAGATGGAAAAATATTTAACAGTTAATTCAAAAATGTAAAAGCGAGTAAAAACCTAATAATATCAAAAATAGAAACATGTTATAAATTGTATGGATTTATAACAAAGAAAAACACGACTCTTAATATTTATAAAGCAAACAATTCATATAGTCGTCACACAATTAATAAATTATTTTTTACGTCGTTAAAATTGTTCACATTTTATATATTTTTTTACTGTAAAGTACAATCTTGATCCGTGGTTTTATGATTAATTGTAAATTAAAACGCATTTCTGGGGTCGTTTCTGCTCCCACTTGCGGCGATTGCTGATAACACACGATAAACTACATTGTTTGGTCAAGAATGTAAAAAAGTATAAAAGCTCCAATTTGCGAACTTTATGCGGTACGGTTTGGACATGACATATCGTACTAGCTCATGAAGCAGATTAAAATATGTATTCCACTTAACCATAACAAAAATGTGTAAAATATATTTAATGAAATAATTTAGGAAAAATTTACAACAAAATAATCATAAAAAAATAGAAAAAGAAACCGTAGCTATTGACTTATTATACAGCGTGATAAAAAAACTGAATCTCATGCCTTTTCATATATACTTACTTACCTATTTTCATTTCACAAGTTGTCAGTTTTGACATTTATAGGTAAATTTATTTATTTTTGTCAATTTTTATTTCACCTCAAACATGACTTTTTAAAATTAGCACGTTGTCATTTGAATCTGGTTGCCAACCACAACATAAAAAAACTCCGTATTTTCCAATCCTTTTACTACCAACAGACTCAGTCCTTATTGATCACCCTGTATTATAGACAGAGCTAAATGTTTAGAATTTTTATAAATCAATAAAAAATCAGATTTATCTACCATTTCCCATTTAGCGCACGGAACAAAATAATATAATATTCAACTTGACAAATTCTCGAAAACAATTTGTAAAATAAACTTGAAAATGAGAAATAACATAAGAATATCAATAAGCAGCTAATCATTATTGATAGAAAAAAATGGTTTGATTGAACAATGAGAAATTAAGATCTAGCCGTAACGTAACACTTCCCCACGGTATGTAATATAATTGTACGACCACTGATGACATTCGCGATAGACCACATTGTTCGGCCAAGAAAGCACGAACAAAAAAGCTTATAAGCTCCAATTTTCGGAATTCTTTGTTCGAAGCGTCGGCCAATTAGAATGCGAGTGGCACACTCCCAATAAACACCGAAACAAGACACTGTTATTTGCTTTCACAGGCCGCTAACCGCCGCAACCATCAAACCGGGACTCCGCTCTGAAAAAATGTAACACACACAACCAGACACACGTCCTGAAAAATCCACCAACAGAACAATGGTCCACATTCGCGGGGTGAGAGTGCGGCCAGACGGAGACGGCTGCATAAGTCACTTCTGGTTGCTGGTGTTAATTTCAGTCATTATCTGACGATCTTTAGACTTGACTAACTTGCGCGAGAGAAAGAAAAATTATGTGGAAGAGGAGGTTCAGAGCAGTTTTCAGACAAAGCGGCATTGTTTCAGGACGAGAAGTTAACTGGACGCTTCCAGAATGCATATGCATGCGAGCAACATATTAATTTATACACTCATTAGCATATTCGTATCCGTTAGACTTTTTTTTCAACATATGCTGGCTGCTGCTGCGGTTAATTATGACACGTGAAAAACACTTGTTCAGGGTGGACACTTTGGCCACGTTTCGATCGGCACGAATTCGACGGCCGTTTCAAATTCAAGAAAAAATTTTCTGCAGAACTTTGCGCTTCAGCTATGTCGTACGGAAATACGTGATGCGATATAATTGTAAAAAAGTGTATATATGGCTGAATTTTTTAAAATACATTCCTTATGTTTCCGCGTGAGTGTAAAACGGTGAGAATCCATTATTAAATAGCATCTGCATTTATCATGTTTATCGCATATTTTATAAGCTTTTCCGGCCAAGTTCGTGTATGCGCCGGGAAATAGTTGGCAATCAATTGTTGCATTGTTGGCCAACAATTACAAGAACAGCAAATGTTTATAAAACACTGGAAACTACTCAAGGCGCTTAGTTATTGTAATAAAATACGCAACTTTATTGAGTGACTTTTTTCTTCATTACCTTCGTTTCAAAATATTGCCCATATTTTTTATTTTTTCCCTATCCGATGATAGTATTTAATAGAATCCATGTAAGAAAACTTATTTTGCGCTTAATGTTAAGATTATAAAAATGATTTGATAATGATTGAAACACAAAACAAAGAATTTGCAGCTTTAAAACTCAAGACTTGAATCGAATGTAAACAAGAGTTTTCATATCATATTTTCCAAAAGAAACACAAAAGAATCCTGAATTCTCGAAGAAAAGGATTCGCATGACGCAGGATTATAAGACTGAATAGTAGTACAATTTTTAAATTTTTCACAAATCAAACAAAATCAAAGGAATATAAGTAACAAAATTTGAAATATTTGAGAAGTACTCCAAAGTATTTAAATAATTCAAATCACAACTATATTTCAAACTAAAATGATAAAGGAGTTACTATTCGAAGAAATTTCAAATAGATGTAAAAATACAAAAATGTCAATTTTTCAAATATTATAGGTACTAAACTTGTTTTTAAACTATGAAATTATTATTTTTACAAAAATTTCAAGAAAAAAGTTGTCAAAAGTTAACGATATAGAAAAATATATGAAAATGATTTAAATGATTAAAATAATACAAGGAAACCAATGAAATGATGATTTCCATATATAATATCACCTAATTTCTAACTAAACCATTGTCCCAAAAATAATGTAAAGCAACAAATTAATAAACATTCCAGAACAATAAAAAATAAATAAAGAATCAACAACGTAACTAGAGAGTACCTAATACAAAAATTTTTATTTAGTCCGAGATAAGTCGGAATCTATTTAAATATATTTGAAAATTACAATCTTAAAAAAATGTAAAAATCCAAATGTTCCCATCAAATTAACATATGCATAAGTGGGTAAAAAAATTTAAACCGCAAAGATGCGCGAAAAACTTTAATAATATAAAATATGCGTACATAATAAAATTTGATAAATGGAAAATAATTTAAAACACTTGAAACAATTTTAAAGTATCCAAATACAGAGTCCCCCAAGTAAACTTTTTTTTAAATGATATAACATCAATACATCTGTGGTGGCTAATTTCAATTTTTTTTATAAAACTGTTAGTTGCTAAAAGAATCCTAATTTGAAATTTATTTAATTTATCAATATTATCCTTTAGACCGTTTCAGTTGAATGACAACAATTATTCATAATATTTGTAATATTTAAGCAAGTTTTAATTAGATGTTGCTCTATTGCGATAAAAATTATATGTATGTAATAGCAAGCAAATTATTAATTATAACGATCTTTCTCGGGATTTTTGACCGTGTTCCATTTGAAGTTCATTGGGAACTTCAAATGGAACACGGTGAAGTTCCCAATGAACTTCAAATGGAACACGGTCAAAAATCCCGAGAAAGATCGTTATAATTAATAACACCGACCGTGAAAGCCTACATACTTTCATAAGCAAATTATTTTTTAATCAAAGCTGCCTGATACGACTAAACATGAAGACCTTACACCAAAATTTTATTATTTCTTATAAAATACGATATTAAGAAGACATTTAACATTAAGCAATATCTTTTACAAAATTGTAATTTACATGACTGCTGATATTGAAATATTTTGATAAAATAAATAAATTTGAATTATGCTATATTTTTGTTGGCAATTAATTTTTTTTGTAAAATTTCTGGAACCCTTATTTGAAAGTATCAATTGCTAACATGTTTTGATTTTTGGCTTTGAGAAAAATTCGAAGTACTTAGACGTTAAAAATTAATTTAATTTTCTGAAATTTAGCATCACAGTTGATGTATTGAAACTCTATCATTAAAAAAAAAATTAACCAACAAATAATAATTTTAGAGAGGTGACAAAAAAGTGCAATAGAAACAAACATTTTAGATAATTTATGAAATGGTGCAAACTCCAGCAAAGTGTATTGGAACTAGAAATTTAAAAAGCGTGTCATCTTTGCAAAAAACAGACAAATTTCAAAAGGCAAATAAAATCATAATAAGTTGAAGCGAAAGCGTAGAATCTTTAATCAAATGTTCTCAACCTATGAACCGATGGAGAAGGGCGACAAATATATATTTGTATAAATATTGATTTATTTTTAGTAACTACCATTTTTCTTTATGGACCAAGGCCCTAAAAGAGCTTTCTAAAAAAGTAAAAACGCATGCATTTTTATCTCAGGCTTTCTAATTCATGTATTTTTCTGAAATATACCTAGGCCGTATTATGGCATTTCCAAGAAATATTCCTGATTTTACATTTAGCCAGCTTTTATAATACTTCGATAAGTAAAACGTATGGTTGAATGTTATAGCTATTGTATCGCTAAATAATGTTTGATTATTTGTGCCGTGCCGTGCCGTATCGTGCCGGATCAGAACAAGAAGCGAGTTATGGTCGATTTATCACGCAATCTGTAACATTTTCTGATTTATGGACTCATTGTGGAGCAACATTCCGTCCGGGGTTTTTATTTTAGCATCTTTGACAGGTCCGATTGTGCTGAGAGTTCCAGTTCAGCGCTTTAAAAAAATGACGCATGATTGTTTATGAAAACACACCGAAGTGAGGTCGTGCGGAATCGGACGCCTATTTGAATAATTATGAATCGGTGGCAGCCGAAGACCTGTAATGAAAGTTCTCGCGGCGCAAAATTTATTGTCAATACGGTAAAAGAAGGTAAACACGGCCCGAAGGTGTGCTTATGAATTTAGATGGCTTTTGCGAGTCGAGCCCGACGCTTAATGCCGCGGAAAAGTCTATTGAAATGAGAATAAGACACTCTTAATTTGGATCGTAAAAAGTGGAGGCGTGTGAACGAAAAGAAATTGGAAATTATGTGAGTGCTAGGCGTTCTAATCCGATAAATCAAAATCCAATTCGATATCTATTCCGCCCTTTTGCGATATATCTTTAGTGATGCTTCGTATACACACCCCGTCGGTTTTCAGTTCGCGCTAGAGGCTCACTACGAAAGGGGACCGTGTTCAATTCATTCCACCACATAAAATAAAAATTTACTGACGGTCACTTTTTCACATGGACGCCCACGAAAAGGTCAAGTTTATTAAGGAGATGCGATGAAGCCAATACACCGGACTGCAAGAAATATTGCCGGATTCAGGACGGCTTCCGATAGCTTAGGCCGATTGTCGACGGTCCACGACCTCCAATATGCTTCCACATAAAACTTATCGCCCAACAAATACGATTTTTACTACTTCACCTTTCTACTTTAGAAAATTACAGCACGCACGAAATTGTTCATAAAATAAAAAAATTTTGGTACTCTGCAATCGTTTCGTTAGTTGTGTCTTTTCAAACATGTTGATTTCATTTATTTTCCGCCAACCAGTCAACTAAAAAGCATTGCGAAAAGTTGCGCCCGTGAATCATAGACCATCATCATACAAGCGATGATTTATTCATGTTTCTCGTCCTTGAAGCGCTTCGTTTGCAATAATTGAAATGAATTTAAGACGCATACAAATGTTCTCGTGAAAAGTTTCGAGAAAAGCAGTGTCGTCGCATGAATATCACGACCCAAACAGTACATGAATCAGATCCATATCCAGCAACAATAAATATCAACACTAAATTATCCATAAAATTATAAGCGTATATATCAGCCGAGCAGAACAAAGTAGAAAACATTTAATATTTGTATATCGACATCACGAGCTTCGATCACGACCAGCACTACCCAGAATACGGCGAGTATGTGAAGATCGAGAGTACCTGAGGAAGATCGGTGAAGAAACGCGGAACCGAAGAGGCCGGGGCCAGGTGTCGGCGATGGCCGCCAATAAATATATTTATTGTTCGAGGATTTTAATTGGGGGGTTCGGCCGCGGACGTCAGATCGGTAATTAAAAGCTGGACTCGGGGAAGCCGAGTTTGACACCTCCGTACATTGTTAAACAGAACTGTTGCCGATTCTGCGGCCCTTATCTGCGATCGCTTCTTCGTGATGCGTCCGTAACGAGATATAGACTGGTCCATTTGTTTATCTCGCGGACAAGTGGGGAAATTATTGCGTCTGGATAATTAAGTGGACTATCCGACTTTTGACTGATAATTGTTTGGCCGAACGAGCGCACTTATCAAAAACAATCTTTACGAGCGCGATGCGGACCGAGATTAACGGAACATGACAAAAACGCATCGGAAGCTTCCGCAAGTTCGTGCTTTTCCCTCTGGAATCTCTTATCTGCGACAAAATAGTGCGCATAAAAAACAAATTAAATTAACACTAAAATGTTATTGCGCTGCTCGGAACGCTTGTCGGAAAAATCATACGGAATATGCTGAAGCTACGATAAATCGGGCATTTCATGACTATTATGGTATCATTAAATTAAATTAAAAAACGCTAAAGTTTGATGGTCTTAGAAATCAAACGAAACAAGTTACATCTACTTACGATGTAGATTTTTTATTGACAATTTCAAGATTCCCATTCACGACGACAAATACTTCCAAATTCTAACGCTAGTAAGATGAGAACGAAACGAAAAATTCCTTCGAAATCCAGAAAGAGATTGAAAAAGAGTTTAATAAATACTTTTTTCTACATAACGTCTATAAAAAAGCTGTTAAAGCACTCAATCGAATGCGTTAATAGCTTTTGGACTTTGTAATAGAACTGGTCTAATTCAGTTTTTCTAGTGTTATCATGATCAGAAATGTCATGAAATAAAACGAAAAGTGCAATAGAAACAAAAATTTTAGATAATTTATAAAATGATGCAAACTCGAGCAAATTGTGATGGAACTAGAAATTTAAGAAGCAAAAAACAGACAAATTTCAAAAGGCAAAAAAAGCAACAATAAAATTATAATAAGTTGAAGCGAAAGCGTAGAATCTTTAATAAAATGTTCTCAACCGATGAACCGATGGAGAAGAGCGAAAAATATTTATTTGTATAAATATTGATTTATTGTTAGTATCTACCATTTTTCTGTATGGACCAAGGCTCTAAAATCCACATTACTAAAAAATTAAAAACTATTGCATTTTTAAGTCAGTCTTTCTAATTACTGTATTTTTCTGAAATATTGGCCGTATTATGGCATTTGCAAGAAATATTTCTGATTTTACATTTTATAATAAGTATATACTTCAGTTTTATTTTTTGAACTTTCGTAATAGAGCTTGTTTAATTTTGTTTTTCTAGAGTGTTATAATGATCATAAATGCCATGAAACAAAATGTTAGAATATTTTTAATTTAAATGAACTTTCCAAAGTTATTATAAACATCAATCATTAGGTTGGATGAGTCTTGAGCACTTAAATTAATCCTATGTAGGTTTCTTGCCACAATATTTTGCTGAAAATCATTTTCACCGCCAACTGTTGTGTCGTCTAATTGCATTTGAAAATCAAAATGTCAATTATGACAATTGTCGTAAGTACCAACATATGCAAAATTCCTAAATTTTTAATAAAAAATTTGTAAAAGGTGCAAAGTAGGAAAAATAGTCCTTGGACTTATGGAATCTCGTAAATTTAATATAACTACTAACGTGCGTTAAAAAAAAAAACCGAGGCTGCGTTGGCCATGGAAAAACTTTGTGTATCAGTTTAGTGTAGCAAAATTTCGAACTGTCAGTTCGAATCTGTCAGATAGTTTTTAGGTTGGGTTCTTTGTTGTCAATGGTTTCGTAAACGATTATTATGTTGAGACAAATTTCAATAAATGGACGCAAAGGAGGGTGGCATTATGTTTATGAGAGCGATGTACACATGTCCTGGCATTTATTATAAACAATTTACATAAAATTGGTCCGTTTTATTATGGTGGAAAATTTTAAACTGACAGTTCTTGTCATTTGTGGTTTCTACACTGGAAAGCCGATAAATTCCATGGCCAACGCAGCCTCGTTTTTTTTTTGAACGCACGTTATATTTGGCACATAAGATGTTGAGTTAAAAAATAATTTAAGCAAATTGTGCCAAAAAACCCGTGTTCAGACACAAGGTTTAGTGCAGGTTCTCTTT
This sequence comes from Eledona agricola, assembly GCA_964023215.1. Classification (NCBI taxonomy): domain Eukaryota; kingdom Metazoa; phylum Arthropoda; class Insecta; order Coleoptera; family Tenebrionidae; genus Eledona; species Eledona agricola. The sequence continues at coordinate 25,488,235 of OZ026857.1, read as the reverse complement.
ATTACAAATATCAGAATTACAGAACATCTCAATTAAATCAGCACCACAAAATATTGGTGTTCCCGTAAAATAATGGTTGCAATACATTATTTGTTATTGTTACAAATCTTCAACAAATCGATTTTTTGTGTGTTGTTTACCAATTCGAGTATGAACTTTTCAATCCCGCCAGACCCACCCGACCAAAAGTCCAAGCCGCAAGATTTACGACCTCCCATTCCCGCTCAATAAAACCATAATCGAACAATAAAGATTTAGAATTACAAATTTCTTAAGAGCGTATAAAATTTGTTTAAAAATCGATCCGAAATTTTAAATTCCGGCCCTTATCGAAATTTCATATCGGCAAACGGCATTCACGAACACAACCGGCCGCACCCATCCACGACGTACGTCTTCGCCACCCTCGCGGGCGAACGACTGAAACGGCGGACCACTTCCACGTCTTTCTCGTCCTTCCATAAATTCCGCTCGGGTCCTTATAAATAGTCGCATGCATTTTTGCACTCCGGCCATATTGACGTCCTGAAAATCCTCCCGGCAACGCGCGACGTACGTCGCAGCCGCCAAAGCGCGCTCACGCAAACTTAATTTACGGCGCCATATTTATTTCCAACACGCGATATCTTTTGTTTTAAACGTGTCATGGCGAAATATAGTTTCGAGCGAAACAAAGAGGAAGGTGTAACAATGGCGGGAAACGCCGTCGTTTCATAACGGCCTCACAACAAGTAAATCCGCCAAGGACGAAGGGAAAATCTCCACTTTTCACGAGCACAATAGCGATGCGCCAGCAGATTCAGTTCGTAAATACCGATTTATTCGACGATTCGGTCCCCAAAAAGATTCTAACCGATTGTCCAACAAGGACAACGAGGATCCTTGCTTTTGGGTGGCATCCTTGTATTGACCAAATAAAACTACTCGCTATCTGTGACGTGAATGAAAATTGCATACAGTCAGCGGCAAAAATATGGAATAAATTCATTAAAATTAAAACAAATATTTTTTTAATCCTGGGACAGATCGATCTTTGTTTATTTTATCCTTAATTATCCTTATTCCTAACAGTCATTTGTTTTGAAGTAATGACGTCGTCATAGGTATGTTTTTCAAATGAGAACCCCCCTCTTTTTTGTTGATTTTTATTATCCTTTTATTTGTCATAAATCATTAACTAATGATTGAATTTATTCCTAATGATTGTATTCGAAATAGATTAAAATAAAGTCACCATTTTATATTTTACTGAACACTAGTATGTAAATGTATGCATTATTTTGAAATTTAATACATGTGCCAGTCAATATATAGGCTGTCCCAAAAATGTCGGAAAAACTGTTCTGTACCTTGTTGTCTTCAGAAAGTAAAGAAAAAATAGTAAACAAAAATATTCGAGGTCGATTCGAAGAGATATAAACGGTTAAACACGATATTTCTATCTTCTATATTATGCAGTAATTTAAAGAATAATCGTACTCCAAATTCTCGCAAGTAATAACAAAAAAAATTATCGCAAAAGTTTAATTTAGGTTAATGTTTAATTTATCCACAGATATGTCCTTTAGAATCAGAATTTAGAACGCTACTTTTCAATTCCATTCCCCGCCATGTAAACTCGATGTGAGTAAAATCGGGACGCGATTGAGTTATTATTGTAATTTCCATACACTTTTTTCCGTTTTCTTGGGGATTAACACACGATGGCGTGTCTGGAGTTATAAACACGCCAAAGCGACCGGATTCTTACAATTCGTTTTTTTTGTCGGGTGAAGGGAAATTTCAATGAGAGCCGTGTTCATGCTTTATCTCCGAATTTATGGGAATTAAGTTTTTGTGGTGTTTACAGGAAAAACTCACTGGGGAAAGATGGAAACGGAATGATTAATTCATCGTCATGGGCACGCATCGTAATAAATTTGAAAATTATCTGAAAATTTCAGTGCATGGACGTGGGCGTCACGGTGATTTTGACACAAGTGCCGGAAACAGTGACGCAATTGTGTCTTGGTGCACTGGTAAAAGTCGCGCTTGAACCGGAAAAATATTATAAATAATGCAAACGCAAGCAGATAAGTTTACTACGAGTTACGAAGAAGCGTATGCAAATGCTAGTTTATTGCCAATGGAAACCGTTTCTCATGAGTTTGATTTACTTTTGAATATATTATAAAATATAAAATAATAACCAAGAACACATAAAAAATATACAATAGCTGTACCAACGGCTAAATTAAACTTTACGGCATATAAAGTTGTGATTTTGTAAGCGATGAATAAATTCAGTGCAGACATAAATAAACATTGCATGTAAATGAAGCATGGATTAACGTATGATTAATTATGAATGAAATGAAAAAATGTTTGAAAATAATACCAGAAACTGAGCAAATTTATTCACAATAATAGTCTAGACAAAAATTTTAATACAATAGACTACTTCATTTTTTACCAGCACAATTTACAAATCAGGATCTAAAATATTTAACAATTTTTGTGATATCTGATTCTGAACAATGTAGGCTATACATATAGAATGCAAGAATACAGGTTAGGATAAAAAAAATGTAAACAAATTGTAATATATCTATATTATTGAGTAAAAGTAAAAAAAAAACACAAGCAAACATAAATAGGAGTGAAAATTTAATGTGGTAAAGGTTCTATTAAAAATCAAAGAAATGGAATTATTCTCCCCAACAATCTCTCTCAATTTGTTTACATGTTGAGTTGTCGTAAGTACCAACATATGCAAAATTCCTAAATTTTTAATAAACATGTTATTGTAGGAAATTGCCCATACACCTTCAAACCTTAAACTAAATAGGTAGTTTGGCTCCAATTTCAGTAACAGTACAATTGAAATAATTTAAAACGTTGCAAGGGCAATCAACAACATTTTCAGCAGGATATTAGGGGATATTCACAATCCAGCATTCAATTTACTATGATACGCCTGTCCAGATAAGTAAAACTAACACTAGCAGCGTAACAAATTATTACGTTCATATTTATCAACTTCTGCCGGCATTAATCTATTTATTTTTAAAACACTGATATGGTTTTTTATTCCGGAGTTAAACCAACAAATTAGTCTTTTTAAAAAATGGAGCGCTCATTAAAATCTTGACGAAATCATTTGGTGAAAAATATGCGGCAATCATTTACGTAGTCCTTGCATGTATTTACGACCGGGGATGAATAATTAACGGTCTAATCTAAACACAAAATAGCGTTAAGATTTTATATTGCAAGTGTAATATTATTCAACGACTTTATATCATTCTAAACGTACATCGATTAATTTTACATTTCATATTTAAATATGTATGAATGAATGCAAGTCTCGTCTATGAGATGATGAATAGGTTTGAAATTGTAAGTTAGAACAACGTCAAATACTAGGTACTCAGATTTAGTCTTGTTTCCGAAAAAGTCTTCTGTGTCTTAAATTTACAGAAAGTGGAGAATGACACTTTATATCTAATTTCTGGTCAATTTTACTGTTATTTTACAAATTTATGTTCTCAGTTACAACGTGGGGTCCAGAATCTAGTAGCTCATTTTGAATTGTTATGTTGTTATCATTTCTTGTAGTCATTAATAACACTAATTCTTTAGTTTCATGTGTTCAACGATTCTCTACTCTCACAGTATTGGCGATTGACTAATTTCTGTTAATTTTAAACTACAGCAGTAAAATAAATAAAAATATAACTAAACCTTGTTATTATTTTTTGTGACCGAGTTATAAAATATTGGTCAAATTTCTACTTGATTAAATATATTATATTTTGTGTCTTTAACCAGCAATTTACATGTTGCCGAATTTGCGTACGGCGCTAAAGTGATGTTGTTCAACATAGCAAAATTTCGTCTAATTAAATATCTTCAGCATTATTCGAAAATAAAACGAATGGCCAACACAACAATTGCTTGAAATTAAACTACCCGTTAACCATTTACATTTCGTGTTACAAAAAGTAAGAAATTCTCGTATCGTTGTCAACTAACACACCTGCATTTGGTTACTTATTTTTGCATATTAAAATTGTAAAATCTTCATTTCAAGAAAAATCTGATCAAAGACCGAACCCCGCACAGAACAACTGTGAAATAGCGGAAATAAACAAAGCTGATGTGTCCTTAATTCAAATTCCGATTCCTTATTGGTTCTGCGTGTTTGCCTTTCCAGAGTTTTTCAGGCACCGAAGCCCATGCCCCATCGAAGAACGTACCAATCACGCACTAACAGTTCTAAAAAAGTCATAAAACGCGCCATGCCTCCGCTGTGATTGGAACCGTGAGGTGCGTTTTTTCAAGCAAAAAATTCGTAAAAAGCACCTGTTGGGCGTTTCTATTCAAATTCGCTTGAAATCATTATTGCTAAGATCTGAAGCGGAAAAAGGTTACTCGATCCAACCGAACCAATCTTTTTGGTAAAATTGTATCAACTGGAAAGATAAAAAAATCATAAATTTACAATGTCTAGAATTAATTAATTCGTCACGGCCTCTATTGACCAGCTGCCCTGGCAGAAATCATAAATTGTGACATTTCATAATTGTTGTTTGTTTAGTTTTTCATTGTGGGCCAGCTATGTTTCGGAAAATATGAAGAAAAATACAAAAAGTTGTTACTTGACAACTAGTATTAATTTGAAAAAATAAAAAATTAGGAAAAGAGCTTCACGCGATTGGTCAGTCTCAATTGCTTGAAAATCTTACAAGACATTCGTTCTTTCAAATTTAGTGCTTATTTTCACTACAGAATTGGCTATTAAAATATCATGCGGTAGTCCTGGGGCATTCTGTATATTTGGAGATTTTTAGATTTATTCTAATTCTTGTATTTATTTCTAAATATAAAATGTAAAATATTCTTCTTATTCTCATTTCAAGGGGATAAATTATTATTAGATCCATTATTCCTTATTATTGTCTCCGCTCAAAATCTGCAAAATTTTTAATTCAGCAAGTAATGTCGTTACGATTTTCTGTTTTATTTTATCATTTTTCAAGTACCAGTAGACTTTTATTAAAATTCTTCTAATTTTGAATTTGCAATCCTTTTGCTTTTTTTTCATTTTGGCTCTCCTATTAATCGTAGTGATCTCACTCTTGTGACATATTTTATGGATTTTTTTATTTGTATTTACTGTATTGTCTCTGCCAATTAGTTTTTTCACATACCTATGTACTTTTCTGTTTTATTATATCAATTTTCAAGTACCAGTAGACTTTTATTAAAATTATTTTAATTTTGAATTTGCAATCCTTTTGCTTTTTTTGTTCATTTTGGCTCTCCCATTAATCGCAGTGATCTGACTCTTGTAACATGTTTTATGGCTTTTTCTATTTGTATTTACTGTATTGTCTCTGCCAGTTAGTTTTTACACATATGTACTTTTTCTGGTTGTGCATTGGTAGCTGCGTCATATGCGCTAAGACCATAAATTGACCCGTATTTAATTTTGGTGAACACTATTCGCAATATTTATTTCTTATTTTCACAGGGTTTCAAATTTTCTTCTGCATATATAACGGTATATAACGGTTTACCATTTTGGCATTTTGTCTAAGATAATTGAAGGGTTAATAAACATTTTCTCAGTACCAACTAAACTTTGTTCTTGCGACTTGCCTAAAATATTAAGGAAAGCTTGAGAACATAGAGCAAAATGTTACTGGAAAAATTTTTTAGGTCACATAAATGACTGTGACTGAAATTATTGCAATCATACCGAGGAAGCATCATTAGAATACTTTCACGAGGTCGCGACGACAAAACCTTTTTGGGTCACAGATTCTTGAGTGTAGAATTAAAAAAAAAACAGAACTGTATTTCCATGTCTTCATCTCATGTGCAGGGGCCACTCGACTTGACATTCCGAATGGTGGTTGATTTTCCGATTTCGCCGGTCGGTTGTTCTAAGTGGCAGTTGTTTCGCGTGAACAAGCATTTGTTTGCGCTCTCGATCGGTAATTCGCGTGCCCCATAATGTTGCCCCGTTTAACGTTACAACCCCGAGGCGCACGAATATGTTTGGAAAGCACGCCACGATTATTACGAATTTTATATAATTTATAATTTCCAAGACAGATCGCGCTTTTTTATTGAATTAGATCGGGTTTAGATAAGGGCAAGGCAACGGTCTGGCAATAAATTAACGCAAATAGCCCACGCGGAGGACGAATGTTATCGGGCGATTCCATCGAGCCGTGGAAAAAATAACACCACCACTAAGACTTTCGCCTCATTTCGGAGGTTATGTCACTCGACCACGACATGTCACCGGTTCGTGACAATCGATACCACGGAGCGTTAATTGAATTTCCCCACCGCTACCGGAGGGGTTGGAACAAGTGAATCGAGGGACAAGCACGCATCGCGATCGCAGCCTGCTAGATAACGTGTTTTACTCATAATTAAGATACTATCTGGGTTGCTATCACGGAACCGAGTCTATCCAAATGGTCGAAACTCAACGGATTCTCAATATGGTGTTTGGAAAAGGCGACGCGATTCCTAATTAGGGTTGATTTGAGGGCGGATTAATTCGGCGCGCCGCAGGTGATGAAAAAATATCTCATACCAGACACATTAAATAACCTAATAATAACTTGTCATAACAATGCCCAAAATTTTACTATATAAAGCCTGCAAGCATCAAACTACAGGACTTTTCTTATTTTGCTTTAGTTATCATCGTCACCTGCAATTCGTAGATAATATACTTTTCTATTTGCGCGTGTGTAATGAGGCCATTACTACACGCATTTGGAGTTCGTATTGAGCCTAAACGTCGTAAGGGATTTTTTGTTTTACGGTTGGCAACGCTAAATGTCAAGTGTCATTCATTCATCGTTAAAATTGTTAACCGAATCAAAGCCTGCAAAACACAATTTTGATAACAGACAGTAAAGTAGGTACTACCTAGCAAATGAATATTGTCTTCATTTTTTCAAGTTTTATGGAAACTTTTAAATAAACATAAATTTATATTTAGTGACATGACTTTCCCACTTTTAGAAAAAGTCCCTAGACCCTTGTCCTCATCAGCGGCGTAACGTGCGCTTTCGCCGCCCCATCTATTTTAATGATTAGTCAGGAAAATTAGTAAAAGTATAATAAAACAGCCTTAAATTTTTTTGATATCTTAAAAATGTACTTTTCGTGTTTTTTTCATAGCAAAATCTTTTATACAATTGTCAATATCAATATGTAAGTATTTCATGTGGTCATGTTCAATTGCCAGAATAGCTAAATTTAATAGCCTCAGCGTGGATATAGTTGATCTAAGATAATTTTTGATTAACTTCAGTTTAGAGAAGCTTCTCTCTTACTGATGGCAGATGTTATTTTCAACATTTTGACAATGTATGGTAAGCCATCTTCAAGTTTGGACGCAATAAAATATAGAGATGTCCCAGCGCCTTCGACCTAACTTCAGTTGTATTTCTATTATTTGAAATTTAAACCAACAAAAACCCCTTTGAAAAATCGCTGCTCCCAAACCAATGAGAATTTTGGCTTAAAATTTTGACTAAACGCGCCCAATTTGGAATTCTTCTTTATTAATATCTAGAGGAGCTTGATCTATGTTAAGTTCGTCCACGCTCCATATTACTGCAGGCCTTAAAAAAGCATATTTTTGCACTAGATTCTGCAAGCTGTTGGAATCTTTCTCGAATTTCAGCAGTTATTATTCTGTCTATTGAAGAAAACATTGTTCGCCTCAAGTGATCTTCGTACGATAACTCAACTTCTTGACTTCCGTCGCCAAATATAGGTATGCTTCCTCCTGATTCGTTTCAAAATAAATTTCTTGGAGTTTGAAATGATTTTTTGATTCTAATTTAAATAATCGTGTTGCTTGCCGTCGCCCCTTTTTGTATGCCGCCCGGGGCCATGGCCCCCTCTGCCCCCCCACGCTACGCCACTGGTCCTCATTCTAATTTCAATAATTGTCCTAAATTCCCCGCAAATAGAAAAAAATTGTATAAAGAGCTCGTTTCATCTCAAGAAGATATTTCTGCATTCGTAAACTAGGACTCGTGCGAGAAAACAGTGTCTTATGAAACTGGTCCTTTAATACACTAATAGTAAGTGCTCTTGAAGAACTGTATTAATTACTTCTATGTTTTGGAAAGCAAAAATTGGTTTCGTTAAATTCAAGAGTTTACTATTAAATAAAAATTGCTCTCATCATAAAAATAGTCCTTTAATATACAAAACAATTTCGTAATTGATAAATAGGAGTATGAGTGTTTCAAAATGATGTATAAGTGTGACAAGTTTCGCCAAAAAACGCCGTCATATTTATTTGTCATCAGTTCATTTCGTTTGGCCGATAATAATTAGTCGTGCTCATTTCCTCATCAGATACGGCATCAAATTGGATATGATTATCCACTTGGCCTTTTTGTAAGGTACTTAAAATCGTACGTTTCCATAATTTTTCACCTAATTACAAAACCGAGTCCGAGATAAAGAAATTTGTCTTTATATGGAGGACCGTCCGGTGTTATAACGGTCATTCTGTGTTTCTTGCGGTCTAATTACTGGTCTGCCACTGATACTCATCAGAGATGCGCTGTCCGATTGTGACCGGAAGGAAGCAGATGCCAAAACACCTGCTTCAAACCGAAGAGAACGGGCATTTAATCGCGCAGCGACGATTCATCCCCGAAATAGCGAAACGTAGATAGTTCTCGACTTCTTCGCCGGACTGTGTTAACAATTTCAGAGGACGGACGAGACGAGGTTCTGCGCCGAGCGATTGGTCCTCGGCCATCCAGCATCCATGCTGGGCTGGGAGGAGTCCACCCGCTTCTTCTTCACCTCCAGCATCGTCTTTGCTTCTTTACTTTGCCATTTTCCACGATGATAATTATTGCAATTTATTTGATTCCAGTTTTATTTACGAAGTTGTTTATGTTCACATGTGACAAATTTACCGGGAGATTTATCGCGTTATCACTTTATCTTAATGGTGCACTTCCTCAAAACATATTACATTAACACAGAAGTCAACGACATTAATTTTATTGCAATAAATTCAAGCGACTGTCAAGAAACTCAAAAAGTTGTCTTCTGCCAGACGGCATAACTTAAAGTAGGTACGTTTGTGGTAGATTTATTTCCAAATCCTGCTTCTGTTTGTCATTAAACTTCGACAATAGAAGATTTCTGTAATCAGCTAAATTACGTTCGTGCCAAAGATTTTGGAATAAAAAAATTGCAATGTGAGAATTACAAAACTGTATAAAGAACCGAAAAATCTGATGTGAAATAAAAACATAAACGTACTCGTAATTGTTGTAAACTTAACAAATTTAATGTTTTGTATTCAAATTGGGTAATTTGTGCATTTGTTATTAAAATTAAAACACAGTTGGAAAAAAATTCAGCAGGAACGCGTTTGTTTTATTTAATTTAGATACCTAACAAGATTTTCAGTTTAAAGCTTCAAGGTTCGGAACAAGACGCGAAATTTACAATGCTAATCAAAAATTTTAAACATCCGATAATATCTTGTAAACGATGAAATCTGAATCTCGCAGATTTCATAAATAACATAAACAACAAAACTTAGCAGAACCAAAAGGAACCAAAATTCCCAAATTTGTAAACGATAAATAACATTCGTTGGATAACGATCGAACGTGGGCGACGACAAACAAAGACGTGCCAAAATGATTAAAACGCATTTTTATTCGTACAAATTGTAGAGTTGTAAAAATAACTTCGAGTTTTCTCAAATTTCAAAAAATTGGTTTCGTGGGACCAAACGCTTCCATTCATGGATTTCACCGCTTTTAAACACCTATAGTTAACGATCTTTATTTGCCAATTATATAAAGTAGTGACAGTCTAATATGACAGAAGCTGAAATCAGATATCATGGAAATTAGATAGAAGGGAACGAAACAATAAATAGGTGATTTTATAGGGAACGGTATTCGGTATTAATACGATCAGATAGGGCGACTTGGCTTTTATCAAAGACGAATTTACTTTTGAGAGTTGTGAGCTGTGGCAGGTAACAATGTAAGATTTGTTTTGAGCAGAAACTGGTGGCAGCAGCGTTGGCGATTTCAAGATGGACGATCCGAAGCCGGGCATAATTAATAATGATTGATAGAGTTGCATTAGGGAAAAGAATGAAGGCAGTCATAAGTTTCACATGGACTTAAGTCGTGGACGAAAACTATTAGTGGATTGACAAATGGGAAAGTGACAGGTCGAGATGAGATAGTGGCCAGAATAATTATTTTAAAATATGATAATGTACGAGCAAATAAATGAACGCTTCAAATAATAAATTTCTCGTATGTAAATGAGGGTGTTGCGGTGGAATTCTTTCGTACGGGAGTTTTATCTGGTGCAAAAATTTCGTCGGACATGATTCGGGCGGCCAGATTGACGTCGAACATCGGTTGCGTGTTTTATTTGCGATAGGCGTTCTTTGTGGATGTGACAAAAGCACATTTACAAATTGCATTGCGATTCATCCAATCAGAAACGCATTGTTTGAGCAGTTTTTTGTACGCGCGGATAAATTAATAAACTCGGACAAAAATGATAACGGCATTTTTGTTGCCTCTTTGAATCGCTGCTCGCTGGACCTGAATTCAATTCCAAAACGTTATCGGACAGGCGAACTACAGGTGGAGGTGGACCTGACAGCTGACATCCCAAAATTAATTCCTCTTCCGATTTGCGCCATTTTTACTAAATCAGTTTTCAACAAAAAAATCTCTTTCAATTTAAAAAAATTGGATGCCTGCAGTATTTCACACTTTTCATCACACAGTCACTTCTTCTTTTTATCAATGTGTTACAATTTTTTGTCCCAACGCATTTATAAGCAAAAAATAAATGGTTCTCACTGTAGCAAAAATCTCACTAGTGAATGGAAAAATCAATTTCCCGTGCATAGAAATTATTTAATAAATAAATGCACAAAACATAGGTATCTGTACCGTAGAGATAAAAAGACATAACTCCACTTTTTGGTTAATGAAGACTTAATTAATTAAGCGGTTAATTAAGACTATTTTCAAGTATTCTCAAGTAATTTTTCTTCTGGTAAAGTGTTGTATGTCCAGATTTACTAGTTGCCGAAAAATAATGCTGCAAATTCATGCTAGAATTTAAAAAATACTTATATTGTTTTCTTAAAACATGCACAAATGGAGTTAACGCCCTTTTACCTTTACGATATATTAAAACAAACAACAATGTTCAAAAAGGAATTTAAAAATATGAAATAAAAATCAGATCTTCAACAAAAAATTAATTTTTTTCAGTAATTGTAGAAATACATCCAACACTCAGTGAACAAAAATAAAAGAAGCAATACCAAACCCACGTTTATATAAACTTCTTTAATTTGCAGAATCTTGTATTTACCGGGTGACATTTTTTGTGCTAGGTTGGCAATATTTTTTAACTCTTCTATTGGGTATACTGATTTTCAAATTTGAAATTGTCATATAAACGTCAAATTTAAAAATTGCCCATGTCGGAATTGTTTTCAAAATGGTTTTTACAACTGGAAGATATTTTCGATCACTCGCTGTAACTATTTCCTCCGTTATTTGTCACTTTTCGTTCGCCATTATTTTGTAAGTTACATTTTTTGACAAAAATATTCTAAGCTAAAAAGGTAGTTGACATAAATCACGACGACAGTTAATCTGGTACCAATTCCTCACTGTTGCCAATCAACTAAATTTAAGTCAATCATTTACAGTCACCCGGTAGTATCAAACAGCCATTGTAAAAACCAGGAAGGAAAAACACAGGGACGTTATGGCCTTTCTAAATCTGCAATATCATCCAACAAAGTATAAAAAAAAATTCCAAATAAAATTAAGAAATAGCGGAAAAAAAAAGAATAATACACATGTAGAGAATTACATGATTTATTTTATTTAGGGAGATGTTCTCAAAGTTTAGTATGACACAAAATATGATTAAAAACCATGTGAAATTTTGCAAGTATAAAGTAGGTGTTTGCACTATCAGAGTAAATTTTTGCAAAAAAGATAACTATATGTACAAACATGTGTAAACAAATTACCCAATAATCAGATAAATTGGGACGAAATTTTGCTTGAAAATAACTGTAGGGTAACGACAAGTTGTGAATTTGTTTAAAGTCAAATAAATCAACCAGAATTTAAATGGTAAGATAGAAGAAAATATAGAGAAGACTCAGCTCGAGTGATTTGATCATAGGAATTGTAACATCGTCTGGAAACTTAAGTACAAAAACCAAAAGTTTTGAAAGAAAAGACTAGGAAAAAATTCATTATATGAACACAGAACAGTACATCTTACAAGAAAATATTAAAGTTCTTGTGAAACGGTCGTGTCATTGTTTTCGGCGCCAAGGCAAATCAATTCGGACTCCCTTGCCCAAATCTGTCATCCCCGTCCATTAAACCGCAAACTTATCGTGTCCTGTTTGACAGCGTTTCATCCCGGAGCCCCCTAACCTGTCCCCGTGGCAAAATTATCGTCCACCCAAAAACCTAAAACACGTCGTTCGGTCCGAAAACATCGCTCGTAAATCGCTAAAAATAATAGCGTAAACAAGCCATCGAACCAATTAAAACCTCATAACTCCATAAAGTCTCCATTTTTACCGGAGACTCGTCCGCATGGGAATAAAATTATGCATCCTTTTATGGGGAACTTAAATAACAGTGGCGTACAAGCTGTAACGAAAGCCACGGACACAGATTCCAATTGCCTCGGCATTAAAATTCGTTCGTCTCTCTTGGTGAACGTGGCGGGATCGTTTCGCCTCTCTTTCTCACTCGTCGAAGCAGACGGCCGCGTACCTGTGCATCCTACACACCCACCTCTATAAAATAAATTGTCAACCGAGCTGCAGTTCTAGGAAGCAGCCTGTGTCTGCTGCGATCCTCAGATAAACCCCATTAAGTACAGCTAGAGACAATACTATTTCAATGTGTCAGCGACCACTCCGCGGCTCGGACTCCATGCCTGAAAACGACGACGACAACGACGACGCGGAGGTCGTTTCCACGTTTTGAACCCGATTTTGAAACGGTGACGGGCTAAAGTCGCCCGATGCTGACACCTATCGAAATCTGGAACATTTATCTGATCGGGCAAGATGAATGGTGTCGCAAATCGTTTCTCTTCATTTGTCGATGATTGCCCCAAAACTATGGTGATCTATCAATCTGTCAGGCTCAAATACGGTGCCAAAATGTAGCAAAAACAAATCAAAAAACTAGAAATATACTATATGTAGAATTGTTCAACAATCATAAAAATATCACAATTTTAATATGTGAAAAAATTTAACAACATTGACTAGATTTCAAAGAAGCAATTCAGCAAATTTCCACGTTTAAAAATAAACTAAAAAAATTTTCAACAATACTAAAATAATTTACGAAAGTTGCCATGGCGCAACCAAAACCATAAATATACAGGTTGTCCCAGAAATAATGGTATTAATTTTAACCAGTAGTACTACTCGTCAAACCCAACAACTTTTCTTAACAACTTTTTGTTATAAACGCTTTGGTTAACAAATTAAAATTGTTGGAAATTTTGTTACCCGCCTATGGATAATAATTGTAATGCTCTAGTTAAATACCGATAAGCACAGAACAAAAAACCACTGCAAGAAAGCTTTCCCTAGTTTTGGTTCTCGTTACCCAACTAATTAATTTGACCGTTGCTATTATTGTAAAATCCTGGAAATCAATTGAAAAATGTCAACGATTTATCAAATCCATAGACAGCTCGTCACTTACATACAAGAGGGTAAAACTCTAAAATAAAATGACAATTTCGAAAAAATTGTATTACTGGTTAAAATTAATGCCACTATTTCTGGGACATCTGTATGTACATCGTTTTTGTGTTTAAATCTGGGCAGTTTCGTGGACCAAAAAATTTTTCCATTTAGCGCCACCTAATCTTAACCACTATCATGAATAAAACAACAACCAGGAAAATTCACTGAGCCGTAAATCTGGATAAGAGTGCGCGATTAGATAAATCCCTATCAAGCACTTCAATCTGAACATATTTCAATAATTTTAAGCGCCTCGTCCAACAATAGTTCAACACTGATTTACGCACAAAATACAAACAACACTAATGGACAATTAAAATTATCATGAGGAAGAACTCTGAAAGTCAATGATGTGTAAATCTGGACGGAACGGCGGCTGATTGATAAAACACAGCAAAATGTTTACCGGCAATTATAGTTAATTAACCATCGGAATGAGTTACGGCAGCGTATTAAAATGCTACTTAAAACAAGATAAAGACAAACATAAAATCTAGTAACAGGAAATTAATTTCGTTATCGAGATGATATAATTCTTGGACGCCTGAGAGTGATGAACGGTGATTTATCTCCGGTGGTCTTAGATTTCGTGCGGCAAAAAATGATAACACTTTTTATTAATTCGTTAGGTTGCTTAGTACGTTTATAATCATCATATTCTCTATGTTTCATGTCAGGTGTTTTAATGCCATGCGGCAAAACTGATTAAATATTTCATTAAATTCTTAAGTAAGTTTATTTGTTGATAATGATCATTCGTGGCTGGCGGTAGTCATTCTCGCAATTTGAAAAACTTGAACCACGAAGACTGAATTAAAAATATTTTTAATAGAAAAAATTCGAACAAAAATATATTTTGCTATAGCTCTTGATAAAAATGATTAACTTGTGAAAAGATTGCAAATCAATTGTTTTATTTAAAAGAAAAATATACAGTAGTACCGCTGAGGAAATGTAGAAAAATGTCTATCGTGAGTTGGAGAAACTTGAGGTTAGGTTATAGGTTCGAGTTTTTTAAAGAAATTCAATCTCTAGGCAACAGCTTGAACGTAGTTTGGGCAGATTTCTTATTCACTATTCCAGTGAAATATCTTAATTTGTCTTAATTTGTGAGTATAAAAAATCTACACTCTAAAATTACAAAAACTGCAGTCTACAGCTTGCCTAACCTTTGCTTTTTCACTAAATTCATAATATAAAAGACAGTTCTCAAACATTTACCACAACATAAATTATTTATTTAGAAGATAATGCTAGAACATTAGTATACAATAACAATTATGGCAGCGATAACACAATTGCTAATCCTTTCACGTACTACCATCTCCATATATTATTTCTCAAAGGGGTTTTTTGTCATTAGGTCATACTTCCCTTAATACTTTATCAAAACCAATGATTGAGCAATAATATGTAAGATTACTTTCACCGCTAACGACGAAAAATAATCAAAGTATACAAAATGTTAGTGTTTATTTAAAAATTCTTAAAAACCTTATTTTCGTCATAGCGGCATCCAAATCAATGATTAGGCTATAATTTTGATACCACTACCGCTAACGATTCGCAACTACCGCAAACAATTCAGAATGAATTGGAATAATTTTTTTATTATTAATCATATTTTGGTGATAGCGCCATCTATTGACAATCTGTTTAACTAACATCTCCCACTCCCCGAGTGCATTCTTTGCGAATTATTCGCACGGGCAAACTATGTAGTATGGACATATTTTTTATCGATTAATTATCGGTTTGCATAAATTTCATTTCAATCCAGTTTCCTAAATTCTGGTGAAAATTGGCAAGTGTGAAGATAATACCCAAACATCGTACAAGTAGTACTGGTCTCGTATTTTAAGATCGCGGCCATGTTTGAATTTAAATTAGACGCATCATTAACAAGTTATTCGCGTGTCATATTTGAGACGTTTCGAAGATATCTCAGTTCGTTAATTTGTTGAAGTGAAGGTTTTGACAATGACCTCAGCCTCTGGTATCCAGCAGAGTTGAAAAAACACGAAACTGGCGAAAACGTTCGGAAGCAGTGGCGGCGGCGCCAAATAAACAAAAGAGTCGCGTTTGTATGAACAGCGTTATTATCTAAAGTGGCGTGGTAAACATTTAATGGTGACGGTAGCGATGAATGTAAAACAGCTATCTTATCACGAAAGCAATGATGATAGCATTAAGGAATTCAAAGGAAACGAGAAAGCTGCGACCAGCTTGGATCTGTCACGATGTCCCCGTCCTGTCAGACAATCCTAAAACAAAACACGAGAGAAAAAAACGCAACGCCTACCTTGACCATAGCTACCTGAGTGTTGCGTCAGAGCCCACGATAAATAACGGCGACAGAAAACCCTTGTTAAGTCCGACTCGTCCCAACATCAGATTACAGTCGCGGTTCCGTGGACGAGGGATGTGGGGCCATTGCCGGTTAAATGAAAAGTCCAAGTGGACGCCCGACCTACCCTTAAACACGGACGAATTCCTTGTCCTGTGTCAAAAGAATAAACAAACTTGTCCATTGACGGAAAAAATGTCCGTACTTTAATTTTTAATTGACGTGGACCCTAAACGATGGCCGGTCACTCGTCGGAATTTATACCGGAGTGTCATCGATATTAATTAATAATAAATAACGAGGGACAAATGCACCTGCGATTATTGATGGTTTGAATGAGGCTGGGTGACGATGTCCACAGGAATTTCGGAAAATGGGAGCGACCCTGCCTTATTTGGGCCAGGACGGTCACAAACCTCTTCACTCAAGTCGCAAACATGACAAAACATCCTGCTTAATGGTAGCACTTGAGCTTCTTATTCTATTTCTGGAGCAGCTTAGTTCTCAATTTTATACATTTAATTAATCATTTGCTCAAGAGTTAACTTGGTGCTCATGTATGACACACTAATTTAGATCTCAAAATCAAACATCAGTGCTGCAAAATCAGCAAAATTATGTCACTCACACCATTATTTGCAAGTTCCATGGCACCAAACTACCTTATCCTACTACTATTTCCTTGAATGGTACTTGCTGGACGATTTATTAATGTTTTAATTGGTATAGCATTTGCTACTTCAAATTCCAACCATTTCAAACTATTATTGTCAAGAAGGGAGCTTTTTAACTTCAGATAAATCAGTATTTTTTCAGAACTTCAAAATCGAAGCAGATCCAGAACATTACCTTGGATTCGAACAATCTGAGTTATAAAATATTAAGTTTTTGTGCCTATTAAAATTTGATTTACACGAACGATACTACTCGTACTCTAATTTACTTTCGCTTTTTGTGGTTTTCTGTTTGAAATGCTGCATGTCACTAGAAAAAATGAAGTAAGAATAAATCTAATGTGCTATTTCCAACGCTTTAAGAATCTACGTATTCCCAGCAGGTTGACTGGCTAACATAATAGAATATCTCAAGAAGTGAAATTTTTTGGAAGCTTTATAAACAGAACCATTGAAAATTTATTTCAGAAAACCATTTACATAGTACCCAAATTTAATATTATACTTACTTAATTTACACATCCTGGTTATTATATTTTGATTATTAATATTATAGTTCAAATTTTACAAGAAAGCACATTGTTTTACATTATTGCAATTTTGTCTTAATCGTTTTATTTAGGAATCCTACTTTGATGCTATTTTCATGTTACACAATAAAATCACAAAAATTATATAAAACGTTTCTTTTTTTCATTTCTTTTTCAGTGTTTCAAAACAGTAGTCTGTATATGGCAGACGCGTGTTTTCCAGAAAAACTGTAAAGAGGGTACTTTTCCATGAACACGGACAGGTACTCTTCCTTGTGATCATCATTGTAAAAGCTTATTATAAAAATTTGTGAAAATGTCTGTGTAATTATTTCAAAGGGATTGCAATTTTATGCTTGTATTATGTATTATCAGAATGTCGTCTGACGTGGACTTCTTTTCTAAGAATTTTGGCAGTTTGGCAGCTCGCATATTTTTATAATTTGTTCGTGCTGTTTTAGTTAGTTAGCTTTTAGCCAGCTCACAGAGCGCTCGTTTATAATTACAACAACATTTTATATTACACTTTATTTTTAGAACCTCTGGTTTTATTGATATTTAACACCACCAAATAAATATCCAACAATCCAAAAACAATTATTAAAGAAAACTATTTTATAACAACCAAAATATAAGCAATTTATAGAGGATCAAATAGGTTGTCGATATTTTCTACTTTAAAATAAAATTAAAGTATATTTGCGTTTACGAGTGCGAAAAAAAATAGGTACTAATCAGTTAAATATTTTCGTTATGACGTTTCTTTATTGTTGATTATTTTATGAATTACATCCGCCAAATTAAATATCTATTGATCTTGAGGAGAAAATGTAACAAAAATTTAAATTTAAACAATAAAGTACCGCAACGTCTTTACATACATATCTATCTAAATATTTATCTTGCGTTTCTTGATTTCGTAATTTACACGCCGAAACTCAAAATGATCCATCATTGTCTTATTATCAAATGTAGCAGTACTATACAAATACATACACTCCAATATAACAGTACTGTTAAACATAGTTAAGTATTATTAAAGTTGGAAGAATTTTATCATTTTTTGGTTATCAAATTTACCTAGTTTACCCCCAATCAAATAATATTTTCGAGGACCCTGCAACGGCTTTTTTTTTTTCCAAACGCCACCTTTCTTTCTTTCGTCGATCCGTCGGACGCAACCGCCGCGAATCCGTTCTTAATTAGCCGCACCCAAAATTGATGATTAGGCCCAATATTAAAGTGTCTGCCGTTAGTACTTCCAATTGTTAGAAAACGATCAAGGATCTTAAGTTAGGTGGAGCTCTCCCGTGGTGGTACCCGGCATGGGGCGAAGCCACCGACAGCAGCCAACTTCGACAAATTGTAATTTATCGAAGAAGACCCGGTCGTATTTTAACGGGCTTTTCGGCCAAATATGTGTGGCCGTGTCAGTCCTCGAACGGAAACGAACTCCAAGGAGTCCAACTGTATGCTAATCATGCACGGAGACAACACTAATTGTCCGGGTCGAATTTTTTGCATCCCAGCTTTGGAGCTGTTTCAACTGAAGATATTTTGAGAGGATGTGAGAGATGTGACCCGAGATGAAGGTTCTTTACTCTTCTGATGGACAAACATTTATCTATAGACCATTATCTTGAACCATTGTTATTTATTAACCGACGTCATTATCTGATGGTTACGTCTTTGATAATTAACGCACAGCTAAATCACTTTATTACATACTTAATTAAACAGAACAAAAAACTTTGGCTTGTATAGTGGATGTCAATGAATTGGCTATAATGTTGAGTATCTTCTCAGCATACCCTGGTAACTCAACAAAAATTGTGCTTTCATTGTGTTATAATCCAGATTCGGCTGATTTAATTAAGCGCTTCACTAGCTCATGCCACCTTTTCATTTAATTTATAAAAAATCTTTACGTCAAGAATATCGTATACCACGAATTGTCTTGTTTCAAACCTGCAGCGCTTATTAAAATAAATGACCAAGTTGAAACGGGAGTAATATAAAAGTAGCATGTACCAGTATTTTTGCATCTTGCTATAGAATTCAGAGAGAGAAATGTTGCTATGGAAGTACCGTATTGACTTGTAAAGTACTCATGCACACTTATTATAAAACCTTATTTATTCATTTTCAAATTTTATATACAATCAGATGATGGTGAGAAATGATGCTGCCTCAAATCATTTTTCTACTGTGCCTACTAAGACTGTTGTTTAAACACCTTCATATCTTAAATTTTTGGATATCACCACAAAGTAGTAAGTAGGTAAATACGTAGCGGTACCCGTGCCATAAAAATAAATAAATTTTCTACAGATTTTGTATTTGCTCATTAAATTAAATGACCAACTAAAAATATTGCGTGCTCTTGAACAGAGCACTAATATGGTACCATTATTTAATTATTAAAAATATTATTTATGAACATGCATATCGTGCCCTGATTAGGACGTAACGGTATCATTTTCGCTTGAATTATGATTCCTATGGGAGTAGGAAGGTTGAAGCTGCGACTATTTGCATCTACAAGAAGTGACATCTATTACCTCTTGCAAAATACCGACGACGTGTTCAGTGTTTCGTTTTGCATGTGATCGCTGTTTTTCTGTTCCTCCACGGACTTGTCACTTAGTACGGTTCAAAGAAATAACCGCGAATAAGAGCAAGCCGGCGAGATAGACGCAATTTGCTATAAATAAGTGATCAGGCATGTTTAATGCGTTTAATTATCGTTCCAGACGTGACTGCGTCGTCTATTTCCTGGCAATGCGTCTTAATTTATTCGCAATTCGACTGTTCTAATAAGAGGAAGAGTATTAACGAGCAGCAGTAGTAGAAGAAGGGCAGAGAGCGCGATCGCGGCCCGATTGCCGTAATGGTTCAATTTTTAACACCGCAGGACACCCATTGAACGAACAAAGCTATGATTATAAGCAGCGACCAAAACACAAAGCCCCTAATACATATATATTAAAATCTTAAATGTTTATTTTCCTCAGTTCACACGGATCGTTCCCGTCTATTATTTTTAAGTAGCCCGAGATTTATTATCGATTTCCTCTTTCTTCGCCACCAAATTGAATATTGTGTCTTCTAATCTTGATCTTGGAGGCTTTGTGTGCATGGGCGTACAAGCGGCCATTTTGCACATTCATACCTATTACATTAAATTAATTATCTGTTTGGTATTTAACGCTAAACCAATCGTACGCCTTCTTATCGACATGACTTGACACTACTCGACCAATATCTAATTAAAAACGTCGAGGTAATTGGAAATGAGGTTTTCACGTTCGAATTTCGCAATCTCCACATCTTTTCCGTATGGTAATTCTCGGGTCAACACTTCTTAAATGCACCTCGGTAGATTATCTGTCTTATAAATCTACTGCAAAGAAAAAACGAACAAGAAACAAAAAATGGTGGGAAGCTAGTAGTTGACTAGGTATGAAGGAAAAAAAGTAACAAAAATTTTGGACAAACCCAGTCAGTCAAGAAAGACAAAAATAAAACCAAATTTTGGATGTCTAGCAACTTAAATTTTTGCCAAACAAACGGGCTTGATCAGGACATTTAAGCAAACTCCTATACAGAAATAGTACAAAAATAAAACGGGGCTGCGTATGCCATGGAATTACTTCGACATTCGATATAGTGTATCAAAATTTTGAACTTATGTTGGAAAAATGACACGATGCATAAGATAAGTAAGCATATTTAATGACTTTTTCAACAAATTCCATCTTCAGACGTCGGTTGAGGAATTTTTTGATTCGCAGTGTTTTTAGAATGTCAGTGTCAAACGTCTACACTGTAAAAAATAAAACAATGGATATCCTAAGAATCCCTTTTTTTGTAGGCTTTTAATAATTATTTTATATTATGTTAAAAAGCTCTGAAGTTAATTTGAATAAGTTTCTAAAAACAACAAGACTAGGGTCATGACTGGAGTAAAATAATTTTAAAACTTTCAAAACTGGAACGTTGTTGACAGTTGAATGAGATTTTCAACAAATTGTTAATTTAATTTTGTGACATAGACGCTTTTTTTTCTTACGATCATACGCGATCTGTTAAAATCAACCTGATAAAATAAAAATAAAAAAAAACTTTATAATAATTTTAATTCAATATTTAAAAAAAATGTATACGGATAATATTTATTTCGACTTGGCTTTCACATTTTCACATTAATTTTGCTTGGTGTTTTTTCTTAGTATTGCTAATAGGACTAATAATGAGATGCTGGTAGTGTCAATTTTCAACCAAGGGGAGACAGTACAAGGCGACAACAAAGAGCAGACACAATATGTAACCCAGATAGACGAGTTTTTTGCACCGTGCATCTCAAATTAATTCTCGGAAGAGATTATTTCTTTCATATTGTTAGCTCCTGCTAATGTTTTTTTGTTTTTTATTAGTTCTATTTCACATCTTAAATATAGCAGAAAATAACGGTGTCATTGTTAAATGGCAATTTTTTATGCCTTTGTGGCACAAGATAAAATAATTTCTGATTTATATTATTCAAATAAAGCAAGAACAGCATCGTTCCCATGTTTTGCGGTCTCTACTTTTTGAGAGCAAGGAGAGGATCTGTGATTTTAAGTTTTGATGCAGTTTAACGTGCTAATATGGTCTTTGATTTAAAATTATCATATTCGACCAGAAACAATATTCTCGTTAATAATAAGACATTTTACAAGGAAAGAGAACATTTATTTATTTACATAATAAATATTTAGTGTTTGAAGTACTACACTAGATATAATAGAGATGCTGTATAATAGAAAGGCTACGCTTCTGTGTGTCATAATTTATGCACACATTTTTTGGAGTGTTCGGAGATTCAAATCCGGGCCTAATTAATCGGCCCTTTTTCCGGGAAACGGATCCATTAGTCGAACATCGTTCGTACACGCGGGCATTTCTCGGTACCATTGGTCGTGTTTTATTTTCACATTGTTAGGACCCGGTGTGTTTCTGTGTCTCCTCTCCCGTTTGGTTTTTTTCTCGTATCCGGACTCGTTACAGGCCTCGTTATTTAATTAACGATAGGCCATCTCGTCCAGTCCTCGTTTCTATCGAAACTCACACATGTTCGTCCTTATCGAGTGCTGCATCTTCTTTATGGTCGATCTGCACTCGTCCTCTTCTTTTTTCGTTTGTTCGGAAAGGCTTATTTAGTTGAAATTAATCACGTAATGCATTAATCAGACGCTCTTTATTTGTTTTGGAAAAATAGCGATGAGAAGCGGTTTCGGAGGGTGGAGGTGTGAACCACATGCGGAGTTTCGACAATCTCATTACCGAGAGCGTTACTTGGCACTTTTTGCCACTCCCCGCGCTTACTAATATTTTACAGCCGATCGACTGAAGACTGCACTTTTCTATCGAATTTTCTCCAACAGCGCACGTTGCAACTTTTCCGTTTGACGATTTGCATTTAAATGAAGATCTCGTTTTGTAATTTTAATTAACACTCGTAGGAACGCAACGTTCGAATTTTAACGACGGCGAAGAGTCGGGACTTGAGTGGTAAATGAGTTTTTGCGTTGCGCACTGAGTGAGATTTTCTGAATTATGCATCGGTTTAGCGCAAAAACGACTTTGTCTACTTAGCCAGAACTGCATTTTAATTAATTACTCCGATATGTCAATCGTTTGACGTCCACGTTATACAAAAAGTAAATGTAAACTGTAATCCTTAATAAATTTTTTTCACTCGTAATTTGTTTATTTGGAAGTTGTAACTATTTAAATTTATAAAAATGACTTTAAGAGATATTTAGGTTTTAAAAGAAAACAAAAATCTAATTGTGTTTATTTTTGAAAATACGCAGAAACTAACAATTTCCTATTGTAAATTTAATGTTGTTCTTTTGCGATTTAAAAATTGTAACAATTTAAATTGGGTTAATTTTTACGATTTTTAAAAAGCGGTTTCACGTTTTACTAATATCTTATTTGTGTAAATTTCGTCCCTTTTTTCTTTACTTTCAAACCTTCGCTTTACCAAACATTTTTGACACTGCTTCGTTATCGTGTTGATTTACAACGACTTAAATCATGCCCCATAATTTATAGAATTTTGTATTGCATATTAACTTTTTTTGCAATTTAGTGTTTTAATCAGAAGAAGATGTCTCAAGTGGCCGGTGTTGGAATTTTGGTCCGAGTTTTTTCAATAAAAAATCGTTTCACTATTAGCTTGCTTCATCCCAATTATCTTAATTTATGGTGGATGTTTTGCGGCAAAAGTGTTGCACGCCTGAAGATTCTATTACCTGGCGAAACGCTGAAAGATCAACACCGCCGTGATTACAATCTACGACAAAATACTTCCAGCGGCGTTAATCTGGTCCGCTCGCGTACATTTTTGGTAGTTTGTAAACACCGTCCTCTGCAAATTTAATGTGTATTTTGTTTAATTGCGTAGTTAGCTTTCTCTAAACCAGTGTTTATGGTAAATAACCCAGTTGGCAGTCCACGCAAGAGTCCAATTAGAAACCCCCTCGCGAGCCTTCTCGTCCATGGGAGCAGCAGCTTTCCGTTGGCTAAAACATGCAGGAGACACGCCGCCTACGAGTGCCAATTTAAATTATTAATCAGCAGGAGCAGAGTCCGTTGAATGGTCACGGGACAGCACTTATCCACCGGCGGAATAGCAATAACTAAAGTGCAACAATCTAGATCTGCAGCGACTACTACTCCTGCAAGCCATAACATGAATTACTGCAAATACCGCCGGAATTGACACATGGAATAATGATCGTGCCGGATAATCGATAGGAGCTGTCTCCAGTATACACTCGAAGCAGGTACACCAGGTGGAATGACACACACACACACGTGATCCTCGACTCACATGGTACCGACCATGAGCTCATTGGCCGCGACCACATGGGCGTGTAGAACCGCCACCTAGCATTGGCTCGTCTTTGACATTTACAGGCTGTAATTTAAAGAGCGTACACGGACGGATGGATCTCGTCTAGGGCGCGCTAATTTTTTAAGTCTCTATCTTCGGGCATCTACTTGTCTTTGACGTGGACAAGTGAATAACTCATCCAGGGGCGGTGAGGAATGCTCGACGCGAGCCAGATTAATCAAAAGGGAAACAGAATTGGGACGTGCAATGGGGCATTTGTACGACACAAACGGAATGTTGGTCATCCAACTAGAAACCATCAAATGAACGAAATGAAAAAAATGTCATTAAAAAACAAGCAGTCCTACTCGATTCTAAAAAAATAATAAATCATGTTATAAAACGAAACTGCTAATTGGTATATTAAAATATGGACCGATAACATGTTTATATGACTTGGGGCTTTGTTTCAGTCGTAGAAGATCACTTTTTTTATAATTCAAATTTCCACTTGAACTCTATGAACAGTGACTTAGGCACAATTATATTTTTCGCATCTCTCAGCAAAAGCAAAATTTATGGTCTTAAAACATGTTTAAAAAAATACTTAATTTTTAATTTTATATTTTCGGTTTAATGAGCATTTGTATCCCTTTTATTCGCATTGACTGGCATGTACACGCGATAATGAAATGAAGGAAATACTTTTATGGTCAACCAATAAATATCCACGAAGAAAGCAAAATGGAAGAAATAAAAAGAAAAATACTTATATATAAATTCATAATTTACTTATGTAATGTTTTTGGGAAAAAGGGTTAAACACGTCGATTTAAGTTTTTAATTTACTATATTTTGACGTAAAAATTGTGTTGATGACGTCATCATGCCAACCCCCAACTTTTTTTGTTTTTCGATACACTTTTCAACTATCTGTTCAACTATAAGGAAAAAAAATGATAGCTTGCATAATTTTTTTTATTATAAGATTATTATTTATTATTATTATTTATATACTATTAATTTATATTATTATTTAATAACATTCCTTACATAAATACAGGTTTAACGTCAAAAAATTAAATTTTTATTCCTTGGTGAAGCAGTTAAAAATAACAAGAAATTTCAAATAATTTTTCAAAACCAACCATAATTAACACTTGAATTCTTTCAGATTCTGTTAAACGCTTCATTATTTTTAATTTACCGAACGTTTTATAACCTTTGTCAAATTCTTGAAGCCTGCTTACCAGCGTGCCTTTTTTCTAAATTTATTATGTCATAAAAAAGTAACAAAGCCAAAGTACGTTGATTTAAAAAAATTAAATGTTTCAATTAAAGAAATGTGCTCCAAAATTAAACTACAAATACTTTCAATACATTTTATTTTTTCTTATAAGTACATAGTTATACATATTATACTATAAATAATTGACTTAAATTTAGGTGATTGGCAACAGTGAGGAAATTGGAACCAGATTAACTGTCGTCGTGATTTATATGTATTAACTTTTCAGGTTAAAATATTGTTTTCAAAAAGTGTAACATACTGAATAATAGCGAACGAAAAGTGACAAATAACGGAGAAAATGGTTACAGCGAGTGATCGAAAAGATCTTCCATTTGTAAAAACCATTTTAAAAACAATTCTGACATGGGCAATTTTTAAATTTGACGTTTATTTGACAATTTAAAATTTGAAAATCAATGTACCCAATGGAAAAGTTAAAAAATATTGCCAACCTAACACAAAAAAAGTCAATCATTTATATAGTGTATAAATGTAGAAAATTGAAAAGTGTATAGAAACACAAAAAATGAGGTTAGTGTCATAGTTCAAAAACAGATGACGTATCCAAGAACATTTTACGTCAAAAGGTGGCAATTGAAAAACAAAAATCCAAGCGTTCAAGCGTTGTTCGCAAAAACATTAAATTACTAAATTATGAATTTATGATCCCTCTGTATACTTAATAATTTTTAGTTTTGTTATAATTGTTTAAAAATCATCAGTATACTCGTAATACCACGCGATAATAATCCAGATGGGCATTTGCATTGCAAAATTAACTGACAATACCTATTAACGAATGACTTGAGTCGAAGAGAAAAGAGTTAGGTTTAGGGCCGCCGCCATTGCAAAGGATGCGAGCCCGAGGCCGATGTGGTGGCGGCGAACCTGCCAATATTCAAATGAGGCAATTATAATATGTAGCAGAATACGAAGAGTGTGACTGCCGTGCGCCCCCGGGCTTATAACCCAAACCGCCCCCCCATGCATCGACAAGCCACGCTCAATAAAAACCACGACCATATAATTATGTATGTATATACACATATTTAGCCATAAGCATTCCGATAGCCGTTTATCTTTAATACATAATTGATAGCTGCGTAAGGCCGATAGAACGGAAAAAATCTACGTATTCTAATATCATGTAAAGGGACCCACGGCCCGGTGGGTATTATTTTTATTTTTCGACGATGGTCAACCCATGCGCTGATCATATACATTATGCCAAATAACAGTGCTTAAGAGGGTATCTTGTAATTTATTTAATTACACTCCGCTTGCGATCTTCCGAAATTATCCAAAAAAACCTCGTAACACTTTCCCAAAACGCTCACTTCTCTCTATGGCATCATTTTTTCTTGAGCGCTTTGCATAAATCTATTGTTGGCGGATTTGGTTGGGCGCGTTTTTTTGCCCGCTCCATTTCCCAACCTTACTTTTTGTGCAAGCCGAACGTGGCTAGAGGGCGCATTCGCCGCCGTTCACTTCACCCGTGACAAACAACACATCGATTTTTAATAAGCTACAAATTTATGTTTTCTGTTAGCTAAAAGCGGACATTAGAGTTTTAATAAAAGATTTTATGAATAATGAGCCCCGCACGAGCAACAAAACCGATATTTGATACGGTTGTTATTAAATTACCTATGCATGTTTGTACAGGTTATGCATGAATTGCTGCCAACCTATTAAACGCGATACCATTTTGCTTTGTTTGGCACAAGAGCGAAGTGGTTCTTTGTAAAATCCGCGCTTAATCGATACTCGACGTGCGTTTGTCCCTTTCTTCTTATTTGTAAAGCGTTTAAATAAAAGGGAAATGAGCAACAGTTCACTTTATACTATCAAATTTCATAACATGTATTTTGTCGTCAGTGTCGTCTTTTCTGGTCTACTTTTGTCTGTTTTCTTTTATATATTTTATTAGTTCAAACGCTTCGCAATCAAATACGTAAACGTTTTCCAGATTTTGATATTTTGATAAGCGATGAACTTCTTCAGGAACGCTCTGCACGAGATACTAGCCCTGCGAAATGTTAGTTTAGTCAAGTACAAATATTGTCAATTGTTACAATTTGACAATTGTTTAAAATTTGTGTATGATTAAAGAAAATCATTAAAAGGCGAAACGCTCGTGTAATCAAAATGTTAAAATCTCATCAAGGGAATGATTGAAAAATTATGTATCTGCAATAAGGCTGCCGGATTTATTACTCAACAATTACTTAACATAATAATATGTATGTAAATGTCAAAATTATAATTTCCGCAAATAAATCTGTAAACTGTGTCAAAATATGCAACAAGAAATTTTTTAAGTTGCAGTAATAGTGAATTTATAAACGCTACAGGCCTTAAAGGTTTTGAACTGAGCCTTTTCCATTTCTTCCCATTTTCCACTTCCCTACGGCGATGAATGTTTAAAACATTCGTTTATTCGTTATTCCATTTTCGATTGATATGGGATTTATTTATAACACTTTCTTGAACTCTATGAGCCACGATTATATAAAGTAAAATTATGTTCATTTCAAATACTCTTTATCTTTACAACAAATTCTATAGATTTCCGTGTATTATAATAGTTATGAATATAAATGAGTCAGAAGCAAAAAGGTTCAAGTGACAAATAAAAAAATATAAGATTAGTATGTATGTACTTGCACACTAAAAAGTATGAATTTGTAATAGGAGGCCAAAAGCCTACAAACGCGCAAATTTCACAAGATAAAAATAAAGCAGAATTGTAATAAAATCTCAATATCTTAAGAGAAAATTAGAAACTACTTTTACCTTTTGTACTCCCCCCCTTTATCAGGAATTTATCATGAAAATAAAACTACCAATAAAAAATCTCAAAATAGTCATAAACCACAAGATAAAAAATCAAAAGTTGATAATATTGTAACTGAACAAAATTCGGACTATGATGAAAAGGACATTACTGATTTTCATGTTTTGTGTATTTTTATGAATTTATATTTTGTTTTACTTTAATAAAATATTATTCTATTACCCGAAAATGATGCAAGTGATTTTTTATACATATTATTTTGGAGGCAAACGTGCATTTTATATCAAAAATGTGTAACTTAATAAAGTTTTTAATAAATTTAATATATAATTGTGTGTGCCTCGGGTCCATAGTTTTTCAGGCACCGAAGCCGATACCCATCCAAAGAACGTACCCAATCACGTACGAACTGTCCTTAAAAAAGTCAACGCCGAAGCTGTGATTTGCGTAGAGGTGCGTTTTTTCATGCAAAATATGCGTAAAAAGCGCGGATTGGGCGTTTCTATTCAAATTCGGTTGAAATAATCATTATTGAAGTGTGTAGAATTACACGGGCGGTGTAAGTGTGTAACGAACTTGTTAGGGTTTTTAGACCATGTCCCAATTGAAGTCCCATTAATAAATAACTAATAAACATTATAATAATTATCAAATCAAATTTTTTTGTAAAATTGTATGAACTTGACGGGTGAAAAAATAAATAAATTTACAAATCTGGAATTACTTATTTTGTCACTTGATGTCCCACCACCTCCTCTACCTCCCCCGACCAACCGCCGCTGCTGGAGATTGTTAACTTTTCTAGTTTTATTTCCGCAACAATCGCTGGTGCTTGGTGAAAATTTTCTCACTCGATTAAAGATATCGTAAATCCGTTTTTGGTTCCCACCATCCGGAACTATATGTATAATTTTATTAGAAAAGCGAAATGTTCCAAAAAAAGTTTGAACCGCTTGGCGCCTGGGAAAGCGTCCGATCCGAGTACCTCGCAAAAACCGCAATAACAATTACCGGAGCAGTAACTCTCCTTCGTCCATATAAGGAATGGAAGGCAATATTTTCTCGTCGAGCAATAAAAGTACAACCTTTATCTCGACTCGTATGTGTATGTGTGCGATGAACGATCGAGATTTTCGCAGCAGTGTATGCGTAGTGATTCTCACACTCACACAAAGGCCACGGATGGCATCTGGTTGTCGGCGGCGTTTATGCATAGTTCAGATCACGTATTCTTTAACGTCTGTCATTTGTCCGCATAACGTCACGCCGCATCGTAACATAGAGTGCCGCGGGTATATCTCACCCCCGCATCTCCTCCTCGGAGACGACCTCCACGCGGATTGACCATCGACGAGAACTGGCACCTATTATACCTACTAATGAATAAACCGACCAGTCTCGCGATCAAATCTTCATTTTAGGAATCTTCTAATGAGTGTCAACAACAATAAAGCAAGACGGGAGCTGCAACGGGATTTGAAATTTAAATCGGCGCCGTAAATCCTCGTACGCTTGATGCGCCATCTTGGATTTGCACGCAGGATTTCCTCGGACAAAGGAGGTCCAGATCGCGAGGACATTAGGACCGCTCCATATGCATAGGAGTCGTGCTCCAGGTCCGCGGTCGGAGATGATATCTGAAGAATAGGATACGTGCCCCGAATATCTCCTAGATGTCCCCCGCATGACGGATTTATTACATTTATAATTCGGTCGCAGGCGGCGGACCTTTTGATGCTTCTCTCTTTCGGGCATTTCACGGCCGGCCCAGATTTTCATCTCGGCTTGGAAACCGGTTGGGGAAAATCGCGGTTTTCCCACACGAAATCGACGCGGACCGTGAAATTCACCAGCTCATGCATACAACAGCGCAAGGGTTTTTTTTCTCGTGGTAATTTTTAATTTTCGAAGATGTTATCGCGCTTCAACCGAAATCCGGCCGTTTCCGGCGGGGTGGTCGTCGTAAATCGCAGGGTGGGAAAAAGCGTCCGTTCGGAGCGGGAGTGTTAAGCACGTAGACGGTTTGCGCGAAGAATAACAAAATTATTAAGTTCTGAGAATGACGGTTGTGGCGGGTGGCGCTTCGTTAAAATTGGAGACGTGCGCTCGGGATGACGGACGAGAATTAAGAGAGGCAATGATTAATTCGATTGCTCTTCTCGACGTCGGAGTGCCGCCCTTCAACTAAGCCCTCGCCCTTCAACCATTGTGCTCACGATTTTAAATAAATACCAAGTAGTCAGCCAATGTAAAACATAATAAATTTGCTATTATTTGTTCGTAATGAACTCGATACAAATCGCACGACATTATATTAAATTGAAGAATAATCAGGACTAAAATTGAAGAAACAAATCTTCAGGGTTCAGTTCAAATAGTAAACGATTTTAGCTAAGCAGTCAAAAGGACTGTGTCAATTGCTTTTTCAAGAATTCACTTGGTTTCGTATCAAAAATAGCTGCAACTGAAAAAACTCATATAACTGTAATCAAAATCATTACGATCGTGGAAAACATATATCGTGACATTTCTTAATTGTCACAATGACAGTACAATTTTTGCGTCAACTTTGAAGCTTCAATAATGTGTTTTTGTATCAACAGTATCGCCTTTCCATAAATCAAAATGTTATTGCGTTGAATAAAAAATTACTATTTTCCAAGAAGTAAGTCTTTTATTTCCATTATTAAGTCTATATAAATAACATTTACAAAACACGAGGTTCTCGAATGCAGATATTGATGAAATGTCTCGTTTTTCTCTTGGTGGACCAGCTAAGTTTTGAAAAATATAAAAAGGTGTTAAAAAGAAGTAAACCATTGTGCTCACGATTTTAAATAAATACCAAGTAGTCAGCCAATGTAAAACATAATAAATTTGCTATTATTTGTTCGTAATGAACTCGATTCAAATCGCACGCCATTATATTAAATTGTAGAATAATCAACACTAAAATTGAAGAAACAAATGTTCAGGGTTCAGTTTAAATAGTAAACGATTTTAGCTGAGCAGTCAAAAGGACTGTGTTAATTGCTTTTTCAAGAAAAGGCATGTTACCTAATTCATTCACTTGGTTTCGTATCAAAAATAGCTGCAACTGAAAAAACTCATATAACTGTAATCAAAAGCATTACGATCGTAGAAAACATATATCGTGACATTTCGTAATTGTCACAATGACAGTACAATTTTTACGTCAACTTTAAAGCTTCAAAAATGTGTTTTTGTGTGAACAATATCGCCTTTCCATAAATCAAAATTTTATTGCGTTGAATAAAAAATTACTATTTTCCAAGAAGTAAGTCTTTTATTTCCATTATTAAGTCTATATAAATAACATTTACAAAACACGAGGTTCTCGAATGCAGATATTGATTAAATGTCCCGTTTTTCATGGTGGACTAGCTAAGTTTTGAAAAATATAAAAAGGTGTTAAAAAGAAGTAAACCATTGTGCTCACGATTTTAAATAAATACCATGTAGTCAGCCAATGTAAAACATAATAAATTTGCTATTATTTGTTCGTAATGAACTCGATACAAATCGCACGCCATTATATTAAATTGTAGAATAATCAAGACTAAAATTGAAGAAACAAATTTTCAGGGTTCAGTTCAAATAGTAAACGATTTTAGCTGAGCAGTCAAAAGGACTGTGTCAATTGCTTTTTCAAAAAAAGGCATGTTACCAAATTCATTCACATGGTTTCGTATCAAAAATAGCTGCAACTGAAAAAACTCATTTAACTGTAATCAAAATCATTACGATCGCAGAAATCATATATCGTGACATTTCATAATTGTCACAATGACAGTACAATTTTTGCGTCAACATTGAAGCTTTAAAAATGTGTTTTTGTATCAACAATATCGCCTTTCCATAAATCAAAATTTTATTGCGTTGAATAAAAAATTACTATTTTCCAAGAAGTAAGTCTTTTATTTCCATTATTAAGTCTATATAAAT
The DNA here is from genome assembly GCA_964023215.1 of Eledona agricola. Classification (NCBI taxonomy): domain Eukaryota; kingdom Metazoa; phylum Arthropoda; class Insecta; order Coleoptera; family Tenebrionidae; genus Eledona; species Eledona agricola. Next base: position 25,455,892 of record OZ026857.1, on the reverse strand, counting down.
AACATTTAAAAAACACGAGGTTCTCGAATGCAGATATTGATTAAATGTCCCGTTTTTCATGGTGGACCAGCTAAGTTTTGAAAAATATAAAAAGGTGTTAAAAAGAAGTAAACCATTGTGCTCACGATTTTAAATAAATACCATGTAGTCAGCCAATGTAAAACATAATAAATTTGCTATTATTTGTTCGTAATGAACTCGATACAAATCGCACGACATTATATTAAATTGTAGAATAATCATTAAGACTAAAATCGAAGAAACAAATGTTCAGGGTTCAGTTCAAATAGTAAACGATTTTAGCTGAGCGGTCAAAAGGACTGTGTCAATTGCTTTTTCAAGAAAAGGCATGTTACCTAATTCATTCACTTGGTTTCGTATCAAAAATAGATGCAACTGAAAAAACTCATTTAACTGTAATCAAAATCATTACGATCGCAGAAATCATATATCGTGACATTTCATAATTGTCACAATGACAGTACAATTTTTGCGTCAACTTTAAAGCTTCAAAAATGTGTTTTTGTGTGAACAATATCGCCTTTCCATAAATAAAATCTTTATTGCGTTGAATAAAAAATTACTATTTCCTAAGAAGTAAGTCTTTTATTTCCATTCTTAAGTCTATATAAATAACATTTACAAAACACGAGGTTCTCCAATGCAGATATTGATGAAATGTCCCGTTTTGCATGGTGGACCAGCTAAATTTTGAAAAATATAAAAAGTTTTGTCCACATCTTCGGTAGATGTTATTCTTGAGTCTTCTCTTCAACAACACAAACACGATTTCGATTTCCTATTAGTAACTATCTATATTCAATGAATTCAAAAACTCAGTGAATCCAGAAAAATCGAACAATATAATGTGGAATACAAATAAAACGGTATCTTGAAAAACTAGGAAATGCAATCCGAGAATACCAAAAAATTTAAAAAAAGCATTTGCTGGATTTTTTTAATTTACAGAATTTTGTGAATTTTCTAGTCTCCAAAAATTTTGTTTTTAGTCTAAATATTTTTCAATTACTTGAATTTTGATTACTTCCTGATTTCTGTTTATCGAATTTTGTGGTTCCATATCGCAACAATTTAATTGGTCAGTATTATTAGGTAATAGAAGGGATCAGAAGCAAAAGAAAAGTGCAAAATTGTAAAAATGGAGTAAATGGATCGTAAAACTTTTCCTTTTTTTATAAAATCCGTGGCTCAAAATTCGTAACGTTGTTTGAAAAATATAAATGCGTGGTATCCGATATTTAAGTATATTAAAAATAACCTTGTTATTTGAGTTTAAGTGAATTTACACATTTTTATATAAAATGCACTTTTGCCTCTAAAACAATTAAAAAAAAGCACTTGTATAATTTTAGAAGTAGAATAATATTATATTAAAAGACAACAAAGTACAAACTCATAAAATACACAAATTATGAAAAACAAAAATGTCCGTATTCATCACATTTTTTTATGTTACAATATTATCTAACTTTGATTTTTTATTTTGCTTCTATTAGCTTATTGATATTTTTTATTAGTTATTTTCGTGCGGCAAGAACCTATAGTTAATAAGTAATAATAATAATATAACATGTAACTAATAAGACTAATATTTTTTTTATTTTTTGTCACTTACACCCTTTTACTTCTGACTCCTACCTTTTGATCAGTAACAATTTTACGGACATATAATTACAATTAACCGTTAAAAATAGAATATTTAATGACAAAATAAAAATTTATAATAAACTAAAAGTTAAAATACTACATGAACAGTAGATAAAATATTGTATGAATACCATATTTTTACCTGTAAAATTTGTAGTTCAAATAAATTAACATTTGTTAAGTATTAAATTCATTTTGTAGCATAAAATATCCAGGAACACAATTAAAACAATTTATTGCTCAATTTTACTATTCACTTGATAAGTCTTAAATATGACAAACCACCTATAGAGGCGTGTAATATTCAGGGGAAACGATACAGAAGGCGCCCTTCAAAACCAATACAAGCGCTTATTGTACAATAATAACAATAATTACTTAATAAAATATTTTTAGCTATAAACTTGTTTCAATTATTATTGTTCGTTGATCTAATTGTTTATTTTATTTCCCACATAAATTCTACTGTTGTCCAAATTTTATTTATTAAATCCACCTTTTTATAGATATGGTGCAAAAATGGACCTGTCTGGCACGTGTACTAAGTCATTGATCTTTTCGGTATACTCGTAATCTCCGGCCTCGGGTCTTTTATAGTTTAATTCTAGTATTTAATCTGACCACAGTGTATTAAAATAATGATCATACATTATTTTAAACTTAGGCTTGCTTAGGAATCAGAATAAAATTAATTTCTGAGCAAATAATTCTATTGAAATAGTAGGTATTTCTTCCCATTGTAAATTTTTTCTTTTCACTCAAATTTTTACTCTAATTTTTATCCGAGCAGATCATCATGATCGAATTCAATTTTCTGCTTGCAAAATCGTTGTTTTTTAACTTATTATTGAAAAATGTTACTGATCAAGTAAGTATAAGCCACTGTTTATTGTTCCGTGGATTGATTGATTGAATGCATCAATTTTCTTGTTTTATTTGCATCTCTAATTTTTTGCAATGACTGCAATTTTCCCGTTCTTGTTCTAAGTACACTTTTTAATGGAGTCAGAAAGAAATACGTAAAGGAAAATGTTTGATTCAAAATAAGATGAAGCTATCTATTTATCAGCTTGCCATCATCTAGCATCTTATCTCTGGTGGTATCCATTTGTCTGTAGGTCTACGTTGTGCGATGTCGATCAATTTTTGTCCGATTCAGCAAAACTCAAAACTCAAAGAATCGTTTTGCGGAAGAGTGCGTCGCGCATAATTAGTTAAGTTGCGACAGAAGCGAGTAACCCGCTTATAAATAAATGGGTCCATTGTTGGTGCTCGCTATCCGGTTGGTATCTGGTGGTGGAGCGGCAGCCCAGAGATGGAATCGCGCCGATCTATCATGTATTGTCACACGGGCCCCAATCGCTCATTGTTCTCTCTGCTCCTCTAATCCATTCATTTCACCGTGGTACATTTCAGGAATGGCAGCGCAGAACATGTTTTAATTAATTTCCATTTTTGTTGTTATCCGACGAGAGTGTGGGATGCGCATGATTGAAAACGGTGGCTTTGTGTTTTTGTCATGTAGGATGATGTCTCTTCGGGATCCTATAGACATCAGCTGGATTCCCAGCCGCCAAACAATATAAAAGAATCACCACGACGACATTCATCGCCGGATCGATAACGCCATTAGTCGGAGGACCGCTCACCACCAAACCGAACCAATTGACCGTCGTTGAAACATCAAACGCTCGCTCTTTGGTGTTCTCGAACGTACGAATGTGCCTTCCTCTTATATTATACAGAAATATTTATGCCGCTTGTTTGGTCGGTGCACATCTGGTCTCCACGGCCTAATACGGCCGATATGAAATGTGGTCAAGTCCGGGATAATGCCGCTCGTTCCTTTATATATAGTCCGGGCCAGGCCATTGTTTCACGCGGTATTTATTCCAGCACCTTCAACACCATCCCGTTTGAGAAATGAGCACTGCTCTCGCTCAAATCATGCCGACTATAGTTATTTATCCGCCTAACACCTTTCCAAGAAGTTCTTTCAAACTTGTGCCCACGTTTGTGGTGATTTTCTGATTCAAAATATTTCCAGTTGTTACGTCGTGTGTCAGAAATGCAAGAACTCGAGGGATATTCGTTAGCGTGTGTTTTTCATGCATTAGATGTGACAAATTTGCAAATTCATAGTATATTATAATAAAAAACGAGTTCCATAAGACATATTTTATTGTACGAGTCCAAAAACGAATGCACCGGAGGATTTACGGCTCCTGAATCCACTGAATCCTCTAAATAAAAATAAATAAAAGCTAAGCACAAAATGTACAAACAAAATTTACATAAAAAAATATATCATTATCAATTTCCAATATCTTCTAGTTTATAGTAGTCAAGTCAAATTTTCAATTATAGCAATATAATATACAGGCTGGCACATAAACGCCAAATTGTTAATTCTAATGGCATCATTATGCCTCATCAACTTCTTAGTCAATTATTTTCCAAAATTATAGACATTTTGTTATGCAATTATTTATCGTCAGAAAGATTATAAAATATGTGATCGATTGATACCAAAATATGCAAGGTGTTCCATTTGAAAATTCGATGTAATTAACAATTTGCGTTCATAAGCCATGCTGTATATTAAATTAATACAATTCAAAATATGACTTGACCGTCATAAACTAGACGATATTGAAAAATTGTCAAAATTTCAAGACAAAATTCTCATTAATTTGGGAGCAACGATTTTTCAAAATACAGCCTTTTCTTCAACTAAGTTTCAAATAATAGCAAATCAAGTTAGGTCTATAGGTCTAGTATAGGTAGAGTATTATAAAAATAAATAAAGCATTGTTTTTCGATCGAAATCCGCATCTCGATATATTTTTTTTAATTTTAGTGTAATCGTACTTCCTCACAGCGCTGGGACACTCTGTGTTCCATTTTGCCAACACAATAGTCCAGCTTCTCATTTTAAATAAAACACACCCTATATATTATTATTCGGGATTTTTTCCTCAATTGATGTTAGATCGAGTTTATTCATAGTAGGGCCTAAAACGGTCTGTTTTCAAGTTTTTCAACTTTATTTATTAAAATAGACCTTTGGAGCGGTTTGAAATAATAAGAATATCGCTGGACTGAATTCAGCATAAATTATTCTTATGATTAAAACAAATTTGGTATCTGATAGAGGCCGTTAAATACGACGTATTACATTTTAACAATTTCGAACTTGCAAAACTCCATTTTTTTTAAAAGGGTTCCCTATTTTTTTAAGAGAGTGTTCGAATATATTTTTGATGTTATTTAATGTCTTTGTAGTTTTATTGTATTATTTTTCAATTTATTTTATACAGATATAATTTAAAAATTATTCTGTAAGAGTATTCAGTTACAGATGTATAAACAGAATGTTAAAGTTTCGAATACACTTTTTTTTGACATTCTACAAAATCTTTTCTTGGTTAATACGACGCCGTAGTTAATGAGCCTAGGGCGTCATCGTACTTAAATCCGCCATTGGACGAGTGCCATAATAGCCCCACAAACAATTTTTTATAGTATTTTTTCTATTGCTGCTTTTATGCAATTTTTAATTAAAAATTTGCAATTTTAAAATTTGGGGAATGTTGCATGGATTGGTTGACAATTGTCAAATTTGAAATTTCTATTTTCAAATGCAATTATCCGGCACAACAGTTGGCGGTGAAAATAATTTTCAGCAAAATATCGTGGCAAGTGTTCAAGATACATTCAACGTAACGATTAATGTTTATAATAATTGGGGAACTATTTAAATTAAAAACATTGTAACGTTTTGTGTTGATGTTTACTTTTACCTTTGACATAACATTTCTGATCATGACATACCACCCTAAATAAACGAAATTACACTAGTTTTATAACGAAACGTACCGCCCTAAAAAAATAAATGACACTAGTTTTATTACGTAACGCAAAAAGCTATTAACGCACTGAAATGAGTGCTTTAACAGCTTAGTTATAGACGCGAAGTAAAAAAACGATTTTTCAGCGAATCCCAGTGTATACTTAGTAGTAGAATCCGCACACGTGTGGCACTAGTGTCAGATTGTTGTATTTTCTTTTGGTTCGCTCCAATTTGGGGAATCTTAATTTTGGGCCCCGTTTCTGAAGCGACTCGGTTCTGGTATGCGACACATGCCCGAAATAAAACAAAACCTCGGCTCTGAATCTTCTCATGAGTTTGCGGAGGCCCCGCGGCAAAACGATGACTTGTGCAGCCCCCCGGAGGGCCGGCTAATACCAAGCATGACTAGCTCGATCCCCCGGGCCTATTGTCCGCTAAACAGACCGCAGCAGGACGCCACCTTCACCTACCCTCAATAATCCAATCATAATGTGGCCCCATTAGACGGACCCTCGTTATTTGCTCATTTGTCCGTCCGGATTTTCAACCACCGACTCGCTTAGACTAAAACCTCAACGACGCAATCGTTAATCCGGGGTGGAAATTCGTGGAAGCAGCGGGAGCCGCCGTATAACACACCGTCTTGCTTATACAATGGTAATTATTAGCATGACATGCCGATTCTCGGACGCTAACAGGCCGAGAAGACGATGAGAATTGTGAATGCGGAGCCTTTCGAATCCATTATTCGATCGATTGCCGTTAAATGCTGGACGAGACTACGATGCTCCACTACTATTGAATTGGAACACAAACAACGTCTAAAATTTCACAACTGAGACCCTAATCCTACAGTCCCACAGACAAGGAAATAGAACGGATACTCCAAATCCTAAGGTCTAAGTTGAAATGCTTAACTAGAGACATGGAAAAATTGTAGCAATTTTAATAAAGCCCAATAGATATTGGAAATAGAAAGTTTATTGCGTCCTTCCAAACAAGGAGCCGACAAGAGATTGTACTTTTATTTATCAAGTGTTACATGCAATCAGTTAAAATTTGCAACAAACTATGCATACGTTTACTCAAAATCGCTCAATTAGGATTCCAAATAATATGTAAGGAAGTGAAGACACATTGTCAGCAATTTAGGCTCTTTTGATGGTGTACTAGATAGGTACTATGTAGAAAGTAATCAGGCGCCTCTTTTAATTTGAGTGAATTTACAATTACGGTTCGTGTGTACGTGTTCAAGAAACGATGAGAAGTTTCGTAGCTCAATTTCCTGAAGGTGCGCTGTCAGTCATTGGCGTCCGTTAAATTAGATTTGAATAGATGGGATCTTGTTTAATTATAAAATCATTATTGGACGCGGATCCCCGAACTTGGTTTTTTGTGAGGCGGTGGAAACAATAAATACATCAATCCGCGAGACTTCTTGTCGTCGGACTCTTCCAGTTCGAGGAATCCCAAAAAATATGTCGAGGCATTCCTCTCTCATGTCGTAATGAATATTTCAATAAATTTCGTCTATTTTCGGTCGGCGATAGATCGGCGAAATGGGGCCACCTACTTTAGATTTCTAGGGGGGCCGCGCACAAAAAGCGGGCATAGGCGCGCGACGCGACCAAAAGACGCGAGGAATGCGTCGCTCGACCAGCGCCAAAACACAAATCGCCCGCCGCATGCATACATTCATCTCGCACTGCTTTTTCTGCATCCCGGCTCTGACTTATGGATGCTGCCGCCGACAACGGACCATTATGCGCTTTTTGTCATCGCGCGCTCCGGAGGACGCGTCACCTACGTTGAAGACAACTCGTTCGATGCTTCGACACCAAATCAACAACTAACTCCTCAATGATGAGCGTTTATCGACTAAAACGAGCACTTTTCCCGGTTTACTCGTCTTTATTTAGGTCCAGTTTAAGTAATTTCGCAATAGATTTGGTACAACCATTAAACATGGTTAAAATCCTAATAATTTTTTTATAATAAAATTTATTGTATCTTTGTTAATAGGGATCAGTTACATTTTAGTAAAGCTCAAAATATGTATTTTAAATATTTATTTAAAACTACACTCATTATAAAAATAATATATTACATAAGTTACTATAGTTAGAATAAAGTCCCGGATCGATCGAATAATTTTGTTATTTAAAAAGTTTTTTTTTCAAATTTGGTACTGATATACAGTCCTGTGTTCACGGACGGGGTAATAAAAAACTTTTTTTTTTATGTTATATAAATAACTATTAAAGCTTCTGTCGTATACTAACATTTCAAAATATATATATATTTTTTTGGTCCTGTGTCCACGGACGGAGTAATAAAAAAAAAATATTTTTATTTTTGATTTTTTAGAAAAAGTTATTGTTGATAAAATGGCCTCCTTGCTCTCAAACTATTAATACCTATTTCTAAATTGAAAAATTTGGACTGAAATTTTATCATAATTAAGGTAGGTGCGGGTAATAAGGCCTGTCGGGTAATAAGGCCTAAGTAACAAAAACACTATTTAAAATGATCGATTTCGCTCAAATTTACACTCGGAGTTAGCTAACACTCATTAGATGGTGCCTCAAAGTTCTCGCAAATTGAACATACCCCAAAAAGACCTCCTGCAAGGTTTTACCGCATGCATACCGAAATTTTAGTTCGGACGATGACGATGATGTGACGCTCGCTCAAGTAAAAAGAACAGCATTTCAGCAGCCTACACCTACACCAGTGAAAAATAGCGAAACAACACCAACAATTAGAAGAAAAGCCATAAATTACAGGAGAACTCTTATACTCCCAAAGAATAAAAGAAGAAAAAAAAAAGATATCAACTCTCAAAAGTAGAAGAGTACTAATCAGAAGGAGGCGAGTTGGTACTGTCACGGTTGTGAGGAGGATAAGATGTCTTAAATTTGGCAAGTGGTTTCATGAGGAGAGCGTCGTTTTGCCATCGGATGATACAGATAATTTTAAGTGTCCTGATGGCTGTTAAACAAACAAATTAGTTGTTACTTTTAAGACTTTCAGCATGATTAATGCATATATATTATTATTGATCTCAATTACCAAATGTATAAAAGCCCATTTTGAATATTTATGTATGTTAAAGTCATAGGCCTTATTATCCTACTATAGTATAATAAAGCCTACTGACAAGGTTTTGTAAAATGTTTAATTTTTGTTTTTGTTTACGGCAGAAATTGCCATTTTTTGTTTATATTTTATAGTAATTGATCTATGGGTTTAATTTATATTAAAATTTGTTGACTCGAATACCTAGTTTTTATTTTATTTCAAATCTCCCTTAGCTAGGCCTTATTACCCGCACCTACCTTACATTCGTTATAAAAATAATATATTACTAAGTTACTATACTTAGAATAAAGTCCCGGAACGATCGAATAACTTTGTTATTTAAAAAGTTTTTTTTTCAAATTTGGTACTGATATACAGTCCTGTGTCCACGGACGGAGTAATAAAAAACTTTTTTTTTTCATGTTATATATTTTTCATGTGTTATATAAATAACTATTAAAGCTTCTGTTGCATACTAAGGTTTCAAAAAATATATATATTTTTCTGGTCCTGTGTCCACGGACGGAGTAATAAAAAAAAATATTTTTATTTTTGATTTTTTAGAAAAAGTGAATGTTGATAAAATGGCCTCCTTGCTCTCAAACCATTAATACCTATTTCTAAATTGAAAAATTTGGACTGAAATATTATCATCGATAATTATACTAAATAGTACCGGTAAAGCGAAACTATGACAACAACTGTCTCTGTCAGAACGTATAACTAATAATTTTGATGTAGGGTAGGGCGGGGCTAGTTGAGCATAGGTGTAAGTTGGGCAATCGAAATATCTCGAAAACTATACAACGCACGCGAAAGCATCAAATAGCGGAAAGAAGGAGTTGCAGGAGGGAAACTCATTACGCAACCACCAGAGGCGCCTCGTCAATCGAGTGAAGTACACGCACGCATTCTTTATTTTGTGACCAAAAAGTAAAATATTTGTAAGTCGGAATATTTGGTCTCTAACCGTCAAATGTTATTCGTTTTTAAACAGGTAAGTGCTAATCTTCCATAAATTTAGTGTGCTTCTGATATGTATAAAGGTTTTGGGTATAATTCTAACCGTTTTTTCATAACCTGACTTTTGTTTTAAATTTTCGGGTTGGGGTTAGTTGAGCTACAGTTGCTCAACTAACCCCACGTCTTGAACCAAATGTTTTGAATTTTTTTTAGGATGCGGACTTATAAAAGAAAGACTTCAAGAGGTTCTTACTCTACTCAAACCCTAAATGATGCTGCAAAGGCTGTCAATGATGAGGGAAAAAGTGTGAATGCCGCCGCCAAGAGTGTCTGTAAAAAAGTACTCCAGTCAAGTGACGAAAGCAGCGATGATGATTATTCCTGTCTAATTTGTTGCGAAAACTATTCTGAAAGTTTACCAGGAGAAACATGGATTGAGTGTCAAATTTGCAAGCAATGGGCACATACAAAATGTGCCCCACAGGCTGGTCTTACTTTCGTTTGTGTCAATTGCAACAGTGACAACGACGATTAAGTTTCTAAGATCTTAATAATATTTTCTTTTATAATATAAGGCATATTGATAATTACATTAATATTTAAGTCGAGTTTTGAACAGAAAGACTGAATCTTATCCTAAAATTAATCTTAAGAAACGTTGATTTCTTGTTAATTCTGTTTTAAGTTTATTATTCAACGAAAATTACGTTCAGTTTTGTTGTTTTGTCACTAAAAGACTATAAATAAAAAGTTGATTGTCAAACAGAAGTTTTATTTCATGTCTAGTTAACATTAAGCCTATGGTTTCGGTTAGACTTTCTAAGTGCTCAATTTGCCCCATACCCTTGCTCAACTTACCTCACCTATGGGGTACGTTGAGCATATCTGACTTTCTGCATTTGAACAGCTGTAGCTCTTAAATTCAACTTGTTAGAAATAAGCAACTATGGACACTTTTGTAAAGGAATAAATTACTAATCTATTAGTATACATAACAAGCTGTTAAGGCTTATTGTTGAGGAGCTATAACCGCTCAAGTGAATAAGTGCTCAACTAGCCCCGCCCTACCCTATTGCTACAAATATCCAAGACAGAACTTATCTTAAATAATTTATCTTTTATCGATCACCCTCGATAAAGCATCGCTGTCAATATTTTTTCCATTTCCGACAGGTTCTGACATTTGTTGTCGTACTTTCGTACTATTATTAATTATCCCTGAAAATATTTCAGTCAAAATTTTCATAAACTACTATAAAAAATTACTATTACTGTTTAAATTAAAATGAAGGGGTTTTTAGGTGTTCTAGAGCATGCAGGCCATTTTATCAAAAATACATTTTTCTGAAAAATCAAAATCGTTTTATTAATTTATTATAATATTTTCATTTCTTTTCGTTTAACTGGAAATGCTTTCTACTTATGTGTATTTTTTAATTGGGACGCCCAGTAGGTATATAATTACATTTTCGGATGCAGAATAAAAAACTACTTCGAGAAATATTAACATATTTTAACAAACAAAAAAATAAAAAAACGCAAAATCAAGATATTTTGAGACTGCAATTGTGCTCCGTTTACAACTTGGTAGTAATATAACCGAAAATAAAATGACCAGTGAGTTATGTATCATTTACCTAACAAATGTACCCGACGTTGCTCGAGTTACAGATTTACGAAACAACTCGTTCTTAATTGCTGTGAATTTGTAATAAGATACTCTTATTCCTAAATATTCATATTATATTTGTTACATAACGCAAGAGTAACTGTAACTAGATATATTATTAAAAGTGAGGAGCTCCTCCAACCCCTTCCCCTCTTCGCTTTCCATCACCACAAAAACAAAACATAATTGTAAAACATATCTTCAGTATGAAATATTTAAATATCAATTAGTTGAAACCATCAATTTATTCTTAATAGTCATATAATAAATTCGAGATAAATTGAAAAGTTCGCCATGTCGTTTCATCGAAAAAATACCATAGTGACATATTTGGAAGCAGTCCTTTAAAATTTGTAGAACTGGTAGTCTTGTTATGCGGTACCATCACCGGAATGGGTGCCCGTGCAAGAGTACTGGCTACATTTAGACAAATAATGACCGAAATTCCGGTCCAAATGATATACACCGGTTGTCTGGGATTGACTTTCGGCGATCCTGGTCAAAATGGTGTGGAAAAAGTATCTGAGGACCGGGTGGATGGTGTTTCAGGCCGCGCTGTCTGGAATGCTGAATTAATGTTCAGAAATGCTGTTTGAAATGGATGTAGGTAAGTTTTTGAATATGCCACTTTGAACGTGAAAAATTTGTTAATTATAAAGACACTTATACGAAACACCGAGAGGAAAAAAACGCTTTCGAAAAATATCTCTCGACCGACGTATTTTTTATATCGATTCTACGAATTCTAAATAAAGACAGGTAAAAGACCGGAGGAATCTCATTAATTGTTTAATTAGCATAAAATACATAAAACTAACGTACGACGCAATAAATCCCATCGAAATTATCACGTCGTTAAGCCACCGAAATCCCCCAAATTATAAATTCCACCTCTTCGCCGGCGTTGTAATGTAATATTTAACTCCAACAGCGCCGAGCGTCCCTTTCAATTCAGCGTCTTCAAACAAGTTGGTTTACATCCCAGAACATGCAAATTCTACCAAAACTTATTGCATTCTAATCTTATTAACATCGATCATTTGAAATTAAGAAAAAGGATTGGTGATATTGTGATAATTGGCAGTGACCAATCGCAGCTTAACACGCGTCAATCACGCGTCCTTGACTCTTCGTCTCTCACGGGACACCGACCGAGTCGAGCAAGACTTGATAGGGTCAACTCATCAGACACTTGGTAGCTGTCATTAAACGCAGCAAGACGTCACAAAGACCAAACCGCTCAACCGCTAATTATTTTTGGGAAATATCGAAGATGTGTCCGATCGACAACAACGATGGTGGTTATCAAATACGCCACTTTACGACACCACTTAAATCTAATATGCTGATAAGGATCGGGCGTGCTGAGAGTGATCGTCCTGGTGCGAGAATGCTGCCACCGTGCGGCAACCAAATTCACCAAATTAATATCGTTCCCCCTATCTGGTCCAATCTTATAACCACCTCGCATTACCGCCGCGCGAGATGTATTTCAAACTACGGCGGGCTCACGTTACCGTTTTACACGGGTAACTAGAGAGTTATTAATAGCGGACATGGCGCGAACCATCATGGGTGGTTGGGTTTGTTCAAGACCACATCGATTCGTCACTTACAAAATTAAACCATTTCCGCAACATTACACTCTTCTTCTTCATCTTCTTGGTCCCTGAGCTGACTATTGTAACATTTTGTGTTGAAAAACATTACATAAGAAGCGCACAAAAAAAGAATTTGAAGTAGGCCATGGAATCTAGCTTTTGTCTTATTTTTTACAGTGTAGACATTTTACATTGAGTATCATATCACGACACCCAAACCGACGCCTGGCGAAGGATTTTGTTTAAAAATACATTAAATGTATCTTATGGACCCTGTCCAAAACGGTTGTCAACCGAAAATTTCAAATTTATCCATTTCAAGATAAAATATATTCTATGGCCTACTCCTGAATCCTTTTTTTTTTGTACGTCCCTTACTTTGATTGAAATGAAATACGAAAATGACTATCTAATAATTCAAAGAACAAGTCTGGTTCCGTCATTGTAATTTAACAAAATAGTTTGGCAAAATCTCATCGACACATCTTCGCACATACATAAATAAAACAATAAAATAAAGAAGACATGGCGCTCCTACCTTTCATGGCTTCTACCTGTAATTTCTTTTTTTCTGTTACTGTTGTTATTATTCATTCTTAAAAATTATGAAAACATACACAATAGCAATCTTTAATCGTCAATTTACGGAGTAGACGAAAAATGTTTTTATCATTTACCAGTTACCAAGATCCAAGCCTCTCGACTTTGTCATTCGCCGTGTTTAATCCAGAGCAGATAATTTGTTTAAATTCTAGCAGTACAAAACAGAAACCAAAATTTTCATTCACTTACAAAAACCTTGCGGGTGAAGAATATTTGTCGTAACACCAGTCTGATGATGAAAATTCAATCAACTAATAAAAGTCGTGGAAATGATATTAGATCTTTATTTCCCGATTTAATTTTTTTAATAAAAATTTATACGTACATGTGCTACTTTAATCCTTACAAACAGGAAATAAAGTAGCACATTATTTTCCAAGAGCAATAAAGTATTATATTACTCTCATGTTACATAAATAACTATTAAAGCTTCTGCCGCATAATATTACAACTATTATAAAAAAAAAATTCAAACAGAGTGTTGGTGCCATTTGGGGTTATCGAAAAAAACTAGATCTAGAACACTTTATTATTTTAAAAAATAAGAATATTATTATATTATAAAATTTCGGAAATGTACAAAATAAATGCAGTGTTTTGTTATACATAATGGAATTACATTTAGAACATTCTTCTGTAACTAACCTCTGCATTTCATGTTCGGTTCAATACAAAATTGGCAATTGAATTACATGGTCCTCATTGTTGTTGACAATTTCGTCGATTAAATTTTCAAATAAAATAAACAATTTTTCTTGACTAGTTTATAAACTAACGGAAGGTATTCGGATAGAAAGACAAAATAATCAAATATTGCTTATTTTGTAAATCAATCTAACCTAATAATTTTAAAGTTTTTTAGTTTAAATATTTGTGCTGCATTGAGCATGTGAGTTATTTTTTGTAATTATTTTTCATTAATGACTGTTTCCATTTATTTGGTGTAAATAAAATTTTGTGTTTTACAGAATTAATTATTTTTTTATTTAACCGCTGGGTCGCTAAACCGTCTTATTATTTGATAAACAGTTTAACAGAACTTTTTTAAATTTGACAAAAAGACAGATTTATGAAAATGGACATTTTATTCTGTATTGAGTAATGCAACATACCTATTCATATTTTATTTTTAGTTAAGTATTCAGAATTAAATTTTGTACATTTGTACTGAACTTGAATTGAAATTGGAAAATTAGCTTACATGTTAACCAAAAAGTCTTACTAGTGAAGTTTACACTTTAAATAATTTCAGTTAGCTTATTAACTAGACAAAACGCACTGGTTATTTTATTTACTTGCTTTTGTTTTTTACTGATTGGTTTGTATAATATATAAACTAGCCAACTAAACATTATTATTTGTATATGAAGATTTAAATTTGAAAATGGTCTGATTATTTTTATTGTCGTTCGTTGGAATTGTGTTAGTTTCAATATCGTTTGTTAAAATAAATGTGTTTATTTTTAGCATTGTTTTTATTTAATATTTTCACATTAAACATTTTATAAATATTAAAGGGGCCACTTATTAAATTTGCACATCATTAAGTTAAGAAATTTAATTTAAAAAGTAGCATGAACTATATTCCCATTGGCTCCAAATGGAATCCCAGGTGACTTTTTGTAAGGAAATAATCGATTTATTCCCATTATTCTAACATCACCTTGTTTTCAATTTTTTATAATGACGAAGAAATGGTTCACGTGCACTTGTCCGCTTGTAATTGTAACATAAAATATCAAAATAGGATTTTATAATTTATAATTTGGTGCACATTATCGACATCTGGGTAACTAATAGACATATTCTGTAAGACAGTTTTGTGAAATTCATCTCGTTAAAAAGTAGGGACACCACATGGCACCAGCGGGAAAGAAAGATCCAAATACAATTCGCAAAATCAATTAACAGTTTTGGACAATCCAAGATCAGATGTAAATAAATCGGACTCAACACCTGCTGCACCATTTCGATGCCATTTAGATCTGATCGAGCCCCATTTAAAAAGCACAATTCCATAATCTTTATGCAAATAAGAAATCCGTTGCATCACAATAAAATCGTGGCAAAGTAAGGCAAATACAGATATTATCCTTGAAAGCGGAGATAAAATCTGCCACTAACGAATAAAATAGCTGAACCTAAAAACGCGTACATAATTATATTTGTGCGGAAGCGACTGGCAGGTGAAGGAGCGAAACAAAACGCGAAATTTAAATAGAATAACGTCGAACAACGTCTAGTTTGTTGGAATTCCTTTTGTTTTTTAATTAGTTTCAAATCGCAAAATGTGCATTCGAGCATACCGACGATTTTTAAGTAGGAGAATGCGTTCGATGCTCCATTTCTGCTCCTCACTATCTGCCCCATTAACAAGATTACATAACATGTTGCTGTGGTGATTTTAATGGTTTTCCAGCCGACGGTTAGTTAGTGGTGTTAGATTAAATCGATCTGGAAACGAACTCCTAGGTGGCAACTGTGCATTAAAATGAAGCCAATCGCTGATGGCAATAAGCAGCAGCACAGGGAGAGTTAAATATATGTAAACTAATGATGTGGCCCCTTGTGGAGAGTACTGTTTCGGACTACAGTAGTTCTTGTTCCACATGGGCACACGGGCGACTCGTCTCCGCCACGAACCCCCATTTAAGTCGCCGCTCGCTGCCGGGGCGTGTACCTGGAGGACGTCACCACGTGGGGAAGCGAGCGGCGGACGCGTCCCCCACGAAGCGTCGCAAATCGACGCGAATTTTACGCGGGCAACGACGAACCGCCCATGCTCCCGGTGAATGCTTCCACTTAAGAGTTTGATGGATGGATCGATGCTCCAACATTAATCATCCGAAATCAATTTAAGGTTCGGCGGAGCTTAGGAGTGGCCCACCGGAGACAATCCGCAACAATGAGGTTTAATGAGACTCATTAGTTCGATAGGTGTGAACTCTGACCCGGGTTTCGGCGAAGCACGTGGAAATCTCGGCAACGATCGATTTTATGTATGTAAATAGTCAATTAGTTCGACAATGGGGCATAAGTAGGAAGGCAAATAAATACCTGAGGTCCGCCTAAATAAACAAGCGAAGCGTGCTTGCAATTGTTTGTAGAAACAATCGTCATAAGTCACCCGGATCCCAGAATTGGAGTCGTGAGACCGGAGACGATATATCCTACCTGAGAGCGGTTGACGGTTTTTTATGTGTGGTGGGACTTTTTCTCTCCCTCGTTTAACGTATAGGTGGAGGCGAGCAATAGATTTCGTTTCGTGTTCGAAACATTTTAAACTGTTTGGGAATTTGAAATTCCTGGAATTGGGACTACTTGTTAGCGATTGTTTTATGACGTACGCCGAGGAGGCGATAAATCCTGGGCCGGGTTTCGCCTCGCTTACCAAAACATATTTCCGACGTTATTGATGTGACAAACATTTCCAACTGCTAATTTACCTAGTCTGACCACTGCCATTTCAACGGTTTACTCGGACTTGAGTTTAAAATTTAATTTCGGTGATGTTTTGGCTTTTCATCGATTTCGGGTGTTTTTAAAATTATGGTCTTTTTTTAAATTTGAGCATTTGTATTTCATTATTTTTATTTTATTTTAGTGTCTATCTGGTTAAAAATTTGTTCAGAAATAAAACAAGTTTCATTATTTTAATTATTATATTTATTGCCCTGATAACATCTTACGTGATTTTGAACACAGATACTGAAATATTTACAACTTCCAGATTTGCGGCGGTTCTAAATATTTAGCTTTTATTTATTTCAGTTCATTATCCATTTTTTTAACTTGCGAAACGTTAAAATTTTTCGAGCATCTCGGAAAATCCATTAAGAATGTCAATAGAAGCTGAAATTATTAAAATTGATATTCACCTATACAGTGAAAGCAACTGCAAGAGTCCCGTTTTGTGAAAAATACATTAAATTTTTGTAACTGCGACAAAAACGTGACGAACTGAATCACTGCCGCCAAAATGTTACGACAACAATTACCAAAAGCTCTCCAATTTAAGACACTTTGAAATAAGTGATTGTAAGTTCATTACAGAATCATTTTGAAATCCAATTTTCGTATTACTATATCAAGTCACAAATTATGCAATGCTCTAATTTAGTTTTTTATTATTTTTCATGTCTTCATTTCTGCCTCCTTTTTATCCACGTTCAGTTCTTCTAACTGCTTCAAGGCAGTTAATTGCTTCTATTTATCCATAATTGCATATTTTGCTGCCTCGATTATGAAATAACTATTTGGTCCTTCTTTTTATCAGTTGTTTTTGCACAATGTCATTGAAATCAATTTTGTTTAATAAAATTCTCATACACTGCTCTTTTCCATAACTATTTTATTTTTCAGATTCTTGAATTTTATTACTACTGCAAAAATTTTATTTTTTACTTTCGACTAGACAATTGTTTTATTCTTCACAATCACACCTTTGTACTCGTCCCATTTTCCTATAACTCTTGCTATAAATACTATTTTCTAATTTCATTATTTTCTGATCTAGTATTATTTTATTATAAATTCTATAAAATAACTGTATTTCTTCAACTACGGATTTACATTATTTATTAAACCTTCACTACATTTGTAATTCTGTACAGCATTATTCTTCTTGTTTTTGCATATTCACGAAATTTATTTCTTATATACTTAGCTTAGTTTGTGTATTTAGCGGTTTGTTTTTCAACTTTTCCCATACCTTTCTTCATAACAACCCATACATATTTTCTGATTTGGGTTTATAATGTAGAACAAATTACAACTTTCTCTTTCCTATATTTTATTCCACTATATTTATGATTATTTTTGTTATTATTACAAATTTTCAATCGCTATTAGACATTTTTTATATTTGTCTTCACGTTATAGTAAAAAGTTGCGTAATTATTCTTTTGCACTTTTCACTAAGTACATTTTAATCAAGTGCACCAGTTTTTTCAGTTTGTATTTTTTTCTCTTTTATTTTAACTCAGTTTTTTTGACTTGACTTGGTAATGTTTCTGTACACATTTTTCTAAACCGGTTAATAAACAATACATATTATTATGTCCATATTCAGTCCATTTCTTCTAACCTCGAGTAATTTCTTACATTATTATGAAATAACTTTCAGTCTCTTTTTGTATCTTGTATCTTTGAAATTAATCGCTATTAGATTGTCAATTTACTAGTATTTACATTGGAGATTTCTCTTGCAGGTTCTAATTTATTTTCTTATTTCACTGTCAAGTTATAGTTATTTAATTTAATTCCGACTGATTAAGACATTAAAAAGCTTATAATATTTAATTATTCTCAACGTTATAGAAGCTGCATACGCACATTAATCTCAATAACAAATAGCCGGAGCGCCGAGCGTGGAAAATATTAAAATTAAAGAGCTAACGTAGACAACCAGTAAAACGTGCTGTATGTTGAGTTGAGACTAATGAACCCCAGTTCGTGAAGAACTGCTGGCGGTTAAGCGCTGATTTACGATCTGTAATAAATTGATAAATGCAGAATTTCATTAGTTACTTTCTCGCTTAGCATTGTTGTAAATAATCGTATCGAATATTTAGCATCGGCTCCGCCATTATAATAAATAACTTGTCGAATCGGTCAGCAATCGAGCAGCCTCGGGCGGTACCGAACAAAATAAATCTCGATGGAAAAAGTGCGAAAGCACCGGACTAAAACAAGATGTACAATACTTAAGATGGCTCGTAATAAAAGTTATTATCGACTGGTATGTGTACACACATTACAAAGTCGTGACTATCGCTACCCACCGTGTAATGAGGATCCTCCGGTCGTTGGTGCTGGTGCTTCCCTCTCTTTCTCTTCGCTCCGTTCGCGCTCCGGTACTATATCAGGCTCTTGTTATACATGACCGGAGATGTGAAGATAACATTTCGACAAAACTCGACAGCTGTACCGCACCGACTTCACAAAACCGCTGCTTTTCTTCTTCATCTTCATCCTAATCACGCTACCCTTTTTGGTGTGAGCCGTGCGGTGCTGTTTCATCCTCACTTGATCACTCTTACCATATATTGCCTTCTTTCACGTGTTCCACTAAGTCTTACACTTGCACAATTTTTATTGAGTCACATTAGAAATGCAACCACGAAACATATTTAAATTCAATTTTTTTCATCCAATTTTCCAGTATCTGTTTCAGACCAGGTACATAATTTTTAACTTAGATTTGATACATACCATGTATCCGGCTCAGCATTTTTGCAAAATTTTCCGGAATATCGAATAAACTTACGTATTAAAACATACAAAAAAATAATTAAATGTCACGTTTGTGCATAACTTGCCGCAAATTTGAGTAAAATTTAAATCCTACTCGTTATGATGATTAGCCAGCACATTAGATAAGCAAAGCAGGTTATACGCTGGATCAATCATTTTCATTCTGGTACTAAATTTTCGTGCATACAAGAATTTTGTGCACAATCATACGAGCGAGTATCTTATCAAACTTTTCTAAAGCTAATCCCCATTGTTTCGCTTGTTGATACATTTTTCAGGTGCGAAATGAGCATATAATTTCACGCCGTTTATCAAGAAATGCAAATTTCCAATAAAATAATAAGTTATCCTTCCGTTACAGAAATGTGGCGCATGTTTAATAAATCGCGGAAGCTCAAGCAGACGCAAGAAATATCCACAGATATTTTTTTAAATTTATACGAGTCCATCTCAATTCGTCACAGCAAAAGTATTTTAAAAAACGCGAATAAATTGTAGTTATTAAAAGTATTTTAAATTGCAGCAACTTTAAATAAAAGTGAATTTAATTAATGCATCGCTTATCAGCAAGTTTGCCGATTAGGTATAGCGAGCGTTAAAAAAAACGGAAGCTATGGAATCTAGCGTTTGATTCGTTTTCGCATACATTCAAAAAGTTGCTCAAATGATGTCTTAACCGAAACCAAGAGATGGAATTTGTCGAAGAAGGCACAAAATGTACCTTATGCAATGTATCCGAGACAGTTATTAACAAAGAAATTATGGTAGTAAATTTAATTACATGCTATATAACAAACTGCAATGAGCTAAAAAAATTCATATTCTTAAAACTTGAAGATTTACTAACGAGCGTACAACAAAAGATTCAGAACAGGCCATGGAGTCTAGCTTTTGTTTTATTTTTATAGTTTTATACGTTTGCCATCGATATTTAATAATTTGACCAAAAAGTTGCTCCACACACGGAAATAGAATTTTTTTAAATAGACATGTGTTTATAAATAACTAGTATATTTGTATTTATAGTGGTCCGTATTTTTGTTTGTCTCTGAATTAATTTATCGTGAAAAGTATAGCTCTCAAGTCAAATCGTGGTCAATAGTTATTATCGAATTGTTGCCTAGGTTTACAAAAAATGATAATTTATTTATTTTTTTCACCAACAGACATTATAGTATCTTATTTATGTCCGAAACAGTTGTCGATAAAAAACTTTTATGAAATCTCTCCATGTGAAAATCAAATTTTTTTCTACTCCAACGAATTCCAAAGTGATTCCAAGTGAATCAATTTTTTGTGCGCCTGTAACATTTAACATTCTGGAAAATTTCGGGTTAAATCTCTACCATCTAAAGTTTTTCTTTCTAATTCCTGCCATATAGCAAAATTTCCTTAATCTGATAAGACCTAGGTTTACAAAAAATTATAATTTCTTTTTTTTTTACCAACAGACATTATATGTATCTTATTTCTGTCCGAAACAGTTGTTGATAGAAAACTTATATGAAATCACTCCATGTTAAAATCACATTTTTTTTCTACTACAACGAATTCCATAGTGATTCCAAGTGAATCAATTTTTTGTGCGCCTGTAACATTTAACATTCTGGCAATTTTCGGGTTGAATCTTTACTACTTGAAGTTTTTCTTTCTAATTCCTGCGATATTGCAAAATTTCCTTAATCTGATAAGACTGACTGCTTGTCAGTTTGTCTTAGCGCTCTCTTGCTTTCTCAGATTCTCTATTTGAGTAATAGATTCCTTAGTGGACCTTGTCTGTATATTTGTATTCACTGAACGACTCGATCCTCTGATGGAATCACCAATATAAAGCGAATACAAAAGCTTTACTACCGTGTAGGTTGGACGGGAATTTAGTTTTAAAATTTGATTTCAGACGGATGGCATATTATAACCGGTCCATGTTCCTTTTTTTTTCATGCGGTTATTGCCCAATATCGAACAAATATTTTCAAAGCGCTTTTTTCCATAACACCTATTGTTCTTTATTTTTGCATTTTATTGTAACATGTAATATCGTTAAACAGTATCTACTTGATTTGGTGTTAGTGTTAGAATTGGGTCGTCTACAAACATTTACTAAACGCAAGGCTGAAAAATAAATGTCGTACACGTGTTGGAGAATAAAAAATGATTAATTTTTGCTTCGAATCATATTTTTATGTTTCCAAATATCTTACAACTTTTCTTGTTTATAAGGAATGGAAGAATTAAAATGCAGCTTAACCAAGTCGTTCTCTTTAAGTTCACCCTAACACCCTATTTATTACCTTTAATCACCGGTCCATGTTCCTTTTTTTTTTTCATGCGGTTATTGCCCAATATCGAACAAATATTTTCAAAGCGCTTTTCTTCATAACACCTATTGTTCTTTTATTTTTGCATTTTATTGTAACATTTATTGTAAGTTCACCCTAACACCCTATTTATTCCCTTTAATCACCGGTCCATGTTCCTTTTTTTTTTCATGCGGTTATTGCCCAATATCGAACAAATATTTTCAAAGCGCTTTTTTCCATAACACCTATTGTTCTTTTATTTTTGCATTTTATTGTAACATGTAATCTGGTTAAACAGTATCTACTTGATTTGGTGTTAGTGTTAGAATTGGGTCGTCTACAAACATTTACTAAACGCAAGGCTGAAAAATAAAATAAATAAATGTCGTTGGCGCACCAGAAAACTTGTTTATGAAGAATGGAAAAATTAAAATGCAGCTTAACCAAGTCGTTCCCTTTAAGTTCACCCTAACACCCTATTTATTCCTTTTAATCGCACGCGAATCGCAACCCACCCCGTTAATAACAGCCTGAACCTTGACTTTTGCTTCGATTAATTGTCGAAGAAATACCGTGTGCCCGTTAAGCTCACCATGACCGTATCGCATCCATCCACATTAAATTCCGTATTCCGATCGAGCGGCTATTTTTAATAAAGTACCAATCGACGCTCCATCCACCCAACCCAAGTGACCATATCCTTGACCAACCGTTAATAGAACGGACTCGCGCTGGACCGCTGGTCCGATTATTGGTGTACCAAACACTATACTTAACACAATCGTGACAAGATATCTCCACGGGTCCGCGCCCATAATTACATACACCACCTCGTCCGTCCCATCATCTCCAAGCCATAACACCCCGACGTCGGTAATTAGCGACCAATACGATACGACTATATGCAAAAGCATTTATTTGGCTAATTGGAATAGGTAAGCTGCTAAGAGTTTGGTGCTCTCGTAAAAAATCCTCACGGTGATGTTTTCGTCGTCGCCTCCGGCATTTGAACCGCGACTTACCAATGGCAAAAGAAGGATGTTGGTTTCTAGGACTCGGTCCAGGATGGTTAGGAGTACGCGGGAGCGGTCCTCGCGGATCATGCTCGGGTCTTCCTTGTAGATCTGCACAATAAAAAAAAATGTGGGCAAAAAATTATTAGTGGAGTAAACTAAAAAAATTATCAAACGTGCAGTCATAAGTAATAGTATATTAAAGAACAAGTTCCATAAGGTACATAATAACTGCTATAAAAGCCTTATGAATGAGTTTTTTAATACTATTTTTCTACTCCGCATCATTTATACATTTTTTAATTCAAAATTGGCTATTTTAAAATTTAGGGAATTTTGCATGGGCTGGTGACAATTGTCTGAATTGAAATTTCGATTTTCAAATACAATTAGACGGCACAACAGTTGGCGGTAAAAATAATTTTCAGAACCTATCTGAGCTCAATTTAGTTGCTCAACCAACGTAACGATTAATGTTTATAACAATTTTTGGGGAAAGCTAGTTTACTTTTAAAGTATTGTATGTTTTGTTTTGGTGTTTAACATGACATTTATGATCACGACAACACTACAAAAACTAAAATAAACGGTTTCCTTTACGAAAGTCCAAAAGCTAATGCATTCAATTGAGTGCTTTAACAACTTTGCCTGCACAATTATGGTTGGGAGTGAAAATAAATTTCAGCAAAATATTATGGCAAGCAACCCACCTGAAATTAATTTAAGTGCTCAAGACACATCCAACGTAACAATTAATGTCCGACCGAAACTAGTTTTTACGGCCGAAACCGAAATTTCATGTTTTCGTGGGAAAAATAAAGTAAAAATTATCATAATCAGCGTTTATTTATTTATTTTTAATCAATCACATATTAATCATTCAGCCTCTGATATTCATTATATTCGTTAACTTATCATATCATATTATCACTGCCCTATTTCGAAAACCACAAATAAATTTCCTTTATTTTATAATATTATGAAATAAAAGATAAGCTACAACACAAAATTACTTTTATACTTTTTAGTAAAAATAATTTACCTAGGAAATATGTGCAAGAAGGTGGATAAAATTTGAACAAAAAAAAACACATCCTTTAAAATTTAAGAACAAAATTATTTCTTGTAAACTTTGCTCATTTTGTATGGTACTCTTGTTAACGAACTGCAATAAAATTAAAATTAATAAGTACCTATCTACTAAATACAACAACTAAATAAATATTTTTGATACAAATAATACTTCAATCAAATTTATACAAATAAAAATAGTTACGCGAGTTGGGCAGCCAAAACCAATTTTTTTGCCGAAACTAGTTTTTACGGCCGAAACCGAAATTTCATGTTTTTGTAGGAAAAATAAAGTAAAAATTATCACAATAAGTGTTTATTTATTTATTTTTAATCAATCACATATTAATCATTCAGCCTCTGATATTCATTATATTCGTTAACTTATCATAACATATTATCACTGCCCTATTTCGAAAAGCACAAATAAATTTCCTTTTATTTTATAATATTATGAAATAAAATATAAGCTATAAAACAAAATTACTTTTATACTTTTTAGTAAAAATAATTTACCTAGTTAATATGGGCAGGTAGGTAGGTAGGATTTGAACAAAAAAACATAGCCTTTAAATCTCAAGAACAAAATTATTTCTCTAAACTTTGCTCATTTTGTATGGTACTCTTGTTAACGAACTGCAACACAATTAAAATTAATAAGTACCTATCCAGTAAATACAACTAAATAAATATATTTGATACATATAATACTTCAATCAAATTTATACAAATAAAAATAGTTACGCGAGTTGGGCAGCAAAAACTATTTTTTTTGCCGAAACTAGGCCGAAACCGAAACTGAAACCGAAAGTTCGGTCGGACACTAATATTAATACTAATTGGGGAAAGCTAATCTATATAAATAAAAATTAAATACTGCTCGTTGGTAAGCGCATCACTGGAGAGCAGCTGGACCGATTTGGCTAATTTTTTTTAATGTTCGCAATAGTCCGGATAAGGTTTTCAGAGGAAGGAAAATAGAAAAAGTTGCCCGAAAATTTTAAAAATTCGAGAAGACAAAGTGCTTTTTTCTATGGGATTTTTGTATGAACTCAAGTCATAACTCATGGATATGCGTAATTCTTTTTTTGTTTTGTTTAATTGTGTTTCACGATCACAACCGAATTTATTGAAATTTGGACAGGACAGGTCTGTCGGGTCAGTTTGTTTAAATTCAAACTATTGTAACGTTTGGTGTCGGTGTTAATTTTAAAGTTTCACATATTTCTGCTCATGACATAGCACCCTAGAAAACTAAATTACACTAGTTGTATTACGAAACTCAAAAAGCTATTAACGCACCCAATTGAGTGCTTTAACAGATTTGTAATAAACGCGAATTAGAAAAAAAATACATTTAACATTGGTTACTTGTATTGCCGCTCTTCTGGCAGCTTGGTAGTTGGCACTGGCCACATTCTCATGCCAGTATCTCGTCTCGGACGTTGCCTCGCAAGTCACATTATTTTCAATTCCAAGATTTTTCACCACGTTATTTATATAATTCAGCGTCAGAGTCTTGTTCCTTTGGATTATCTGCCTCGGCACAACCTTAGCAATAAAGTGCCTCTTCACAACGTCTTTACTTTTATTTTCACAGACACACTCCTCAGTTTCGCCAATCCAAATGCTGGGAAGGCGCCAGTAGTGCATGAGCAGCTTGACTTTATCCCACTTCTGCTTAAACGGCGGCAGAGTATCTCTGGGAACAATTTTAACACTGTCCTTCGTTTTAACTAGCTTACCTGACATCCTCCACGTTGAAATCGCGGATGTCTTCGTACATCTTCTCTTCCTCCGGAGTAATCTGCGTGACGATATCTTCAAAGTGTGGAATTAGAATATGTTCCTCCTCATCCGCCACTTCTTTGAAGATGTTCACCATATCGTCGCGAGGATCCGTTTTTGAATTTTCGACTTTTTCGATTGTTAGGTCGTAGTGGATGATGCCCACCGTTCCATAAATAATGCAAGGGTGCTTCTCGCCGATCCACTCCGAATCGCACACTATAATATTGTCGATGTTGACGAAAAAGTCGTGTTTGCGCAACGGAAGAAACTCGGCCAAGCCCACGCTATTGTGGTGATACATCGATTCGATGATAAATTTCAAATTGACGGGAAAATCGATGTGGCTTCTTTGAAACGCCTCAATTGTGTGGAACCAGTGTATGAGTGTGGCCTTGCCTTGCGCCACTCCACACCCATAGATGTAGTTGCCAACTTGAGTGACGGTCCATGGATTAAAACTCCACTTGCTTTCGTCCGGCTTCTTCACATCCAAATTAATATAAACGCAGAGCGTCTTCTTCGCAACGCTGCTACCCAACTGGGCTAGAATAATAGTCGGAAGACGCACTTTCTGTCCTTCTAGCTCATGAAATCCGATGTCAAAGCGCTCATACTTCACTCCGAGTTGAAAGAACCAGTTCTGGGTGAAATCTATCATCTTCTGTACTTCATCTCTGTAGTTAATGTCGCCAGAAATCGACTGGATTTCAACTGCGCTGTTCAGTTCTTTTAAAAACCGCTCGCGTCGCGAATCCACGAACTGTATAATCTTCAAGAGGTCAGGTTGAACGGGAATTTTCTTGCTCTGATGATGTGCATAATACTCCCCATAAACGCTGTTCGAGGTCCGCGTTTCGCTGTGCTCGGTCCTGTACGAATGCGGATAAACCATTGCAAACCCAACGTCAAAAAAACTCAGTTTTTCATTACAGTTTATTGATTTATTTATAAATAAAATGCATGGAAACTAATTCTAGCGTCTCTTAAAGCCGTATTTCTTGCGCTCGTAGAACAGATCCGTCTTACTGCTACCCAAATTAACAATTTTAGGGCAACCGTCTCTGTCTTTTTCTTGTATTGTGCACTCTTTGCAGTAGTAAGCGTCTGAAACGCCCGGACCTCCGCATATTACACATCTGCCTTGGTACGAGCCATAGTTGCATTCGTCACAAATGCGAACAAGGGTGCAGGGGCGCACGTACGAGTCGCAAATGACGCATTTACCGTCGCATTTCTCACACAAACGCCCTATGGCGACTCCGGGCTGTTTGCGACAAAAAATTAAATCGGGGTGATGCTTGGCCATTCTGAAAACATGACTGTTAATAAAACACACATACAAATCACGTACACCTACCTTAAATACTACGTCTTAGCTGGAATTGCAATATAATCAGTGTTAAAATTGAAAGAAAAATAGGTTATGTTTACAAGTGAAAATGGATGTGGTTGATGTCACGTCATTTTCCTATCTCACCAAATTTGTTTTATATTTTTTTGTTGGACAATGAACAATAAACGTCCGTATATAATTTTTTTCTTGCAGAACCGATGTAAATTAATTACAGACCACAACAATTAACATAATTATGTACTGACTGTGGCTGCGAACATTTTGTGTGTGACTGAAGAAACACCAATTGTTAATAAACAAATTTTATGATATAAAGACATGTTGCTGTTTTGAATTTGGAACGACTGGAACTAGTTTAATTTTTAATCAACTTTGTTCAAATTTATAAATTTTTAGTACAAAATTCAAATTACAGTTAAGTTTGAGAAATTGCAGAAACAGTATCGGTGCGCCATCTATAGGCCCTTACACCTTACACTTAAATAAACCCCTAGAGTAAAGTAAAAAAACTGCACCTTGCAAGCCCAATTTTCAAGGATGTGCAATAATAAAACGTCGTTATTTCATCATTTCCGCTCAACTTTCCATTTGTATGTAACATTGTTGCAGGTTCAATGTCCCGCTGCTGGTGCACAATTTCACCACCACGTGGCGTGTCAAAAGGAAGCAAAAATAATGAGCAATTTTTTCGTGAACTAACACATCAAATTGCGTTCTAACTAGTAACACCATAGTTTTCGTTTTTTAATTTTATTGCACGGAAATTGGTTGATAAAATAAATTAAATAAAAACTAAGATGCCAAAAATGAGATGATTTAAAAAATATGCATACGCATTTACCTCAACATGAATTGTCAATTACATTTTTTGTAAAATGTACAATACGACCGTAAATCGAAATATACGAAATCTAGAAGATAAGCGACCAACACTTCACCCTATCACAATTTCCTGGAAAAATTATAGATGATAAAATTCATAATTAAAAACAAATATCGACTCAAGAAAATTTGGTACAATCATTATGTGAAATCAATATTGCTCTTTGAATTTTTTGAAAGCTCTGTGGCTATATTAACGTGCGTTCAAAAAAAACGAGGCTGCGTTGGCCATGGAATTTATCGGCTTTCCAGTGTAGAAACCATAGAAAACATAAACATATATTTGACAAATGTCAAGATCTGTCAGTTTAAAATTTACCATCGAAATAAAACGGCCCAAACGCTAGGACAGTTTAATTTTATTTTTGATGAGCATTTTTAATAATCATTGGTTTATAAACCTTTGAATCCAAGCAAATCCGAACCTTTTTTTTTCTAATGTATATTGTGTAATTTATAACTCACTAGTGGTCAACGTTCGTGTTTAACTATGTATACAACAATTGGTAGGTCACTAACATATTATTATTATTATTACTTAAATGATGGGGGAAAAAAAATTGGTACTTTAAATAAAATGTAAACATGTAAAAAAATTAATGTAGACTTTAATGAAAGACAATCCGTAATTAAAGTCCAAAAACAAACAACATTTATCGCAATTGCTTTCGATTTTTTGCCGTAACTCGTCTAAATTTTTTGGCCGACTAAAATAATAAACCTTCGAACCTTCGAATTCAAGCAAACCCGAACCTTTTTTTTGTAATGTATATTGTGTAATATAAGTCCCTAACGGTCGACGTCCGTGTTTAACTATATATACAACGATTTTTGAAATATTAATTGAGAATGCAGTTGCTCTTAAACTGAATTGGTAGGTCTCGAGTTGCGCATAGAGACTGATGACCCATGAAGGTTGACGGGTAACTGAGTGCTGCCAAATATTCTCAAGACATTTTTCGGTTTTGAGACTGATTCTTCTTCATCGATCTATTCACGACTTACAGTTATATCAAATTAATGACCGTCCTGGTCGTGCCGATATTCTCCTCAACAGAGGAGAAGCTGTAACAATGAATAGATTGATGTTTGGATTCACAACGATACCGGGAAATGTTTTGCACTTTTTTTTTATCCCATGATGATTTATCCCATTGTCAACAAGGAAGCTAATCTAAACATGAACAGACTGATAGTTCGAAATTTTGCTACACTAAATTGATGCACAAAGTTTTTCCATGGCCAACGCAGCCTCGTTTTTTTTTTGAACGCACGTTATAATTTAGACTACCTGAATGGGAAAGTTATTTAATTTCAATCCAACAATGAACACGAACAATTCGAAAGATTTTCAACATTTTTAAATAGTTACTTATAAAATTTATAAAATAATTTCACAATACTGCTGATAAATTTCACCCTAGTAGTGCTGCCATCTATTTAAAGAGAACCTTATCAAAGTGTCGGATCGTTGACATTAAAGAGCCATCTAGTGTTGCCGTTATTAAATTAAAAAACAGATGAAAGCCGTGCAATTTGACGTTTTTTCAAATAATCCGACATCTTTCTTCTTCGTGCATTTGTGAACACTTAAAATTGAATAAAACCGTTACAATGATGTTTTCCTCGCCCGCAGTTCGCGTATTTTCAGCCGAAAGTAAGTATTTTCGTTTTGTAACCTTTATATAATGAATCAAGCACAGATGCGGACGTAACTGCAAAAAAACCAGGCGCCTCTACAACCCGCCAGCCTCTTTTCGACCGCGGCGTTAATAACTCGCCAGCAATTAATAAAAACCTTAAGGGCGCTTCTCCGAAAGTGGAGCCACGCATCGCCCCAAAGCTAGTTCCTGAAGCAGACGAGGATTTATTTTTTTACGACATATACTCCTTCCAAGACGTCGAGGGTATGAGACCGACTATTGTATACGCGATTTTCACCCGTGTTTTGTAGACGAACGCCAGGATTTAAGCAGTGAGGATATTTTGCGCATTTTGCGTTCTTATTGTGGCTACAAGGGTGCAAAAACGCCACCTCCAACACCACCTTCCAAGTTTGCACCTGATTTTGATATGTTCATTAATGTGCCCGAAGATCGTGTGCTTTTCGACAACGAAGACGTCCACGAGGTAGACGTTCCCGATGTCGAATTGCCGGCGATCGACTTTGACGATTCAATGTAATTTTTGTTAATAAATGTTTGCACAAGTTTATTGAAAATTTATTCATAACTAAAACGTCATAGTCATACAAGAGATGTGTGCAACGCTGAGACCATATCACTTTTAATATCAATGTTCGTACATTACTCATCTAAATCTAATAGCGTGGAAGACAACTCAAAACCGACTACCTTGAAATCTAACGACTAGAACTAGCAATTTGTTTTGTAACAAAAAAAAAACGTACGAACCATGCAATGAAAACTATCAAAGCGGTGATTACGACTTGTTCACATTTTCTAACACCATGGAACACAACTGAAGGCAAAATTTCGTAGAGAACTCTTTTAAAAACCCAACGGAATCGCGTTTTTCTTTAATTATGTCATCGTCAAAACCGCCGGTGAAGTTCTTGCAAAACAACAAAATCGACAAGGGGTAGAAATACTTGTCCATATTTTTCAACAACACGTTTTCTAGGATAGGAACCGGCAGGTTGTTGCCCAACCAAAACTCTATACATTTCATCAAAACATTTTGCATCAAGATGTGATTCTCCGACGCGTATATCTTCGTTATATAAAACTCAATCAGCCGAGACGCGTTCTCGATAACTTCCTGCGTCTCCTTGTCCTTGATTTCCAAATCGATAAACTTGTCTTCGTGCTTCCTGTCCGCGTTTTCGCTCTCGGAAATTTGCTTCGAAACGCTCGATATGGGCGGCGAGGAGTCGTTGCTTTTCAGCGACTGAACGTAATGGGTCATGTTCTGGCGCACGTCGCCTAAATCGGACAACTCGCACGGACTTTCGCGTCCTCCTTGGTGCTCCTCTTCGCCCCATTGTCTGATACTGTCTAGCGACGAACTCGAACTTAAAATACGCGCAGGGGAGTGGATGTAGTTGGCCCCGAAGTCTTCCTGCATATTCTTCACCACGAACTCGACGAAATCCTGATCGCGCTCCTTCACGTTATCGTACGCCTCCTTGTTTACAAAAATCGAGTCCAAGTCCAGCTCGCACGAATCCATGTACTTCTTAAACGCTTGCAACTGGAAGCCGAGGCTGTCGCCGAAGTGGCCCCCGAGCATCGCCACTTTACTAGCCGCCTGATAGTTGGCGGTATCCAAACACTTTCCCAAAACATTCTCCGTGTCGTATAAACCGTAAAATGACTCCAAAGCATAGTGCAAGGTCTTGCCTGCGTACTTGTATTTCGGTACGTTTAGTATGGCACTCAGACTCGAAATTTGTACGTTTGATTGATTCGACTGGTGGTTGTGTTCCAACTCCGACTTATTTTCCACTTGGAGCACCGCAAACGGCACATTTTTCTTACCAAGGATTAGTCTCTGGTCAACTGGATTAAACGTAATCGCCATAGTGGGTAATCCTGGAACTTCAAGCGGCACGTTATCAGCGCTACCGTCGGAGTTGTTCGACAACTTAACAACTCTTCGCGTATTTTTGAAAATTATCACTCTATCGCTTGCGTTTCTACCGTCGTCGTCCTGACGTCCAAGAATTGTATGCGCCATCGAAGCACTCCCCCACGCTAACAATTTGCCGCTTTGATCGATCGCCATTGTATAATCCAAACCGCACGCGACTTCCAAAATTTTATACGCAATGGCGCTTATATTATCCTTATCTCTCAGTTTCGGAGAAGTTAGCTCCTCTTCCTTGTTTCTGCTCCACAACATCTTTCCGTTGTGCAGAATCACGCAATGTCGATAACCGACAGCGGCCTGTTCCACCGGCTTTTTGTTGCCAGCCGAATAGACACGCGTGCACGTTTTCCACGAATCCGTCCCTTTCGCGACAACGCCGTTTTGACTCTGCAGCGTTTTCGACTGTAATATTCGTACTTCCTGCGGAGTCGCCCCCCAGGTGAATACCTCCTGGTCACAGCGAAGCGCCACGTTACGAAAATAACCGGTCGCGATTTTGCTAATGGGGGTGTACATGTCTGGCATGAGCGCCACCCAAACGGGCCTCGTGGCCTTGTTCGAACCGAGTCTGCAGCTCTCAAGCTGACCAAAAACGTTAGACCCGAACCCGTATATCATCCCTTCTTGTGTGAGCATCAAACTGTGCGCATGCCCCGCAGCTAGTTGTACGATTTTCCCCTTGAAATTCAACAACTTGGGGTTGTAAATATTGTCGCAGTTGTTGTGGCCGAGTTGGCCGTGTATTCCCCAGCCCCAGGTGTACACCTCGCCCTTTGAAGTCAACGCCAAACTGTGGTATTGACCGGCGACGACTTCTACCACTTTCTTGAAACATAACGAGGTTATAAGCTGTGGGTAGGGTGTTTCTTGTACGAAGCTGCCCAGTCCGGTTTGGCCGTAAGCGTTTGAACCAAACGCGTACACCTACAAGCGTTCTTATTATTGTTACAAAAGACAAACCGTTCGAGTTACCCCATAATCTGTTAGAACTAAAGTGTGCTTGCGTCCACAACTCACGCTTAACACCTTAACCCTTAAATCTGTTAAAGTCTGCACGAGTCTGGGTGGACTGCTTTGGGTTAGAAGTGGACCTAGACCTAGACACCCAGCACTGGACACTCCCATTGTGTACAATTGAGAATTGCGCACGACGGCTGCGTGTTCATAACCGCAACTCAACGCATGTAAATCCGGTAAGTTCTGAAGCGAACACTCCTCGTCGGGTGCTTCAGGTGGTTCAATTTTATCCAGAAGATTGATACTGTACCTAGAACAATCATTGAAAGGCACGACTCCTGCTTGTTGAAGAGTCCATACTCTAACTTGTCGCTCCTAGCTACCAGCTTGACCAAAACCAGCAAAAACGTCTCGATTAGGTCTTTCACAACCACGACAGCTTTGTCGGGACTGTCGAAATCAACAGATTCGATCGTCGTGTCCAAACCTGACGAGTATTTGCACGTGGAAAAAACTCGACTGATGAGGGGTATAACGCTCGGCTGGCTCGGATCCAGCTGCGACGCGAACCGCTGCAAAATCTCAACGGGGAAGCTGTCGATGTTGTTTCGCACGTAACTGAAAATCTCGCGGCTTGATTGTGGGGAAATCATCATGCTCTGGATCAAGCACGGCTCGGATAGAGCGAATAAAAAATCGCGGTCGTTGGTTTTCGGCGCTCGCGCGCTTTGTAAGATTTGACCGAAAGCGGCGACGACTTCCGGTTGCAATCCTCTGGACTTCGCCAGGAGGCCCACTACGTTCCAGTGGCCGGCCTGGCAGGCGACGTTCACTGCCAAGATTTGATCGTAGAATTCTTCGTATCGCAAAAAATTCCTGCACGAAAAAAAAAGGAAATAACGGAATCACACAGATTCAGGAAGAAAATGAAACTGTACCAAGTAAAAAAAGCGAGGAATAATGCACGTGCTGGTAGTTTAAAAACGTCAACAAATAGTATTAGAATGAAATCGGCAAAACAAAGAAACGGGGACGTAAAAAATTCTACTCACATGAAATCTTTAGTGTTGGCAATCCGCGCGTTTCCCCCGTGTCGCAGAACCAGCTCCGTGTAGGCCATAACTGCGAGATTTCCGATGTGAATTTTAGTGGCCATTGACATGTCCACGCGACTGGCACTAAGGCACAGATGAACGAATTTAAGAAGAGTGCGGCAATCGGCTGAGATGGCGAGTTTAAGGACTCGTTTCAGCAAGTGTACTCTGGCTTGTTTGTAAAGTATGATGCCCGAATGGAACGAGCCATTGGCGATTAGAAGGTCGCCGCATGCTTCGAAGAGTTGTTGAACGCTCACGTTGAACATGATGGCGATTTTTTCCGCCGTTTTATGGTCATTTTCGACGGTGACGAGGTGCACGCATTTTGATACTGGCGAGCGACTGTAGTTGTGGAAAAAACATATTTGAAAAAATTTTTACCAACTTTACTTTCTTGTATAAAATTAGTATAATCATACTAATTTCGACTTTAAATTGATTTGTCAACGATTATCAATCAACGAAGTGTTTAAGCCATCAGTTTTAAATAAAGATGGATACATATAATTAATTGATATTATTTTCTGTTGGATAGTAAACAATTTAAATTCTCCTTTGGAATTTAGTTCGTAATAAACGCCAACAGTCGTGATCAGTACAATTATGGTGGATGCGCCGGGAAATTTCATACATATTTATTTGTCTTTAATTTATTTCTCACTTTTTATGCAACATTTATTATTATTGTCCGATCAAAACTAGTTTTTACGGCCGAAACCGAATCCAAAACTTCGTGTTCTCGTGGGAAAAATCTTTAGAAAAATAAAATAAAAATTATCTTTATTTTAATTTTATTTTAAATCAATCACATATTAATCATTCAGCCTCTGATATTTTAACTAATTATTAACGTATCATATCATATTATTATTCCCCTTATTTCAAAAAGCACAAATAAATTTCCTTTTTTTTAATAATATTATGACATAAAATATAAGCCACAAAACAAAATTACTTTTATACTTTTCAGTAAAAATAATTTACCTAGTAAATATGTGCAGGTAGGTACACAAAACAAAATTTTCGTTGAATTTTTTCATTTCTTTGGATTCTATAGGATTTTTTATTCTATGGATTGCATAAAAATTTGAAACTTTCATGTGCCGTAATATTTTTTTTTTTTGGATTTGTTGATTTTTCTTTGGAATTTTTAGAAAATTATGAAAGTATGTAGGCTTTCACGGTCGGTGTTATTAATTATAACGATCTTCTTCGGGACTTTTGACCGTGTTCCATTTGAAATTCCATTAGGGAACATTATTTAGAACATTGTTGATTACGATGGAACCTCCTCAGATTAATTCTTCGTACTTTTTAATCCTTTGGATTCTATTGAATTTTTATTCCTTGCATTGCATAAAATTCAACCATGTTCAAACATTTATATAATTTGGAACTTTCATATTTCTTAAATTTTAATTTTTTTTGGGGTTTGTTTTCTATGTAATTTTTAAAATATTTCTCATTACGATGAAACCTCAGATTCTTTCTCGTACTTTTTAATTAATTGTGTTTTATTAGATTGTTATTCTTTGAATACTTGTTCAAAATCCTAAATTTTTTGTTCGCTTGATTTCAATAATGCTCAAACAATTAGATAATTTGAAACTTTCAACTTTTTTTTTAATTCTTTTATTCAGGGACTCAACTTTTTTATTAATTCATATAACGCGCTCAAAAATAAAACTAGGTAGCGTTGGCCATTGAATTTATCGGCTTTCCAGTGTAGAAACCATAGCAAACATAAACATAGATTTGACAAATGTCAAGATCTGTCACCTGAACCTTCGAATCCAAGCAAAGCCGAACCTTTTTTTTCTAATGTATATTGTGTAATTTATAACTCACTAGTGGTCAACGTTCGTGTTTATACAACGATTGGTAGGTCACAAACATATTATTTTTAAATTGCTATTATTAAAAAAATTGATCCAACTACTTAAATAATGAGGTAAAAAAAATTGGTACTTAAAAAATGTAAATAAAATGTAAACATGTAAAAAAAATTAATGTAAACTTTAATGAAAGACAATCCGTAATTAAACTCCAAAAACAAACAACATTTATCGCAATTGCTTTCGATTTTTTGCCGTAACTCGTCTAAATTTTTTGGCCGACTAAAATAATAAACCTTCGAACCTTCGAATCCAAGCAAACCCGAACCTTTTTCTTGTAATGTATATTGTGTAATACAACTCCCTAACGGTCGACGTCCGTGTTTAACTATATATACAACGATTTTTGAAATATTAATTGAGAATGCAGTTGCTCTTAAACTGAATTGGTAGGTCTCGAGTTGCGCATAGAGACTGATGACCCATGAAGGTTGACGGGCAACTGAGTGCTGCCAAATATTCTCAAGACATTTTTCGGTTTTGAGACTGATTCTTCTTCATCGATCTATTCACGACTTACAGTTATATCAAATTAATGACCGTCCTGGTCGTGCCGATATTCTCCTCAACAGAGGAGAAGCTGTAACAATGAATAGATTGATGTTTGGATTCACAACGATACCGGGAAATGTTTTGCACTTTTTTTATCCTATTGTCAACAAGGAAGCTAACCTAAACATGAACAGACTCGAACTGACACTTTGAAATTTTGCTACACTAAATTGATGCATAAAGTTTTTCCATGGCCAACGTAGCCTCGTTTTCTTTTTGAACACACGTTATCGTACATTTTTTACAATAATAAATTACAGAAAAAGTTTTTCATTTTTAAACCCTGTAGGAAATATTTCTTTTCAAAATTATCAAATTTTTTGAAACTAGTAATTTTGATCAATATACTATTTCAATTATACACATATTTCACTGCGTTAAAATCTACTCATTATACGTGCATTTGGATACAATTTTTAAAATCTAAAAAACTCACCTTACGACGATTTTGTAAACTGAAGCATTCGTAACAATGACACAAGTATCAATTTTCGGTGCTTTTATATTCAAGTCGTCCACACTTTTCGGCATTTCAAAACTTTTCTCTTTTTTCTCGTTCCTTTTTCTAACACGCACCGACCACAAATCCGTCAATCTATAAATGTTAAGTATTTTTTCATTCTTAAAAGTAAACTGAGAGACGAGAGCATCTGGATTGAAAGCCTGCAACAGAAAATCGATCATAATAAAAGAGATTCAAATATGAGAAAGAAAAACTTAAAAAAAATCATTATTTCTGCTAAATTCAATTAAATAAATCAATATTACATAAAAAAATCTTATCTTCTACACTTTTTGAGTATTTCTTATATAGTTTATATTCTACAGAGACCACGGATTCAGCAATTGGTCTGATTAATCTTATATTAAAAACACCCTTCATATATCTATTTAACATGAAATTTTACAAATGAACTTACATTATTTAAATCCATCCTGGATTCGGAATACGCTGTACTGATGATAGAAACAGAATTCCCCTCATCATTTACGACAAAAATTAACAACTCCATCAACAATATAAAACTAATGTCAGACGTCAACTTGTGCACATGCAAGGGGGCCCTCTCAACTTCAACCCCATGCACAGTCAATAAACCGGTTGGTTTGACAAAAACAGAAAACATGTAACGATTATGAACAATTTGAGGTGCAAAGAAAGTATCACTGAGACACGGCAAAAGTACAGGCCCTGGAGGAACAGAACAGTTCGCTTCAGACTGCGACAATTCGCTTGTCGAATCGCTTTGACTATCTTTTTTGCGTGACTCTACAAGTCGCTGCTTGAGCGACACCAACTTGTCCACTCCCATCTGTTTCAAGTTGTGTAACCGAGATTTGGATAAATCGTCCGATTGAGTGGCGCATTCTGGGGGCCACAGATAACCGGCTGAGGTTTGTTCGAGCGTTAAACGCCATTGACGTCCGCTCTCGCCGCTGATCTGTAAACTAATTGTTAAACAATGAATTGAATGTGGCATCTGCAACCAGTAGTGAAACCCAATCGATGGAGTTGTCCTGACAGAGAATTAATTGTGTGATGCCTTCAGGAACGGCGCTGCACCCCAAACAGCGTCCATCAGTCAAAGAGATCAAAGCAATTGCACCATTTTCATAACCGACTAAAGCGTTTTGATTGCAATCGAGGGTTTGCCACCAAACTAGCGACGTGGGTTTTGAGTCTGGGGTTTGTGGGTGTTTTGGGAAGTGAGTCAAATCGTTCAG
The DNA here is from genome assembly GCA_964023215.1 of Eledona agricola. NCBI lineage: Eukaryota > Metazoa > Arthropoda > Insecta > Coleoptera > Tenebrionidae > Eledona > Eledona agricola. The sequence goes on along the minus strand of OZ026857.1, from coordinate 25,417,950 downwards.
CGCCCATTTACAATCAATTCTCTGCCGTTTATCTACTAGGTTCAGTGCCGGGATTATATACAACGAGCCGTCTATTGCTGCAATAATAAATTGTCAAATTGTGACTCTACGTGCGAATCAACGTACAAACAACTAAAAGCCAAGTCGCCGAAGGGTCAAAACACACAGCTTGTATCAATTTATTCGAGTCTGTCAACCATGGAATTCGCTTGATCACCGGAGCCAGTTCTCCGTAAGTGTAGTGCAACACAACATCGCCGTCCCTGAAACACGATTTATGAAACATTACGCCTGGGTTTTAACGCAATTTTACGTTGTGATTAGTGCCAGGAGTTGTTTGACTCCACTTTCGATTCGACAACACAGCCTTATTTTTATATTTTTTAGTATGCACTTTAGCTCGAAAACATCTTGGGCGATCGGCATCGTTGCTAGTTTGTATCGTCTTAATATTGTTTACATTATTTATCGCTTGTTTTCGACTGCGGTATTTGAAAATCGATTAAATGGAATATGAGCATTTAAAAATTTGACGTCTCGTTTTTGACAATTGACGTTTGGAGAACAGTGGCGGGTCACCAGGCAATAATTTCAGTAATTAAAAAAAATTTATTGTTGTAAAAGGTAAAATTAGAAGTGCAAATATTTAAATTAATTAACTGCAGGGAAGGTTATAGTAAAACAACATAATGGACGCTTGTTTAAAAACATTAACATAATATTACAATAAACCTAGATTATGAGAAAAAACTAGAATTTATTTGATTCGAATATTTGAACGAAACAGTGTAGTTCAGTATGTAAAAAGAGATAAATTAAATCAAACTTATAAACCAGTTTAACAACAATCATCACAGATCACAACGTTACAAAACAGTGGCGGAGATGAAAACGGCAAAGTCACAACTCAATTTTTATATAACTTCAACTTTCTATATATTTTCGGAGGATTATTTCTTCTTAATAGCTTAATTACTAATTTGTCTGTCAGTTTTTAATCAATTAGTCCATCCGTGCAAATTAAAAACAATTCGCGAATATAAAAAAATATAGGCTGCGAGACACTACACAGTAAACCGCTATTTTGTATTTTTTTACAAAACTAAAACAAAAGCTCGTTTCCATGATCTGTTGTTTAGATCATGTTAAAAAAAGGAACATTGCTATAGACGAATAACTGCAGATGTAGACAAAATAAGTGAATTTGTTTTATTGCATGATAACGTAAAAAATAATTATACTACTCGTACAATAGTTATAACATTAACTTTATTTCAGTGTAATACAACAAAATGTTGACTTGTCACTTTTGTCGCTCCTGCTCTTCCACTTACAATGTAACAAAAATGATATAGGGTCCAGCAGCAACACATGGAAATCGCGGCAACTAAAAAAATATGAGTCAGAGTGTAGCACACCGTTTTCTCAACCTCACCTTTTTACGATAACCTCGTCTCGCTAAAACTTAAAACAAACGGTACAAAATACATTTAAAATTAGTTACACCAGATATTATGCAATCACAGATTTATACACTCAAATGATATAATTTTAAGAGATATTTTATAATAAAATTGACTTTAAATAAAAAAATTTATGTGTAATTATGGTGGATGCGCCGGGACATGTTTATACATATAACGTGCGTTAAAAAAAACGAGGCTGCGTTGGCCATGGAAAAACTTTGTGCATCAATTTAGTGTAGCAAAACTTCAAAGTGTCAGTTCGAGTCTGTTCATGTTTTTTAGGTTAGCTTCCTTGTTGACAATGGGATAAATCATTATGGGATAAAAAAAAAGTGCAAAACATTTCCCGGTATCGTTGTGAATCCAAACATCAATCTATTCATTGTTACAGCTTCTCCTCTGTTGAGGAGAATATCGGCACGACCAGGACGGTCATTAATTTGATATAACTGTAAGTCGTGAATAGATCGATGAAGAAGAATCAGTCTCAAAACCGAAAAATGTCTTGAGAATATTTGGCAGCACTCAGTTGCCCGTCAACCTTCATGGGTCATCAGTCTCTATGCGCAACTCGAGACCTACCAATTCAGTTTAAGAACAACTGCATTCTCAATTAATATTTCAAAAATCGTTGTATATATAGTTAAACACGGACGTCGACCGCTAGGGAGTTGTATTACACAATATACATTAGAAAAAAAAGGTTCGGGTTTGCTTGGATTCGAAGATTTATTATTTTAAGACCAAAAAATTTGGACGGGCTACGGCAAAAAATCGAAAGCAATTGCGTGAATAGTGAGGACATTTAATCTGGACCACTTTCTCAATGCCAATCAATAAATGTTGTTTGAGTTTAATTACGGATTGTCTTTCATTAAAGTTTACATTAATTTTTTTTACATGTTTACATTTTAATTAAAGTACCAACATTTTTTTCCCTATCATTTAAGTAATAATAATAATAATATGTTTGTGACCTACCAATCGTTGTATACATAGTTAAACACGAACGTTGACCACTAGTGAGTTATAAATTACACAATATACATTAGAAAAAAAAGGTTCAATGAATATTAAAAATGTTCATTAAAAATAATATTAAACTGTCCTAGCGTTTGGGCCGTTTTATTTCGATGGTAAATTTTAAACCGACAGATCTTGACATTTGTCAAATCTATGTTTATGTTTTCTATGGTGTCTACACTGGAAAGCCGATAAATTCCATGGCCAACGCAGCCTCGTTTTTTTTTTGAACGCACGTTAATTTACAAGACATTTTTCAATTGGGCTCAGGTTCTGTGGTCGACGAAAAAAAAAACGTATGAATTTATGTCAAATTGACCATTTTATTTTTTATGTACAGAAATAACAAACAATACAATCACAAAAATTGCACTAATTGACAATAAAAATTCTTGTAGTTAACTATTTATTTATTTCGACTCGTAAATTAAAATTGTGGAATAAAAGCGTTTTCCAGTCAACGTTACAATACAAATTTAATAAACGAATAATTGAATAATAAACATTGTGAGCATAACTAATGCACGTTTGTATTTACAAATGCAATAAAAATTTTGCGTTCTGCAGATTTCCCAATATGAACATCAAAATTTCAGAGAATAACTCGCACCATGGTGATTTTTAGTTCACATTTCTGTTTGTCCATTTCATTACAAAAATGCAAAATGTTATGCATTCTTGTTCTTTCCTCTTGCTCATTTTAAGCGTGTCATAACATTTGTTAATTTCAGGGTATTTAATTTTTGAAATCGCCAGATTCAATTCTAGTTGCACAACTCCACAAACATTTTTTTAAATAAAGTTATATGAGGTGAAAACTTCACTGAATTTGCTGAACAAGTCGTCGTTTAGCATGGACTGAAAATTGTCACTTTTCAAGCTCAATTCTTACTGATCCTCAGCCAAATTACCTCCTGGTTAACATTTGGACGCTAAAAACTATTATAATTAGGTGGCACTTACACAGTTTAGTAAATTGAAGAATGGTCAGTAGTCCTTGTCAATCGCTCTTTTAATGGGATGTGTGTAAATTTCTTGAGGTTTTTCTCTAAATCGTTCTACAAAATTCCGGTGGATTTTGATCAGTAATTGTAAAATTTTACCTGACGAATCCTCGTTTAGTAGGAAACATGGGTTGGGTTGCACTAAAACTAAAAATTCAATACAGATAAATAAATACGAGTGCTGTTAGTTTCAAAGTGAAGGTCGTACTTTTCCAAAGTATAATATTAAGAAATGTAGTCTTGTTGCATAAAAAAGCATTGATAGTCCTAGTGAAGAGGAAGGAAAAACAAACCGTTAGATTTAGTAAAGTTATATTTCGCAATAAAGAGGAAATAAATTAAGTTGGTTTTGAAAACTTTTACTGTGTAATTCATACACACTGTATGTACAACGGTAGATATACCAAAGGAAAAAAAAATGTGAACGTTGTATAAAATAAAAGTATAGATACAAGTACATAAACAATAAAATAACGATACATTTTGCGTTTTTTTTTCTAAGACATGACTGCTTAGTTAATTTCTTATCACAATGTCTGTGGCGCACCACCCACACAAACAGCACAGTATAAATAAGTAACATGTATTTTTAATAATTATTTGCGAGTTTTACTTAATAATCGGACATGTTTGGCATTCACTTCATATATTGCAGCTTCATAATATTTACAAAACAACGATGACGAAGAATGTACGTCGACCTTTACACACACAACCCTACTTTATTCGGCAACTCTGTACACTGTGCACTGTACAAGCTAGAGGTCCGTACATTTCCACATCCGTCCAGAATGGATATTTGAGACATTTTCATGGAAAATTCACAATAACCCCAGCACGTAAAGTATGACAAGCTTCTCGAATACATACATTAACTAGGTCGTGCGGTGGTGCAGTCTCGAGATCACTCCGACGGCCTGGAGTGCTCTTGAAACTGGCGGCCACCACCATGTTGCTTGATTATGAGGTTATTGACTTGAATCGATTTAATACTAGTTGAATACGCCCTAAGCAAGGAGGAGAGTCGAGTCAGCGTTAACAAAAATGTCTCAAAAAGCTGCGGCGAAAGACGAGAGTTCTGCTTAGTCATGTGGGAGATACAAACATGAGCCTTCTGCGGATGCGGATGATACACACTATGAGGGGGAACGGGACGCGGCGAACCAAATACACACTATGGTACAAGCAAGGTCACTTCAAAATAATAACTTAACGTTCTATATATTTATAATATATATATATTATGTATAGCTTAGAAAGGAAACGTACAGACTATTGTTCTTGTTTTCGTCGGACCGAGCCGCGGTTCTCATTATAAAGGTAGATAGTTCAACCAAACGTACACATATAGTATGTATATATTGCGTTTAATAATCCATACATATGAGGAAAGTAGCCAGAGAGCGAGTTACAAATAACAGTGTTGCTTTAGTACACTAAGATTCTAGTTCGATCCAACCTTTATAACAAAAACCCTCGTCGTGAGGGGAAGCGTAAGCAACAAGAGAAAGAAGATGAAAGAGTCTTCGGGAATCGCGCACACTTTGCGCGTCTCTGTTTCGGCATTCGCACACGATTTAACATACGACATTTACACCACAACGCTCTCGGGCGTCCCACTATTTTTATCATCATCATCATCATCATCGTCAATAATCATAAACTAACGTACGTTGTTGCTTCTTGTTTATGAGTAGTATTTTAGACATATGAATTAAATAACTTAATTAAACACAGCACTGCACTAAGATGAAGAGGAAGCGTTCATTGCCCCGAATAGTCCCGTCGAAAACGAACCCCCCTGCTGTTGCTGCTGCTGTTGTTGTTGCTGTTGCTGCTGCTGCTGACTCGACGCCACTCGCGAGTGTTTGGGCATTGGAGGCTGTAAGTATTCGTGTTTCGCCAAAGACAGCACGTCGATGCGGTCCTCTTTCCGGTACGCTAGACAGCTCCTGATGAAGCTCTGCAATCAAAAATCGTTTCCACGCCCGTTCTTGCCACCAGACTTCGACTCACCTTCGCCTCGTTCGTTACGGCCGGCTTGTTGGCGAACTGCACTTCCGTCGCCTTTAAGATCGTGTTCTCTTCTAGGATGGTGGCTTGAGATTGGTTGTGCCCAAACGGTTTCTTTCCGTAGAGGCACTGGTAGAAGATGACGCCGACGCTCCACACGTCCACCTTCGACGATATTTTCGGCGGATTTTTTCCTACGACGAAGCACTCGGGCGGTAGATACCTGCCCAACGTTATACTTTAGTAAAGACCTCTTCCCCTATTTATCTTCAGATTAAATTATAAAGCATTATTATTTCTAATACAACATATGCAGTGAGGAACAAAATGATTTTCATCTAGTTACCTTTGGAATCTTTTCACATGTAAATTTTCTTGCGCCGCTCTACTATTTTTAAAGTTCATAGTTCTGTCAATAAATGACATCAATCAAATTGACAGTTATTACAATTTATTGAAGTGAATAGAATTTCCAAAGGTTAAAAAAGAGAACACTTTCGTCATTGAGGCGTATTTTCTATCTGGACGCATAGTATTGAAATTTTAATATTCAGTGTGGATGAACTAATTCGATAACTTTTTTATAGGAAGCGACAGAAAAAATCGCTCGGACACGTTAATTTTTAATTTTAAATGCGCTAATTCTGACATAAAAATTTGCTTTATGTCATTTGTTTCAATTATTTTTTGTTTTTTATTTAGTAATTTAATGATTTTAACAATAACAGTTTATTTAAATAACAGTAAAATTTACAAAAAAGATTAAATGTTCAAACTGCCCACCTTCTTCAAGTTGACAATGACTAAGACGGTGTTCAAATTATTTTACATTATTTAAAATTTCCTGAGTAATTCTAATTTTTAACTTTTCATTTTTTCTCAAAAATATTGTTATGTAACCTTTTACAAATTTTATTGTTTTATATACAAAAAAACATGCTCTTTAAAATGACGCAATAAAAAATTAGGGTTGCCATTTGATAAAATTGAAATGACATAACTAAGCAAATTTTTATGTCAGAATTAGCGCATTTCAAACTAAAAATTCACATCTAAGCGATTTTTTCTGTCGCTATCTATAAAAAAAGCTATCGGATTAGTTCCAACCTTTTGATCCACACTGTATATTTTGAACTTAGGATACCGCCCTCTTTTTTTTGTAGAGCGGCACATCGTATTTTTACAAGGGTAATGCAAAGGTAACTAGATGAAAATCATTTTGTGCCACACTGTATTTTGGGCTATTGGAAACAGTAAAATCCAAATTACTTCTTGTTTGGAGTGCCTAATAATTAGATTCCAGCGGATTTTTACCTGGATGTTTTTTCTAATATTCCGGTTTATTATCCACAAGGCAAAAAATACAAATTCGCGCCTTTTGCTTACCAATAGGTCCCGGCTCCCTGCGACGTGAGGTCCATCCCGTGATCAGGATTGTAGTTCTCTTCGTCCATCACCTTGCTCAGCCCGAAATCGGTGATCTTGATCTCGCCGCAGACGTTTCCCTCGGTGAGGAGGATGTTGCCCGGTTTGAGATCGTAGTGAATCACGGGTGGCTTAATCTCATTCAGGTACTTTAAAGCTGACACAACCTGCATTATTATAGATCTTGCTTCTCTCTCCGGTATTGTCTTATGCTGCAAGCAAACAACGAAGAGCATTATCCTCCCGTCGAGTGTCAAATACGCGCGAGCGGTGCAAACAACTGAATTAGCCACGTCCGATAACGTGGATATCATCAGATTTTAACAACAAACACGCACAACAAGTTCGTGGGCGATCTTACCTGTTTTAAATAAAAATCAAGATCATGTCCATCACAATATTCAAGAACTGTACAGAAGGAGTTTGCGTCTATTTCAAAAACGTCATATAATTTCACTACACGAGGATGATCTAAAGCCTTGTGGATGTTGTACTCCCTTAACGCGTGTCTGAAAAATAAGGAGAAAACGAGTTGTAGTGCGATTCGGCAAGATCGTTGCGACAGACGAAAGAGAACGTGTGCAGAAAACTGGTGTCGATTTTTACCACTCACTTGATATAGTTGGCTTTCTTGTCCTCTTTCCAGTCTTTATTCAGTTGATGAACTTTACAGGCCACATATCTCTGTTCTTTAAGGTCAAACGCCTTGTGCACTTCACTAAACCCACCCTTGCCCAACAACATTAACAACAAATATCTATCGTTGAGCACCGGATGATTGTTGAACCTCGACTGATCCTCGTTGTGTATACGTTTCAGTTCCCTGATGTGCAGATTGCGTTCCCTTTCTAGCTTCTCCATCTCTAGCTGAAGGTCCGAATCTTCCTTCTTCAGCGCGTTCTGTCTCAGCTTCAGAATTTCGTCCGCCTCGTAATACTCTTGCAGCGTCAGCGAACCGGGAACGGCGTCCGGCTTGAGGAAACCCGAGTCGGTGCCGTTGTGCATCGCGTTCGTGTTGTTCCTCTTCCTTCCGCTTTCGTTGTTCGAGGGCCTCTTCTTCAGCAGCAGCTTCTTCTGCCGATCGATCTCCTCCCGTTCAGCCGTGATCTCCTCCTGCCGCCTGCACCAAACCCCCCCATCGTTCGTTTACAAATATTACAACCACCGGTGGACGCACTCTCACCTCGCCAGCTCTTGAAACGCGTGTCCGTCCGTCCAGTTCTCTTGGAAAGTTGCGCCCACCCTTTGCGTCACGAACTGCCCCAGCCTGAGCCTGTTCTGCATGCATTTCTGCCGCGCCTCCTTCTTCTCGATCGAACTCTTCTCCTTCAGCAGCTTCTTGACGACTTCGATGCACTTGTTGATCTGCTGCTTGTGTTGGTCGGTCGCCTTCTGCTGCGTCGATATTTGGTGTCGGTACTCTTCGTTTTGTCGGTTCAGTTCTTCGATCTTGTTGTTTCGAACCTCGAGATCCGACGACGCTTGCGTCTCGAACTCCTGTATCCTGTGACACGTTAATTCAGTCTGGAACAGCGTCAAAGACAAAAAGAATCAGGAACCCTGGTCGATCTGCCGCCGAAACGCGCCCGCTTGCTTTTTCAAATATCAGTTGGTAGTGCATGGTTAAGAATAATCATGCGGATCATTCGGTGGTGATTGTTTGTCATCATGTGCAAGTTTGCAACTTTGTTTTTGCAACCGATCGACTTTGAACGACCGTATCTATCACACACACACACTCAAACTCGTGCAGTGTGGTTTCGCTATTTACATCTGTCGCCCTCGACCGAAGTCACAAACGACGTATACGTAACGTATTAGCGGTTGGCGCTTTGGTCGGACCGAAACTTATCTGGGCGCCGATAAGAAAGGCAACCGACGACAACGATAACGCCGACTTTTGCGGAAAAAAACATGTAATCGTCCAAAAAAACACGTACCTGTACTTGTTTGTTAACCATGCTAGTCGAATGCGGCAACCTGGTCTGTTGTTTGAAAAATTCGTAAGGAACAGTATTGACCTGCGGCGATGGCAGGCCCACCTGCTGAGGTGATGGAGGAAACTGTAACAACAACGCTGAATAACAAAACATTTAAACAGTAAAATCCGATACTCTTTAGCGAGCTATAATATATATATCAGTTGGTAGTGCATGGTTAAAAAAATAATCATCAAACTCATACGATTGGTGTGAATCGTCATCATTTTTTCGTTCCTCGATCGCAAAAATTATAACTTGGTTATTCTTACCATTGGATAGGGTTGTTGGGGCGACGGACTTTTCGAGCCTCCGTGTCTAATTGGACTATTTCCAGAATGTTTAAAGTAGTCATTAATTTTCTTATCCGAACTGACGTTCCGCACGCCTTTCACGGGCGCACCGCCGCTATCGTCCGCTTTTCTTTTCCTCTTCCTTTCGGAAGGGGTCCTAGGTACCTTCTCCGGAGTATTGGGGTCCACCTCTTTGTCGCTATGAGAGGAACCTGCGTGCAAACGACACACGTAAAAATCAGTTTTAACGCAAAACACACACAATCGGCGAGAAACGAACGAATCCGAATTTCATTGTCCTCGATTCGTTCACCTCATTGCATAATTAGCGTTTCTAAAATGTTACTTTTGAGCACGAAACAAGAAAATCCATCCTCTAACGTATACAACACCCATCCATCTGATAGCGACGCGTCTATAAATAACTCCCCTATATAAATATAAGTTTCGTCCGACTGTTCCGAGAACGAGCTTAGCTTATAGGATGAATGTATTATTCGGTGGTCGGGACGGGTTTCCTCAAAAACTAAAAATTTTCATTCAATCCATCCACCTGGTGGTGGTGGTGTCGTCCACAGACGGCATACAAAACAGTATCCATGCTGAAACCCGACCGAGCGCTGCTTACAACAACAATAAATGTTTGTTTTCAAGGTGAAAATCGTCACTTATAAATGCAAATTGTCTCTCTCCGAAATATGCTAAACTCGTCCGTACGTAATAGAACTTTACCTGTACTCATATTGGAGTCTTGGCTATGTACGGGTTGATGGGTTGTGTTGATCGTAGACTGCGGTGCCATCTGTATCTGAGATCCAGCTGACATCTGAAAACAAGAAGAGGCGAGATTATTTCCGAACGAGAGTTGAGTTGTGCCTGGGCAAAATTTTGATCTCTCTCCTCCGTGTCGTTTTAAATTGTACAATCGGTGAAGTATGCGGCGTACGTTTTCAGGTCTGCGAGTAGTTTGTTAGTCGTCGTCGTCGTTGTGGTGGTGCGGGTATCGAGGAGTAGTGAATATTTTGCTGCCCGACGAAAGAAATCCGCGGATTCGCACGCCGGAATCTATTAACGGCTCCGACCGCTTCGATCTCAACTCCATATTTGCCGAACCGTTTGCTGCGACGTCATTCCAACGACGACCAATTATTCTATTCGGCATTGTACGTCGTTTCGCCGTCAGGGCGATGCTTCGATTCTTACCGGAAAAAATTAACGGGCGACCTTACATCGCGATCGGAACCCATCAAACGATTCACGCAGTCACAGAACAGAGTGACTGACTTGGTCGTCACCGAATTAGACTACTATACTAGTGCACGCAGGGAGAACCGGAATGAACACTGGAATATTATTGTTCTTCCTTCCTTCTTTTCGTCGTTGATAGGGTCGGTCGGTCCGCCGCCATGACCTGACCATGCGGTGTCGCTACCGTGTATATTCGTTCCACAACAATCCCATTATAAGCCGACAAGATAACATTTGAACTCGCATTCGAGGAGCTGGCAACGTGGTGGATTCGTTTCGCTTGAGAATTTTCGTCAAAAAATGCGCTTTATCACGCGTACCTACGTACGGTTCGTAATTCGGCCGATGACGACAGCGACGCGCTGCTGTTCTCTTCGCACGACACTTTCCTCGCCATCGTCTGCTTCGAACGCGAAAGTTTCACCACCGAATCGGCCACGACCTTTACTACATCATTTTGTCAAAAGTGTATTAGGCACATTACACCCGTCCCGTCCCCCCTCCCAACGACCGCATCCAACACTATCGCTCGTTATTCATCTGTTTTTTCATTCAGGGCCACAAACATCGAAATCCGAACAGATAACATGGCGGTGTTGATAACACGACCAGATACGAAGATTTCTTCGCCAAAATACGAAAACGTCCTCCTCTTTCGTTCTTGTTTGTTTGCATCTTTGGTCGGACGAGAAATGTGTGCGCAAAAACGCCGACACTCGTGACGTAAAAAAATAGCACACACACGTGACAAAACTTTCCCCCGATTCGTTCCGAAACCTACCGTAATTTTCAACACGATCATCTAAGCATCTAAACTGAACCGGGTGCGCGACAAAGAAACAATCAAAAAAGAAATTTTTAAACCGAGGATTTTGACGGAATAGTTGCTCTGTCTCATTTTCATTGTGCTCGCAACTACCTAGGGGGCTCGGCTTCACCCGTCGAAGGACTAACTATACATAAACGTGAAACTACATCTGGTTCAGGTACTTCTTTTTTCAATAGACAGACCGATACCCGCAAGGGTCGACCACCGAACGAACATTTAAAAACGAAACGATACACTTTTAGTACATTAGTAAAACAACACCGTACGGCCGTACCTATCTTAGGGATCGAGATTTGCAAAAACTTCCACGTGTACGGACTCCGTGGAAAAAACGAGAACCGATCGCATTAGCACCAACGACAACGACACCAATACAACACCACATAGGGACTATGGCGCGGCCACGACGGACAGAATGAAATGATTTCCTTGTCGCGGGCTAATCAATGCAATATGCTCGTGAGTCTGGTGCTTACGCCATCCGCACATTATTGGACTTGGGGGCCCGTCGTGGCAGCGGCAGCAGCCAACAAACTAGCAAACACACGGCGACCAAACATTTTTAGAACGGCTAATAAAGCAAAGGCCTCCTCCTTGGCGTTCATCGACTACTTACTACCGCCGAGAGAGCTGTGTGTGCGACCATTCAGACCAGGTAAAAGACACATAATAGAATGCTTAATAATGTAGGTTATCGACCCATGCGAACGCCGCCCGAGTGCGAGTGTGTGTGTGTGCAAGTGCTCCGAGGCCCGTTTTCGAAAATAAAAAAACCGGTGTGCGTAAAAGGCACAACACGCGGACAAGTAAAGACGACGACGCCGACGGGTTCATGTGCGTATCGCCATACAAACCGGTCCACATCTCGCCCGTCTTGTGCACGTCGTCATTTTGGGCGTGTATTATAAGTCCTCGATTTCGCCAACGTCGGATTGAAACGACGCCCGGAACGAACGAGGGGGAGAGGGTGGAATATTGATTATTACGGAGAAGTTGGACACCCCTGTAGTGTCGTGTACGCGACCTTTCTGCAAGTACACTCCGCAAACGAACGAGGAGCTCGCAATTCGTCGCCTCCCTTGAAATTTGCTCATGATTGACTCGCACGGAAGACGACGACCGAGCTCGACCTGGGCGCCTGCTCGGGGTTGGAGGGTGCGTGAGGCGTCCGATTTGCGAGCAAGCGGCCACTTAATTACGACTCGCGAGGATTATGAATCTGCGATAACCGCCCTGGAAACAGCGACTGACAACAACACCCTCGACGTACCCGTGTCAATAGCGTATCCAAGTTTCCGTCGCGTGTCCCGAATCATGGCTAAATGGTTAATGCCATCAAGTTTTGCGCATCTTGACTGTCATTAAGCATTAAGTTGCGCCTATTCCGAATCATGGTAAAAACGGCGGATTCCATCAACTTTTATCAAGTTTCAAATTGTTAATCATGATGTCATTAGGTTTGGTGAGCTATTAAAGTAGGTTGGGTATGGTTGCATTTTCAAAAGTCCAACGCTTCCTCCTACGATCCGTGATCCTTGAATAATGTTTCTATCATGGCGCACGGTTGGCGGTTATAGTCGCTCACACAAATTTAGATGACGTCAAGAAACGGCAAATATTGATAAAAATTCCAAAAACCACTTTCACTCCACAATGGATGCCCCCTCCCATTAACATCCACCAAACGTTGCGAAACTATCCTCGTTTGAATCATCGACGACGACTTGCGCAAAACACAAAATGCCGGACGATTATTTGATTTGGTGATCGGCGACGATTGAAGTTGAAACGAGATTAGGCAGATAACCGACAACATATTTAACTGGAGACATTTGTTAGAATCGCGCCAAGAATTGGCGTTTTTATTAAAATTTTATGGAAGCGTAAAAAACTTTAACGGCACACACGTCATTTTACAATTCCCCATTAGAGAAACCCAACAAACTATATTTGTATTCCGTACATTGTACTGCAATTAACCCACTTTCCCAGCGATTTTCGTATTATTAATAAACTCAAATTCGTTGTACAAATACGAAATCTCAAACTCGCAGGCACGGTTCCGCGTGCGACTTCATTTACGTAAGACCGAAAAAATCCGACTTCCGATTTTCTTGTCCGTGTCGCCATTTCTTTCGCCGACTAGAAAAATAAAAGCAACCGAACCGAATTAGGAAAGTGAAAATCGACGGGCATCGCCTCCAAAGAGACCGGAAGGACGTCGACAGCTGCCGCAAACGAAAAAAATACAAAATCCCGTTCCTTTCTCGAAGCTGCCAAATAATACCGGCAGGACACGACGGTTCGTTGGTGGGAAGGAGTTAGCGACTAAAGATTAGAAACAATGCGGTATCTATTACGGGAAGCAAAAACATCGAGCGGACGTTGAATTTATTTTAACGTATTATGAGAATTTTGTTTGCGACGACTTCTACGAGCACGTTAGAAAGTGGTGGCGAGCCTACCTCAATATAATAGACCGACTGGTTATTTTTTCTTCGAACAACATTCGCAGCGGCCGAACCGTCGACTTGTCTAATAATCTTCAAAAAACAAAAGCTACATGAGCAGGAAGGAAACGACGCCGATGATAACATGGCGAAAGGAGGCGGCGGCGTTGTTGTCGTCGTCGTCATCAAAACAACACATACACACACTCACTCACTCAAACGAACGGTGGCGGCCGCGGCCGCTAAAATCAATGAACGCTCGAGACTAGGTCAGGCCGTCGTCGTGGCGGCGAGCACGTGGACGCCCCACGCCGCGCTGCCCTTTCATCCGTCCCTCGATTTTACCTGGTGGCTGAGCCGATAGTGGACCAGGAGAGCTTGCAGCAGCCCTTCCATGGCGTCGCCGGTCGTCCGCGCACATGTCTACTACATCTCACACCGGCACTCCTCACCACCGCACTGCACCGAGACAGACCTTGCAATGCCATTCATCGAGGCCATCGCACGGCAACGCTGCCTTCAGCTATCAGCTGGCGCCCGGCGACGTTGCCCGGTGTACGCGCATGGCCCGTCGACGGCACGTTCGCTCGACGAAACCGATTCATTCGGTAGGCGAACGGCGAGGACTGCGGACGCGTCGTCGTGGCCCACGACTTTCACCAGGTGACAGTGCTTACGCGGCGACGGCGGTTTAAACAACAAGTGACGCGAGCCATCGACCACCGCACCGAAATAGAAACCAAACGACGACGAATATGGGCCGCGATCGCCCGAAGAAGATGTCATCGTTGTCGGCGACGGCTCGCGGTTTCGCATACGGATCGACGACGACGAGTGTGCGGTTTTGGAAGCGTGCGAGCCAAGGTCTCGGAAGAGAGAGAGTGTGAGTAAGTAAGTGAAGTGGTCGCCGCCGCCGTCGCCGCGCTTCCTCCACTTGTCTGGCCGGCTAGGAAGAGGAGGATCGACCGCGTCTCTGTGTGTGTGAATGTGTTGTGTGTGTGCCGTAATCGTGGACATGATACGATACACCGCTGCTGGTTGTGGCGCAAGTTCAACGTTCGCCGCACAATGTGGCTGAGTGAAGCGGGCTTTTCAGTCCTTCGACGCGCAACACACACAAGTGGCCCGATTTTAACCGGTCGGCCCACGCGACGCCCGGATTATGACCGACGCAAAAAATTGCTGCGATACATATATCGGCGGCGCACTTGCACTAAGCGAGCACCTCGATCGTACCTCCCGCACCACTATTAATAATCGTGGTGTTTGCTTGACGAGCCCAATTTAGCATCACGTTATAATCTGCTGCTGTTATGTGTAACAATAATGAAATGTCACGATGGCGACGACAACCTTGGACACATTACCACCGATTTTATTATATCAATTATCGCGCCGACGATTACACCGTCTTCCATCCGCTCACTTACCAACAATTGAAGAAATCGTGGCGCCGCGCACACGTCACGCACATCACTCGTTGTTTCAAAGTTAGAAGGCCGCACCACCGGACCACCACCACAAATAAAATCGGTACCGCCAAAGATAATTATCGAATGCCTCGCCAGCCGTTCCATGTATAAATATAGCTTTTGGTGCGGACTGTACTAGATTCGCATTGCAACTAAGTGCAACGACACCATTCTTATAGAACTGCCGTATACAACACCTCACGATCAGCGCGATCCTCCATCCGTCCAAGGAACGTGCGCGTCGAAAAGAGACGGAGGCACCTATCGTTTAACGAAAGAGGAAAAAATGGCGCACCGTCCGTTCCTTTCCGGACAACACAAATTCGCCGGCACTCTTTCGGTTCTGATCTTTGGCGCGGTGCTTGGTTGGTCGGGTCAAACGAGAAAAAACGCAAATAAAACAAGAAGTGTAGACGACGGGTCGCACCTGCATCACTCTCCCCTTTTTGTCCACCCCGCACCTCCGTCACAACGCAGCAGCACCCAGAGACAAAAAGTTAATCGATATTATGCTTAATATTTAATCGTGCCAACTGGTTTCCACCAGATAAGAACGGTCGACTGAACGATATTCAAACAGTACCTACAAGCGTAAGTAAACAAGATGATGACTCTGGGAGAGACTATTTTATTCCATATCAAAATTACTACGCAACTTTCCGTTCGAAGCTCGTCCCGCTTGGCGACAACACATGCACGGCTATCGGTTGTTCTTATTTCTCTTCTGTTCAACGAATAATAGAGACCGTACTCTATACTATTCTCCTTTGAATTCAAACTGTTTATTGCATTCTGCGGAGAGCACAGCCAAAAATCGGTCGGATACATAGATTACAGTTAGACATCGAGTTATGGTTCAGAATTAGAAAACTAATTAGTGGCACGTCTTGCGCATACGCAAACACCTTGCGTCACTACCTGTGCTCTACTCACTAACAAATCAAAGTCAGCACGACGGAAAGTGGGTTCGCATATTTTTATTACATGTGAGATGATGACGGACGGAAGACGGTGTGAGAAGAAAGAGAGGTGGAAAAGAAGGCAGGCGTTTTTCGCGATGGAGATGAGAGAGAGATAATTGCATTTTGTGTAGGCACTCACCCTTGCGCCAAGAAAACGCGCCTCCAGGAGCTCCTGTTTCCGGGGGTCGAGCGCCGCCTGGAAATGCTCCATCTTCACTCCAGCGCCTGGAACAACGCCGAGGTCACAGATATATGCATTTCAAGGGGGCCCAAAAGGGCGTAGGAGGGTTGAGGTCGGGAACGGAACGAGGAAAAGAAAAGATCGAGGATGGTTATCGTGCGTGCGGTTGTCGTACGTTAAAAATTAAAGCTAATACATAATCTGCTCGCTCCGCCGCTGCGTCGCTGCTCACGTTTGCTCATTTTCTAATTGGAATGCCGACCGACTACGAGAATAGATAGATAGGTTCAATGTCGACATGTGCTGGGCGTATTGTGCTCATGTATTAAAAAAATTGAAAACGGAAAAATTGTCGTGGCCGCTCTCAAACGAGCCGGAGAGGAGATCTCTTCAGAAAGATCATTCGGCCACGTCGCCCGTTACGAATGCAAAGATTATTATTGACAACAATATGGCGTCGAAAGTCCGGAAGTAGCCTGGCCGTGACGTAATCCGATCTCGCGTGGCACGTTAACATTGATCGGGCGGGGGGGTCTGAACCTGGGGGTGGTAGCGGCGGTGACGGTGGTGGGTGGATTTTGTACGGCGGAACAAGGACCCCAATTACGACCGTCAGATGGAGCCACTGAAAATTGAAAAAGTTCCTCCTTGGGGCGACACCCAAGCACTACGCCGGAAGGAATACATAACTCACGCGACGAATTTCAAACGTCCAAAACTAACGTAAATGCGAATGCAAGTTTCGCTTTTCGGCAGCTTATCGTTTTATTATCACATTATCTATACGGGGCAGGCCTTCTTATCAACTATTCGCGTTATAAATAGAACAACAAAAGAAAATTTCCAGCGTGCGACGTTAAAATCGGCCGATTAATAAATAAATCACGACCGACCTCGACGAGGATCGTACATATTTGGGCACGGTTGGGGACGTGAATTTTTGTTTTTGACGGACGCCACCAATCAATAGCCATTATTCGTATACCGCAAATTTCGTAGGTGTCAATTCGAAACGTTATAGGCCGGCGGCGGCCACCAATTAATAAACTCCATCTTTTTCTCGCTATTAATAGCGTTTCAAGACACACCCAGATTGAAAATCGATTCTTTTTCCCCGTACGGGTCTCGGTCCTCCTCTCTTCGACTCTTCTCCACCGAGATTTATATCACGAACAAAGTGGTACCTCCACACGCCAGGTGGAAAATTCGGCGCCACGAGATCAATATCTTAACAAAGTTGTGAAAATAAAATGTTTAAAGCGACTAGGCTTTGAATGGAGACTGAGACTCCGACGTGGTCCCCCCATCATCTCCCCGAATCTCGAAAAATCAAAGGGAAACAACGCGAGCCGGTCCCGCGATTGCCGAAGATCTCGTGCCGGCATCTAAATACAGGGCGTGGCAGCTTGTGGACAGATAATGTGCCTTTTTCTCTCCTCCACTTCGGCAGCATCAGTCAAGAGTTCGAATTGTCGCGCCCCTCGACCCGGCCGCCCGTCCCCCGCTTAGCGCTCCCGTTTTGTTCCAGGTGAACGGAGGAACGAAGAGGTGGTTTGCGGATATGTGCAGTTTCACACTCAAAATTTCACATCGACACCGGAACGGATCAATACGTGGATAACAAACGCACACACACGTTCAGGTCGTCCTCCACCACCAAACATGGATTCGGTTTTTTTGCAGAAATTGAGTGACCAATAAAATGAGTCTGATCAGAAGATGAAAATGCGACGGCGAGTCCACACTCGCTTATCTTGGGGGTGTACGCGTATCCAAATGAATTAAACTTTATCCGTAAATAGAGCGGACTTTAGGTCTTTGGGAAAACGTAGCCACTAACGTTCTGTAACGTCTTTTTTCCCGAACCCGAAATGTTCGGTCATAATGTGGGTCAATTATTCGGCGTCAATCAACATGTGCATTTTTTTCATTGATTACATCGCGGCAAAATCCGATTTCCGTCTGCATTATTATACCATACCATTACTTTGGCTTTATAATTTAAACATGCAACAAAATCACACACACTAAACACACAGTTTGCTTCAGAACTTTGCCGAATTGTTCGCCTGCAGATTGGTTGCAAGTTCGTGAGGTAGGATCGTAAAAAATTCAATTCACGCCGACACAACTTCCACCTGGACGACGACTCAACAATGCACGTGTATAATTGAGAACAGTGTACGCATTAAAAATAGAATTCTATTCTTCCCCGCTGGTTGGTTTCATTTTTTTTTACCTCCCGACATTCCCTTTTCCTCCCCCTGGACATACATATTTGATGGCGCATTTATGGCGAAACGCCTGCCATTTTTGTGGAAACAAACGGCCCGGGTGGTTAATACATGCCGCAAGGTCAGGTGCGAGCACGAAACGGTCAACCTCGGGGGAATAAAACGGATCGATTTCATCTCCTTTCTTCTCTTCTCGTCGTCTCCATCCGCCGAACGCGACTTACTTCTCTGCTTTTCTTCGTCGCGGTGTTTAAGCGAGAGCACACACACACACACGTCAACGTCGATGAATCGATTCGACGTCGTAAACGTCGTCAAAGCTGACATTTACGATTCGAACGAACAAGCAGAGACGGAAGTTGGAAATATCGCCTTTCGTCCGTACACAACTAACTAATCGCAGAGGTGTCGTCGGGAGAGAATTTACGCCCTTCGTCGGACGGAACCGGGGCAAGCCAACAGAGTCAACATTTTTAGTCTCGTGTGTAGAATGATTCACAAATGGAAGCTGTGGGAATGTGTCGCATACTCTTGGCACGACTGTACCGAGTGCGGATCGGCGCGAGTGAGAGATTCTAGGCACCCCCGGTGCCCCGCACCGAATGTTCAACCTGATGACGGTTCCATTTCAACCAGAAACTGAATCCCGGGATTTCGTCGTCTTTTTGTGCACGCGAGGGAGAGTCCGGCGGTGTCCAAGACGGGACTCCTTCGCGGACGAGGAGCAACAGACATTCCACCGTGTTTCGGTTACAGTTACAGTTATGTGTGCACGAACGAACGAAGCAAATCTAAAAATAAATGCCGTATTGATCTGGCGAGAGGCATTACTACTAACTAACTAACATCAACCGGCTTTCGAGACGCGGCAGAGCTTGGCGTTGTTGTTAATTCCGACGTAAAATTTCTAATGCATCAAGCAAGGCGACAGATGTCGCGTCGTCGTCGAACAATTATTTAAAACCCCACATGTCGTGGCGGCCGATCGTAAAATCGTGACGAGGTAAGAAGACGACGATAGACTAAAATGCCCTTTGACCCCTATCTTGGCGGCCGCAGAAATCAATACGTTAGTAGCAAACAGGCAGGCAAGCAACCTCTGTCCGCAATATGTGCAGAAAGATATACACTACGACTTGCAAACATAGCGAGGAGCTAAATCGTGTATCTCGAAAAGGCGACAAAGAATAAGTGGATCGAAACAGTCGGTGCACGTGGGTTAGAGCGGGACGTGCAGACGCCCCCGTCGTACGGTGAACGAGACGAAGACGGACGGTTCCGCGGTCCAAAACACCGAGACACCTTTTCAGACTCAACGGGCATATACAATCGAACACAGAACTGGCTTGCTAGAGAGCCCGCGCCCGCACCCCTCGCATTAATCGAGCAAGGAGCGAGAGGGACAAAAATTCTACTATATACTATAATCGTAATTACTGCAGGCGACCATAACGAATATGAATCATCGTCGGGAAGAACGGATAAGAGAAGATCCGTCCTTCCGAACGGCACGGTGCGGCAACAACGCACTTCCTTTTGAACGTTTCCCTTTAACACTTCCCGTGCCGGCCCCGAAATTTTCGTCCCCTTTTCCGAGAGGAAACAGTAAAATTTCGGCCGCCTCCACCGAACGGACCGACGTGGCAACGCACGTACCATTCCGCCGACCACGTGACGACATAGTATTCGAGTCTTCAGCTGTGACAACATCCTCCCGGTCAAATGGAAATTATCGACCGACACGTCCGACAAAAATCGCTCGTCTCCAATCTTACCAACAGAAGATCTAAGTACAGCCATGGCATATCTGGGCGACGAGACCGGCGAAAGATAATCCTCTAGGGGGGCGGCACCTCCTCCGTATGCACGCACCAACACTGCTAGCACCACCACGTCGCCACCATCTCCAATCCGGCGTTCGGGTACAGTTCTGCGGGACCGAATAACGAGGCAAAGTTTAAAGCGCACTCGTCAGTGATGCACTGCGGCCGCCGCACGCTGCTGTTGCTAATAGGCGCCATCCGCCATGTTACCGCCTTGCTTTGATATGTGTATGCGATAGGGTAAACAGAGACGAGCGGGCGCGCGCCTTTGTAACCGGCAGCAGAAGCAAGATGTGACTCTCCGAATCCATCGGGACACGTCCTCGACCGCCGACGCCAGCCTCTATCCGAGTGAAATATCGATTCCGCGATCGCCCTTCTGCATATGTACGTACCGCTGTTGCTGCTGTCACTCTACACACGGCCGGCCCGAGGTGAAAATGTCATCCGTTCGTTCGTTCGCCCTCCGCTATCCACGCGAAAAAAGCACCGGTTCCGGTCTGACCCCCTTTCGGTCCCAAACTTGCAAACCTCACGTGTGCAACTCGAACCAAGACGAGCTTTCGACCTACACATACACGACGACGGCAGCTGCTGCGAAATAAAGCGTTTCCTCTACAACAGAACACTCGGGTGGTGTGGTACTAAATAAAATCCGAAAACTGGTTCGAACATTGCAAGTTGAACGTCATGCCGGCGCTACGGTTTGTTCTCGGTCCCGAATCTCTCGAATCTATTAGTATCGATCGCTTCTTCCTCTCGTCATCCCCCTTTCGGATTATCGCGCTGCAATTTCCTCCGTCCACAAAATGCCGAAGGTCCGCCGCCGTGCCGCGACATTAGAGAAACGGTGAAGGGCAGATGAGAGAGCAGTCAGAGGCGGATCAATGTAGCTCTGCTAGGGAGTCCAAGTGCAATTTACTCAATCCCGCCATCTGCACGTCCGCCAGGACACCTCTTCCTAACACACATACACAAACACTTGAACAATTGTGGACGTCTGGCGCGTGCTGGGCCGTTTCGCCGCGAGAAAATCTTGTGTTTTTTTTTAAATACTCTCCGGGGTTCGTTCTTTCGACCTAGTCGGCGCACTGCGCAAATCCCCCATTCAAAGTGGAAGAGACGTTAATTAATTGTCCGACACGCAAATTACGGCGCACTGAATACGGATCCGAAATTCGCAAGAGGAAAAAAAAGATAACGCGGGTTCCTGCGAGCGTCAACTGTGCCTGGCGCATCCACCATTTTTACATCGACCGATTCTGGAACGAACGAACGGTAAACAAAACTAACTACAAAGGGAGAACGACGTGTCGGAAAGAAATGTATAATATGTTATTGATTTTCGTTCTACGACTTAAAAGGCAAAGCTGCGACGCAATAATTCCGAGATAACAGCCGGCAAATGAAGAACAGTTCGAGAATTCAGATCGAATTTCGGTTCTGTGCATTTTCGACGTCACCTCGATTGCTTCCCGTCTTCGTATTGATTCGTCCGCGATTAATAAATGTCACGGTCACGTCGGGTTTCCGTCCGATGTTCGTTCATTTTTCGGAACGCATTCGGCAAAAATTTAATCTGCCCCGCACTTTCTACCTGCAAAGACCGTAGTTGCCATTCTAGGCAAGGTCGTTTCAATTTGAGCGGGCTCGCAGACAATTGTTAAAATTCTTATCTGGTGAAGCCATAACAGTCTGTGGTAGGATTCCGCTCCTTGCAACGAACAAAATGGCCGAGCGGCGTGTCTACGTGCACCTGACTGACATCGTGCGGTTTTTCGACAAAATCACGGTACCGCGAATTAATCCCAACCGTGCCCTTTATTTACATCCTGCCCCGACCTAACAATTTTTGCGAAGCAATATAAAAAAAGCAGAGGAACATAACAACGTCATCCCAGCTAATAGTAGTAGATTGTTGATGATAAAAAATGATGGTTTATGAACGAAACGAACGAATAATTTGTAATATTGTTGCATGATGCCACGCCAGACGGACTTAACCAATATGTCGGTCGTTCGAGTGGGTGTCGGCGAAAGTGCATGGCGTACAGACACAATTGCAACCTGTAAATCAGCCAGACAAGAGACGTAACACGGTTCGTACCGTTTAAAAATGTAAGAAATAAACAGAAATGAATAAGCACCGTACCTGCAAATCGGTATTGCACCATAACCACCTCCTGTACTACATTTTCGAATGATATTTTTACCGTAACTATGCCGAATAATTTCCATCAATACGTTATAAAAATATCTACAAGGACAAGTCCGTCCTACGCACAAAAATAAAGCACACGAGTAACTTTCCACTGGTTCCATTACATATTGTCATTGTCGTTCGTTCGTTCCGCCGTACTATCTACAAAGACGAAACCCAAATCGTTCGACCCCCACGACGACCGATGTTTATTTCGCTCGTCCTGCTAGATTGTTATGCTCGTCGACGATGGTGTTTTAATTGGAGTTTGGTCGGTGTGTATCTGTGCGAGAGACGATCGATGAGACAGGGTCCCGCAACCTCGTAACGGATCGAGTGCGACGGCGACGACGACGTCGTAAACGTGACAACATCGCCAGAGAGACGTGTGATGAGTGCCTCGGCACCGGCTAATAGCATCGGCGCATAGTGGCCCACCTCAACAAACGCCATTAAAGTGCTAAAAATACGAATATTCGCGCCTATTTTTAGACCGAGGGATTATTCCACAGGGTCTCGGGAGCCCGCCTGTGCGGAAAGTGAGCGACCCCGCATCAGAGGCGGCACGAGTTGAAGTGCATCGATCGCAACCAAACACTTGTTGCGCTCGCTTTTCCCACCAAAACGGGGCGGCGATGCCAACGAACGGCTAAAGCTGCAGAATTCCGTCGAGATATCATCTGCTCTCGCAGCGCAAGAGGCCAACTCTCGTCTTCTTCTTCTCCTCATCTCGTTGTTCTTCGCCAACAAGGCCAATTAAAATCGATGACTGACGCTCCGTACCGTCCGCAGCACGCCGATAACTAGCGCCGCGATCTCGGCTTCCGAATCCAAAGCGATACGCGGATTTTCTTCGTAAAGAAGTGGCCGCCGGTGGTGTCGTTGAACTTATTGCGCTTCTAGGGTCAGGAGGAATCTGCCCGAGACTGTACGGATTTTCATTAAATCCGAATCTTCACGTAGAAAGCGTCGCACTCGAACATTTACAATTGGCAGAACGATCGAAATTTGAAACGAATCGGACGGTTTCTAGCCACTACCCGGTTTTTAAAACGTAAAAAGGTCGTAATACTTTTTTGGTGCGGTCGCCTTATTAGTAAAGGCACGCGGTGAAAGTGAAACGAAATATAAAAATTATGAGACACAATTTATCTACAATTCTAATATGATATTCGCACCTCGTTTTCGAAAAGTCGCACTTTGTTTACGTCGACGCCACATCATAAATTTACACGAGATTTGACTATTTACACACCTATTTATTATTTCCATATACTCACTATAACTATAATATGGAAAAAGCAGGGTATAAAGTTATATAAGCAAAGAAACCTAAACGACCAATTAGAAACGAAATCTAACCCACATATGAACCGGCAATAATTTTACAACATTATTGTGGGTTCAAGTGCATAATTTCGTTTAGCGACGTTTAGCATCCAGGTAATGTTAATTGATAATCACAAAAATCAACAGGCTCTGGGAAAACAAACCGAGTCCCTCAACAAAACAGTGTAGAGTGAGTTTCAGTCACATAATGCAATTTTAATTTAAAAAATTATATTAATTGGTAAAGAGATAGATTAGTAAGCAATACCAAAGCACACAAAGGGGAAATTGAAGAATCTCAAAGCATCCGGCTAAGGACATGGAATGCACGGCTGTACGAGAGTGGCATCTTTTCGTTGTTTTAGAAAGTAGAAATAGAGATCTTGTGTAACTACAGACTACAAACTTGATGGAAGTGCGAAAATGATTTACTACGAAAATATACGTCGAAACAGGTGATGAAATTAGAGAACAAATAAATAGAAACACTTCCACAAAATAAAAAAAAATATGTTGTACTTATTGGATTATATTAATAGTAAACTTTCTTTAGTTCGCATAACACTAAATTGCTTTGACACTGTAACGCAATATATTAAGTTTTTAACAATAATACTCTCTTGGTTACTTACTGAATCCCAATCCTCTAAAACTGGTTTAAATATCTTCACTGTTTATTTGAACTACATATTATACTAATAATTTCTGCATCAAACACGCTAATTTTTTTCATATTAACTTCAACTCAGTCGTAAAACTAGTGTTGCGAAATATGTACTTTCATTTTCAGTCCAATAGATAAAGGTGAACCGATTGTGACTGAATGGTTCTAATTTGTTTTACGTGAAAAATTTGCAGTAGATGCAATCCGTTTATATTGTTGTTTGTCAAATACGACTTCAAGCCTTTTGTTTTACTTGCGGAAAAATTTTTTACTCACACTATTTCTACACATTAATCTTCCTAGAACTGTCTAATCTTTATAGTGTTTAGGATTAGGTTTCCGCATATTAGCTTGACGATTTAACATCACAATCCATCAAAAAAATATTTTAATTCGGATATCTCTGCATTTGCTTTTTAATTTTTGTTTATTTGCCAATGTACGCATTTCCAGGTTATTGTCTTGACTATTCCAGTACTCATTATTTGCAGATAGTTGGATCAATATTATGAACTACATAACTACATACATGTGTTCGTGATTCCAAATTACGTCAACTAAAAAAATGAAATCGAAGATATTACCGATAATAAATATACATTTTAGTGACTGGACTATTTTCTCCTGATCCTTCTTTTTACGTTGACTTTCTTTCACAGTTTGTCCTTTATTTTTTACTTATATTTTCATATGCATAGCCGCCCCCTATTATTCTTTAAATTGTGCCAAAAATTACTGGTTTGTTTTATAACCGTCAACTTCGGCGTTTGTATGCTTCTTCATCAATTTATTTAGACACGTAACATCTTCGTCTTCTGTACATTTCTCGAGTTTGTCAATCTATTGTGGATTTCTTATGTGAATGAGGAACTAACATCCTGGTTATAAAAAGTTTGGCACGATTCACCAAAAATACAAGACGACATAACGTTGTTCCAAAATAGTCAATTGAAATCGATACCATCGCATAACAATGCAATAATTTTGAAGGATAATACGTAGAAACTTCAGCACTAATAAAAAAATTATAACAAGCTACTTAAACATACGCCAACGCACGATACGCGGTTCTAACAACTTTTTAATGTGGTATTATCAGTGTTTCCGATTACTTCCCGTCGACTTGTTGGCCCTACTAAAAATAGTTAAGCCGCCATCTTGCATTTCAACTTGAATGCATGACGACAAATAAAGTGAAGAATGATAAAATCGTCGTGGTGAGATATAAATGGGCCCCCAATTAGAAACCCCAGCAAGAAGACGTCTTCTCTTCGTTCGCACGGAAAAATGAGCGAAAAGTGGGCCGAATATCTGTGTGAAAAATGTGGTTTAGCGGCGCCGAATCCGCAAACTCCCATGACCGATCAGAGTTCACCGTTACAGATGCCTGGATTTGATGGTTTGATGCAAACAATACGAAAGTTGCGTTCGACACAAAGATTCCGTCCGCAGTTGAACTCTCCGTCGCTAGATTTCGCCACCGATTTTATATGTTGTACAAAACGAAATTGCGGTAAAACAGATATCACACACAAACACCGCGTGGAGACGCGAATATGGGAATGCTGTCCCTGTCGTCGTCGTATACATGCACTGTGTACGTCAAGGTCGTCTCCGATAGTCAGAAATTCATCGGTTACATTTGCACTTTTAAATTTCTATTTCTAGGCGAAGAGGTCTCACCTCGTAACCTTTCGTTGGGAGACGAAGCGCATAAGAAAAAAAATTAGAGTGTTCCTCGACGCCGACGAAACCCGATCCCACGGGAACACCTATCCGTCAGATTTTGCATAATCCTTAAATGAGAGAGTTATGTTATTAAAACACTTTTCGACGCTATCTGGCCGAGTTATAAATATTTTGCCTTATTGCGATAGCGCTATCTCGCTTAGAAAACTCGCTGTTTAGCGAAGGAATACAAACTCCGACGAGATTCCCGACCGCAATCCAATCAATAAAATCTAATTTTAAGTGCAACTTACCGCCTCCAGAGAAACACCGGTTATCTGCCATGCCTCGACTTCCGTTGGCGCTCCATTCGAACCTGAAAGCAAATTTAGACAATGTCAAAACGCTTTTCTCGCGAAAATCGTTGTTCGATTTCCGACACGAGATGGAACCGCCGCCTATGCCATCCACAATTTGCCGAATTCCGGCAGATATCGACGACTTGCAAGAGCATATTATCCGACATTTTACCAGTCTATAAAATGATGCACGAAAGGTATGCGATATGCTGCGGTTTGCGGCCGATATAAAACTCGACGAACCTTTTTGTCCGGTCACTGCAGCAAAAACTAATCGGCGGTAATGTTAAATATTTTACTTAAAGTACGTCAAAAGTGTCGTTTCTAATGGGACCACGTACGAGCCCGAAAAGTTGACGGAGTTGTTTGAAGAAAAACTTTGAAAAAATAAACGTTGCAAATTCTAGGAGAAGCCGACGCCAAATTGAACCGTAATGTTAAATGTTACCGGGAAAAACTAGGAAATTTTGCACAGCTTCGAGTTGTATAAATCTTCAAAATTTTCCAGGGTCGAAACGCAATAATTCGTCGTTGCACTAAATCTATTCCTGAATGTTTGATTTAGTGAATCACACCATTAAGCACGGAACCGCAAAAATTACAATAAATAATGCAAAAAACCGTTACATTTTACTTTTAAATTTTCGCCATACTATTGTTATAAACTATGAGCGAGCAAATAAATGTTACGTCGAAAAATGTGTTCTTGCATATTGTAAAAAGGTGTAAGGCAAATTCAACAACGAAATATGCGAATAGATGGCTAAATCAACAAATAAACCCAACAGTACTAAAGAACAATAGTGAATAGTGATGACATCCAGCAAATAACAAGTTCTGCGAGTTATTTAAATAATTATATTCAAGAATATGAATAAAATCTAGAAAATATAAAAATATGAAAGTCAAAAATATGTAGAATCACAAAAAATGGAAGCCGAACAGATTAAAAGGAGAACAATTTTTAATTAATAAAAAACAATAATCGTATTTTAAAATAAAATGAGCACAGATAACCATAACCACCCTTTTGATTCCATATAAGAAAGAGACTAATGGTTGACTGTTGTTGAAAATTTTAATACAATTTGCCAAATGAGTAATTGCGAATTTCAGTAAAAATGTAGATTACAAAAAAATATAATTTCAGAATTTTTATTTATTTGTAAAACAAAAGTGATTCCCTATAAAAAGTCCACGGAGTGAATGTTGTTGAAAATTTTAATACGATTTGCATAATGAATAAATGAGGATCCCAGCAAAATGTAGATTACAAAACAAAGAATTATTTTTTGTAGATCAAAAATTATGCTTCATCGATATTTTAACGAGACTCAAAATATATCAGACAATGAACACTGTAAACAAAAGCCTTTTTTAGGCTTGAATACAGATAAAGCAAGATAAAACAGAACTAAACACATTGCTTAAAACCTGGATCTTGAAGCTTTGCAAAAGTTGTTGGTTGTTCTAAACTGAGTTACTAAACAATTAACAAAACCGGTTATTATTAAGAGCACCGACAAATTTATGTAAACTTAAAAAAAAATTATTACTTGCTAAAATACATAGCATCCAAATCATCTCTGTAGGCTTGAATAAAGATAAAGCAAGATAAAACAAAACTAAACACATTGCTTAAAACCTGGATCTTGAAGCTTGCAAAAGTTATTGGTTGTTCTAAACTAAGTTACTTAACAATTAACAAAACCGGTTATTATTAAGACCGCGTACAAATTTATGTAAATTAAAAAAAAAATTATAACTTGCTAAAATACATAGCATCCAAATTCTGTACATACAAAGTGACCCATTAGAAAGCGGACCACCTACCTAAAATTGTTATTTGTCGGTCGATTTAAACATTTTTTTCAATTATAGATTTTCATTTAATACATATACTGTGGTATATTACTGCTTGAATTTTTTCGATTTCAAAAATAAGAAAAGAATTTTAGCAATTTTTTATCTCTAATCTGACTATGCTACTGAATTTAGAATATTTTCAAATGGGTGTCAACAAAGTTTTACAAAAAAAATATTATTAGTTGGGGAACTCTAGCATAATTCAAATTTATTTATTTTATCAAAATATTTCGAATAGTCGTTTGTAAAAAGCATAGGTTAATAATAAATCTGCATAATAAATCTAATGTTCGAATAAGATATAAATAAATTTTGATTTAAAGGGCTTCCCGTTATTGTCATATCGGACCAGACAAGCTTTGATAATAAAAATAATCACAAATCTTGCTATTAAACATAATTTTCATCACAATGGAGCTGTATCTAATTAAAACACGTTTAAGTAAAACAAAGATTGGGTTCACCTGATAACGGTCTAAAGGATAATTTTGATATAATAAATAAAATTTGAATTAACCTATACCTATTTCTGTTAGCAACTAATATTTTTTTATAAAATTTTGGCGACACCCGTTTGAAGGTATTCTAAATTCGGTGGCGTAATCAGATTAGAGATAAAAAAATTGCAAACTTAGTTTTTTAATTTTTGATATAGAAAAAATTGTGTTTTGAATTTTTTTGCAACTACTTATATAATTTAAATCGACCAACAAATGGGTCACTCTGTATATACAACAGGTCCAGTAGAGATAACATTGTGAAAGTTAAGTTGTGTTGACAGTCATCCTTTGAAGCAAAGAGGGCCAGATCGAGGACTTAAAATGACTTGACTGATTCCTGGTTGTTTGTTTACCAAATAATAATACAAAAGACGCAAAAGAGCGGTTTTATTGTCGGAAACAAACTTCATAATTGCAATAATGTAACGCCTGAATTAAGTTACAGATAAATAACTTGTGTCTCTCTCAAACGTTATTTTAACTTGTTCTTGCAGATAAGATAGTCTTACAATATGCCACAAAATGTGTAAAAATAACGTTATAAAATCCAAATATCAAAAACAATTGTAAAAAAATGTCATTACGTGAAGCATTATACGGCTCCAATGTGGATTTCAAGCATTGAGAAAAATAAATCAGACCTCCAAAGACATTTTTCGTAAATCATCAGGATAGTAATGATAGCAAATATTTTTAAAAAATTTGAAACTGGAAAACATCGAAGACAAGAACATACGAAAAATGATAAGATTGAAGTTAAATTTGGCGAATGATAAAGATGTTAACAATGGCATTGTTAGAAAATTCAGCATACAACAGGCTAAAGTAAGGAAGTGACAAATCTTAAATGGAAATTAAAAGTTTGCGACACGACTACTCCACCATTGGAAACAGACGAAGAATAATACAGCAACCACAGACGATTTTCCTAAACGACAAAATGACAGTAAGACAATGGAATTTCGATGTTGTGAACAGTAAAACTCTCCCAAATGACGCAAGACCGCGAATTATAAATTCTGTCATTTATTTGGATGGCACAATTCAGCGGCCGGCAACAAACCCAACGGAAACAACATTCGACAGCGTTACGCTCAACTTATCCGCCACATTCTTGCAATGAATTTAAGTGCGTTGAAATTACCTAGATGTCCTCTAATTCGATGCCACGTTTGCACCGGCTCGCTCGCACACATTTTTTTCCATCATCGATTGACTTTCTACAATTACCGCAATTAACGTGTGTACGGCGCATGCAACGAATCAATCCACGAGCCGCGTTTTCGCGTCCATCCTCCTTTTCTTATCAACGCTCAAAAACGCGCCGCCGATATGCCCGCAGTTAAAAGGCACAAAAGCAAGTCGTCTATTTAAAAAAAGCTGATTCAAAACTCGCACACAACATCCATCACATGACTTTGTGCGGACTCATCTGCGAGCGGCGACATCTGCACGCTGCTGCGACCTTCTGGTCCGTTCTTGGGGGCCACCATTTTATTAATACTCCCCGCGTCTTTTATGGATTATCGAAACGGATTCTACTCACCAACCCACCGCAAGGCACTTTGAAAAAACTGCACGCATGCGTTTTAAAATTAAATTCGACAGCGGCACGAGTTTGACGACTATGGATGATCGTCTATCGATTGTCGTCGGGCTGGTATTAATAAAATCGCCGGATAAAAATTAACACACACACACACAGACACGGGGTTATGAATGATTCATGGACGAGCGAGTCCACGTTGACAGAAAACTGTAAAAATGATAGTAGGACCGTGACTAGAGCCGAGATTGGAATGGTTCGCATGAAATAGTAAAGCGTAAATAAAACTGCTGTTGGGTTGAGGATGACGACGAGAGACGTCTTGGGGTTTGGTGAAACCTGGTCGGGTCGGAAACTTCATCTTTGTTTAAAACATTTGAGTACAGCCGCACCAAAAGTATGAAAGACGAGCGGCGAGACACACACCTGGCATCCTAAAATTAAATATGGCCTACTTAAGAGGGGCGCTCGGGTGGTTGGCCCCCACGATCGACGAAAGATGGGGCGGATCAAGGTGCCAGTCGGGGGCGCCGCAAATCGGGGCCACTCACCTACTCAGAATCCGACACAGTGGAAAAAAATCGGCACACAGCTTCAAACGGCCCAGCCAAGTCTCATCCCGGTCCAATCTTGGGCAATTAGACGAGAAAAACTGTGGAGAAAGATGGCGACCGCCCGCTAGTTACGGATAAATTGTTTTCTTTCACGGTCATTTTGGACGTTTGTTGGTCAACAAACCGCACTTTTAACACCACTAATCACTGGCCGATCGTCGACACAAACCGAATTCCGACACAAGAACGGCGATAAAGAGCTGGAGAGCGACGATAGAGGACTTAAATGAGTTGACATGCGTTTACCGACAATCACAGATTGATCTACTTTGTAATGTTTTGCATAGAGGAGCAGGATGTAAGCAAGCGAGTACGGATTGTTCGGACGTAGGTGACAGGCCTGTCGGGAAATCGGCTGCGAACGGTGGGAAAATAAACAAACTATTATACCGGCTCAATAGCGCGCGAAACCGCCCTCTATTTACACGACCCGAAAAAAACCAAAGCGCAAAAAAAACTTTTCGAAATTGTTGCAATCCGAGTTTGTGGCCGCCTCTAACTTACTTACCATCGCCTAAAATTATTGCGGACGCACACAATCGCCGCAATATCGAATTTGTTACGGAATTTTTAAAAGCGAGCAGTCGTAATCGCGCCCGCTACTAATCACGGACGTCTAATTTTCACGCAAACTAAATTCTCCTCGTTCCTAATTTATTTCAAACATTTCTTGCGACGTGTACTTATGAGATGCAACCCGCGAAAACTGATTAGTTTGGAGCGATATTAGCAAGTTTTACTACGTTTTAATGACGGTCAATTCGTGTTTTCTTGTAATCATTATAAAGTTTCCAAAATTTTGTCAAACGTTACAAAAACAAAATCACCAGACGTGAGAACTGTCCCCGCATTGAAATTAAATTAAATTATTTAAATCCCCGATTTTAATTACATATGTAATTCAAAATGGATTTATTTGAATTCAATTCATTTTAAAAACAAGCCGCTGTTTGTTTTTTCGTCTTGTGTCAAAAAAATAAGTAGAAATTAACTTTTAAATTTTTACAATGGCGTAATAAATTTTTTGAGTTTCTGGGGGCACAATTTCGAGCGGCATGAAATTCTAGTTTCTTTGTAATTGTTTGGTTTATGACATGTGTAATTACATAAAACACAAATGAAATATGAAAATAAAAACATTGTGCCAACAATTCGCCAAAAAGCAAATAATTGCAATAATATTGAGCAATATAAATAAAAATTTGCTGAAACGATAAATAAGTTGCTCACACGTGAAAAAAAAATAAAAAATTATAAAAAAATTCCAGGAAAGCAAAAATGCAGTTAAAACGACGTAAAAAGGAATTATAAATTATTTGCATAATTTTTATTACTGTCCGATTTCAAAAGAAAAAAGTAAATAATATGAAGAAAATAAGGCTGAATAAAAAAAATTCAAGAAAACAAAAAATTAATAGGAATTATACATAATTTGTATAATTTTTATTTAACACCACTTATAAAGATATGAAGAAAATAAGGAATTATAAAAAAATTCCAGGAAAGCAAGAAATGCATTAAAAACGACGTAAAAAGGAATTATATATAATTTTTGTAATTTTTATTACTGTCCGATTTCAAAAGAAAAAAGTAAATAATATGAAGAAAATAAGGCAGTATAAAAAATTCCAAGAAAACATAAAATTAAAAGGAATTATACATAATTTTTATTACTGTCCGATTTCAAAAGAAAAAAGTAAATAATATGAAGGAAATAAGGTAGTATAAAAAAATTCCAAGAAAACAAAAAAATAAAAAGAATTATACATAATTTGTATAATTTTTATTTAACACCACTTAAAAAGATATGAAGAAAATAAGGAATTATAAAAAAGTTCCAGGAAAGCAAGAAATGCATTAAAAACGACGTAAAAAGAAATTATATATAATTTTTGTAATTTTTACTACTGTCCGATTTCAAAAGAAAAAAGTAAATAATATGAAGAAAATAAGGCAGTATAAAAAATTCCAAGAAAACATAAAATTAAAAGGAATTATACATAATTTGTATAATTTTTATTACTGTCCGATTTCAAAAGAAAAAAGTAAATAATATGAAGGAAATAAGGTAGTATAAAAAAATTCCAAGAAAACAAAAAAATAAAAAGAATTATACATAATTTGTATAATTTTTATTTAACACCACTTAAAAAGATATGAAGAAAATAAGGAATTATAAAAAAATTCCAGGAAAGCAAGAAATGCATTAAAAACGACGTAAAAAGGAATTATATATAATTTTTGTAATTTTTATTACTGTCCGATTTCAAAAAAAAAAAGTAAATAATATGAAGGAAATAAGGTAGTATAAAAAAATTCCAAGAAAACAAAAAAATAAAAAGAATTATACATAATTTGTATAATTTTTATTTAATGTTTGAATTAAAAAAAGATATGAAGAAAATAAGAAATTATAAAAAATTCCAGGAAAGCAAAAAATGCATTTAAAACGACATAAAAGGAATTATAAATAATTTGTATAATTTTTATTTAATGTTTAAATTAAAAAAAGATTTTTGAATTTTTTTATATAAAACTATTCGATTTTCGTTTTTTAAACTGGGACCCATATTTTTTTACATTAATTGAAAGATATTATTTTTCTTGATACATCCAAATATAACTTGTTTAATTTTACTTTTAATTACCTTTTTTAATTACTAAAATTAAAAATATTGCAGATATATTAGCAAAATCTTAGTTTATCTAATCTTAGTCAATACAAATTATGGAGATTTAGCACAAATTGATTAAAAATAAATTATTTCTCAAAAATGAATAATTTTAATTACTTAACAGATGTGTCACACTTGTTTTATGAAAAAATTTGAAATAAACTTTGCAAAAACTTTTTTTTACTTCGTGTCTATAACAAAGCTCTTAAAGCACACAATTGCTATTTATTGTTAAGACAAATGTCTTGAGCACTTAAATTAATTCCAGGTACATAGATTGCTTGCCACAATATTTTGCTGAAAATTATTTTCACCGTCAACACTTGTCAACCAAAACATGCAAAATTCCCCAATTTTTAAAATTGGGCATAAAAGATTCAAAGTAGAAAATAGTAAAAAAAAACTCGTTCATAAGGCTATAAAGGCACTCGTTATAAAACTCGTACAATAAAATATGCCTTATGTAACGTTATTTAAGACACTATTATTTACTGATTTGATGTAAAAAAAACGGCATTGCCTTATAGTATCCCCAATAAGCAACTAGATTTTATTAACTTTTACTAATTGTTTCAATTTTGATAATTTTCTAAACACTTATTTTAAGAAAAAGTAAAACAGATTGCATATGAATATATAAAATATGAAAAATAATATTTTTCAAATTATGCAAAAAAAAAATATGGGCAAATTTAATATAAGAAAGATGAATATCGCACAAAACATATCTACTACGACAATTAAAAATGGCGGGCTTGTGGGAAATTTGAAGCCATTTAATATGGCTTTTATTGTGCCTGCAGATTTTTAAAAAACACCTGTATTAAATATTCCACGAAAATTAATTTTATTTCATAAACGGTTAAAAACTTTGCGAAAAAAAGAAAACATGTTAGTGTTCAAAGCTAGTTTAATGTAATTTGATAATAACATCCTCAGTGGATATGACAAGTTGAAATGCTACTAAAAACTATAAACGGCTACTAAAAACGGTTAAAATATTAAATTTAATTTATTTCCTTTATTTTAAAGCAAATTCAGATATATTTCCAATAACTACTAGAATCTGAATCGGCATTAAAAAAAAAAACAGAAACTAACAACATTTGTTCCAAGATAAATATAAATAAAAAATCATAAGGACACATGATGATGACAACATAATTTAAAAAACAAGAGACCAGCGAATGATTTTACTGCTGAAGTGATTATTTACGCTTCAAGTGCTGACGCAATGGTGTGCGCGTGTATTCGAGAGACTACGTTTCCGATATTGTACAAGTTCCAAAAACAAGCTCTGGCAACTCGTACTAAATTTTTTGGTTCACAAATTGCTAATTTACAAACGTATATTAAATTTGAAATTCGCGAAACGTTAAAGTATAGGCAACTCACAATACACGGAGTGTTCTGTAGGCAAGTTGAAAATACAAGACACATGTTTTAAAATATAAATTAACAAAAAATATTACAAAATGTCAAAACGATCTATTTATTTCGTTTTGTTGGTGTCATAAAGTTTTCAGTATTTAAAATTTAAAATGAAAACTATTATTTTTTTTCTACGTTTACAAAGTTAAAAAGGGCTAATTGTATCAAATCAAATCGTATTCTAATGAGATTTATATTTGGGTTTCTTTAACATCGCAGCTCTAAGACCTTGAGATCTAAGATCATGTCAAGGAGTTTTGCGTTCTCGTTGACATTTTGTAATTAATCTTTATTTAATAAATAAGAAAATATATATAAAAACAGAATAAAATAATAATAATAATATACGTTATTGCGATAGATATTACTTACTCCCAGTATATTTTTATGATTATGCGACTTTGCATGGAAATCAAAAGTATATAATTTTATGAAAATGCAGTCTAAAAAAATAATTTTGATTAAATAACTTAAAATATTCCAAAGTTCCAAAATCATGTTTCTGGAATTATTTTAGTTATTAATTAATCGCCATTGTAGCCCTATATAACAGTTGTTTGCTTTTCTTTTTTAGAAAGCAACTTTCCATGTCATTTGTTTCCATGTTCTTTTGTACAATTTATTCTTACAATAGCTTGTCACTTTTTTGGCACGTTTGCACGCTATTGACAATTTAATTTAATTTCAATTTGAACCGGTTAGTTTAATTGCGCCAAAAGCTAATATTTAGTGTTGTTATAGACTTTGATGTTACTACACCTTTTTTGTGTGTGTTCTGGCATTAGTCCAGATTTTTTGTGTCATGCTTTTCACAGTCAGAGACGTATTTAAAATCCCCGTAATCTTTGTCTGTCACACTGAAATATCTCCTTAGCTAAAGATGGAAGTGGCAAAGCGTTGAAATATTTATTTATCCAAACATTCCGAAATAAATTATTTTTACTACAAATTCTAAAAACGTTGTGTTCTTTTTAATTTACCCTAATTTATGTTTGTGCTTGATTAAGACCATTGTCTTGCTAAATTTTCGCTTGTTTTGTAAAAACCATTAAAAAGATTTAAAAATTAGAATATTTTAATTTGCAAGATTTTTCATACTTGGATCATGCAGCACAAACATAATAAATACAATTTTGGGTAAGTTTCCATTGCACAGATGCAAATGAGTGTTAAATTTATTTAGTTACATAATTTAGAAATGACGCCTCGTAATTTTATTATTTGTGTACATCTTCACTTGTTCGCTCTTTCAATTTGATATTGATATTTTCGAGTATAAGCGAGGCACGAACCGAAAAAACAAAACCGGATGATTTTATAATGAATTTATTCACACCGAGTGTATTTTTATTTTTTTATACATAAATTTTGTCACTATTTTTGTCGTTTTATCAGAACCATCGTAGTCCGTCAGACATTTGCCTTAATCAATTTAATGTAACGTTTCAGTAAACAGTAAACATCTAAGACAAAATTAATAATTTATAAAATTTGCAACTGTTTGCGATTCTCAAATCTTTTTATAAACTAATTTCCCATTCAAACGGATCGGATAAATCATAAAATAAAAACTTCCACCGACAAACTGTCACATTTACTTTGCACTTACAGTCCTTTCTACTTTGCTGCATTTTTCCACGACTCATTCTAAATTAAAACTCAACACAACAAATCGTGTTTCTTTAAAAGCGTGTATTAATAGCATTATAATCGATTTCTTTGTCGTTTGACGTTATTTGCTAATGGTCACGCTTCTGATAACATGACTTCTAATCTCGGACAACTTTCCAGAGCTTACGACCCATTCGTAGTACGTAATTATTTTCATGACCAGAGGAAAGGTCAAACGGGGGCACTCAAACAATTCGCAACAAGACCCTCTTAATTAGGGCAATTCGAACCGTCACCACCCACAAAAGAAGTCGCTTTTTCTACTACGCTAATGTTTCAAGGCATGCCATGTCGCGTGAGGTGAATTAAAGAGTCGCACGTGTGGAATATGAGGAACGAGGACGAAGGGATGCAAAACACCCTTTCGGTTTGAATTGTTTATTAACCAGATGTAAAATAACGATAATCGGTTAACATTTTGGTGTTGGTTTATATGGCCAAAATCGGTGCAAAAGACATGCGAACAAGGATCAAAGTTTTGATCGTTTCCGCTTAAGGATTTTTCGTACACAGTTCCAGTCCACCGAAACCAAATCATGAATTATTACTTAATATAATATACAAAAAAACAAACAAGTTCAACGTTCTGGGTTGACCGAAATGTTCTGCATAATTTCGAATTTGTTACAAATGCAACAGACAATAAAGTACTGGAAACAGTTAAAGGGAATTCAATAAAACTAGGAAATAAATGAGGATCACAATAGGTAAAAATTTGTTATAGCTACTATGGGATGAGTGAATTTTTTTAAAAGGAAGACAATTATAAAATTAATAAAAATTATTGAAAATAAGTACTTAAAAAAGAAAAATAATAAAAAACAAAACTATTATAAAATAATAAAGAAATGCTACAAAAAGAAACAGATATCCTGCATGGAATGAAAATGGTAGAAAAATTGAAAACACTAGCATCAAAAACTGATATTTGCTTTTGGTTTATTTATTGAAAGCTCGATATATAAAAAATGAAATAACGTTAAAATGTTCAGAAACTGAAATTTACAGTATCTTCGAAACTACTGCACGTTATCGTTATCTATTGTAGGAACGATAAGAAAATATTATAAAAGAAGAACGATATGACTCAGATCAAGATTTGATGTGGAATGTCAGATAAAACAATTATGTAATCCTCAAAGAAGAGTAACTGAGCTGAATAAAATTTAAAAAAATGTTTTTTAAAATAAAAATATAATAGAGTCCAGACGACTAAGTGAATGAACACGAGTGTTGGAAAAAGAGAACCCAGTCGATTTGGATATTTTGTAAAAGTGAAAGGAACATTACGAGAGAAAATAAGAAATACGAAGGATGCAGAAAATAAAAAAACAATGTTTAATGGTCCGGATTCAATGAAATTGTAGTGAAAATTTTATTCAGTCATTTAATTTATGGACACTGCAAATTGTAAACACGATTTAAATGTATTGTAATACAACTGCCGAGTAACTGATACTCAAAACTACTCAGCAAAATAAATAAAAAGTGCAAAAACTCCTCAATACGGAAGAGTTTTGATCTACCAAATATAACGACCTTTATAACAAAAGTAGAAAAATACATACAAATAAATCCTGAAATATATAAACATTCACGGCCATTAAATGTACTTTGTTGTTTCTAAACGTTTTGTGTACATCTTCGGTGCTCAATTTATTTTCAAAACAACTTTAACAACTTAAACGTTCTAAAGATTAAGTTAGTTAAAACTTTAACAAAAATGTGGTAATAAAAACTGAAACCAGAGTTTAAAATACGAAATTCAAATAATTTCTGTATGAAAAACATTACATTTTCATTGTAAAAAAAATGAAAATCATTTGTAAATATACAAAAATATAAAATTTCCTTAATATCTTCAATATTTTGTGGTCGTAAATAATGTCCTCTGATTACTAAAATGGGTAAAATAAAATAATGAGAAAAATCAGTCGACGACTGACCACAAAAAAGTTTGGGTTCTTCAAATAAAAACACAAAATTTCTAAAGAATGCAGATTTTGTTCGTAGCCGTCGCTCAATGGGATATTAGGAAAAAACGTTCAAAGGAAGTGACAGAACATCTCAGATAACCCAATGACGGATCAAAGAGAGCAAAAATGGCGGATTCGCCGGGATAGTGCCGGAACTTGCGTCACACTTAATAATACTTTATTTTCAAGCCTAACACTAATCAACAGTCGAAGTACTCGTAATTATTACTAAAATAAAAAAATAAACAAAAAGCTTAAGTACAGAAATCGTCTTCCATATCTTTTGATTTCGAGGTCGCGTCCGACCGAAAATGGCCGCCACGGCCATATTGCACAAAATTCTAAAAGTCTGCTTGTAGCTTGGCCTATCCTGTCTTAAAACTAACTTATAAAGGAACGAAGATCACAATAACACGAATGAACATAAAAAAATTGTTTAAACCGTGTGCACCTCGCCGGGTTGATGAATATTGTTGGGCAAGGAACAGTCGGTCCCACCATCTGTAATCCTACCTTTGTCTATACTACCATTGCTTAAGTTAAGGTTAATACTCTTG
Source organism: Eledona agricola (assembly GCA_964023215.1). NCBI lineage: Eukaryota > Metazoa > Arthropoda > Insecta > Coleoptera > Tenebrionidae > Eledona > Eledona agricola. The sequence continues at coordinate 25,378,492 of OZ026857.1, read as the reverse complement.
GGAATGTTTTGTTCGGATTCCTCTCCATTGTCAGGAAGAGCTTCCAGCGCCTTCTGTATTGGCTCAGGACTCACTAATAAATTGCTCCACCAATTTGAAAACACTCCTTTGGCTTGCGAAATAGCGCCACCTACAGCTTTACTAGTCGTCGCCACCGCACGTCCTGTCGATGCCATCGCCTGGTTTAGTTTTCTTCCACTATCTGAGCTCTGCATGGTGCTGAAACTCAGTGCTCAGCAAACTAGCAAATTAAGCAATGGTGCATACTGTGCCAGTCTCAGTTTCATGTCGGCAACTGATAGTTGGCCGGCAAAGGGGTGACCACTGTGGACGTCCAATATACCGGGATTAATTCCACTCAGCCAGATTTTGTAGTTGTGTGTGTCCCTCCAGGCCGACACGAAGTTTGCGTTGAAATGTTCGATCTCTCTGGCACCATCTACGAGCGACAATATTATGCGCAACCAGCAGAATTAATTTAGTTTGTCACCTTGCAGAAGCGAAGTCCGCAAGAGACACAACAAGTAGATGCGGAACTGCGTCCTGATCCACTCATCTCCACCCTCCCAACCCACACCGTCCAAAAACACATCATGTCGCTCCTCTGACACATGCTTGACTATATAATCAGCAAATCTAAGATCTTCCGTAGTGAGATGGAGTTGCTTGCGCAACTCCAATTCCTGGCATTCGATTCTGCCACCGTCCACGTCGACTAGAACGTCGTACAATTGACTCTTCTGTTTGAACAACACGTTCGTGGCCCCCACGACGTATCCACGCACGTTAACGTCAGTCAGAAGGTCGAGATACGGCAGTGAGAGATAAGGTAGGCACATAAAGCCTTTCGTGAATATATTCAGAGGAAATCCGCACGAAGTTGTGCTCAACTGTGCTAGGTACGTCATATTCTTATGCAACGAGTCGGCGATTGTGTCGGAACTCATCTCGCGGTGCAAACTATTATTTTTTTCATTCAACTTGGACTCGGACTCGGTGATTTCAACGCCAACCTCGGCGTCCCCAACTGTGACCACCGGATTATCAGCATTCTCATTGTGCTCGATTATTTTTGCACCAGAGTTTGGGACCGATTTGGTAGGACTAGAATTGTGGGACAAATCGTCGTCGGAAAATTCGGGCATAGGAGACATGGGTCGCGACAGTCGGATGCACGCCGACTGGTCCAATCCCTTCTCTATCATGTCCGGGAAAAGCGAGGCTAGTGTTAGGATTGTGGAACACAACGGATGAACTGGTGATTTGTAAAAAATCAGTCTCCGCTCCAGCAGCAGCAGTTTGAAGAGCAACAAAGCCTTGTGGCGCCACTGCAAAACAAACTCACGCGCGCTCAAACCTGGAACCACATCCTCAATTGGAATTCTCAACAATTTCAAGGTACCAACCGACAAAGATTTGTTGCTGAAAATCGTTTTGTGTCAGCACCGAATTCAAGTGGTGATAAGTGTCTTCGAGGATTGATACTTTACTGAAGTCGCCCTCGTCAAAATATGCGTGGGTTATCAGCGACATTTTCACCTGAATCTGGCCGTACAACGGAATTCTGCTTAGGACACAAACTGACTTTTGTATGGTTCCCCTGGTCATGTCCGATGTCCGATTTTTTATTTTCTACAACGAATTTGTTAATTCTCGCTCCCTTAAACTTGCGCGGTCATCACCTCTATGGGAATCTGTCTGAAACATGATATTCCGTACACTGTGTGGTTGGGATTTGTAAGGCTTGGCAAGTGAAAAAAAACTGTATCTGCGTCGTAATTGTGAGATCCATCGGGGAGGGCAAGTGTTGGGAGATATTTCCAACCCGGGGGGCACTCGTTTGGTGATCCTGGAACCAGCGCAGGGAACGAAAACTCCACCTGAAACTTGAACATGAAACTGGGATATTATAGATGGGTGCAACACCTGACAACCCTTCTTGTGATGGAAACCGACCACTATAACGTACAAAATCGGCCCTTCATTCGTTTCCATCATAAATTTACTCCTTCTCGGAGCAAATCCTGTAAATATCAATAAAATATGATCGCGGCGGAAATGACATCGATGGCAATTTGACAACCATTTTTTGGTAATTTTTTACTACCAACCTAAACCACTTAAACAATTCCTGGCAAGAACAATTTAAAAAACAATTCCAACTTCTTATATTATGGCGTAAAACTGTTCCCTGCAAGCAAACACTGATTATTACGTTATCTCTTAATAACTAATCCAAGCCCATTGCAATTTTATTTAATAATTAATTAATTGGATATCGCCAGAATTTTCCATGAAAATTACTAAAACTAAAGTGACAGTTGAAAACTGTCAAAAGTTATTGTTTGTAAACAATTCCAAACTGCAAATTTACTTTTAGAGCGTTTAATAATTAAATCAGGAAATATGTCGCAAGACAAGTTTTTTAAAAACCCCTTCGACGATTATTCTCCTGAAGCTGCAAGTTGCTATATTGAGAACGGGCAGGTTCGATTCAGTCATTCACTCCCCATTATCTACTGATTGAAATCATTCCAGATAAAGTGCAATTGCCCAATAGTTTGTAAACTGGACGAAAAATGGGAAAATACCCTTGTACAGTTAAAATATCTGGACCGTACTGATTATTCTGTGTATACAGGAGCATCAGGGGTTGCCCTCCTAAAGCTGAAGAGAGATTGTGACAGCAATGAAGTTCTTCAAGTATGACTTGTTCGTTTTGTACAATTAAATATGTTGTGCGATTTAGGAGGCGCTCGACTTACTGTCATTGGATAATCTAAAAGGAAAACGACACAGTTTCCTGTGCGGAGATGGTGGGCCTTTAGCTATTGCAGCTATTATAGATTACAAGTTGGGTAACAAGTCGTATCTTAAGAGAGTGGAAAGGTATGTATTAATATAATCATGTGCCTTGAAGTTATGGCATGTTTGTAAATCAACTTGTGTTGCATAAAATTTTGTATTAGAAAAAACAATGGGGGAATGCTTAATTTTGTTTTTGGAATATTTAATAATGATACTCATAACGCATAAATTTAATATTACACAGGCGAGTAATTTGTACACAAAATTATTATTATTTGTGCCAACTGACCCTAGAATTATATTTTAATATTACACTGAACCAAAAAGCAATAAATCTGTTTACACAAATACATTTTTAAATTTTATTCATGGCACATATGCTGTAAATAAAATTATTACAATAAATAAGATGTATGCAATTTAGGCGTTGCGAATGAGGAATTTTGTTGAATAACTGGAAAAAAAGTGCCTAATCTAACAGAAAAAATGATCCCTGCATTAACTGGTCTTGTCGGTTTATGAAATAACGTGTTCAAAAATAAAACGAGGCTGCGTTGGCCATGAAATTTATCGGCTTTCCAGTGTACCGTAGAAACCATAGACAACATGAACATATAGATTTCACAAATGTCACTTTACAATTTTCCATCAAAATAAAACGGACAAATTTTATTTAAATTGCTTATAATAAATGCAATCGCTCTCATAAACATACTCCTTCGCGTCCATTTACTGAAATTTGTCCTAAAAAATTGTTTTTATTTAAAGTTTTCAAGCAAAACGCCTGGGACAGTTCAATTTTATTTTATAATGAGCCACCTTAAGACATAAAAATGGTACTTACGACGTCATGTAATTTTTTGCACAATGACGTCATCATTGGTTTTTGATTCGGATCCAAGCAAATCCGAACCTTTTTTTTTCTAATGTATATTGTGTAAGTTATAACTCCCTACAAGTCGACGTCCGTGTTTAACTATATATACAACGATTTTTGAAATATTAATTGAGAATGCAGTTGCTCTTAAACTGAATTGGTAGGTCTCGAGTTGCGCATAGAGACTGATGACCCATGAAGGTTGAAGGGTAACTGAGTGGTTCCCAAATATTCTCAAAACATTTCTCGGTTTTGTGACTGACTCTTCATCTATTTATTCACGACTTACAGTAATAAAGGAATTAATGACCCGTCCTGTTAATTCAGAAATGGCACAACAACCATTCCTGAATTCCCAGGACGAATCATGATTCGCCTCGACAAGAGGAAATACTGTAACAAAGAATAGATTGATGATTGGATTCACAACGAAAGCGGGAAATGTTTTGCACTTTTTTATGCCATAATAATTTATCCCATTGTCAACAAGGAAGCTAACCTAAACATGAACAAAAACTGACAGTTCGAAATTTTGCTACACTAAATTGATGCACAAAGTTTTTCCATGGCTAACGCAGCCTCGTTTTCTTTTTGAACACTCGTTATTTTTTCTGTGAAGGTTTTGAAAGAAAGGAAAACGAAACTTACACTAAATCAGACATGGGTTTCAAATTTATAAAATGAGTATTTTTGTTTCAAATCGGATTTTAAATGGCTATGTGCCTCAAAAGTTACAGAACGGTTGGAGTATCTCTTCTAATTTATTTCATTCAGAAACCCAATAAAATCTTTCAAAAGGTGACAACCTAAACCATAAAAAAGGGTACACAGTCATTAAACGAATGTAAAGATATTTCTAGGGATCTGCTTCATTTGCAATATTTTTAAAGAGGTGGCTTCTATTGATAGAGACTTATAATCCTTGAATTAATCTTCATTATACGTCACCCTAGGCAATCAAATCGAACTGTTTTTGGATTATAAAAGAACATGTTTATAAAGGGATTCCTTGTGGGTATTTTCCTGTGAGTAATAAAAATAAGCAATAACTTAAAGAAGTTAGGAACTTGATAACCGACGATAAATTAAATATTTATCATAACAGACTCAGAGCCATGGAAGACGACGTTTTGGACGACAACGCAGATGTAGCAAACGAGTATCTATACGGCCGCGCTGGCTACCTATTTGCAGTATTATTCGTGAACAAACACGTTTCTCCGTCTCCTTTTGACGAAACGTTTATCAGAAAAGTATTAGCAAATATACTTTATTTGGATTATCGCAACTTACATTTTTGTTCAGATTATCGAGACGATGCTAATTTCCGGGAAGAACGAGGCAAAAGCTGGCAATTTCAAGTGTCCGCTCATGTATCAGTGGCACGAAACTTATTACTTAGGTGCCGCGCATGGTCTTTCCGGGATTTTGTACATCCTCCTCCAGGCTCGAGAATACCTTACTGAAACAGAACTGCACACCCTTATAAAGCCCACGATTGATTACTTGGCTCTGTTGAGATTACCCAGCGGGAATTTTCCATCGTCCGTGGGCAGAGACAACGATAAATATGTGCAGTGGTGTCATGGAGCTCCAGGTTTCGTCTATCTTTTCACCACGGCTTACAAAGTATGATTTGTTTCTGTCGTTCCATTTGATGGTGTGTTTAGATTTTTGGGGACTGCCAATATTTGCAACTGGCGCTCGAGTGTGGCGAAGTTGTTTGGTCGAGAGGACTGCTAAGAAAAGGATACAGTATTTGTCACGGAGTTGCCGGGAATGCATACAGCTTCTTGGAATTGTACCAAACAACAAATGTAAAATAATCTTGTAATTGTACGTCCAGTTAACGATGTGTGGTTTTAGGATGAGAAACATTTGTACAGGGCAATCAAATTTACAGAGTGGTGTGTTGAGTACAACGAACAACATGTGGAAAACCCGCCCGATCGTCCCTTTTCCTTGTATGAAGGACTTTCCGGTACCATGTACTTGTTGCTTGATATTCAGAAGCCGCTGCAGGCCAAGCTTCCAGGATTTACACTTTAAGGTTAATATAAATAACGATAAATAAAATATCCACTTTATTACAATAAATCATTCAACTAATACTTTTAACATCTAATAATAATTAGAATCTTATGTACATTTTGTTATCTACCAAAAGAGCAAATATAATTCGTAGTATGGAATATAACAATGCGAAACGGTCTTCCATTACCTTTATGTTCCGTAAAATAAAAAGGAGGAAATCCATGTGTAAAATTTGGGTGCAAAAGTAGTTCAAGATATTTCCGTTCGATATGTAAAAATATATTACATACATACATCTATTTACACACTCACAGTAAGCCTATTAGACCAATTAGTTTTGTTTTGTCCCTCGAAATATTTTGTAACATTACCGACGGAAAATAGCTGAAGAAAAAACAGTGATGATGGCACATATCGTAATGTTACCAAATATTCAGTGTTTCAGAAATTAAATCTAAGAAGGCACTCCATCAGGTCTGGACAATTCAAATAAATAGTTTATACAACGTGTTGTTATCGATATTTACATCGGCTTCTTATAAAATATATTAATTGTTTTTCACAAGCCTTCATCTGTCCAATATTTATATAATACAAATGTACAAATAGTGTTGCAACTGGAGCACGTTGTCGTGAAATAAACTTTTAATTAGGAAATAACAATTTCGATATATACAAATACTTTAACCTACTACAATAGAATAGAATATCGCACAGATCAATCAGTAAAAAAATGCAAGGATATTTCATATCGTCGTCGAACATTTTTCAAAAAAAAAATTTTTTCATCGAAATCTTTGGTAAACTAAATCCTGAAAATCGATAACACCAATACCCAGGTAACGCTTAAACCAAGCACTAAGAAGAATTAACGCGGGCGCATGCGCACAATAATCGTCGGATTGCACTATGTATTTTTGGGCGACGGTAGTTTCGGCACAGAACTGCAGCCGAAGCCCTACCACTCGACCAGATTCCCCTGGTAAGAAAGTCCTTCACCACGTTAACAACAATACACCAACCTCATTCCGTTTTCTGCTGACAGTATAGTTCCTTGAGCGACTTTAACTCGTCTATTAGCGCCTTGTTTTGGTTTTCCAAAACCGCGACTCTGTTCTCCAGGCACTTGATGTACTCTTTCTTCTTCCGTCGACATTCGCGGGCCGCCTCTCTGTTCTTCAGCAGCCTCATCTCGCGTTTCCTGTCCTGATCTTCGCCGTTGCCGCTGCTCAGATTCCCGCCCTGCGTCACCACTGCAAAACGTACAGTTTATTTATTATAGTTGGAAATATCGAATCGTTTTTATCTTAATTTTTTTCACTACAATATCCTAGTTGAGGAATCATCTCCATCAAATTGTTCCATTCACTTTTCTTTCATCCCCATCATTTCAAACTCAAACTTGCTATGTATACAGGGTGATTGTTTTAAAGCGTCCATCAGAAAATTTTACAATTAAAAAAAAGAGAGTGCAACACGACCTAAAATAAAATATTTCTGGAATGGCTGCATATCAGGAAGTTGAAGCCATCTTAGTTAATTTAAATAATAACCCTCATTTCACCGCATATAGTCTTTGAGATGTGATAATTTTAGTACTTGCAGAGGTTTATTTAAAAAACCATCTTGTAAACAGTCAAAGATAATTAAACGGTTCTTTGTTTTTGGTGACGCAAGGGTCCGGAAATGTGGTGAATATAAAATTATATTCTGATAACGTATCTAACGATTGCTGCGATTTGTTAAATCTGGCAATGTCAAACTTTTTTTAAACGGCACCTGTTCATTTTTTTGCCGTCAAACGACTTATCATCAAATTTGAGGGCCACTTGTGTTAGCATGTCCTATACCTAACTATTTACTTTGTTTTTTTGTAAAAATGCGTTTTTTGTTAATGTTACCATCAATTGAAAAACAAGTAAATCATAAATTGTCACATTTTAAAAGCCAGCATTTGCAAAGTAGATTATTTATTACAAAAAACAAAAATTTTGGTTTGTTAAAAACTAAGAAACCACATTTAATGTAGAAAATGCAAAAATTAATAAAGTTAAAACGAATAAGGATTATGCTTATGTACATGCAGGATTTTTATATCGCTGAGTAGATCAATCCTAAGTCAGAAGATGCTGCCCGTATGGAGGTTCTTGGAAAAGCAGCAAAATATCCTACAACATTTATTTGGTTGTCTTGTAAATCTGCAACGAAGTTGGTCCTTTTCTTTTAATTCTTCTAAACTTGGAGGCAAATTCGGGTATTTATTATTAAATTCGCGAGTTCTTTGGACCATTTCACCACAACTACCATGTAAAAGAAACAAATCAAAAATTATTTCAGTCGAGCAAGTACCATTTTATGCCATAAAATAGTAGCACAACTAAATTATTTATTATTCAAGTTAAATCGGACTCTGGGAATGACAGCTACATGTCACTTGTATTATGTTTCTTTGCTAAGAAAACAATCCAACAACAAAAGTACTTTTTACAAAAAACACAAAATTAAAAGGTGCCATTTAAAAGATTGAGTTTTTGTCCTGTCTTGATTGCCAGATTTAACAAATCACAGCAATCGTTAAAAACGCAGAAGAAAATTTTATATTTACCACATTTCTGGACCCTTACGTCACTAGAGACATACAGTACCATTAAATTATATTTGACTGCTTACAAGATGATTTTTTAAATAAACCTGAAAGTACAATTTTTTTTACAAAATTATATCTGAAAAACTAAGGGCGATGGGTATGGACAATCCGACTCCATTCTACTCAGAACTAAATGCACATTACACCGATAAAATAAAAATGGGGGTTGCTTTTTAAACTAATTAAAATTGCGTCAACTTTCGGTATTTCCGGGCTATATTTTATTTTATGTCGTATTGTGCCTTAATTTTCAAAATCCTAACTTATTTGTAAATGGAAAATTCTCTAATGGACGCTTTAAAACAAACACCCTGTATTATTAAACGCAACTTGTTTAAATTTATTTTAATAATGCTTGGTTATTTTGCGATTGTAATCTTTTTGCTTCTGAACGGTGTAGAGCAACTCAAGAAGAGATCGGTTTAGCCTTTTTTGTATACTAACAAAAACGAGTCATTGTGCAACACAAGGAAACCTGTGAAGAGCAGCTAACTAAGGAAATGTGACCAAATGAAGCCATGCAAATCACGTGGACAGAAACGCTGAATGACCTATTACGTCTCTTCATTAAAAAATGTTTGCTACCGCAACTTATTGCAAAAAATTTAGGTAACGTCGTCAGGCTTAGTTAGATGAGGGTGTTGAAGAGATACTCTCTTCTTTATCAAGTTTTTAATGGCAGTGAAATTAGAACTACTACTTTTTTGGATAACTGCACAAGAATTTCCCCAATTGCTTTTGGGGCTAAGCTGTAAGAATAAGTGAATTTTACAGACCTGGAACGAAGAACTCCTGTCCTTGTGCGTATTGCACGATCGCGCCTCCTGCCGTCGAATTCGTCATGGTGAGCGTGTGAATTCCCTGCGCCCCTTTGCCTCCCGAAATTTGTATCGCTGCACCAGGCAGCACTGCAACAAAAAGAAATTCGTCTAATCCCTCGCTGTATCTTAGCTGCATAACATTCTGTTTCGTTTCAATGAATGAAAAATGCATGCCAATTAAAAGTGTACAGAAAAGTTGACGTAACTGTTGAAGAAGATGTCAAAATGTGAGAATCTATACACTTTTAGGGATTGTTAGTGGACTAAGTGCTTGGGCTAACTTGGATGGAGTTAGGTGCGTACAATTTCTGTCGTCTCGTCAATTAGAACTAACCTGTGTGGTATGGGATAGAGTGTGAGGACAACTCACTGTCGGCTTCTGAGGAAATTTGTTCAACCTTGGTTTCTGTGAACACCATCGTCTTTATATTACTACTTGTCACCTTATCGCTGTACAATTTTGAAACGCCCATCGTTTACTCAGTAAGACAAAGAATCCAAAAAAATAATAATATCCGTTTAGCCCATGCATGCAAATTTAAAGAGAACTCGACCAAATCACGTGTGAGCAGAAGGAAGAACAGTGGCGCCTCAGCGGCGCACGGTTCCCCCAGCTGAGAGACGAAGCCGCATGCAATAGAAAAACAACAAAAAATATTCATATAATATATATATAAAAAAATAATACCTCGCACTTAACATAAACACGTCCTTACAAATTACTGAATGAATTGAACTAAAAGAAGTGTTAAGTCTCCAAACTTCAAGAGCTCCCAACGACATGCAATTAAATAACATACCAGCTATCTCACCCCCGCCTAGTTCGTTGAGAATCTTTCGATACGACGGCCTCCTGGTTAACAAATCGCGCCGCTTCTTCGGCGATTCCTCCTCCGAGAAACTGTCGTCGCTCGCCGTCTCCACCACCTAAACTCCCGCGCTTAAGTTACACAACATTTCCCCATAGCTTACAACTCACTTTGACTTGGAGCGTCTGCAGCCCGCTGAGACTCCCCTGCGTCGTCTGGATCACGGAGTTCGGTTTACTAACCAATATGACGTTGCCCTTGCTCAGCATAGGTTGTATGTTTGCGGCTGTTTGTATGACGGATTGCTGGTTCGGCTGGATTACACTCTGCACCTGAAAACGGACCACCGTTCAAATTTGGGGAAGCTGCGAGGCTGGATTCGAATTTTGAGACATGCACGGAGGGGCGCCAACCCCTACCTGTGCTTGGGTTTGTGTAGGCAAAGTTAGATGGACAATGTTAGTGGCTGTCATCAGATGGGACTGGGAGTTGGAGATCCCTACCGAAGCGATGGGCGATTGCGGGTCCGGCGATGGGGCCAAGGGATCAACTGCGCCGTTCTCTTCCACTATCCCTTCCATTGCCTAAGTACAAGAGCACCTGCAAACGACAAAAAATTTCAACAATCGGAATACACAGACACACGTGTTATTGAACGTGACCGCGTCGCTCGTTTATTCGTGATGTCATCGAAGATCTGTCAAATCCTGGAATGCTCAGAAACCCGTGACGTCATCGGGATATCAAAAATAACCACCGCTGTTGACTGTTTTAATTATTGCGAGCTGTTTAATACAGAAACGGCCCGCGAAGAGATAACATTCAAGTTCAAACAATTCAACAGTGAGATTGTTTATTTTTCTATTAAGAGAATCGGAGAATAACGTTTGCACTGCCAACTATTGTTACAACAAACCAAAACTCATAGTCATATAAACTGTAGCGTTACACACCCGCGGTTTACTAGATTGAGGCAATCGACTTGGAAGCGAACCAAAAATTTTTTATTCGAGTGACCCATTAGAAAGCGGGCCACCTCTTTAAAACTGTTATTTGTCGGTTAATTTAAACGTTTAGTTGTTTTAATTGTAGACCTTCATTACATCTACCGTGGTGCAAAAAATAATAATTTTAATGTGAACAATTTTTTATCTCTAATCTGAATTTAGAATATTTTCAAATGGGAGTCACTAAAATTTTAGAAAAAAATATTAATTGCTAACAGAAATATAGCATAATTCAAATTTATCTATTTTATCAAAATATTTCGAATAGTCGTCATTTTGTAAAAATTAAATAGGTACTATACTAACGTGTGTTCAAAAAGAAAACGAGGCTGCGTTGGCCATGGAAAAACTTTGTGCATCAATTTAGTGTAGCAAAATTTCAAAGTGTCAGTTCGAGTCTGTTCATATTTAGGTTAGCTTCCTTGTTGACAATGGGATAAATCCATTATGGGATTAAAAAAAAAGTGCAAAACATTTCCCGGTATCGTTGTGAATCCAAACATCAATCTATTCATTGTTACAGCTTCTCCTCTGTTGAGGAGAATATCGGCACGACCAGGACGGTCATTAATTTGATATAACTCTAAGTCGTGAATAGATCGATGAAGAAGAATCAGTCTCAAAACCGAAAAATGTCTTGAGAATATTTGGGAACCACTCAGTTTGTCCCGTCAACCTTCATGGGTCATCAGTCTCTATGCGCAACTCGAGACCTACCAATTCAGTTTAAGAGCAACTGCATTCTCAATTGATATTTCAAAAATCGTTGTATATATAGTTAAACACGGACGTCGACTTGTAGGGAGTTATATTACACAATATACATTAGAAAAAAAAGGTTCGGGTTTGTTTGGATTCGAAGGTTGGAAGGTTTATTATTTTAGTAGGCCAAAAAATTTAGGCGAGTTACGGCAAAAAATCGAAAGCAATTGCGATAAATATTGGAGTTTAATAACGGATTGTCTTTCATTAAAGTTTACATTAATTTTTTTACATGTTTACATTTTATTTAATGAACCAATTTTTTTTACCCCATCAATTAAGTATTAACAATAGCACTTTAAAAATAATATGTTTGTGACCTACCAATCGTTGTATATAGTTAAACACGAACGTTGACCAGTAGTGAGTTATAAATTACACAATATACATTAGAAAAAAAAGGTTCGGATTTGCTTGGATTCGAAGGTTCAAAAACCAAATGCTCATTAAAAAATAAAATTAAACTGTCAAAGCGTTTGGGCCGTTTTATTTCGATGAAGCCGACAGATCTTGACATTTGTCAAATCTATGTTTATGTTTTCTATAGTTTCTACACTGGAAAGCCGATAAATTCCATGGCCAACGCAGCCTCGTTTTATTTTTGAACGCACGTTACTTTATACAGGATGTGCAAGGGAATATGCACCACCGGACTTTTATCTCCATTTTTGACATATAATGTGTAAACCCTGTCTTCGATATCGAATCGACATTCTTTATTTCAAACCGGAGAAAAAACCGAATAATGGACAAGGCCCTCGTGGAACGGACGGCAACAAAGAAAAATAATTCAAATTACCATTAAAATAGTGAAAAAGTATTACAAACATACCCAGAATATTTTCCCCTGCTTTTAACAACTTTGCAGTTATATTGAAGAACAACTGAGCAAAAGGCAATAAATCAATTTTTGAACATTTAGATACGAAGTGCTAGTGAAAGTCCTAAAACTTTATTCAAGAAAGGAAAAAAGGATTGTCAGTTGACACTGGGAATAGCGCACCTGGGAAGACCACTTAAAGAAAACAAGAAATTATATTTGTTTTTGAATATATGTATTTTTATTTGACTAATTTTTCATCAACAAGTCAAAATTTCATGTGTTTTAACATTGCATGTCAAACGGAACGGTTATTTTTTTGGCAAATCTGTATATATTTTATATAATACTAAATAATATATCAGTTCAGAAAATAATATGTAATTATTTTTAACTGAAAAATTTGTTAGCTTTCCTTAATTTTTAAATAATTCGTTAACAGTGTTTTTCTATGCCGACGACAATTGTGGGATCACTAAATTTTGAATTCGAATGAGCATTGCCCTACACATATTCTTATGTTGTGATATGGTATTATTGCCCGCCAGTAAAAAAATCATCTTACAATGTATTATGAAAAGTGTAAATATTTCATAATGAATGCTGTAACCAGCCATTTGTGCTCCTTCTTCATGCAAAAATCCATTGGAATTGCCACTCAACTAGTTAATTATAGTTGTTTGAGTTAACGACCATTGTTTTTAATAAAAAAAAGGGATTGGATCGGTTATGTTAAGTTTTGTTCCGTTCGCCTATCAAACGGCACCTATAAATTAAAAAACACATAAAAGTTAATGAAAACCAAAGAAACAATTAATAATTAAAGAAGGCTGCGCTATAAGTGATGAGAAAATAATCAACTCTATAGTAAAAAAAATACAATTTAATTAACGTGCGTACAAAAAGTACGAGTAAAACGAGGCTGGATAGTCCATGGAATACCTTTGCAGTTCGAAAGAGTGTAGCAAAATTGTCGGGTGAGTTGGAGAAATTTGAAATTAAGTTGTTTGTTAATACATAATCGATTCGTACACAATACATAAGATATCTTAAGTGTCTTCATCGACAAATTCGAACTCCAGGTCTCGATTTAGACGTCGTTTGGGCAAATTTTTGAACGACATTTGAGAAAATGTCATGCTTTGACAGTGTAAAAAACCAAAAGCTAGATTCCATGGCCCTGTGACCCTCGGTTTTTATTTGTACACTCAACAGTTAAATAATAAAATTTGTTAAAATTGTTCTTGCAATAAAATACTGTAAAATTGGTATTCAACTAGCGAATACAATTATTATTCTGCCAGGTACTTGGAATCTACATTATTGTTGCACAACACCGAGCGTCTGGGGGATGCTTTAGGAAGCCACATTTTATCCGTCCAATTAATTACTAGTGTGTGGAGTGCTTATCTAATTAAACAAGCAAAACAAATAAGAAAATTTTCTTCTAGTCTTTTAAAATTTTACTTTATGTTGTCGAGGCAAACAACCGGCAAGTAACAAAGTGTAAACTGTGAAAATACATAGAAAAGTGATTAAAGTGCTAATGGACAACCACACAATACTTGCCAGTTGAAAGATCAAACGTGAAGGAAGGATGATAAAAAAAGAGAATATGTTAATGCTGGATGATGTTTATATTGTTGGTTGCATATATAGCGGAATAAAATGAAAAAAATCCACTTCAGTTTGGGAAAGAGTGAGTTTTATTTTTGAGAACGGTTGAAGCTTATTATGTAATAGTGCACATTAGCGCAGCTTCGATTGTTTCGGTCAAGCGAGAGAGCGGTTTGTTGGCTATAAATAGTGAAAACGGGGATGTCAGTGGTTACGAAACGCCTAAATCTATTAAATTGAAAGAACGAAAAGAGCAAATATTTGTGTAAATGTCAACTTTGACATCGTTCCTAACCCCAATAATGGTCGCGAAATCCAAAGCCTGCTGTTTAATCGTGACTAAGCAGATCGTCGCCGACCAAGCGAGCCTTGAAATAACAAAACACGACGTCTGTCAGCCGCGTTGTCAAAAAATCACGAAAAATGTCTAAATTTAAAACGATTCGTCGTCGTCGTCCTCGCACCATGACGCCATATTCAATACCTTTTCCAATAAGCTCACAAAACACATCGTCGACATTTTAAAAACGTTCGCACTCGACACTGAATTGACCCGAATCACCACCGCCGAAAGGGATGTCTGGACCACGTCGACACCGTGTTATTGTTCTTCAGCTGGGTACTTACCAGTTACGTATTCGTCGTCACCGAGTTTGAAGCGATCGGAGTGGGTAAGCGGGCTATACGTAGTAACCACGTCAAAATTTCTGGGCGGTCGTCACTGGACGAGAACAGAACACAAGTGCGCGTCACAGCAATGGCGCCCAAGAGCGCGCTTAGACGCCCGCCCGCGCCGCGCCTCTCTCCGCAACTCTCCAGATCCGGCTGAGGGGCTATGCGAACATTACGTTCGGTTCCGGATTGTTCAAACAGAAACGCACGAAATTCATTTTTTGAGGCATTTACGATCCCGTATCAATTTTACGAACAATTTGGATTTCATTTTGGATCGATTGGTGCCGGTGGAGCGGTGGGTGTGGGTACCGAAGCAGTGGCGTAACATCATTTGCACAGCCGGGGTCCAATTTGCCATAATTACCTAAACTAATTTCCGAAACTTGAACTACGACCAAGACTGAGTCGAGGTCATTGCTTATTCATAACAGTTTCAAAGAGTGCGGAAAATTGTGGCATTTAATGATGAGCAAAGAATAAAAATATAAGATCGGTGCAATTTTTTTAGATATTTTATTTTATGCATTTAACATATTGTAATAGTATTCTGTAGTGATTTCCGTAGAGATGTACACACTCAAATATCTCTCTAATCTTGTCAGGACTTCTTCAATCACACGAAAACACTTTGACTTTTAAACGTTTTATTCAGCAAACTTCTTCACAACATCAACATGTAACGAACACAACGTAAAAAGCATCGAACAACTAAAGTTACAAACATTTATACAAAATTCATACATCCTAAAACCAATCACCTCCTAGCTCAGTCCAATGGACTTCCTAAAACAACCAATCAGTTTTAAACATTCGCACAACGGTCCTAACGAAAACTTACTTCTAGAAACACATTTAAATTAAAGCGTGAATTATTACTAACGGTCCACATCTTAACCGTCCGTTGTCCGTTAGCAATAAAACAATATCCAACGGTCTTTCATGGACAAAAATTATAACAATATTATAACGTGCGTACAAATAAAAACTAAGGCCATGGAAGCTTATGTATATTTTTTTAAATAGTCCATTAAGTGTAACGTTTTAATTCAGATTTTTATGCCTAGCATTCTTAGTAATTTCCCATAATTTGTGTGCATTTTTTTCAACAAAAACCAGATTTACACAACATTTTGTACATGACTTAGTGGACGATGATGTCGTGGAACTGGACGCGGACCTGACTGGCATCCGCCACAATATTATTAAAAATAATAATAATAATAATTTTATTGGCACTTTAACTACATAGTCTTTTTGTACAAGTCGCATGAAATAAACCAATAACAATTATAACAAATTTTTATCATTTAGAAACTCCTCGTAGATTTAGTACGTTTTGTTCAACAACGTTTTGTTTAATGTTGTTTTAAAAGTTACAATATTTATATTTTTAAATATGCTTGTAAGTTATTATAAAATATTGTACCATAGTAGTCACAACCATTTTGAGATTTTTTCAGTTTTAAGCGCTTCAAACATAAATTGTTATTACGTGTATAATGTGAATGTACGTCGTTATGAACACGATAATTGTTTATATATTACATTTAACATAGATTAAACACAAATAATTATAACGATATTCAATATTTTAAATGTAAATAAGTATGTTTTTATCAAATATTTCAAAGTCGCTAGAAATAAACCATCATCAATCATAACAAATTTTTATCATTTAGAAACTCCTCGTAGATTTAGTACGTTTTGTTTAATATTGTTTTAAAAGTTGCAATATTTTTATTTTTAAATATGCTTGGTATGTTATTATAAAATATTGTACCATAGTAGTCACAACCATTTTGAGATTTTTTCAGTTTTAAACGCTTTAAACATAAATTGTAATTACGTGTATAATGTGAATGTACGTCGTTATGAACACGATAATTGTTTATATATTACATTTATCATAGATTAATCATTAAGTGTTGTCAAAAATTTCAAAAAATAAAAATTTGGATTAAGTTAAAAATTATTAGAACTCAAAGGCAACATAACACAAATCACTAACGGGGAAATCAGCATGCAATTTTTTCATAAGAGGGTTTTGAGGGTTTAATTTCCTAATTTTCCAACAGATTCGTCTGATTTTTTGGTATAGTATTCGTGGAACATTGCACTTGCAATTAACATTATTTGAGATTCAGCCTAATAGTAGTTATTTAATAATTAATTAATTAAACGCACTTACATAATGCTGAAAAAGATGACCCCAAAGCAGATTATTTTGGAATGTGATTATACTGAAGATGCCTCAGTTTACTAAAACCTTTTACCAGAAGATGAATGCCCTAAATTGCTTAATAACTGAGATTAAGCATTATTTTTAACGTGTTTCATGTAAAACCTACGTTCTCTATTTGAAAATGAGATGTCGCTGCGATCAACCTTTCGTTCCTAAATGAACTGTCGGCCAAACTTATGTCGAAAACTACTTTCTACAACGAATAATACGATTCATCGTAATCTTTGAGGCAAAAAAACTAGGGAAAATGCTAAAATTTTTGCATTTGGTGAATGATCGACCCTTGCGACATCTAGCGGCCGTGAATCGAAACAAATGAAAAATTTCCCACCTTAAGAGGCATAAAAATGCAACTAAATACCTAGAGTAAAAATAATGCAAATTACGAACATGTAATAATTTCAGGACAGGACAAAATCAGACAAAGAAGGATTTTGAGTAGTTTGTTTTTCTGTTCTTTTTTGTCGTTGTTTATAGAATAGTAAATATGATCTGGACATTTCTGTTTCATCTGTACTTAATCTGCGGTTGTCTGTTACTGTCTATTACGCCAACAAAACCATGACTAAGTACTCGGAATTTAAACATATTGTTCGTTTGAAAAATGAAATAAAAGCTAGATTCCCTACACACTTTAAAACCCATTTTTTGTACGCTCCTTACACGAAAATTATACCGTGGCACAGATTTAACAAATTTAAGAAATTCAACAAACAAGAAAGAATCAAAACTCCTGCATTTTTAGTTTTTTACGTTTCAGCTGCGACAAAATCTAACCGATCAATTTTTTTGCAAACTAGTAATTTTGTATTAAAAAATTTGCTGAAACAAAATTCCATTCGAATGACTTAATTGCGTCAGCTTGTAATTTATTAACAGCATTAATATGTTAATATGTTGGATCGCGGAAAAACTAGCGAGAATGTTCAGGACTAATCAAAAATATAGTAATCGTGTCGCTTCGAAATAGCGTCATTAAAAATTATGAATCCTTAAAACGCTTTAATGTTTAAACAAACAAGCAAGTACACCGCTTTGTTACCAGGGGCAAAATAATCGCCGAACCCATTATCAAAATCACCTCTAATCAAAACAATATTGCCGAACAATGAAGATTAAATTCTGCCGAATTTCAAACGTGTCCTATTTATGAGTTATTATCAAAAAAATGTTCTGTCCGTCCTAAAACTATTTATGGACACGAATTACGTCGAAGAAGCAACAATTGACGTCAGAGCGTCCCGACAAAAAACATCCAAATACGAATAAAACCAATATAAATCGTTGGTACTAGCATTTCAAACAAATAAATTTTCTGCATGCGTAATCATCGTCCTTGATAACAGCGTCGTTGCGTCGCGGAGGAAACGCGGGGAACATTGTTTTTTAACAGTGTAGAAGGGACGGCGAAGTCCCGGATTCCTTCCCTACCACTGGAAAAAGCGGAAGGTCGTGTCCCCAGCCCTTGATGACGTAACGAACACATGCCGAAGTGACTTACGTCATCGTGGTGTCGGTTGACGTCATCGTGATTCATATGATACTGGCTGGAGGTAGCAGAAAAAAACAGAGAAACAGACGGAAAGGGGAGGCGTGAGCGTTACGAAGAATGGAGTTTCGTAATGACTAATCAAACGGAACGGAGACGTTCTGAAGCAGAAATTCCCAAATGTCAGACATTTGTCCTTTTTGTTAAATTGACCCAATGTATCGATCGCATTTAACATTCTTTTACGTCCTTTTAGTATAGGCAACTTCATTGCTCGGGTGCATATTGGGCTGCCTATGTATCGGCGATTCAGAAATGTTTTCAATATGTAATTATTTTATTTTTAAAACCATAATAAAAATCATGGCGATTAAATTTGTTTAAGCAGGTGTTAGAATTTTTGTAACAGTTCTTTAAAAATATTATATTCGTATACAAACGTTTAACGTTTAAACCACTTTTTATTAATTTTTTGTTCATTTTATTCATTAGTGAATTGAATTGCATATTTTTCTTGGTCTGATACTTTTTCATTTCTATTTTTTGTATATCTGTACTGTTTTTTATTTTGTTGTGTTACTCTTCATTCATGGATTAAATTTTTTACCTTGTTTTTTCTATTTACTTCGTATTGTCCTATCACTAAAATCAAAATACCTCGTCCCTTTTCGAGTCTGATTCGTAATTATCTGTTTATAATGCTTAGATTCTCGATTTGAATTTTTTTCTTAAATAAAAATATGCTGACACTCATAAACCCACAAGATACATACACCAATGAGTGTTTCTTTGAACTTGAATGATTCAAACACAAGAGAAAAAGACAAAATGTATTCAATTTATTTTAACCATTCCTCCAACGATTCGATTTGCTTCAGAACGCAGCTTTTGGCCGTTCCCCCCACAGCCTGATACTGTTCGATGCTGTTTTCGTAGTTCCACACCTTCCCAATATCCACACCAAAGAACGGACTGATGTTCTTTAATTCCTCTAAGGTCAAGTCACAGATGGATACTTCTTTGCGTTCCGCTTCGGCCACGACTCTTCCGGCCAAGTAATGCGCCTCTCGAAATGCCACTCCTTTGCGTACCAAATAGTAAGCAACATCAGTTGCGAGCATTTCGAAGCTAAGGGCACCTTTGCACTTGCCCTGGTTGATCTGAAACAATTTTACAAAAAAAGAACAAATCGATGGGGAACTGACTTTTAAGGTTTGGACCACACCCGTGGCTACCTCCAGAATGGATTTAAGCTTGTCAAACGTTGAGAACATCGCCTCTTTGTCGTATTGCAAATCTTTATTGTATGTTGATGGTAAACTTTTTAACACCATCATGAAGCTGCAACACTAATCGATGAAATAATAATGGTAATTCGTTATTAGTTTAGTTTAAAAAATACTTGTCCGAAGAGACTCCCTCCGATTCCTCTAATGAGTTCTAAGCTATCAGGGTTGCGTTTTTGTGGCATCAAGCTGCTTCCTGTTGAATACGAATCATCAATCGTGATAAATTCAAACTCTTTGGAACTGTAAAGAATGAAGTCTTCGGCTAGGCGACTCAAGTGGATACCAACCATGGAAGCCCAAAACAGAAACTCGGCTAAAATTTTGTAAAGCCCTGTCTCATATTTTAACACGCATATTACCGATAAAATCACGATCGCCAACAGCTTGCATACTATTTTGAGTGACGGAATCAAAACCGAGCGACAGTGCTAAGGCGATCCTGTCCACGTTGAAGGGATTTCCAGCGAGGGCCCCACTTCCCAGTGGTAGAATATTGACAAGCTTGAAGATATCCTCCAAGCGATCGCAGTCTTTTTTCAAGTTCCATGCATGGCTGAGCAAATAGTGGCTCCATCTCACCGGTTGAGCTCTTTGCAGATGCGTATACCCAGGCATCATCACTTCGATTTCGTGTCCGGATCGGTTTACGATGACGCGAATCAAAGACTTGACCGTGCTGTCGAGTTCCTTCAAATGGAACCGAAGCCAAAGCTTCATATCTGTGACCACTTGGTCGTTCCTACTGCGGCCCATGTGGAGTTTGGTTCCAGGCTCGCCTATAATCTCCTGGACGCCAAAATCACCAACTGCTTAACTTAAAACTCACTTTCAACCGACGCTCGTTTGCGGTGTGAATGTCTTCGTCGCCATCCTTGATTTCGAAGAAGTTTTTGTCCCATTCCATTTTGATACTTTCGAGACCGTCGCAGATAAGCGAGACCTCTTGATTCGTGAGCAAGTTGATGCGGTTTAGAGCCGTCGCGTACGCTTTACTGCCTTCGATGTCTTCAGCGTACATGCGTTTGTCCAAGTAGATAGAGGAATTGAGACGTTCGAGGCTGCTGTTCGTGGTTTGGGTGAATCTCCCACCCCATAGCTTGTGGTTTTCCTAGAAAATTGTGCAGAGTTTGGGGGCGTGAGTGCCGTAGACTTACCATTGTTGAAACGTTTTAATGAATGATCGTTTTGGAGGCAAATGACGCAATTCATTGTGCTTATCTCGAGGTTATTGCGATAACATTGATCTTAAATTTTCTTCAAAATGTTGTGTTGTCTGTTTATCGCGGGTTACGACCAGAAGCTGTCGCTCATTGCTACTAATTCTTACTTAAGCTAAACAACAATACAAAGTAGGTATATAATTGTCACATTATGTTGTCGTAAAATAAAATAAATAATCTCGGCAATCTCATTATGAATTTTTTTTTACCCATAGGAAGAATATGAAAAATAAAAAAATAATAAAGAATCAGATGGTACAGAAAATTAAAATCATATGGAATTTGTTCAAGTCCCACATGAAGACGAGGACAATGAAAAAACATGAAGAATAAGAAGGCGAATAAAGTAAGCAAGAACGAAATTGAACTTCATCACATGGTATTTCGTTAAAAAATGCCCTAAGAATAAAAAGGGAACTGAGATTAATAATTCTTCTGTTTCTTCGTTTATTGCTGATCATGAGTTTGCAGTGGCTCGTGATCATTTTGTTAGGGGAAACAATCAGTATTTTCAATTGGTTATTAATGGTCTTAAATATAGTATTTTGATGTAATTTTCTGACAAGCTACAATTGAAATTACACTTTATATTTCTCTTGTCCGATGGTATTTCTTCTGATTATTTTTTTATATAAATATTGATCTTTACTTCTAAAATGAAATGAAGAATACCGTACATTTAATAAATCTCTCTTCTTCGATTGAATTCATGCATTCTTTAAAGTAAAACGAATGAGCGTAACAATTAATAAATAAAGTTTGAGGAGCGAGTATTTTAATTTTAAGTTGCAACCAGTTAAATGTCCTACCATAATTGCAGTAATAAATTCCTACTATAACTTTATTTTCTAATTCGATTTTTACAAACATGCAATTTGCTTTAGTAATTCGCAAAGTGCGTCTCACCATGGATATGTCTTCTATGTCTTAAAATTACAGAAAGTGGTGAATGACAGTTCATATTTGAATTTTCCCATCAATTTTACTTGTAAAAAATTTGAATTATTACTTTAGAAACACGTGTTGTTAGTTACAACGTGAGATATAGAATCCAGTAATTTATTTTGAATTGTTATGCAAGTTCCCGAAAGCGTATAATTTTTTGTAGTCATAAATAAAACTAATTCTTTAAAGTTTCCTCTGTTCAACGAGTCTCTACTCTCATCGTATCGGCTAAACACTATCCTGTTAATTTTAAACTGCGGAAAAATAAATAAAAATATAAATTAACTATTTGTATATTTATTATCTTTTGTGAGTTATAAAATATTTGTTGAATTTACAGGTGTTGAATCAATTAAATTTATTTTTTATGTTTGTCTAAACATACAATTTACATGCTGCCTAATATGATAATGACTTTTTGTATGGCGATTGAGTAATTTAAAATTTTAACAGATCAAAATTCAGTCTTTGATTAAATATCTGCATTATTCAAAAATAAAATTTTTTAAGAACAAAACAGATGTTTGGATTTAAACTACCCGTTAACCATTCACATTTCCTGTAAAAAAATTAAGAAATTCTCGACGTGGTTTGTCCTAATAAATAAAAAAAAACTACTCGAGTCTGAACAAGAAACTAAAGGATTTGTGACAAACAATTTATCCATCACAACGAAGCCGAGTAAATGTAAATTTAATAAAAAATACGATATCCGAGTCATCACACTCGTATCGGTGTCACCAAAGGCTGCTTATTTTTCCCATCTTAAAAAAAATTGTAAAATTTTAATTCCAATAGAAATTTAACCAAAGTCCGACCCCCCAAGAACGGTTGTCACCTGTAAAAAAACGCAAATAAACAAAGATGATGTGCGCTAAATTCAAAATTCGTCTCCCGATTAGTTCTGAGACGGTGGGCGTGTTTTCCTCAGTCCATAGTTTTTACTTCTTTAGTCACCGAAGAACGTACCCAATCAGGGATTAACTGTCCTAAAAAGTCATATCGCCGACGCCATGCCTTTGCTGTGATTAGCGGAGTGAGGTGCACTTTTTCAAGCAAAAAATGCCAAAAAGAGCGGTTTGGGCGTTTCCATTCAAACTCGGTTGAAATAATTTATTTTTAAGATCTGAAGCTGAAAAATGATATCGCCAACGAAATAAAAAAATTTATTTAATTTTATCGACATGAAAGGAGAAAAAATAATAAATTTACAAAGTCGGAAACTAATTAATTCGTCACTTGATGCAGGGGATGCAGGAGTGATGTCAAATAAAATATATCACATTAATAATCAATTTAATTATTAAAACATCACAAAACCAAAGCAGTTTAAGATCACAATTATTGGAGAAAGTTAAAAATAAATTACACACAATATTAAATTAAGTTAAGCATTAAGTAAGCACAACTCACGTGTTAAATGCAAGACGTCCGTAAATGAGAAAAGTCGTCAACTAATTTAGGAACTTACAGCTAATACGGCAGGAATATTACAAAATTTCGTATGATAGTCTTAACTAACCATTATAAGAGAAATTAAAGACGAGTTAGGAATGTCTGGTCGTTTCGTCCGCTCGATGACACTTCTTGATGTTCCTGCAAACAGAAGAAGAATTAAAGAAGGATGATACATGGATTTTAACTAAATACGGCTAGTGACGTGGTAGTGACTACTTCTATCTACAATGAGTACTACGCTAGGTATAGTCGACTACAGCTACTCAGTTAATGAGTTAAGTATTAGTCTGACTATGAATTAAGTCTCTACAAGTAAAAGTAGTGTCGAAATTCGTCTCTACCTAGCGTAGTTCTAAGAACACAAACAGGGACACTCGTCTGCTTGAGCACTGTGTACATTGCGACTTCTAGGTCTAGAAACAGGTACATACGCTGTGGAAATTCGATGATTGGAGACGTCTCTTGATGAGGAAATTTTCTTGGGTTCGGCTTTCAAAGCCCCTGAAACGAATAATCAGTAATTTAATTAACACACACAGACGCACAACTATTACCTCTCGTGATTTCCCTCTTCGGTACTACTTTACTTTTGGCTGGATCCAGCCGACTTCTACTTCTTTCCCGACTAGACTTCTCTGTGGTGCTTCGTATCGTTGAAACCGCAGTCTTATGACGAATCTCATTGACCGCACTGTAAATTCGTCTCATAAAAATATACAATTACAGGATAGAGTTGCAAACCTTTCTTCGACTTTCTCCTTGTCTCTTCTGCGCCTAGGTGGATTTGGTGGAGTTACTCGCTTGTTGAATTCGATTCCGTTGTTGACACTCAACTGCGTGGATTTTGTCTTTTTAATTTGACGCGGCTTGCGTTGTGGCGCCACAACATTCGCGCCCAAATCCTCCGAGGAACTTCCATGAGATTGCAACAAAGCTTCTCTGCTACTCGCTCGTTGAAGTCGCCGAGCTTTAGTCGTGGCTCTTGTCGCGGATTCGTTTACTGGAGTCTTCTTTTTCACGGCTGTCGGTTTCGTGGGTTTGCGCGTCTTTGAAAGGCTTTCCACCGAAGAGGTCGACGATGTGTGCTTGAGTTTCGTCGTCACGGGTTGCAGGTGCGCCGACCTCGTCTTTTTATTTTGACTCCACGATTTGCTTTCGGTGATGGTGTCTAGCGGTTCCTTCACTTGGGGTTCGTCCTCGTCCGTGAAGCCGTTTACCGCTTGTAGGATTTGATCGGCCGCTTTCGTGAGCTCCTCCAAAATATTGGCGTCGAATTCGCGCGACTTGGAGAGGTTCTCGTAGATTGGTGATTGGTGGTCTTTGTTAGGTGTGTCGGGTTTCATGTGTTGTAGGAGATCAGGCTTGTCAGACAGTTTCGGTTCTTTAGTTATCACAGACTGTGGAGAGAGGCGGATTCCGAAGTAAGTCATTTCGGATTTTTTGGGCTGGCGCAGGACGATGTCGTTCGTGGAGTGTTTTTCGTGAAGTTTGGTATCGGTGACGTTTGCAAAGTCCGTCGTTTGTGCGTGGTCGTATCGATCTGGGCGCACTTCCAGCTTGGAACTGCGACCGACCAAAGAAGGACTCGACAGCTTCTCGCTGGTCGAAACGCTTCTTAAAGCGATTGAATTTGCACTGCCGGCACTCTTGCGACTTGCCAATGGTGAGTATTTGGTGTCCCTCGGCTTAATTTTGTAGCTCTTGGACAAATCTTGCTTCGTGCTTTCGTTGAAGTCGTCTGAAACCGCGAATGTGTCATTAGTTAATCGAAATAGTGGCTAAAGCAAAAGCAAGAGTTCATCATCATCGAGAGAAAATTCGTCTAACGAGCCGTGGTACCTTTTTCTACTTTTGCACTCGTACGAGTCTTGTGGTTAAAGTGTTCGTTAAATATTCGGCAAGCCCTCATTTTACTCCAACTCCCGGAAATCTCGCTCGTGTTATCGTCTTTAGCGCGCTCGAAATCCGTGTCCATGCGCCCCATCAAAATCTGGACTTCCTTGTCGGCATCGCTATCGCTTTGCACGTCTTCGTAGAGCTTCTTCAGCGCTTCCAGTTGCTGGTTGGTTTTGTTGCAGTCGTTTTTAATGGTGTCTAAGACTAAAGAGGTAGATTTGAAGGAGTGAGATCGTTTGGATTGAGGAACTATCGGGGAGTTTTTGAATTTAGTGTTAGTGGGCGACGGGCTGAGGTCGATCGTGATTTTGGTCGTGGTGGTGGTGGTACTAGAATCTCGAGACGTCGTTTTGGAACAGACTGTGTGTTCGGACTCGTCGCTTCGTCCTATCCGAACTACAAGTCCCTTGTTTAAAATTCTCTCCGAGTCTGCAAGTGGCACTCGTTTAGTGATTGTTGGTGGTGTTGATGGTTATGGAAGGCAGAAGAGAGTTAATCTACGATTACGAAAGGCGCATGCAGAAATAGAACGAGGTACCTTCTACTCATAATGTCACAGTCGGTTTAATCTACGACAATTACACTACTTATTTACATCTGATTACGATTCACAAACTCCTACTCTTATGTAACTGTTTAGTACTAAAGATAAAAAGAGAGAGAGAGAAGAAGAAGCTGATTACAAAGTACAAATTACTAAATTCATAACTACAAATTGCTAATTATTAATTAGACTAGAGTACTGTAAGAAAATGTGGCATACCTTTGAGGAGGTTGTCGTGCTTGTTCTCCACCACGGCCGCTCCTCCGTCGCCGAAGTTTACCTTGGTGGAGTAAATCTTATTTTCTGCCCATTGACTGTCTTCAGTTAGTTTAACTCTATCAGCAATCGACCATGGTCTGCGATTATCCGCACTCGTGACGAATTTAACACTCGAAACATTTTCGGAATTTCTTTGATTATCTATTAGATCCGGTTTGTTCCCGCTGGTTGGTCGCAGATTCCGCAGCAGCTTCTGAAATTCAGGTTGTTCGTCTTTCTCGGCTTGCTCGTAGACGGTGTTGTGCAGCGTAACCGTGGACTTCCAATATGGCGTCTCGTTCTTTAGCACGGGTTTGAGGCGGACGCCCCACTTGCCGCTTTCGCTGTCCGA
Organism: Eledona agricola; assembly: GCA_964023215.1. NCBI lineage: Eukaryota > Metazoa > Arthropoda > Insecta > Coleoptera > Tenebrionidae > Eledona > Eledona agricola. The sequence continues at coordinate 25,351,922 of OZ026857.1, read as the reverse complement.
ATTGCTGTTCGGTACCAAATCCTCGCCCAAGTGATAGGGCGTCGGCTTCACCGGCTTGTTCTTCAAAATCCCCCTCACGTTCTGCTCAGCCTCCCTCTTTTCGTCCTCCTGGACTTCCACCTGATTGGAACTCGAATTGACAGTCACCGTGTATATACTCCCGTCGTCCGACGCCGGCTGCTCGATGTCTTCGTCGGCCACGCCCAGGAGCACCTTCTCGTACGAGGTGTCGCCGAAATGCAGAACCGGAAGGCCGTCGCAGATTGCCGGACCGGAATTTCGGCGTCTTCGTCGGAAGTTGTTCGTCGGCGGTGGTTTCTCGTCCGTTTCCACGATGTTTACCTTCCCGGATTCGGCAGCGAAGTGCACTTCCGTTTTGCAAAACTCCACTTTCTTGGATTTGCGGTTGTGGGCGCCGTCGTCGAGAGTGGGGTTGATGGCGAGGCTGGTGCGGCGAAACTTGTTGTCGATGTGATTAGTGACGTATTTCGACTCGTCCACGGCGATTGAGTGCCGCTTGATGTCCTTTTCCGGCAGGTCTACGAAATTCGAGTTTGGCTTTGATCCGATCGGAATCGTGATCGTGGTGGACTGGTTCTTGTTGTCGAAGATCGAGGAGATTTGTTTGACGCTCGTAAAACTCTTCTGATCACAGGATTCGGTGCGACTTGTTGGTACTATCACTATTTCGGACGACCTGCAGATGCCACTGTCCGTGGAGGATTCCACTCGTTCTTTGCCACGAAGAGCTATGGCGTTTGGTGATTCCACCTGCGGTTGGACTTGTTCGAATCCGTAGGATTTGCGTCGATTGTACCAATCCTCGTTGCGCAGATTAGTGCCTCCGTTGATTAGTTTCGTCCGTGATTCCAAGCTTCCGGTGCCGACAATCGCTTTCTTGTTCGTGCTTTCCATTCCGAAGACGTATGAGCGCACTCGTGATTTTTCCGTTTCGGTATTATCGGTGACTATTCCATCGTCCGGTTCTTCGGAGGGTGAGCTGGTGCGTCTCAAACGCCCTCTCACTTCTTGCAGCTTCTCCACGGTGACGAACGAGTTACGCTTTTGCTTCTTCAAGTCGGCGTCGTCGACAATGTCCGATTGGTTGCTGCTGGAGCTCGATATGGACTGTAGTATTTGATCTAGTGCTTCCAAGTCGACGTTGTTGCCTCTGAGAGCCGTGCTCAGCCTTCGACCTTTTTCCAACTCTTCGCGTATCTTACGCACGCTTCCGCTGTTTTCCGGCAAGTCTGCCGGTTTGCAAGCGTTCTGTTTCGCTTCCTTGGGGTATTGTAGCGAACGTCTTAGTTTCGAGGTGCGCCTCCAACTCTGGAGTTGTTCCAAATCCTCCAAATCCTCAATGCTTTTACATGATTTGTCTTCCAAGTGAAGATCCTCGCTGCTGGTGCTCTTCGTTCGCGTCAGTCCTCGATGCTCACTGATCGTTTGCTTGACTGCATCGTCGTGTATTTGATGACAAAGCCTGGACACTCTGTAGAGGTTCTGCTGGGCGGTCCTTAAGGATTCGTCTTTAGCTCGCGGTCGTGAAGGTGGCCGCCTACCGACACTTCTTCCTACGTTTGCTTTCGATTTTTGCGACGTCAAATCCAGTGGGTTCAAAGCGAGCTGCAACATGACTAACATTCACAACTTTCGTTAAACACAGCTGAAGCCAGCACTGACCTGGAGGTTCTCAAAGTCTTTGAGTTGGTTCGATTTGTTGCTCCAGCGACTACTCGACACCGTTTGCGTTTTGATGACTTGGAGATGACCTCCGGGTATCTGGCTCTGGAACACTTCCAACTGTCTTCTTGCCTGCTGCTGGAGTGCACCGTCCGCGTTGCTGCGAGCCCGAGAGTCCACTACCTGCAAAGACGGACGCCGATAATTATCATTCGTCGAAGGTTACTCATCACATTGCGCGTTTATGGAATAGACACGCGCGCGATTTTTTCAACGCGCCAGATGCAGTTCTTGATGGAAATGTCACTTGCCGCCGGACTAAGGACAAGCAAAAGCGTTTTTCTTGCGTAACGCCGCTTGCAACATTCAGTGCACCCAGGAAACGCAATAACCTCAACATAATCAGAACTATTAGAAATCAACATTGAACTGGCGAAGAGACGCGCGAACCATCGCAGCCTTGTGTTAATTACACAAATATGCTAGACTTTAAGCTTGATGGAAGCGGATAATGGTGGGTATGGCGTGAGACCTTCGCGCCACTTCGTTGCCACCATTTAATTCGGATCGGTGTTACAATTTGCAAGAACTTGCAGGTTTTCTGCGGTTTGACAGGAAGTTTCGCCAGGCATAGTTCGTTGCAAAATTGTTAATTTTTGAAGCGTTGCATCGACTTACATAACCGATAATACTTATTTACAATTTACTCCATTTCGCTACGAAAGGTTTCAAACAAATATGCAGCAAAGCAAACACGAACAATAATGTCAAATATAAAATGAAATTACAGTGTTTTCTGAAATTTCCACTTTGCTTCAGTCATTCCGGCATTTGCTAAGAAAACATTTGGCGACCATCTTTCAATTCCAATAAAAAATGATTTGTAAGTAATTGTATATTTATTATCTTTTGTGAGTTATAAAATATTTGTTGAATTTACACTTCACGTGTTGAATCAATTAAATTTATTATATTGTATTTGTTTAAATGTACAATTTATATGTTGCCTAATATGATAATGACTTTTTGTATGGCGATTAAGTGATTTAAAATTGTAACAGAGCAAAATTCCGTCTTTGCATTATTCAAAAATAAAATCCTTTAAGAACAAAACAGTTGTTTGAAATTAAACTACCCGCTAACCATTCGCATCTCCTGTAAAAAAATTCAGAAATTCTCGACGTGGTTTGTTCCAATAAAGCAAAAAACTACTCAAGTCTGAACGAGGAAATAAAGGATTTGTGCCAAACAATTGATCCATCACAACAAAACCGAGTGTATTTAAATTTAATAAAAAATACGATATCCGATTTATCAAACTCGTATCGGTGGCCCCAAAGGTTGCCTATTTTTCCATCTTAAATTTGTAAAATATTAATTTATATTGAAATCTAAACAAAGACCGAATCCGCAGGACGGTTTGTCAACTGTGAAATAACGCAAATAAACAAAGATGATGTGCGCTAAATTCAAAATTTCAGTACGAAATGTTTAAAACAAATTGCAACTAAGAAGCAGCAAAACAAACACGAACAATACTGTCAAATATAAAATGAAATTAGTGTTTTCTGAAATTTCTACTTTGCTTCAGTCGTTCCGGCATTTGCTAACAAAACACTTGGCGACCATCTTTCAATTCCAATAAAAAATGATTTGTAAGTAATTGTATATTTATTATCTTTTGTGAGTTATAAAATATTTGTTGAATTTACACTTCACGTGTTGAATCTATTAAATTGATTATATTGTATTTGTTTAAATATACCAGTTACATGTTGCCTAATATGATAATGACTTTTTGTATGGCGATTAAGTTATTTGTAACAAATTGTAACAGAGCAAAATTCCGTCTTTGATTAAACATCTGCATTATACAAAAATAAAATCCTTTAAGAACAAAACAGTTGTTTGAAATTAAACTACCCGCTAACCATTCGCATCTCCTGTAAAAAAATTAAGAAATTCTCGACGTGGTTTGTTCTAATAAAGCAAAAAACTACTCAACTCTGAACGAGGAAATAAAGGATTATTGACAAACAATTGATCCATCACAAGAAAACCGAGTGTATTTAAATTTAATAAAAAATACGATATCCGATTTATTAAACTAGTATCGGTGTCCCCAAAAGTTGCCTATTTTTCCATCTTAAAATTTTAAAATATTAATTTATATTTAAATCTAAACAAAGACCGAACACGCAGCACGGTCTGTCAACTGTGAAATAACGCAAATAAACAAAGATGATGTGCGCTAAATTCAAAATTTCAGTACGAAATGTTTCAAACAAATATGCAACTAAGAAGCAGCAAAACAAACACGAACAATACTGTCAAATATAAAATGAAATTAGTGTTTTCTGAAATTTCTACTTTGCTTCAGTCGTTCCGGCATTTGCTAACAAAACACTTGGCGATCATCTTTCAATTCCAATAAAAAATGATTTGTAAGCAATTTATTGGAAAACGCTGAGAAGAACGACTTGAATAGCACATTAAGACCGATTGTTTCTGATTTAGTGCAGATCCAGTTTTTTTAATTGACCGCTATTTGATTTCATGTGCAGACATTTTCACGTCGGGAAATTTTGAGGCAGATACGAAATAATCGTGGGACAGTTAAATAATAAAAAATAAAAAATATTGTACAGGTGTTTATTATGCCATGTTTACTATGAACAATATTATTACAAACAATAGATTGAAACGATTTTAATATTTATTGGAATAAGCTGAAAATTGTAAAATTTTCATTTTATTGTGCAGTCAAATGAAAACGAGCTTGCGATGAAGTTGAAGCTGGGAAAAAAAGGCAGGGCCGACAATCTATTGGTGTTTATTGTTGGTAAAAATTCCATCAGTTTACGATTAACCCGAAAAAGGAAGAAACAAGTCGTAAACAGTGACGATCCCGGCGATATTTTCCCACGAAAGTGAAAAACTAGCGGTCGCCCACACTTTCCGCCGCTAGAAATGAATTCGGCGTTGTTTTTGAATGAACTCGATTTGCATAATTTGGCGGTAAAGTGTTACGCAAGCTCTTTATCTGTGGCAAAAGCGAAGAACACTCGGTATATCTCAGAATCCTGGATATGAGCGGACTGGTCGAGACGCGTTGTCCTTTTTGGGAGACGATGCATTCCGAACTCCCACTGTTTCGAGTCGGCACTTTATCACCCATCTCCATGGACGTCCGTCCGTTGTTCTTCCTCCCGGTTGGTCGCCGGACGCGGCATTCAAGTCTCCGAATGTGTGGTCGTGACAATCGCTTTACGCTTCCATCAATCAAACGTTCTACCGTTAATTTTAAGTATTAAGACTTCTAAAGGTGAGGTGGGCGCGCTCCGCCCCCGCAACACTTTCGACAAATATTAGAGCCAAACATATGGCGTGTGTAAATTGACATTTTCCACGTCTGAACATTACAATTTCAAATGGTGCAAGCGGAGACGACTTGCTCAAGCCCGAGATAATATACGAGGGCACGACTCAAAGCATTTACAAACGACAAGACAATTATTGCTTTTATTGTTAATACAAATATTGTGTTATCTACGAAATCTATTTCATAATATTATATAAAGCTGCACATTGACTATTGCAGCTCCCCGTCTGTTTTTCCCATTCCCAAAGATTTCATCACATTTCTATATAAATATCAATTAGTTTTTCATTTTTTGTGGCGGTTTTTTAAAATAGAATAATTTGCTCTACAATTAATTAACGGACTCTCGATGCAGTCTAATGTTGACTTAATTGTGACAAGTCGCCACCACACTTGTATATTTTTTTAATGTTTGTGTGTGGAAAATGCGTGAAAAACCGTGAGTTATCTAATTTGAAGGGCGTGCATCTGCGTCGACTTTCACTCTTGATCACCTCCTGTCTTCTTCTTGGAGCGTGCTACCTACGAGCGACTCTATCTAGATCCATGACCGCCGCGCTGCACTCGATGAAATGAAATCGCGATTCCGTTGCGTAATTACAACCCTAGCTCCATCAAGGACACGAAGCTGGAGCACGAAACGCGAACAAAGTTTTCGTTCAATTTCCTCGGATGATGGAGTAATTGATTGTGGTCGTGACGTGGTCAAAAACCCATACAAAGGGAGTGAATTTACATAATTTTATGCCGAGAGAGATAACTGGATGCTGACAGGACCACGCCTGGAGCTTCCCAATATGGATTAGTCAAAATTGAATTTTGTACAGAGACGTGTTTGTCAAAATACGATCGAGCTACGGGGAACCGACGAACAATGGAGGAGGTCAACAATCCCGCCCCGGCCGTCTGCGGAGAGTAATTAAAACGAAGAAATTACCCAAGGGTATTCCGGGAAATTATGCTAATGGAAACGCAAATTCGACCTAACCCGCGGGGATGGGCTGCTCTTCCAAACCCATTGTGATTCATCTCTTCAATTTATATTGATGAATGCTGATAACTTTATATGTGGCACACGTATTGTAAAAAAATGTTTTTTTTCAGCACTTGTCATTGAAATAACAATCATATAGTGAGTAAACAAAAAACATCCGTGGTAATAATTGGCATTGGTATTTTCAATTGGTTTTATATCTTTTCGATCGCATTTATTTGGCCTGCACCAGCAAACATGAATTTTAATATTTATTCTGGAATAATTTATTAATATTCCTATTTCTTTTACTTTGAAATTGCGCCAGGATTATTCATGATGTCTCAGGAACAATATACATTTTCCACAGAAACTGATATGTTTTATTTTAAATTTTATTCATAATTTGTATTATGCTTCTCTGAAGCAAACAATAGAAATTGGTTTCGAAGAATCCCCGACACATTATTCCATGCAAATCCGATTCGTCGTTTCAGTCCTGCCTCTCTGATTTTCCTTTTTCGTTTCACTGTCGTAAACCTTGATTTTTTTATTGTCTAGCATACTTTTCGGTTTTTACGATTGCTGATGCTTCCTTTTGAATTTGAAAATGCGAAGCTGAAATATGTTGATTTGTTATTTTCAAACTATTTGATTCGTTAGGATTCTTCAGGATTCGTTGAGATCTCTTGGTATTCCATTTTTTCTTTACGATCTGATATAAGCAAAAGGAATAATATATCAGGATATGGCAAGAATGTTAAAAAAGGAATCAACTGATGCAGGATTAGAATGATAAAACGCACAACTGGTATATCAACATTTACCAAGAAGTAGAAAACATCAATGAAGACTACCGGAAACTATTAATTTAGCACGTATCAAAAGGATAAGAGTTAACAGAAACTGATATTATCACTGCAAGCGGGTTAAATGAAATAAATCACATATGCATGTATTTTTATTCGTTTATCATTAATCATTACCATTATTAGTATTTTCTATTTTCTTTTATTAGGTACATATTTTCAGTTGCAAGTCCTGTGAAATAATTATGTTGAATTTGTAGTTAACTAATTTGGATATTCACCTAGGAGGCAATTTTATGATTTTCATATTTTTTGTGACGTTTCTAGCGTGCACAAATTTAATTTTCTCATAAACCCTCCGTTGGCATTCTTTTGATAGTTAAGTTGTTTTTTTCTTTTCAACATAATCGTTCGTTTCATCTTCATTTTTCAAGTTGTGAGCGTTTCTTGAAGCGCACACTACAAATGAGAAGAACCCACATCAAATATGTAATTAAAACATGCAATTTCCGCGGGTTATCCCGTCAATTATGCAAATGCAACCGCAAATTCGGATTCATCGTTTCAGTCCTGCATCCCAGACTCCCTCGCTACTAATGATGGGAATAATCGATACATTTGAACAATCGATTGTTTTATATCGATCATTTCAAGAATCTACTAATTAGTAATATAAAATTAGTAATTACTAATTTTAGATAGGTCCGTATATTTCCTCGAAAGTCGACCGTATGATCCGATACTAATAGCGCGACACTAAATTTTGGATAAAGTACAGTGTGGAACAAAATGATTTTCATCTAGTTACCTTTGGAATCTTTTCACAAGTAAATTTTCCCAGACCGCTCTACTATTTTTAAAATTTATAATACTGTTAGTTCGAATGTGTCAGATAGTTTTTAGGTTGGGTTCTTTATTGACAATTGTTTCGTATACGATCTGTAGTTCCGCTGTGTTTCTTGATTACATGCTCAATATCGTGCTCACAGGTTCGATTCCTATTCTTACACCATATTTTGGTTACTTGTTGATCCCACTACTGATTTGGTTAGTAGTCGTTCCAGTTACTATTTTCGTTAGTAGTCGAGCCAATTACTAATTTGGTTAGTAGTCGAACCAACTACTAATTTGGTTAGTAGTCGAACCAACTACTAATTTGGTTAGTAGTCGAGCCAACTACTAATTTGGTTAGTAGTCGAGCCAACTACTAATTTGGTTAGTAGTCGATCCAGTTACTGTTTTTATTAGTAATTGATTTAGTTCCTACTTTCGTTAGTAGTGGAGCCACTACTAATGTGGTTAGTAGTTTCACTAATATGGGGCGTTTAGATTAGAGCGTGAGGTGAAGGTACACGAATAAAAGACCGGAGTGTGATCCTACATGTTGGGAGAAATATGTTGACACTTGTTTCAAATCAAATAAAATCAGTACATCGTCGCAAACGGAATGTCTGTCTTTTCCTCGATCTTTTCGGCACGGAGACTAGTCAAAGAACCAATTTTCCACCAACCTTCCATTAACAACAGATGCGGCACCTAGGTGTCGCCACAATAGCACTAAGAAATGTCACTTGCGCGCTTCACTACTAATTAGTAATTACTAATATTTTAAAAAAACTATCGATAGTATCGATCATTTTAATAATCGACTAATTTCATTATTATGTATCGATTATTCCCATCATTACTCGCTACTCCTTCAAACCGGTATGTTCCTCGTTCGAACGCTTCGTGATCGAACCATTTCGCAGAGTTACTTCTTGACATTGACTTTGAACCGTGCCGGTAAAAATGTGCATAATTGCAGACGATCATTCCCTCTCGTGCTTTGTCTACGCCAGTCTCCGCTTAACCTAGTGCACATTTCCATAAACGGCGCAAAGCGGCGATTTCAACTAGAGGTTAGGAACCGAACCCGCCATATTCGATGTCATCAAGCGACCCGCCTGCATCAAGGTGAGGGTTCAAGGCAAAAGAAAGAAAGAAATTTTATTCCCATGCGTACACACCTCGTTGCATAACCTCGTCTGGACTTGAACTTTGACACTGACGCGGTCGAAAGATAAGCAAGCAAAAGAAAGCGTCGATTGGTATTAACCCATCATCCGGAGTTGGCAGCTCTCGGAGAAATCTGCAAGCCGGAAACGCGTTATTTTTTAAGCGAGCTCGCTCACGGAAACGCCCATGATTGCAGCGATATTAAAATAATTGATGGACGCCGTCACCGATTTGAATGCTTCTTCAGTTGATTTATTACGGGCATTAGCCGGCGGCCAGGAAATATGCAAATAAATTTGTTTTCCCATTGTTGGCAACGTTGAAGCAGCTGTACCGGTCCGAGACGTGCTTCTAAAGCGATGAAATTGGAAATAGTGTGCAAATATCGGACAGGTGCTAACGGAAATAATACACTAGACAGTGGCTGTTGGTGAGGGCACTGCCTCCCCTGCACCAAATACCGAATTAATTAGTTCTAAAATTTGAAAATTTATTCACCATTAATATAAAGCTGTTATAAGTTTACAATAAAAATTGATTATGATGGAGAAATCGTTTTCAGCTTCAGATTTTAACAATAATTACTACAACGGAATTTGCATGCAAAAGACCGACGACATTTTGATTGAAAGAAAACATTCGGAGGAGGAGCCTTATGACTTTTTTAGGACGGTTACAACCAATCGCCCATCATCTTTGCTTACTTGCTTCTGGCCCAGCCAAAAAACCGTTCTGTGCGTGTTCGATTATTGGCCAGTTTTTTTTTTAGTTAAAATTGCACAATAACAGCAACCAATGCAGTTGGTGTGTTACGTGATAACAATTTGAGTGTAAGCATTTACACGGATATGGTTGAATTTTTTATTAAATTTGAATCGTCTTTCTTATGATGGATAAATTGTTCGCCACAAATCCTCTAGTTCCTCGTCCAGCTTTGAAATTTTTGAGTTAATTAGGATATAAACCACCTCGAGAATTTCTTCATTCTTCTTACAGGAAATGTTGTTTAATTACGGACAATTGTTTTATTGGCGATTTGTTTTATTTTTGAATATCGGTCAAGGAATTTAATAAAAGACTGAATTTTGCCCTGTTAAAAATTTTAATCGCTTCACCATACAAAAAGTGAGAATCATATTAGGCATACATGTAAATTGCATGTTAAAGCAAACAAAATATAATAAGTAATACATTTAATTGCGCGTCAAGTGTAAATTTAACAAATATTTTATGACTAGGTCACACAAATTAAAAAATATATAAAATACTTTATCTAAGTAGGTATATTTTTATTTTTCTGCAGTGGTTCAAAATTAACAGGAAATTAGTGTTTCGTCAACACAATGAGAATACAGAATCGTTAATTGATTTAACAAATATTCGTGAGATTTTATAATTTTAGACTCACCTTGGAGGAATTGTTTGACTTACTAAGGCAAACTGAATTTTTGGAAAATTAAAATTGGAAAATAAAGTAATAGCACGAACGTCAATTATGGTAGAACATTTAAACGGTTGGCAACCTAAAATTAAAATAATCGCTCCTCAAGCTCTTTTGATTGTTACGCGCGATTGTTAAACTTTAAACAATCCATGAATTCAATAGAGGAAGAGAGATTTATTGAAAATCTGACAGCTCCTCTATCGTATTTTTTAAAACATTTTAGAAGTCAAGATGAATATTTTGATAAAAGAAATAGTTATAAGGAGCATCGAACAAGAATAATATATGTACATGGCACTAATTTCAAGTGCGTAGGAGCTTGTCAGAAAATTAAATCATAACACAACAATTTACAGCAATTATTAACCAATTAAAAAACTGCCTGCCTCCTCTGACAAAATGAACACGAGCCGCCACTGCACTAGACAGTGCACATTGCAAATTCAACAATTTTAGTATTTAACTAAAAATAGAACACATTTTTCAACTAGACTGCATTGTGCGACTATAAACGTTTAAAAATGTAAATAACTAAAAAATTTTTGGGCAACAAACAATTAGGCATCAGTACGTAATAACATGGGTTTAGGGCAAACATTTTATTTTTCAGATCAAGCTAGACAGTGTACAAAATATATATGTAATATAAATAAGTATTATAAAATATGTATTTTAAAGAAAAAGATTCTTATCTTCTTAAAATTATGAGCCATCACACACTAATCTTATACATCATAGGACATAGTTCCGGTTCAATTTTTAGAACAAATTGTGCTCAAAACAACAAAACAAAACAAATCACGCATGTTGGTCCTAAGATAAAAGAAAACTGGACAAAATGATGCAAACATCTGCAGGATAGGAAAATTTCCGCCGAGAAAATAAAATAAAGAAAGCCACGTGGCTACAAAGATCAAGTGCAATGTGTACGAGAACCGAAGTTGTGAAACAAGTAACAAGCACACAATAAAATTTTAAAATCCACATTATTGGGAAAATGTTTCTGAAATATAAATGAAAAGGAACTAAAAAATTCGTTACTATAAAATATAAGTAGTTTGTCGCCTAGTGTAAATTTAGTGAAAATACAAGACATGTTTTAACAATGATTTTATAATTTTCAGGAATTAAAGATGAAATCGATAGCTGCAAGAATTTGGCAGCATCGCATTTAAATGCCCCATTTAAATAATTAATAAAAATGTTGAGGTAATATAAATTATGAAGTCATTCAAACAAACCTTATACAAGAAGTACAAAAAATAAACACTCATTATGTTTAGCATTTGTGGTCCTTGATTTTTGTTTTGACTGAGTATAAATTTATTTTAATTAATTCGCTTTCTATTAAATTAAAAGTCTTTGCAGTTTGAAAGCGGAATGGTTTTGCGAACGAAATGAGTGCGAACTTAGGTTTTATAAATTAAAGCGCTTTTATTGTACTTTCATAATTTGTTATTGCAGTTAGTGCAAAACCATTTAAAAAGTAATTAAATCCATTTTTGAACTCATTATTCTTTATTCTTTTTCTATTTTCGGTACATCGATTTTTTGTAAACGTAGAAAGTATAAACACTTTCATCGTCAACTGCAGGCAAACTTGGACGATTACAATACTTTGTAAAGAAAAGCATTTTGATAAATAATAAATAAATAGACAGCAATTATAGGAGTATTTTTTAATTTATAAAAACTTATTAATTTAATTATTTTCTCGTGAGCCCCATATCTTTGAATTTTATTAATGACAAAATGATTACAACGCCACAAACGGAAAAATAGGTATTTTGGAAAACGATGTTTCAGTACGGATGAATAAGAAAAGGGATGTGTAAATATTGTTCGGAGGCTATTATGACAAGTTTGGGGATCGTACTTATTACTCTTAACTTTGATAGCGTCTGCAATTTCTGGTAGATATGCAGAGTCCAAAGTAAATTATTTTTTTGTGAATAAGTCAAAAAACGAAAGAAATATCACAAGTTCATGTTGAGTATGTGCGTCAATGGAAAAATTATATTGATAAGCCTATGGGAATATTTCTTGTGGAAAATGATTTAAATGCCTTATTTCGAACGATGAGGACCCTGTATCCAAATAATATAAATCTTGTATCATAAAAACTCTATCTGATGAGTCCGGAGTAAATAGTGTATGATTTATGGACAGGTGTTGGCGTAGCATTTCGAATTCTTATTTATGTCCTCTCCATACTGGAATCCTGTACCGAGAATTTTCATTGAAAAACACATGCGAGGTGTATCTAATGACGCAGCATCTCCGTAGGTGTGTCACGTGCTAATCGACACATTTTCTTGAGACAACCAATTACGCTTCCGCCCACTTTCACCGAAAAAAGCGCCCGCTTCTGGGTTACGCACAAAAAGCAAAGGAAAACTAATGGTTCGGAAAGCGAAGAATAAATCATTGTAAAATATTGCCACCCTAATAATTACCAGCAGGTGCTGAAGGAGAGAAACTAGCCCTAATGAGGATACTGACATCGTCAAGACCAACAAAACCGAAAGTTCGCACGCAACGATGGGCAAGTCGTCGTCTTTTTATTATTTAAGACGCGAGGTGTCTCGTGGAGGTTTATTTATGGCCCGAAAATTACAGGGATGGACGAGCGAATTGGGATGTTACCAATAACTCCCAAGAATTAGCGGTTGTAGTCGTAACAGGTGATTCATTGTCTGAAGCGCCTTCGGCGTTGCATTTTCTTGATTAAATGCTCGAAGATTACTGTTTACAAACTATTTACTTAATTTTTTCATTCCTGCGTTCCTTTGAACCTCACCATTAATGGCGACATTTAAGGCAAACACAGCACTAGTTGTCATTGGAAAACGCGATATAAAAATTTATTGTTTCGGAAAAATGCCGTGTTACGAAATGATGAAACGAGGACATGCGCTTTTTAAAAATCAGTAAAAGTTCCCTTAAGGCGTTTCGACTTTTATTACAAATTTTTGCTTCACGAAACGCACTCGACGTGTAAATCGCAAACTTTACTAAATATAAGGAGCGCTGGACATGGACTAATATGAATGCCTAATGAGACAATTAACATTATGGAACTATGTTACGCGGATGATGTTGCAGCTTTAGGAGAAAGCGAACGAGGCACAATTGATTTGGAATGAGGCAAAGAAGTCGAACATCGAAAACAACTGGAATAAATGATATATCATCGTGACTGTATAAGTACGGCACGCGCCGTTCAAGAAATTAAAAATTGCGAATTAAAATCCGTATTACGAAGTCAACACTCGACGCACTGATTCGTTTCCTTGAACTATATGCTTATAATAAATTCATAAAGTTAGCAATGCGGATTAACTAAGTATTAGCGAAACTAATCCACCGTAAATGAGCATTGTTGAAGTTATCAATGGTTGAAGCTTGATTCCGCTTGACAAACCTAACGAAGCTGGAAGAGCGCGAAGAAACGCAAATCTGGTCAATTTCATTTCGTATCGTGCTCTGATTGTGGTGATTGTTGCAATGTTGGCGACCGTGAGCCAGATATGGTAAAAATCACTCGATAGTACATTAGTCAAGTCAAATTTGAGGTAAGTTTCATACAGACCTCGAACTTGCACCATATCCATAAATAGAAAAATTGGATAGAATTACCGATGGGTGTAAGATGCGGATACTGACAGAGATTGTTCACAAAACGGAGCGAAGCACAATGTGGAGCACTCATTACTCGCTTTGTACTAAATGACAGCCGATATTTTGCAACGATTTACCTCAGCTCTCTGTCGTTTTGAATAAGGACAGACGTGTTAAATTACTTTCACTGGTCTACCCATTTGTTTAAATTGCGTTCGTTAATATTATATATGGCAGCAGGAAAAATGTGGCCTAGTCGTGAGAACGTAAAAACGCGGATCATGAAGAACACTTGCCGGGATCATCTATAATGTATAGCCTTTGACGCGATCTCTTCACTAATGAGTTGCTTACCGCTACCCGAGATCTCATCAATCATTATGATAAATACAAGAGATCATCCATATCTCGGCCGTGAAATCTCGTTTTTGCCTAAAAAGCAACTGCTCGTTAGCGGATCGTAATTGGGCGAAAAGCGTTTAAAAGGCCATTATTTTAATTTATTCGCGACCAGAAAAGGCTGCTCGATTGTTTTGTTTGCAGAAACTGGTCGATGGTTTAGAACGGTGAGTTTTTCCGCTACCGAAGACCTTCCAGTTGAAGACGATTTTTTTACAACCGGAGTGTTCAAGTCGAATGCGTAGTTTCTATTTTACGAAATTTGATTTAAAATCTCGAATGATTCACTGCATTCCGTGTTAATGGCTTCTTGCGAAAGAGGTCGCGGTACGGAGTACGTATTGACAGTTGCAAAAGCACACGATTAGAAAAATGCAAAAATGCCAAAGTCAGGAAGCTGATTCCTGCACAGAGCACACAACGAATGACATTTCGACTTTCATAAAGACTTTTTGACGAACAATAAGTCGAGATTGCAAAATGATAAACTGGAGGAAAGAGGCAGCAGAAAAATTTAAGAGTTGATAAATAAACGCTTAGGATAGAGCTATTGCACTTTGATAATGAAATAAAAAAAAACCGATCTGTAATGAAATATTTAGATAAACCCAGACTGTTTTATGCAAAAATAAAAATCATCTGCAAACTGTAAGTTTGAAACAATACTACGCCAACAACTAAACATTTAGGAATAAAAAAATTACAATAAAAAAATTAAAAGAAAAACTTTCAAATTAACTTGAAACAATATAGAACTTGGAATTAGACAATTCCAAAAATATTCAAACTGTGTCTGCTCGTCAACAAAATCTTAAAATAAGAAGCAGAGCTATTAAAATGAAGCAAGTAAGTTACAAGGTAAACTTTACAAAGAACGACCTTAAACTCAGTGGGTGGATTCTTTAAAGTACAGTTCAAAAGAGACAGAAGAAAAGAAGAAAAATTAATACAGGTAATAAATAATATGGAACACTTTAGAGTGCAGTAGAAAAAGCTCGTATAATGTTGCAATAAAAAAGCTGCAGGGTCATAAATCACCCAGCTCGTATTGAGTTGCAACTATTCGCCTGATTGTCCTGCATTCAGCATACGTTCAATCCCTCAGATTACGACTCAAGTGCCATAAAATGCCAGAACAATCTTATCATGTTTCCAAAGCGACAACTCGCGGTTAGTTCTAGTCGTGAGTAAAAAAATCTCACGTTTGTGCTAATTGAAATTCGTCGCGAAGGTGAAGGTTGCACTACCGAATTTTTTTGCAACAATTCCTCAAATCACAAAGCAAACTACAACAATGTCAGTAAACGGTACTCATCATTATCCCGGGGAGTAATTCATAGTAATTTAGCCCGTACAGTAATTTGTAGTAGTAGGTGATGCGGTAGAAATTTGCGACTTCCCCGCTTATATCTTATATAATTCACCACTTTCTGTACCTAATTGGATAGAGTTACGGTAGTTACAATAGATCGGACAATAGAGCACAATAATAAGGCAGGCCTCAATCATATTTTTCTACTCGTTAAATTGTGGCACTCTCTTTAGATAAGGTTAATTGAGGTTAAAACGGTTGCTTTCGTACCGTTCGACGTCTTGTGTAACTGTAATTTGCAAATTCGATTGTTAAATCTCACAGCTTCAGTCTAATTATGCATCAATTAGCTAATCGGCTATTATTGGAAACTTTTAAGCGATTTGAATAATTGAACGGATTGAGAGAGAGTTAATTTAATCGAAGACCGATCACTGCATTTACGGTTTCAGTGTTCTTCGATCCAGATTTTCCCAACAAAGAGTGGTTCATTTTTACCTCTTTGTGTTCCAATTTTAGGAGATGTTTTTTTAATACTTTTTCAAGATGCCCTAGAAACTGTTTTACTGTGGTTCACCTTTCAAATATTTTTTCCGTTAACAGTTTAATTTATTATAAATTTTAAAATTTGCATTACAAAATATTAATTCAAATTGCTTTTTTATTTATTTAGAGACTCCATTCATACATATCTATTCTCTCTTAGAGATTTTTCCTAAGAGAATCGATTTCCCAACTTGTATTATTATTAGAAAGTATTTTCTCACATACTGTTTACCTTAGAAATGTTTATATTTTGTTCAAGATTTATATACATATTAATGTAATTATATATGTACAGTATTATTTTTGAAAATATTTTTTGTAGTAGTGGCTCG
The DNA here is from genome assembly GCA_964023215.1 of Eledona agricola. Taxonomy (NCBI): domain Eukaryota; kingdom Metazoa; phylum Arthropoda; class Insecta; order Coleoptera; family Tenebrionidae; genus Eledona; species Eledona agricola. The sequence goes on along the minus strand of OZ026857.1, from coordinate 25,335,423 downwards.
TCACAGATTTGCTAGATTTAGATATGTATTTATACGTCGGAGATTCTTGCCATATATTTTTTGTTGAGGTTTTTGTGGTTCCATCTTCCAAAAGAATCGATTCTTCAAATTTGTATTATTTTTACAAGTTATTTTCTCACATATTGTTTACCTTAGAAATTCTATGTTAACAAATTTTTTTCTATGGATGTTCTTTTCTTAGTTGATTTATAATTATTTTTTTATCTTAGAGAAAAATTTTTTTTACAAAATATACTTTTGCATTACTTTTTTCTTTATTAAGAGATTCGATTCATACCTACCTATCTTTAATTTCTCATAGAGATCTGTCCTAAGAGATTAGATTCTTTAAACTTTTATTATTTTTAGAGATTCTTTCCTCACATACATACATATTGTTAGGAATTCTATGTTTACAGATTTTTTCTATGGATGTTCTTTTCTTAGTTCTTATTTACATTCTTTCTTTTTTCCTTATAGAGACTTTTTCAAAATTCTTACCTTATGGTAAAAAAACACATATTAATTTTTCGATCCATCTTTAAATATTCTCCAGTTACAAATTCTTGCATACTCTTCTCTCTTTATTATCTTAATATTTATTTTTTTAAAGATTTTTTAATTACATATTAATTTAATTATTTGTGTACATTATTATTCTTGTATTTTTTTGTAATAATGGTTTGTTACATATTTGCTAGATATATATTTATACGTCGGAGATTCTTTCCATATATTTTCTTATGAGGTTTTTGTGGTTCCATCATTAAAAGGATCGATTTTTCAAACTTATTATTTTTTATTTATTATATTATATTATTATATTTATTATTTTTAGAAATTATTTTTTCACATAGTGTTTACCTTGGAAATTCTATGTTTACAGGGGTAGTGGAAGAATGGTTTAGAGCCAAACTATACCCCTTTGTGTCTCTAGACAAGTTTATGTAGTTTAGGTCTTTGTTCTATTTTTATCTCTCAGTTTTATTTTATTTTGTTTTATTACTGTTTTATTTTTGTACTGTATATTGTATTGTTGTTATTGTACTTCTTGCGAGGCACAATAAATTCTTATTTATTTATTTATTGATTTTTTTTTCTATAGATGTTCTTTCCTTAGTTCTTTTTTAACTATTATTTATTTTTACAAAATATATTTTCATATTGTTTTTCTTTATTAAGAAATTCGATTCATATCTAGCTTAATCTCTCTTAGAGATTTTTCCTAAGAAATTCTATTTTATTATTATTTTTAGATTTTCTTTTCTCACATATTTTTTAAATTCATTTTTTCTAGATGTGCTTTCCTTATTTTTTTTAATTTATTTTTTCACTCTAGAAGTAATTTTTTTCAAAATATACACACATTCTTAGAAGTTTTGTGTTTACAGATTTTTTCCATGGATGTTCTTTTATTAGTTCTTTTTTATTTTTTTTCTTCCTAAAGACTTTTTCAAAATTCATGCCTTATGATAATAAAAAAACATTAATTTTCCTAGCTCTTATTCATTCCCTAATGATTTCCATCTTTACATATTCTCCAGTTACAAATTATTACATATCCTTCCCTCTTTATTATTTTACTATTTAAATTTTTTAAAATATTTTTTAATTACATAATTTTATTTTTATTTAATTATTTATACCTACATTATTATTTTAGAAATATTTTTTGTAATAATGGTCCTTTACAGTTTTGCTAGATATTTATTCATCTATTCTTTCAATACATTTTTTTGTTGACGTTTTTGTGGTTCCTTCTTACATTCTAATAGTGTCTTTTGATTTTTACAAATTTATTACTTCTAATTTTGTTAGATTTTTACATATTTTGGTTCCTCGGGGAGAAATTGATTTTTGAAATATACTTATATGTCTTTGATATTTTTATATTTATTTTTTATTTTACTGCATTCTCGGATAGAAAATGAAGTGTTACACAAACTTTTAAATGCTCGAATTGAGACTATAGAAAGTAGAAATTTCGAGAAAAAATTTCAAATATAGTACGTGAACATTCTTGACCAAATGCAGTTACTTTAAAATTATTATTTAACATTAACCGTCACAGTACAATGCCCAGAATCAGCAGCAGACACTCACTCGGGGCCACTGATTGTTCGCGTTCAAAAAATCACCTTGCTCAACATTAATTGCCGGTTCGTATTACGTTCAAGTCGTGTCTGTCAATCTAAACCACACCACCGAAGCGAGTCCGGTGGCAATTAACAATTTTTTCGTGGAGGGTGTGTTAGTGGCCTCCACCCACAACAGTATTTCGTTCCTACCTTTCCGTATTTGCTCGTGTTAGCGGTCCAGTGATCCGTTTCCAATCTGGCTCGTTCCAGAACTCCCGTCAGGCTGTCTATCCTGGACCACTCTCGAACGTCGTGGTCGTGGAATGGAGGAACTCCACCGCCTCCGGGCGTCGCCGCTACCACTTCCATCGTCTTCAGTTTGGTCTAGGCGTGTTATCAATCGTTATTGACATCGACCTGCAACAAAATCCGCGTTCAAATGCGACCAACCTGACACGCTTCTACAACGTGGTTTAAATCTGGACGATATGGTGCGCGTTTCTGTCACATTACGCGATGGTTGACTTCTGATAGCGCTGAAGAGATGGTATCGCGCGGAGCACCTGTGAGGTAACACTATTTCGCACTCGGATTAAAATTCAATTATGGCACTTGATCGCGTGGAGGAGACATCTAGGTAACTGAGTTAAGAGTTTTTGGTGTAGACAGCTGGGTATAAAAATCCCACACGTCTGCTAAATATGGACAAGACTAGTTTTTGCGGAACGCTGCGTTCTTTATCCGCAATGTTCCACCAGCAGGTGTACACCAGCGTTTTGGGGTTAGATAAGAAGTGGTCCAGAATGAAATATATTTTGTGTGGAGTGCAGCAGATGACACATTTTGATAACACTGTTTAAATGAGGACCAGTTGCGCCAGGCCTCAAACGGAAATTTAAGACAAACACGAACATTTTTTCTCGTGGTACTTATTACTAGCGGTATAAAAGATCATCAACGATAAACCATAGGAAATAGGAGAACGGTTAAATAAAGGAATGTGAAAAGAAATGTGTCTTTCTTTTTTAATTAATTGACAAGAATAAATGATTTATGATATGTGTGGACTTATGCTGAAGCAATACGATATAAATTAAATTTGTTCTTGAAATACGTCAGTTTATTTGAATACAAAATAGAAAATATGTATATGGATGAAGCACAAAGTATCCCTAGCCCATGAACATTTTTTCTTCAATTTAAGTTATAATGATTATTCTACAATTTAATATTAAAATATCATGTGTTGTGGGACATCCTGTATTTAGCTTAAAGTGAATTGAAGTTTACAAGATAGAAAATATGTATATGGATGCAGCACATGGAAACGTACAAAATGTAAAAACACAAAGTTTCCCTAGCCCCTGAACATTTTTTCTTCAATTTATGTCTTAATAATTATTCTACAATTTATTATTAAAATATGCGTTGTGGGACAACCTGTATTTAGCTTAAAGTGAATTGAAGTTCGAAGCATAATAGTGTACGTACAAAATATAACAGATATTGTAGATAAATTCTAAACGAACAAATAATATAGGGAAGAAGCTAACTGGAAAACTAAAATTTTTTGTCATGCAAAACGACAATTTAGAGTGAATTAAGGCATCGTTTAGGACGTTTGGACGCCACTCCCGAGGTTAGGCAAGTGACCTTTGTGCCGTCAGCAGGAAGAACAGTTGAAATAATGATAGTCCAGGTCAGAGTATTGTTTTGAACTTTACATGTACGTAACTGTTCCTCAATTACCTACCACAACTAATTAAGTGTGCGGCCTACATGGTTCATCGAAAAAGAATTGCTAAATTACAGAGAGCCGATGAGGAAAGGTCGACGGACGCGACCAGAGGGTTCGCAAGGGAAAAAATCAGTCAAGGATGTTCGCGTAATAATTATACCTCGACGGAGATTTCATTGGTGTTTTTCCGAAGCGCCCTGAGTGCTTGAGTTAAGATCAGAAATAAAACGGCGACGAGGCACCCCTATCCACATAAACAACTCGCAAACATGCGTGGCTTTGGGCGAAAAAATTCATTCCTGCGATGGCAGGAAGCAGATGGTCGTGCTTAATTGGCGTTCTTTAATTAAGCGCGTTTTTGGAAAAATCTCATTTGAGTCGTTAACCCCGACTCGTGCTTTACACCATTCGAAAATTTCAATGACTCGACACAACTGGGCGGCCCGAGGCGGGCCCAAAAAATATGTTAAAAGTAATTACAATGGGCGTTGGGAAGATCGGAGTGGATTTATAGTTTCCGAATGATTTAATAAATGAGGTAAACTGTGAATAATACGCGTAATGGTGATTAGCGCACATACAAATTACATCCTGAAAGGGAACCTTGACGTTTGTCATATAAGGGAAAACGGAAAAATATCGCACCTTCAAACAATATTTCGATTGGATTACTCACTCTCGGCGGCTGTCAAAAATTCAAACGTTTCCTCCCAGTTCAAGGCAGTTGGTAATGACTTATTACTCACCCAAAATATTTATTTGTTTATTTCTCCATATGCAGGACGCGAGTATCGTCATGCACGGTTGGTGTATTTACAATTTTACAAATTTATTCCAGGTCGTTAGTTTTCAGATAGTATAAGTGAATATAGTAATGGTAATCATTCCACACGGGTGATGTGCACTTGTTAGACTTAACAATTCAGAATTTAGTACTTTTCAGATGGTTCCCTTTGAGCGCGCAATAATCATAATTACGCACTCGTTGGAAACGGTCATTAATCACGAATCGGGTGTTATTATCAATATTGTTGTTTGATAATTGGAGGTTTGATTGTGCGTCCGTCCGCGCTGAATAAATGCAATTTAATTTCAATTACGCGCACTTCTCGGTCGCCTAACGAAATATTTGCTTTGGGAATTAGAGTCTGAAGTGCAATTATTGTCCGAATGTGTTCCTTTTAAACAGTTCATTAAACGGTAGAATGGCTGGCAGATATGCGAGATAACCGTTGAAACGCGCCTCGGTGAGGCATGCAGAAGCTGTAAACAGTTTCGCGAAGTTTTTTGGCAGGCGGAATTCGAGTCGTCCTCGGATCGTCCCGATTCGAGTCGCATTGAAATCGTTTGGAATCCCTAAAACGTACCGCGGCGGCGTCTCGACTCGAGATGATGATGCAGGTGAAATAATAGACGTTAAGGTTCGTCTCAAGGCTACTTCGAGGATTTTATTCTCACGCAGTACCTCCAGACGTCCATAAACTGTCCACCGGACTGATTTAAAATCCATACCGACACAAAGCAAAAATCCATAAAACTCGAACAAGATCCGACCGGGCAATAAATCAGCTATAATATTGATTTATAAGACGTTAAAGTCCAACGGACGTACAAACAACATCTCCGTGGTATTCAGCGTAAGAGTAATTGGTCGAGACAATGGCCCCAGCTCACTTGCAAGTCATGCTGATTTCACCAATTCGAGGGTGGTTTCAAAGAAAAACCGTTGGACGACTTCCTCGTGATCGTCACTGTGCCATATTTGGCGCGGCCACGACATATGACCTGGAGGATCGATCATGAGGTGTTTGTTCTCGACACTCATTCTCGGATAATGACCAGGAAGTCGCACCACACTGGGTCATGGAACCGCTTATAGCTTTGCATCGTTTTCGTCAATTTCGCGATTTGGACCGGGATTAACCCATCTGGCACTCTTGTCGCAGATCTGGGTTAGAGAAACTCCAACACTAAATACAAGCTATATTTCAGTCGACGCGCTCCTCTGACTTTTTTCCAGTTTCTCTCCGTTTAGCAATAATTGTCACCGGTGCAATTACAGCCGTCGATGTCGATTAGCGATTCACGCGGCGTTTCGATTTTTCTTCTGCTTCGGACGACTTCCATATATGGAGCTCACCTGACGGGGTGGATGTTGTTTTATGCGCGTCTTGAACTTTAGTATTCGTTTATTAACCGCGTGATATACCGCTACGTCGACCTATAGCAACAAGACAAGTGGACGCTGGTCATTGGCCGGCGAATGGCGCGCTTTTCAAACTTTACAATATCTAATCTAATCAATTCTGAACAATATTTTCGTCCGTGAGTGCAAAAATTCAAGACGAATCTATCCGAAAGTAACAACTAAGTAAAATGGAACTCAATACAATTGAATCTCGCAGCGTTGCAAATGTATAATTCCATGATCCATTATTTTAAATTTATCTCGAGTATTCTGCTCCAACTTAGCCTTCATTTGCTGTTTTCGGAAATTAAATTGCGGTTTCTTGGGGCAAAAAACGTGCCTTACGTAATAGTTGCAAGTTTTTAAGACACAGGTGCGTGCAATTTAGGCGAACACACTCGCTTACACCTGCGTTTAAGATAATCCACTGGACGATGCAAATTGGTGGTTGCGCTCTCCGCATGCGTCCTATTTATAGAAGCGTCTGCCGCTCCAGACAGTGAAAGTGAGGGGAAATTACCGATTTTTCAAAATTTGCATATTAAATGCAGCCGTAAATCAGGCTGACACCTTACAAGAACGGCGGAGTGTTTACAAAAACCTACATGATTTTCCGCGCTTCACCCACTTCCTCGGCAAAAGAAAAACACACAGAGTCCGGCAGGTATTTCGGTGGGCGCTCTGTTGGCTTTCCCGCACGTTCCGAGAACTTTCGTCTGCATTGTGTTCGTTTTTCAACAATTTCAGGTTTCCATATTGAGATTTCGTCGAATCACTGTTGGATGCAGAGTGACGCAAAGGAAAAACTTGTGGTCGATGATGGTGCCCACGAGTTGCGATTATGAGGCGAAATATTCGTCTTACTCACCCAATAACTTAACACCGGGTCCAATCAAGTCGGGCAAAGTGAATCCGCAAGTACCATAAGTTATGGCAGCATACGCTATTCGCACCTTTCCCAAAACACCAACACTGGACGCGCGCGCTGAGTCGAATGCGCCCAGAACCACCAAGTCTTGGGTTCCTCCAAATGGTTCCCCACCTTCCTTCCTTCCGTTGAGGTCACTCACTTAACACTCTCTGATGGAGAGCCATGACCTTACGGCGAAATAGGATTAGGTTCGGTTTTTTGATGCACGAGGAATCGGTTGACGGTTACTCATCTCCTATGCAAATCGGGACGAAGGTCCCCAAACACATCTCCGGAGAAGGACCTACTTATCCGACATTCTTCGCTTGGTACCACTCTCGGCTATGTTTGGCCGCTAATTAGCATAGTTGTAGAAGCAGCCACGTTGCGCTGATGGACAACAAAATTCGGCGTCCCATAAATTTAGATCGTTCCACTCTATATTTCGAAGGTCCATCAGAAGGCTACACTAATTTTTTCGATCACTAATTCGAGTAATTGCAATGTGTTGTTCGTCTTCCTCAGTTTCACAACTTTGCCACATACATTTTTAGCAGGCATCTTTGACCTGGAAACGTTTATAAATATTCAATCCCAACACGAGAATTCCACTTTTCCCCGTTTATTTCTAAATTATTCCATATTTGCTCATCGCACAATTATACATTTATATTCCAGATTTCACTTTTTAATTGCGACAATTTCACTCGTAGCAAAAAATTGCCCGATGTGAGAATTTTACAATTTTTTTCGATCCTAACATCCTACTTTTCTTGTCCAACATTGTGCAACAAAAGAAAAGCGTCTTTAACAAATGAGGTACAGCGAACGGTAGATTTCGAAAGTGTTGTAACAAAAAAGCTATTACATTTTTCGATTCATTACAATAATTAAAATTAGCAAATGCTAACGGGACCGGAATTAATTAGGCACACAAGTAAATGTCACGTTTCATCTTCCACGCGAATAAACCAGTAAAATATGTTTTGTGCAAATCCATTTACTCCATCCATCTAGCAAATTTACTTCAGAAAAAGCGGTTGCATCAAGTATTAATTCTATGCTAGACTGAAAATTAAAGCTTTATCCATTCGGTCGCGCTTTCCTAAAGAGCATGATAATCATGGAAACGTTTCGATCGATTTCCAAATCGGAAACCTTAGGATTATATCATTGCTGGCGAAATGTTCCTAGGAAAATTGTTTTGAACCACACTTTTATTAACAAATGAAAAAACCAGTGGACGTGTGTGTTGGATTTTTATGACTCACTTCATTAACTTTACTGCTTTATAATTCTGTTGGCATCAATTCTAGACAATTAGTGTTAAATTCCGAAAATAAAACGCAGGGATTTATTGCCGGTCAGATTAAAATTCGGCCGGTAAATTACGCTTTTAGGAGCATTTTATCTTTATCGCCGCCATTATTTGTGAGCATTTGCAATAGGAAAAGCGGAAAGAGATACGAGGAGGCAAACGTGGGTGTAGCTGATGCATTTTAAATCTTTATGAGTTTCAAATGAACCTGGAAGGAATGTTCTGGAACTGATAATTGGCAAACCGTTACGGTTCAAGTTTTAGGCAGAAACGTGGAATCGTCATTGTTATTTTTAACGGAATGCGAAACAATAAATCTTTATTAATCGAATAATGGTGTTAGGAGTATTCCGCACCCACTCAGCCTCTAATTAGCACGAATTAAGCTCATCGCCGTGGTTCAAACACCTTGTAGGCCGCGATTATGCATTTCTATTAATATGAAATGATCTTTTCCATTAAAATTCGTATTCGGAATGAAAAATCGCCGACAACCGTCACTCCAACATCTTATTGCATCCATAATTAAGTTTCGTGTAATATAAGTTTTTTTATTTACGGTAATAACCGGGGAGCAGGTAGGTGTGTGAGGTGTTTACGACGAAGAAAACCCTCCGACAAGTTAATTTAGCTTGAGATGTCTGGAAAACGTTTTTATGAAGCGGAAATGTCGCCTGTTTGATAATTAACTGCGAATTTAATCGTGGCACCTTTACAAGGTCAATTTCCATACTCGTCGAACGAATGAGAATGTATTGTCGTGTGCTTAAGAGATTTCCTATTCGACACGTCTCCGGCGACGTAATAGGAAAAGTGTGATTACGGTAGCAATGATTTGCGCTATTTTTTCCGGTTGCAGTGGAAGGTTGCGTGATTCAATACGTTCTGTTTGCCCAGGGACCTACCTAAATGTGTTCTGCCGCGACCCAAATCCAAGGTTCGAAACGCGGAAACCCCACACTTCGATTCTACTCGACTCGAACTTAGCCTAATCGACTCTACACGAATCTACGCGATTCTATCGGCGTAAAAGCGAATGGAGTCGAATCTACCCGATCTACAACATCGACCAAGTCGAATCTTTGCGAGTCTCTGTTTTACAAACGATTCTATCCGATTGAGAGTGGCTTAAATCGAATCAAAATTACTTAATTCGAATCTTTTCGATTTTACACGAGTCGCTCAAAGAACTTATTTAAGAACAAATATCGTAGAATTTACACGACTACTGGCGGTTTTGTGGCAAATCTACTCAAGTGTAACAAATGTGTGACAAATTTAGCGACGGTAATCTATCACCTATCACCGAAAACGCCCGTGACGAATCTATCCGAGTACAAGTCACTCTCGCAACGATTTAGTGTCGAATCTACCCGAGCATACAATTCCCAGACTAATCCAAATCCGGCTGGATGGAGTTGGCAAGATTAGCCGACTTTACGCCCAAGAGGCGCCGATTTACATGACAAATGCAGCCTTGCAGTGCGAGACGGGCGACGTTAATTGTCTTTATATGTCGACTAGAAGACAATACTCTAACCTAACAAGAATTTATCGCCGCACGAACGCAAAAAAGCCACTTCTCTCAGTTTGTAGAACAATAAAATGTTGCAGATTGCAGTGCCGCGTTAATCTAAGTTATGTCTGTCTCGTTAGTGATCCATTTAATATAATATTATAACATTCACCAATTTCTGACTTGTTTGTTAGTTTTCTAACTTGTGTTTTATTGCATACATCATAAATTGGTATACCACAGCGGTGTCTTTAAAAGTCCTTTGTCTATATTGTCTTTAAAAAATTATAGACTTATTTATATATGAAACTGTCAAGTCGTTGATATCATAAACAAAATAAAAATTACGTAAAATTTTCCATTTTGATTTAATTTTCTGAAAAGCTCCTTCCCTGTTGAAATTACTACCATTCACATACATTTTTCTTGTCCAATGATATTTCTTCTAATTATCTTTTTTATAAAAATATTCGTTTTGACTTCAAAAATGTTTTGAAAAATACGATAGAGATAAAAAGATAATATTTGTAAAACGAACCTCTTTCTATGCATTAAAAATACAGAAAGTTGTGAATGTGAAAATTGAAAAATATAATTTATAAATGTATGTTCTCATTTATAAAGCGGGAGTTCATTGTTGTGGATAGGATAGGTTATTATTCCTTGTGGTCATCAATAACCCTAATTATTTAAAATTCTATTCAACGATTCTCTATTCTCATCGTAGTTGCACAATGCTAATCCCTGTTAATTGAACGACTGTAGAAAAATACAAATACACATAAAATACAGCTTTGTTCATCTTATCCATGGTTTTTAACTGGGAAAAAGCTAATAAACAAAGATGATCTGGGGTCAATTCAAAATTCGACTCCTGATTGGTTGTGAAATGGTCGAGTGTTTTTCGCGGCACCGAAGGCTATACCCCATCCGAAAAAAGTACCCAATCGCGTTCGACCAGTCTTAAAAAAGTTCTAACGCTGCAGCCATTCCTCCGCTGTGATTTGCGTAGAGTGCAGTTTTTTAAACACGAAATAAGTAAAAAGCACCGGTCGGGCGTTTCCTTTCAAATTCGGTTAAAATAATTATTGTTAATCTGCTTGTTAGCCACTTCTCTCAGTTTGTATAATAAAAAGTTGCAGATTGCAGTGTCGCGTTAATCTAAGTTATGTCTGTCTCGTTAGTGAACCATTTAACATAATATTATAACATTCACCGCGGTGCCTGGCCAAGTGTAAAATTTCAAATAAGAAGAGTGCAAGAGACTTTTAGAATGGTGAATTTTGTGCAGGATGTCCCGGACATGACTCTCATCTCCGATCTCGTATTTACCACGGATGGACGAATTGTGGATCATGAGTAGAAATGCGATGTGCCAGCTCGAAGCAGCTTAATTCTGCCTTCCTGCAGTTGTAACGGCGAATACGAGGAATGTCATTATTGGAACCGAGACGGAAGTTCAACAAACCACGCTTGTTAACTCAAATCAATTTCATTATGATATTTGTTGTGGAAAGCAATTTGTGGCGGTGGCAACTGCGAGTAGTCCTCCGGTGCTTCTTGTTTGTTTGAAGGGACTACTCGGCTTGATTTCACATATGTTAATGGTTTGTTGAATGTCCTCCATGCGAGTGCTGATCTTTCAATTATTAGCATTTCATAACAGCCTTCAGACTGACAAGTCAGTTAAGAGCGATCATTTATCTGGGGACTTCGTGGAAGTTGGAAGCAATCAAGCCCGCACTAATTTCAACATCATAAAAGATGGCATAAATTAATATTTGGTGTGCCGTTATGGCGCTCGCGTGACGTAATAAGGAATGGAACCCAATAAAAATCTGCTCCATTTGCTTGTGGTAGTGAAAGTTGTGATGTAAGTGTGTGTGTGTGATGCGAAGGTGTCGATTCGCTCACAAAAATTGCTGGTTGGAAGCTCTTCGCTACCACGCGAGATCATCTAAATGGTATCTCCGGGGTGTTCATTGTTCGCTCGGACCGAAACCGTAACTCATTTCTTTTGTTCTGGTCCTTATCGACTTTCTCTGCTTGTCGATTTTCCAATGGTTGTGGTTTGGCAATTAGATCGGAAAAACGAGTAGGTCATCGATGACTTATCAGATATCTATCCAAGAGTGTAGGTTTCAGACTGTTGCCCCCTGAACATCGACCTTGGGCCAATTCACTACACCTACCCACATCGACGACCACGGCTTTTACCAAAGGAAAGTTGAGACAAGACTCGCGTAGTCCCGAAATATCCCAAAAACGGGACTAAGAGCAAAAACCGATAAACTCACCTGACCAAACTCGCTTTTCCACACTGTCAACAACACGACACCAGTCTCATTATTAATCCCCGACTTTTCGCGGCTTTCCCGCGTCTCGCGGCCGCAGCTCAACTTAAGCAAGTCGCTTCTAAACTAAGCAAGCAGAAACCTTCACCAAGAAAGTCACTCACCTAAGCTGAGACAAAAACTAGTTGTGCTCGGTGTCTCCAATATGGGTATGCTCGAGTTAAGCGATCGATGGTGCAAATAGTAGCGTTGGGAGGACGTCGCGAGATGGTTGCACTCCCGGAAAAAATTTCGGTGGAAAACTGGGGAAACTGCGAATGAGGCAGAGGCGGTTTCGCATCGTTATAATAATTGTTGTTTACTATAAATGGGTACATCATAATTAACACGTTTGAACACATCTGCTTCTAACGAACTGTTTAGTTTGTATTTGAACGGAAAAACGTAAAATAAAAAATAAAAAATATATATATTACCACCTATTTTTATTTTTTGTGAAGCAGAATAGGTATAGAAATGCATACAGATTGGGCTGAAATTGTTTTTATTACTTTTGTTGCAAAATATACATATATCTAATGATTCTATGATACGACTAAATACAATAATACATGCCCATCTGCACATGACATGTAAATATAATAAATGGTTCGTGGGCCACCAATAAATTTCTGACTTGTATTGTTAGTTTTCTAACTTGTGTTTTATTGCATACATCGTATCTTGAAGAATTTTATTTTTGTCCATATTGTCTTTAAAAAATTATAGACTTACTTATATATGAAACTGTCAAGTCGTTGATATCATAAACAAAATAAAAATTATGTAAAATTTTCAATTTTGATTTAATTTTCTGAAAAGCTCCTTCCCAGTTGAAATTACCACCATTCACATATATTTTTCTTGTCCGATGGTATTCCTTCTAATTATCTATTTTATAACAATATTCGTCTAGACTTCAAAAATGTTTTGTTAAATACGATAGAAAAAATTGAATATTTGTAAAACGAACCTCTTTTTATGTCTTAAAAATACAGAAAGTTGTGAATGTTTGTAATATCTAATGCCTCAACTTGAAAAATATACTTTATTAAATTTATGTTCTCATTGAAAGCGGGAGCAATAGTTCATTGTTAGGGATAAGATAGGTTATTATTCCTTGTGGTCATCAATAACACTAATTATTTAAAATTCTATTCAACGATTCTCAATTCTCATGTAGTTGCAAAATGCTAATTCCTGTTAATTGAACTACTGTAGAAAAATACAAATCCATATAAAATAAACCTTTGTTCATCTTATCCATGGGTTTTTAACTGGGAAAAAGCTAATAAACAAAGATGATCTGGGGTCAATTCAAAATTCGACTCCTGATTGGTTGTGAGATGGTCCAGTGTTTTTCACGGCATCGAAGACTATACCCCATCCGAAAAAGTACCCAATCACGAATGAATAGTCCGAAAAAGTTATAGCCGCAGCCATGCCTTCGCTGTGATTTGCGTAGAGGTGCAGTTTTTTAAGCACGAAATAAGTAAAAAGGCCCGGTCGGGCGTTTCCTTTCAAATTCGGTTGAAATAATTATTGTTAAGATCTGAAGCTGAAAAAATGTCTCGAACAACTCAATTTTTTTTTGAAAATTTTAACGACTTGAAAGGTGAAAAAAATCATTAATTTGGAAACTCTAGAACTAATTAATTTGTTATTTGGTGCAGGGTGGCAGGGCCTCCGCCACATTCACCACTGATGTAACCGCTTTTTTGGCAGCGAATGAACGAAAACTAAATTTCGAGTTTTGTCGGAATTTTTTTTCTGAGAATCCGTTTTGTAGGCTGTTGTAGCCATGTTAAGTTTGGGAAATTTATTAAAAATGCAAATACGGTGTTATCCATTTATTGCGTCGCAAAATACAGAAACAGTTTCTTTCATAAAACGTACATAAAGGAACCCTATATTGAAACCAAAGACAAAATTTGATGATTTTTACAAATAATGCTTCTGAATCAAGTTGTTTTTATTTTACAAAATTTTAAGTTTGCTCCTTGGTTGGCTTCAGTTTCAGATACGATACATTTCGTGTTAATTTACTTATTCCATCATCGACAGTTCTTGTTTAATATCAAGATTGCTTAACAGAAAAAATAAAATAAGCCTCTGACAATTTTTTCTAAGCACTATAGTAATCATAATCATGTTAAATTTGGGAAATTTATTGAAAATGCAAGTACGGTGTTGTCAATACATTTATTGCGTCACAAAAAAACAATTCCTATCATAAAACGTGCATAAGGTGATTGAAGGTTTCAGAATGTTAGGAGAACTACGAATTTCAATCTCTAGCAGATTTGCGTATATTTTGCATTTGTACTAAAAAACACAGCGTCGAATATATAACTTTAACAATCTACGAATAAGCTCAATGAACATCATTATAATTTAATAATAGCAGCGAACCTCAACTCCCAACTCATAGTCAACCGCAAGATTTTCAGAAAACTCAAGTCTATAAGGTTTGTTGCCAGCCGACGACATTATGAAAAGCAACTTTAGATTGGAACCATTCAAACTGCACCACCTTATGTTCGTGTTAACTATTTGCACTACGTCACTCTGAAAAACGCTACCGTAAAATGTAAAATCAAGTATTATTATTGGCATACATCATCTTCGACGGTTTGTCCCGAATATATGATTGCACAAAACGAATTTACGGACACTACGGCCAACAATCCTATTCGAAAATATCTAAATATCACCAAATCTCCCTCGAACTGTAACAGTTGTAAATTGAATTTCCTTGCGAGATGTTATAAACTTACCATAAATACAAAGAAAAATGTGAAAACTAGAAATGCGATCCCTATGAGAGAATAAACCGGAATCCATCTTTTAACTATTGCCATTGGTACATTGAGGTCTCTATAATTTAAATATTTTTTATTGAAAGACATGTGGCGAAATTCTACTTACATTAACAATTCGGAGTGTTTTTTGATGCAGTATTTTATTTTGCTTTTTACAGTTGTTTGATAATATTCATTTTTCAGAAGATATAGGTCGTCTACCTCCTTATAATTCTCAACGTTTGTTATATTGAAGACATGATCTACAAGTATATACGCTTGGTACTTTCCTTGTTGGGTGTAATATATAAATTGATGAGGTAAATTCACCATGACATATCCCACCGCAAGAAACGTTGACCGAAATAAAGAGTTAAAAAAAAGCGAATAGTTTGGTAAATGCTGCTGGAATAGATATATCGGGAAAAAAACGTCTTCATCGCCTGGTATTGGAACTATAAAGGCTACACATACTATTAGAGTAAGTGATAGATTAACTAAAACAAAAACGGTAAAATAAATCGATTGCTTTTTGATTCGTTCGTAAGTTTTCTTTGTTGCTTTAGTAAATGGCCAACGTTCAAAATCGCCCAAGAAGATATCAGTAATATCGCCTTCGTACAGCATAATGAAAATGGTTAGCTGGCCCTAAATTTAACACGTATCAAATGTATATATATACGTTACTTATTATATTACGTAAAGTAGACCAAAAAATCCGGGACTGTATTTGACGAAATCCATGAATGTTTGCAAAAAGCAGAAGAAGTAGATTTGTACAAATAAAAGGACGACGTGCAGAACTAAGACTGCTAATATGATGAGTTTTGGAATTGGAAAGTACATGAAATCAATGGAAACTAGACGAATTATCCACAGAAAATCGTCTATAAAACAGACAATCAGACGAACAGTAATAAAACAAATCATTTTGTTACCTTCAAAAATCTGTCGGTCCAGAAAACGCATTGTTTATCGCAAACATACACCCTCCGAAATCAAATGACAGAGAAAACATAAATTCACTTTATCGACCTTCTTGTTAATTATGTAAAAATATACGTTTTCATAAGTGAAGTGAAGCACAAAAGCATACTGAATAAATTGTAGTAAATTAATGCGATTAATGGGGCGATTTAGTGTGTACCTATGGATCAGAGCTTTTGAATGTTTAATGCAGACTTAATTTAGTTTCAATTCATCGACAAGTGAAAGCGGGGAGCATATTAAATATTTCAAGATTGAAGTGTTTATTTTATTAATGCATAAAACCACCATTTCAAATACACCCACTTTATAACTAGTTGCTAAAAGTAGTTATAACTTTTTTTATTGTAACGTCCAGTCAAAAGAACATCTTTTACCAAATATCCCAATCACTCAATGTGATAAAAACTTGGAAAATATGTTGATCAATTCCTTATTCCATTAAAATATAAACATTCAGTAATGTATCTGTCGAAATAAGAGGTTCGATTCTAAAATGATATATGTAGTTTGTCACATGCTCGTATGTAAGAACGTTTCGCACCCGGCACCGATTATTAACTCTACTTCATGAAATCGAGAAATCCTTTTGTGTGAAGCTGGAAGTAACATTAATTTGGTCACCAAATATCGCCGATCTAATCAAAGTTTCACAATCCATCGAATGTATTTACTTAAAAATTTTGCGGTTTCAAGGGCTTTGTTTAGATACTCGTAGTTTTACACCAGTTTGTTGATTGTAAACAATCTTTAGTAATATATATTTTTTTACTTTGATAAAACGGCACTCATCGGTTAGTATAAATACGAGTCCACCGAACCAAACGTTTCAATCAGAGAAATGCTTGTGTTTGGTTTGTTCACTTTGTGTTTGGCGTCCAGTTGGGCCAATATCATACGTCCAGTAATTATCATACATCGTAAGCTAGTAGCTCGAATAAAATTTTCAGGAGCTGCGTTCCGTTAGTCATCATGGTCGTATTTCTGGAGGTCAAAAAGCTGGAGATAATCAGTTTCCCTGGCAGGTAGCGATATACAAGACCGACAATCAAGGATATGAACACTTTTGTAATGGAGCTCTCATCAGCAGATATTGGGTTCTAACATCTGCCTTCTGCGTATATAAGTAAGGGATATGTAGGACCCCGCTGTAACTCATTCTTTGTTTCCAGTGGTGCATTTTTTACTGTAGTTCTTGGGTCGATCTCGCTATACGGATTCGATCCAAAACGAGTTAGTATCCAAACAGCTCTCTCTTTCATTCATCCGCAGTTTGATTTAAATGGTTTCCAACATAATATTGGCCTTATTAAAATTGATGCGAACTATGCTGGCAATGGTGCAATCAAAATTTGAGCGAGTAATCGAAATTTATTTTTCTTGTTTTAGATCATATTAAAGTGATTACATTATCAGCAGCAGGTATAGACAGTAATGTCTTCGTTACGCTTAGTGGCTGGGGTACAGCTGAAAATGGTATTTTTTTGGTGGGTACTCGTGATTTAGTTTTCATGGTTGTTTATAGATGATGGAATTGTTAATGATCTTCGCTTCGTTAACTTAAGAACCATACCAAACGTTCAGTGTGCAAATATCTATGGTAATCTTATCGTTGATGAATTTCTTTGTACTATAGGGACATCCAATGAAGGCGGTTGTAGTGTAAATTATATTCCTAATCATATGATGTTAATTATGCTGAATCTTGGTGTTTTGAAGGGCGATATTGGTGCTCCCTTGGTAACCATTGATGCAAACGGACTTCCTGTTCACGTAGGAGTTCTTAATTTTGTTAATTCTGATGGATGTGATAGTGGTTATCCCACCGGATATATAAGGACATCTGTTTACTCTAAATGGATTGCAGATACCATTCTTCTAAACAGTTAACTCCTATTATCCTATTAATAAAATTGTACTTGTAATTATGATGGTGTTCATTTACTTATTTCATCATTGACAATTCTTGTTTAATATCAAGATAGGTTAATGAAACAAATTAAATAATTCATCATTCCGTTTTTGTGGGTGTAAATTTGCGAAATTTATTGAAAATGCAAATATGTGTTATCAATACATTTATTGCGTCACAAATAAACAATTCCTGTGATAAAACGTGCATAAAGTGATTGAAGGTTACAAAATCTTAGGGGAACTAAGAATTTAAATCTGTAGCAGTTTAGCGAATATTTTTCATTTTTGTTAAGAAACAAAGCGATGAATATATAACTTTAACAAACTACGAATAAGCCCAATGGGCATCATTATAATTCAATAAAGGCAGCGAACCTGAACTCCCAACGCATAGTCAACCGCAAGATGTTCAGAAAACTCAAGTCTATATGGTTTGTTGCCAGCCGACGACATTATAAAAAGCAACTTCAAATTGGGACGATTCAAACTGCACCATCTTATGTTCGTGTTAACTCTTTGCACTACGTCACTCTGAAAAACGCAATCGTAAGTGGTGAAATCAAGGAATATTGACATACATCGTCTTCAACGCTTTGTCCCGTATATATTATTGCACAAAATGAGTTTATGGACACTACGCCCAACAAGGCCGTTCGAAAATATCTATGCTCGAAATCTCCCTGGAACTGTAATAATTATTGTAAGTTGAATTTTTTGCGAGCTGATGTAAAATTACCAAATAAACGAAGAAAAATAGGAATACGAAAAACATGATCCCTACGAGCGAATAAACCGGTATCCATTTCTTTAGTATTGCCATTATTACTTTCAGGCTTCTATGGTTTAACCATTTTTCAGTGAGAGAAATGAGACGAAACTCTACTTACATCAACAATTCGGAGTGTTTTTTGATGCAATATTTTATTTTGTTTTTCACAGTTGTTTGATAATGTTCATTTTTGAGAAGATATAGGTCGTCCACTTCGTTGTAATTCTCAACATTTGTTATATTGTCCACATAATCTACAAGTATATAAGCTTGGTACTTTCCTTGTTGGGTATAATATATAAATTGATGAGGTAAATTCACCATTACATATCCCATCACAAGAACTGTTGACCTAAATAAAGAGTTTAAAAAGAACGAATAGTTTGGTAAATACTGCTGGACTAGATATAGCGGGAAAAAAAGGTCTTCATCGCCTGGGATTAGACCGATAAAAGCTACACATACTATTAGGGTAAGTGACAGATTAACTATAACAAAAACGGTAAAATAAATCGATTGCTTTTTGATTCGTTCGTAAGTTTTCTTTGTAGCGTTATTAAATGACCAACGTTCAAAATCGCCCAAGAAGATATCAGTCATATCGCCTTCGTACAGCATAATGAAAATGGTTAGCTGGCCCTAAATGTAATACGTATCAAATGTATATATGTACGTTACTTATTACATTACGTAAAGTAGAGCAAAAAATCCGGGACTGTATTTGACGAAATCCATGAATGTTTGCAAAAAGCAGAAGAAGTAGATTTGTACAAATAAAAGTACGATGTGCAGAACTAAAACTGCTAATATGATGAGTTTTGGAATTGGATAGTACATGAAATCAATTGCAACTAGACGAATTATCCAAAGAAAATCCTCTATAAAACAGACAATTAAAAGTACGACAATAAAACAAATAATTTGTTACCTCGAAAAATATGTCGGTCCAGAAAACGCATTATTAATCGCAAACATACACCCTCCGAAATCAAATGGCAGTCAAAATATATATTCACTTTTATAGATTTTCTTGTTAATTATGTAAAGATTATACGTTATCAAAATTTGACCATAAGCGAAATGAAGCACAAGGATACACTAAATAAATTGTTGTAATTGATGTGTGTAAATCAATTAATTGTAAATTTATTAATGCCACTGATGAGGCGATTTAGTAGATATTTAAGCTCAGTAAACCACAACTAGTAAAATTTTTTGAATGTCGAATTTGTTTCAGATAAATTAATATGTGATGAAAGCATAAATATAATGTCATGTCATGTTATACAAAACCATGAACAATTTTATCACGCATTAAACTAAAGCATTATAAGAAAACTTAAAACATGCAGTTGTATTGTATTGTATTGTATTGTATTGTAGGGGGGTCGTTTGGCTACTGAAAACATGCAGTTACTGTTTATGTGCTTTTAGAATAATATTATTTTTTTAATGCTTTTTTAATCTACAGTAATTGACTTTATTTTTTTTAGTCAAATTATTTCTCAAACATGTTTTACATTCGACAAAATAAATAATGTAATTTAATTTTTGTTTCAAATAAAAGCTTTGATCGGCTTAATAAATATTGGAAACTTTAATAAAATTTTAATCGGAATGGCGAAAAAAGGTACGTATCAGAAATTGGCGTACAAAAATAATTCAGAGAAGGCCATAGATTTTTTATTTTGCTTAATTTTTTGCAGTGTGGTGTGCAGATTTAACATTGACATATAACATTTGAGAAGATCTGTCTATAAAAAAAGTTGCCCAAGCAACGGTCTAACTCGACGCCTTTTTGAATTTTCGAACTTAATTTCGAATTTTCTCACCCATGCTATACTCTAATAATTATTAGTTTATTTTTATTCAGTCTATGGTCTGCTCTAGATCCCTTTAATATTTTCTGCTTAATTTGTCTGTAATTACAGATTGACTTCTGTAATTTTTATAAAACTTTTGGCGGATTACCATAGATGGCACCCAAACTTGTTTCTTCCTCTAAGAAACTTAAACTTGATTGAGTATTTTAATTGTAAGTTGTCCACACTATTTATGCATCGTCTCTTCAATATACTTGAAATTCTCGTGTCGGCTTCCAAATTTACTTTTCATCTTTCTTTTCTTCTTCATCCGCAAGGGTAGTCAAGCATAGACAAGCATTGAAAGTGTGCAAGTGTCAAAAGTCAAAACTGTCAAATGGGGAAAATATTAAATTAAAAACCAAATGGACCTGAAATAGACACTCGTGTTTAGAATATATATATACACAGGAGTATACATGTTATATAATCAACATCAAGTTTGTAAGTTGCAAGATCGAAGAAGCAGTTTCAAAATGTATAATTAGCTATTAATAATCTCCTAGTTACGATACGACAAAATATATTGAACGAAACTGACAGTGACGTTATTAGACGATTTTTATCCGAAAAAGTGATTTCTCTATATTCTCTAGCATAAGTAGATTATAATTGGTACGTATGTTATTAGCGTATTGTTTTTTGGTTCCTTGCTTTATAACCAAGCCGACAAAATTGTGTGTCTCATTTTTTAAGGTTATTGCGACTTAACTGGAATGAGGCCCAGAAACGAAAAGGTTTATATCGTTTTCCTATATTTTTATTTCGTGAGCAAGTCGCATGTTGTGTAAACAATCTAAAATAGATTAGCAGTGCTATGAACAGCAGTGCGTTGTAAAATCATGCTCTTATTATTATTTCGAAATTTTTGTTTCAGTTGCCGCTACACGCATGGTAGATTTTCACTGACTGGAGCACCTGTGTCCCTCAGTTCGATGGCTGCTTATATAAATCGCACTTTGTCTTTGATGTCTGGAGATGGCCCCCACAATAAGTCCATTCCCAGTAGCATGGTCGACTCGAGAGGTTCTAGGCAGAGTGCTGAAAATTCTCCATTACAGGTTTTCGTGAAGGCGAAAAAGAAAATCAACGATATTTTTGGAGAAATCGAGGATTATGTTAAGGATACTGTTGAATATATGCAAGGTTGATTTATGGTGAAATATTTATGTTTGTATGAAGCTGAGATTGTCCGTTAGAAATCGAAAAAGTGGAAGATATCGTTAATAAGGATAAAGTTAAAAAGATGGAAGACTTTGTGATGAAAGTACATGGAATTCGTGACGTGCTCAGCAGAGATCACATGAAAGTAGCATTTTTTGGACGTACATCAAACGGCAAGAGTTCGGTGATAAATGCAATGCTACGCGACAAGATCCTTCCCAGCGGCATAGGGCACACGACAAATTGTTTCTTACAGGTAACTTTTATGCCTTCACAAAACATAGCTAAATTCAGGCTAGGTTGAAGGGTCTCCTTCAGACGAACCGTATCTTGTATTGGAGGGTTCAAGTGATCACTGTGCGGTAGAATCTGTGGGCCAATTAGCACACGCTTTGTGCAAGGAAAAATTGAGTGAGTCGCAGATGGTTAGAGTGTTCTGGCCGCGAAATAGATGCCTTTTATTGCGAGATGATGTTGTATTTGTTGATTCGCCGGGGGTCGATGTTACACCAAATTTGGACGAATGGATCGACAAACACTGCTTGGATGCAGACGTTTTTGTATTGGTTGCAAATGCAGAGTCAACACTCATGGTTACGGTAAGAACTTTATTTATTTATTAAATGATCATTACAGAAACAATAATGCTTCTTCAGGTGTAAAGTTTATAACTAGCCCAATAATGATGTAATTTAATAAAGTGTGTTTAAAAAAAGGCTGGGAAGGTCCTAGAATCACTTTGAAATTCGGTAGAGTGTGGCAAATGAACAACATTGAATGTTGTTGATATTTGAGCTTGTTCTTTGTTGACTGTCACAATACATTTCTTTAACAAATTCTGAGTAAATTCTTGACTGACAGTCTGTCAATGTCACAAGCTGCAAAAAAAGCTAAATTTTAGAGCCTACTAGGCCTATATTCTTTTTTTAGCGCACTTTATTTACCATTTTTTTGCACTTTAAAACTAAACTTGTTTCCTAAAAATACTGGTTTTATCTAAATTCATACAGAGTGATCCAATAGAAAGCCACTTCTCTGAAATTATTATTTGTTGGTCGATTTTTTTTTTAATGCCTACGAATTTTTTTAAATGCCAAATTTAAAAAAGAATGTTAGCAATTTTTTATCTAACCTAACTACACCATGAATTTATAATACTTTAAAGGAATTAAAAAAAAATTAGTTGCTAACAGAAATGTAGTAATGGTAGTAATCAAAATATTTCGAAGAGTCGTCAGTTAAATCACAATTTTGAAAAAAATATTGCTTACTAATAAATCTGTTCTTAATCAATTGATATCGCATTCTTATAAGATAGAAATAAATATTGCTTTAAAGGGCTTCATGTTGTTGTGATATCAAAGTTTGCTACATAAATTTCATCAAAATAGAGCTGTGTCTAATTAAAACATGTTTAAATAAAATAAAGATAATATTATGAATAACTGTTGGTTTGAAATTTAAGTTCAACTGATAACAGTCTAAAGTATAATGTTGATAAAAAAAATAAGTTTGAATTGTGCTCACATATCTGTTAGCAATTAAAATTTTGGTGACGCCCATTTGAAAGTATTCTAAATTCAGTGACGCAGTCAGATTAGAGACAAAAAAATGGCTGACATTTCTTTTTTTTAATTCATAATCTATCATTAAAAATCGTTTAAATCGACCAACAAACAACAATTTTAGAGAGGTGATGCGTGGGACACCTATTGTCTAATAAATTGACTGTTAAGGACTAACGAAGTTTATGTGCGACAAGTAAGGGTTTCGTTTTTATCCTTGTCAATTTTTTTCGTCATTATCGGACTTGTGAAGCTCACTTTGCACACAATCTGAAAATTTAGATTTGTTCTTGATTCAAGCAGACAAAAAATATTGAGTTTGAAAGTAAATAATGTACTTTTTTGGCAAAAAATTCCACGCACCATTGATGGACCGTTATCCTCGTTTTGTGCGATTTAATATGAAGAGATATTTTTTTTAGGAGAAAAATTTCTTTCACAAAGTATCCATGAGACTTTCAAAACCAAATATTTTCATTTTGAACAATCGTTGGGACGCCTCCGCTACAGAACCCGAATTCTTAGATCAGGTTGGTACACACTGTTTGCCCGAGAAGACAATTGAATCACTTATATTTTTTACATTGCATCGCTTAATCATTTTTTATATGATTTTTGCATTACGCAAAACCTGTGGTGCGCATATCGATAAAATTCACTTATTTATGTCAAGAAGCAAACATTTTAAACTATTCACAATATAAAATAAGGATTTATTTATCCATGTGTGGGCCACGGCGATTTGAGTTGTCAGAAACAGTTGCACATTTAACTTGACGTCCGATAAATATGTTTTTAACAACTAATTTTTATATGAAAGCTTTGCAATGAACAGGAAGAGGTGAGTTGATTGTTTTCCAATTCATATAAATTTATGTGTACATACAACATGAAATACAGTCATTCCGAAATAATTAAAGGCAGCTTCGTCTTGAAACACCCAGAACATATTTTATTAGATGAAGTCTATAACGTGCGTACAAAGATAAAGCCACAGATTACTCCAGATGACTGACTCAATGCAAATATTTTGTCGGAATGACCTTTAACGACCTTCAAATTATGTAACAGTTTTCAGATGGCGCATCGATCAAATTTTGCGGCAAATTTAAATATTCTCTCCTCTCTTTATAGGTAGAAAAAATGCTATTATATTTCGAATATTTTATGATTTATTCTACAAAACTAATGTAAAAAATTGTTTTGTAGAATAAATCGTAAAATATTCCTTCATTATTTACACGTCATACAAACAAACAATGTTATAAAAATCAATTTATTGTATTACATAATTTAAATTAAACAAAATTATACCCAAAATGTTAACAATTACATTTCTAAGATAGGTATAACTTACACATATGATAATTACTTGGGGTTATTATATAATAATGGAAATTTTGAAAGACTTGCCGGACAACCAATAGAGCAACCTGGCTTACTTCTTCAAATTCATACACAAAAATAAGGAATAATGAAGCCTAATATCTAACGATGCCGAAAAGTGTTTTTTGCAAACCCTTCACTTTTGCTTTAGATTGCAATTTTGGACATTTAGAGGTTCTTGCCACAGTTTCGCTCTAGAATTATGTAATTAGATTTTCTGAATTTGTTGTATTAATAAAACATCGTTACTTTTCTTCACTTTTTGGAAAACAATGCAGTTTCTCCGCTTAGTTTTCACCAACACCACAAATAATGTAAAAAAGAACCATCATTCGCTTAAAATTTTTCACAAATTCAATCGACAAGCAAGTTTTGACATTTACTGGCTTGATTATAATTGCAGCAAAATGCTGTTTTTAAAATATTAGTCAGAAAAAAAGCAACAAGCGTAGAAACAGTCACGGTTTTTAAAAAACACGGAATTGTACATTGTACAATTTAGAATAGTAAAAATATTGGGCCTTTTAACGTGTGTTCAAAAAGAAAACGAGGCTGCGTTGGCCATGGAAAAACTTTGTGCATCAATTTAGTGTAGCAAAATTTCAAAATGTCAGTTCGAGTCTGTTCATGTTTAGGTTAGCTCCCTTGTTGACAATGGGATAAATCATTGGGGGATAAAAAAAAAGTTCAAAACATTTCCCGGTATCGTTGTGAATCCAAACATCAATCTATTCATTGTTACAGCTTCTCCTCTGTTGAGGAGAATATCGACACGACCAGGACGGTCATTAATTTGATATAACTGTAAGTCGTGAATAGATCGATGAAGAAGAATCAGTCTCAAAACCGAAAAATGTCTTGAGAATATTTGGCAGCACTCAGTTACCCGTCAACCTTCATGGGTCATCAGTCTCTATGCGCAACTCGAGACCTACCAATTCAGTTTAAGAGCAACTGCATTCTCAATTAATATTTCAAAAATCGTTGTATATATAGTTAAACACGGACGTCGACCGTTAGGGAGTTATATTACACAATATACATTAGAAAAAAAAAAGGTGTGGGTTTGCTTGGATTCGAAGGTCCAAAAACCAATGATGACGTCATTGTACAAAAATACATGACGTCGTAAGTAACATTTTTATGTCATAAGGTGGCTCATTAAAGAATAAAAGTAAACTGTCCTAGCGTTTGTACCGTTTTATTTCGATGGTAAATTTTAAACTGACAGATCTTGACATTTGTCAAATCTATGTTTATATTTTCTATGATTTCTACACTGGAAAGCCGATAAATTCCATGGCCAACGCAGCTTCGTTTTATTTTTGAACGCACGTTATTTAAATTAAAATTTTTGTAGTGGCATCTAGCGGTCGTACAAATTATTAGCAACGACTACAGCGCCTCTACATTTGCTTATGGTATCTGTGACAAAGATGTCATGCGCCTAGTTTCAATGTGTAGAAAAGAGATAGTTCCGGACAAAATCGCCGTATGAAGTCAGTCATCTGGAGTAATCTGTGATAAAGCCATGGAAATAGTTTCAAATTTGGTAGAGTGTAGAAAACTTTTGACCGTTAGTTGCAGACTTGACTACTATTTTCAGTTAGGATGTCTTCTTGAACAAATTATCTACAATCTACAGGCGTCGGCTTACGAGTGATTTGAGCAAATTTCTGATTATCAGCTTTTGTCATGTCATGATTTATCAATGTCAGCGGTCTACACTGTAAAAAATAAAACAAAAACTAGTTTCCGTGGCCGTCTCGTTTTTATTTGTACACATGTTATTACCACGAACAATTGAACAACGCATTAAATCCCTAATATGAAATGTTTAGTTTTTGATGAAAAACTAGTCGATTTAAATATAACCGAAAACAAATGTTATGTCTTATTTTCTTTAGGGTGCGCTATTTCCGGTGTCAACAGAAAATAATTTTCTTTTCTTAAATAAAGTTTTAGGGCTTGCACTAACACTGGTATTTAATGTTAAAAAATGTATTTTCGGTTGCTCCTCAATTTATTATTTGTGTTTAGAATTTTTTTGGGATTGCATGCAAGCTGATCTGAATTAAAAATAATTATTTTTTCATGAGGAAGCCGTCCTTTCATAATTATTTCCGACATTCTCGAGTTCATCTTGTACATACACAAAAACGCACGCCACATCATACACCCTTTTTTGATGCAAGTTCTTTGTATTTAGGTCAGGCGTCAGCATCAAGAGCGAGCCGTAGATTTCCTAGTTAAGGAGTTGAAGGTGTGTACGCAGAAAGAAGCGGAAGAGCGAATATTTTTCGTGTCAGCGAAAGAAGTTCTTCAGGCGAGATTAGCCGAACAGGGACAGACAGCAACTACACCGCTCACTGACGGCTTCCAAAATCGCTACTTCGAATTCCAGGACTTTGAGAAAAAGTTCGAGGAGTGTATTTCGAAGTCGGCGGTAAAAACGAAATTCGAACAGCACTCGCAACGTGGAAAGTTTATAGCAAAGTAATTGTTGGAAAATGCGCGCCGTTTCGTTGAATCGAATTTTGCAGCGAGCTGAGAGAAGTTTTGGACGATATTTTCTGCAGCGCCCAGAAGCTGAAAGAAGAGAAGTTGAGGCAAAAGAAAGAGGTCAACGACAAGATCAATTACACGGAACAGCAACTCATTATAATCACACAAGAAATGAAGCAGAAGATTCATCAGATGGTGGAAGACGTGGAGCAGCGCGTCTCTAAAGCGCTCAACGAGGAAATTCGCAGATTGAGCACTTTGGTGGACGAGTTTAATCTCCCCTTTCACTCGGAGCCGCTCGTTTTGAACGTGTTCAAGAAGGAGTTGCATTTGCACGTGGAAACGGGCCTGGGTTCGAATTTGAAAGCGCGACTTTCGACGGCTTTGGCGATGAACATGGAAGCGAACCAAAGGGAAATGACCGAGAGGATGGAGCAACTGCTGCCTGAAAATTTTAAAAACGACTCCAGAGCGATCATACCACGAAGGCAACCCTTTGAAATTTTATACAGACTCAATTGCGACAACTTGTGTGCAGATTTTCAAGAGGATTTAGAATTTCGGTAAGCACGAATTAGTTTAGATATTCAAATACAGTGTCATCGTTTTTTCAAGATTCTCATGGGGCATAACCACACTGATTCAGCGATTTGCGGGAAGTAGTGCGAACTTGTTCGCCCTGAAAAATAAAAGGGACAGTCCTCACAATTCCGTTATTGCACCTCAGACTCCAACGGACTCCTTTGAGCGTCCTTTATATGCCAGCGTCGGTTTAGACGATCTGTCGATAATCTCTCGCGTGGCTCTGATGGGGGCAAGTTCCCAAGGGACGATGGGTTGTCTGTTGGTTGCCGGATTTCTCTTTAAAACCGTTGGATGGCGCGTAATTGCAGTCACAGGCGCCGTTTACAGTTGCCTTTACTTATACGAACGACTTACTTGGACGAACAAAGCCAAAGAAAAGTCCTTCAAGAAGCAGTACGTCAATCATGCCACTAAAAAGCTGAAGATGATCGTCGACTTGACTTCCGCCAACTGCAGTCACCAAGTGCAACAGGAATTGAGCGGAACCTTTGCAAGATTGTGCCACGTAGTAGATGAAGCTACGTTTGAAATGGATAAGCAGTTCAAAGAGTTGGAGAAGAACGTAGCTACTTTGGAAAATGCCGGAGGAAGAGCGAAAGTATTACGAAACAAGGCGAATTATTTGGCGCACGAGCTAGAATTGTTTGAAGATGCTTATCTGAAGATCTATCACTAGATGAAAAGACCGAGTACTAATTGAGAGTTGCAATTGTGTATAAAGTTGTTGTTAATTTTAATTATTAGCGTTTCTGGTCCATTGTTTATCTGTTTTAATTGGAAGATGCTTTTGATGCGATTTCTCAAGCTTTGGCTATATTGAGGAATTTCGGTTCAAAAGCATTAGACTCAGGAACGCTATCAACGATTTTTTAATTTAAATTTATTGTGGCAGATCATGTCAATAAAATATATTCACCTTTAAATCTGACTTTATTTATATAGAATTAACAAACAAAATAACATTAGGCAATTACAGATTAATAAACACAATAGGTATGATCTACTAAAGGTCTCACTACTAATTGTTTAAGGCATATTTTTGCTCCAGTACGAATACCATAATTAATCTTTTGCAGCAGTGTTTCCTCTGACCACTGCGAATTGTATGTGTAAAGGACCCCTTTAAACTTGTTGAAGGGATGGTATGATACGTGGTGAAGGGTAAGACTGGGTGCGAACTCCGGAAAATGATTGTCTACAATCACACAATCAAGACTTAATTAAAATAAAAATCTGCTATCTTACCAATCTGCACGTGTACTACAAAGAGATTGTCCTCCACTGATACCAAAAATAGTGCCATGCTAAATGTTTCCGAATCAAATTCGAGCATAGTGTTTCTGTAGAATGCAACCAAAGTGGTGAGGAATTTCTTCTTTTTAATACACTGCTGTTCTGTTTCTTTGATCTGATCCTGAATTTCCTTGGTTGCATAATCCACATACTCAGATAATGTATTTGTGGGCTCGGGCCTATTATATAGCTTATACTCCATAACTTGCTCGATACGAGGACAGTAGTGAAGCGAGAAATTAGCACTCGATCTCTGTGGCGATGCATAAGATAATCGCAAAAAAGATGCGTCATCACCAGGATTAAGAAATTCATGTAATATGTGGGTTTTTTGCCTATACTGTGGAAGTCCAGAGCAATCAATCTTCAACCTTATGAGAAAATGTACCCGGGCCCCATCGAAGTACATCTCAACATTCTTTTTATCAATCTTCTCAACGAGCTTCACATAATCAGAATACAGCCACGCGTACTCAGGCACCGCCTGTAAACTCTCCAGATTTTGACTTTGCATCAATGATAAAAAATCTCTTATAACTGCATTCAAGGATTTTGGATTCGCAATATTCCAGTTAGCCCAGCTTGGTAAAACTTGACGTAATTGACTCAAGTCGGTTGGTACAGAAACATTGTGATCTTTAAAGTTGAAATCCGGAGCAAACCTCAAATCTTCGGGATCAAAAATAATTTCCCAGCGTAAAGATATGGATGCAAAAGGTATGCACATGAGGTAGTAGTATTCATAGGTGCAGACATCTTCAGGGCAAAATTTGACTGGAATCACGAAATGCGGTCTAATGTCTTGCAAACCTGAAAATTAAGAAAGCCAATAAAATGTTTAAAAAAACTGGAATTTTTGCCTTACCGATTTTATCACCATAAAACACTTCCAGAAATTGCCTCCGCATAATCGGGGGGAAACGGGAAAGGTCCTCCTTCGCATCTTCGGATAAATTATCCATGGCAAATTCAACGATCTAACTAGCAGCAAAAATTCAAATTTTGATTTGAGCTTTTAGGTTATAACGACCAGAACCAAACCAACTTTAGGCGGGAATAGTAAAGAACTGCCTAACTAAAAAGTCCCCAAAAAGAATATCTCATAAAAATAATTTCTCTAAAAAATTCAAAAAAGGGTGGGTTTTATTTCCCAGGGGATGAATAACGAAGAGCATTTTAGGGATAATAAATCACTGGTAGAAACTATCCCTTCAAAAATATTAAATGGCAAGGACCATGGAAGGGAATGATGGAATAGTGTGCAATATGTGAATATATGATACAAATGAATATTGTTTTAAAAAAACACAAGGCATGAGAGTCGAAAGTCAGGTCAAGGGTCAATTCTTTTGACGATAACCCCTAATAAAGATGAATTAGAAGAGTCACTCATAAAAAAAAGTTACAAATTAAGTAAAAAAAGAGGCAAAGAAGAGAAAAATACGAGTGACATGCAAAAACTGGTACCAGCAAAATTGCAGTCAATTCTATTGACGATAACTCCTAACAAGGATGAATTGGAAAAGGCACTCATAATAAAATAGATAAAAATTAAGGGAAAAAAATTATAAGCAAAGAAAATAAAAAGACGAGTGAAATGAAAAAATTGATACCAGCAAAACGGGTAATGATGACGCAAAACAAGTTCAAGTTATGTTAGAAAAAAAAGAAAGTAACTGATGCTAGAAAATGACGAATCTTCTGATCAGAGAAGACTCGGGTGATGACGAAGAGTTCCCAAATAGCAGCAGTACCCCCAAATAATGATGCAGAATGTGTTTTCTGTTTAGGACCCTTTTCGGCTAACTTGAGAGGAGAAGTCGGGTTCAGTCTCTAAAATGTGAGCTTTGGGCATATAAACTGTGCACTGATTCCGAAAAGAATTATTATAGTTGATTTCTCAAAAAAAATTTTTTTTTGATAAAATTGCCTGCTTGTTTTCAAACCCCTAAAAATAATTTAATTTTCGTTTAAACGGTAACAGTTTTTTATGTTTTCTTTGGACTGAAATATTTTTATCGCTAATAAATTAATAACCAATTCTTTGTGGCTTGGAAATGTCAAATCCTTGACTAGATGTAGCCCATAAGAAGAAATCTAAAGGAGTTACGTCAGGACTACTTATATTTACCAAGAACAATAAATTTGTTGTTTTATCTTCAAATGTCGCTGTATTGCTGTAAATACAACACTTGGAAATGGTAAAGTTTCTTGGAAAAAACTTTTCTCAATCTTTCAGTGCTTTCAGTTTTTATGAAATGTATAATGTTTTAATTAATAATAAATAAATCGGCTTTATTAATATTATTATAATGCTACTCAATTCAATTTCTTATGATGAGATAAGGCCATTTTAGGAGGCATTTGAGTTTATTTTATTATTTTCAACAGTCAAGAGAGGAAAAAGATTTAAAACGAATAATATTACTGTACGGCACTGTACGGCAACACCATCCAAATGTACTGAGTGTAGTGGTGAAAATTATTGAATATTTTCAAATTTATTTTGCTAATTATGTTTTTTTGAGTATCTACAGACCCAGGTCTAAGACTGTCGTGTGTGTGATTATTGAAATAACGCTTCGTTAATTAGAAAATAAATGTCAAAAATAACGTATTTTGATAGGTAAACAGCGACTGTACAAAAGACATTGATACACAATTTGAAGAAATATTACACGAAAGTCATTATTTATTACACATTTGTAACAATTTTATCGTTTGCAGATTTGTTAACATAACAAATTTGGTGCATAATCAAGAAGAAAAAACCAAAGCGGATACGAATTTTAATTTTTAAAGTACTACACCAACGAAGACCAGGCAATGCGCAGTTGCCAACAGAAAAACTAATTAAAATTGTTCGCTTCTCAAGCTCTGCTCTTTTATAATTTGAACAATGATAGTTTACCGCAATCCCGCGGATTTAAAATACTGTTGCATGACATATTTACAGTTTTTTTGAAAGAAAATATAACACACAAATAATAATAGATTTATTATGTGTTTGTGTTTCTTTATAACGTTATATATTATCTTTAGTTATCATGGAATAAGTTTATTAAATGCAAGTTTCTGAATCTGGAGGTTTTGTTATTTTTAGTAGTGGAGTCGAATCGTTCAGGCATAACGGAATCTCGCCCCATTTTTTTTGAAATTTATTAAAATATACGATGCTGGGGGGCGCGGGGCTGGTGGGCGCTGAGACACTTTGCATGGTCATACATGGCTCCATCAATTGAGACATTTGCAATTTGGCTGTACCGGAGCGTTCTTTTCTCAGTTTCCCAGTTATTTCCTTTCTTTTCCCGCCGATTGTTCCCAACAAACTGTCCATGCAAGGACACGAGGTGCTCGATGTTTTGCAAGCATCGCAGCTGCAATCCACCGACATTTTAATCGATTGATTTTGATCTAAAATAAATTCCACATTTAAGTTTTTCTTGACTTGATTCTCGTCGTTGGCAAAGCGCAGCTTTTTCGAACTCTCGAACGAGGAACATCTGGAAATGCCGCTTTTAATTTTCAAGGAACTCCGAGTGTCAATTAACAGGTCGTTTTTATCAAGTTGATTGTTCGTCAGAGATTCATTTTTAGCGTCTCTTCTTCGAATATTCCTGTAATGCGGTTCTTCGCTCAACAACCAGTAGGTCTGTTGTTCGCCTTTTCCTTTCAGCGAAACGAATCCGCGTTCCTCCAATTTATAGCCACCTAAAGCGGTAAGAAGTTCTTTACATTCTTTACTGCAGTGAATTTTCAAAGCTGTAAAATTTTAATCAAACAACGAGCGATTGTTTTTTTACTTCTTACGAGCTCCCGTTGATTCGATTCGACTTGCCGTATTTACTGTATCTCCGAACAAGCAATATCGGGGCATTTTCAACCCTACGACTCCTGCACAAACGGGCCCTAATAAATATTACGAATTAATTGGGAAAAATGAAGAATTTGTTCGAACCTGAGTGTATTCCTATTCTTAGCAAAAGTTTATCATCAGGCCTGTGCTTTATAGAGAATTGTTTTACTTCAGCTAACAGATGAAGCGACATGGAAGCTATTTCAGCAGCATGCTCGTTGTTGTTACGCAAAGGAAGACCACTCACCTTCAACACACAAAAAGCCGTATTTGATAATATTTTATTGAATTACTTACCACCATATAAGCATCTCCAATGGTTTCTACTTTGTATACATTGTAATGTTCGATGATGGAATCAAAGCAGGTGTAAAGATCGTTTAAAAAATCTACAACCTAAAATTCAGATAGAGTGGTATCGATCAAGATAACGCCTCGCTTGCCTGTAAAGGAGTACTTTCCGCAGACATCGACGTAAAACCGACGATATCACTAAAATAAATAGTCACGCAATCGAAACTTTCAGCTTCCACTTTGTTCCCCCTTTTCAACTGATCCGCCACTGGACGAGGTAACATTTCATAAAGCAAAGCCTCTGAAAAAAAATGTTGCTGTTTTGTTGTTAAATAAATCCTAGTCGTTACCCGTTTTCTTTTTTTCTTCCTGCAGTTGGTTCGTTCGTTCGTCTACTAAAGCTTCTAAATTATTGGCATATTTTTCCATCATTGCCATTATATTGTCGACGATATTGGGGCATCTAAAAATGGTAAAATGGTAAAAGGTCGATCAGTACTCACAGTTTGTCTGATACGAACAATCCCTTTCTGAGCGGCCTCAACTTGGCTCGTACGTTTTTGAAGTCAGGACGTTCTTCAGGATTTTCCGCCCAACATTCTTTCAAACAGTCCCGCACAAAATCGAAGCTACTTTCCAGAGGTTCCAACGATGGCCTACGAGTTCTTAAGCAAACATTTTTCGATAAAGTGCAGTTTTTACCGAAATATTTCTGAATCTGTGTTACGTGCGACTTTGTTCAAAATTTCGATGTTTGAGAGACTGATTTGGCCGAACGGTCCTTGCCGGTTGTATAATTCGTAGAGAACAATTCCGAACGAATATACATCACCCTTTTGACTACCGCTCAGTTCGAAGTTTAATTGGACATATCTTTGCATACGCAGTAGTTCTGGTGCTTTGTAAAGCAAATCTAGTTTAAGCAAATGTTAAAATAAAGCCAGTTCTTGAGTTTCGCCAGCTTACTATAATATTTTGCTTCGATTTTTGAACGATCTTGTTTGTCAGGATCTTCGGCTCCGCGTTTGAACTCTCTCAATCCGAAATCCGTCAACTTTACTACCCATCTTGAATCTATCAAACAATTGGCAGAATGCAAATTTCCATGAAACTTAAGCGGAGAATCGTGCAGGTAAATCATTCCCTAAAACACTCATAAAAAAACGACAATGTGTGTATTTTTTCTCACTCGTAAAATATCATCAACAAGCGACGCGATGAACATATTATCAAGCTTTACGTCTTCGTTTCCAACAATATCCTGCGATTTTTAAAATTTACATGGGAAATTTACAATTTATCTGATTTACCCTGAGACTTCCTCTTGTGCAATATTCACTGATTATGCAGATGTTAGGGGAATCGGTGCAAGCTCCGATAAAAGCGTTTAAATTATCGTGTCGTAAATCTCTCATCTGTATTTCGAAAAGTGAATTGTTATAAATCAGACTAATGTAGCATGCAAACCGTTTTTAATTCTTTTTTCATTTCTCGCGTTATGTCTATATTTTTCTTGTGAATTTTTTTAATCGCCACCACTCGCCCTCTGTAAATCCCAATTTGTGTGAAAATCGTTGAATAGCGAAAGTCGGCGTCGGGATTGGAACTGAGAGACACTTGACTGGTTCGAATCAACGGATGATTTGCCTGCAACCTCTCAACTTTAAATTGCGTCAATAATGTTCACAAATCTACCCTGCTGACTCTTGTACCGGGTTCGATGTTGATTAGAATATTTTTGTAATCAACTTTCCAGAGCAGGCTGTCGAGTTCTTGTTCGTATTTCCAATTGCGGTATAAAACGAGAAAAACAATCAACAGAATTAAAGCAATTCCTCCTATAACACCGCCGGTTATCTCCATCGTATGAGCTGTAACCAAACATCAACCGCTGTTTTCAATGAAACGGCATTATTTACTGATGCATTTCTCTCCCCTAAATCCGCAACTCGGAACCGCAATAGGAGGTTGACCCGTCGCCCAATCAATAAAATCCGTCAAATGAAGTACCTAAAGAAAACAGGAGTTATTTTTTTGCCTCCAATAATTTTTTGAAAACACACGGGTCTGTTTGTTCAAAAATATTGTCATAATTATCTAAACAAAATTTTTGGTCGCTCAATTTCCGGATTGTACAAATGGTCGTTTTTTAAGAACTTGTCGTGCCATATAACATGTCGAAAAATATCAAATGTATTTTACAAGATGAACATTATTTCTTACCGGCAGTTTTAAGTTCAGTCTTCGAAGTGCAAATCTTCCTACTGGAAATAAACCAAATTCTGAATTGTAGCTTTTCCTGGCTATTAAAGTATAATTTCCTTCCGCGTCGCCGTTTTCATCCATATAAACAATGTAACTGACATAAAATAAATAAAACACAGCTTTATAGTTAAGTACATAGTGAAATAATTAGCACATTGATTTGGAAATTTTGCATATTTTTAGTAATTTTTTTTTTATTTAAATTAATAATAGATATTTGTTTAAGGTAGGAGTACATACCCCATGGCACTTTTGTAATGAGTTCCTTTAATCCGATCGATAACTTCTGTGCCATTTCGTGCATTTCCACCTTCCTCTAAAATTTCAATTACCGCCTTTGTATACAAATAGACAGCATCGTATAAATATGCAGCTTCTGCTCTGATCTAAAATTATTATACATGTCGTATATTTGTATCAACTCGGCACACATATTTATTTGTTTTATTTTATATTACGACAATATCATTTCTCTTACTTGTTTGGTTCCGCCGACTAAAATTAATGGATTGGGAAAGTTAAAAGGGGGTTTCTCCATATAGGAATTGACAAGATTTGTAAAATTCTCGAAGCCAATAGGACTCGAGGGCACGACTCCCAAATAGTTTCTGAACGCTTTTTGGGCAACGGGATCTTTTTCATCCCTCAGCAAACCTTTCAAATATTTCGTAGGATTTTCATTGTCATATTGCTCGATGTCAACCCCGAGAACAAAATATTCACCTGGAACGGAAACAACTGTGGATCGTTTTTTTGCGTATTATTATTGTTATGATTGTTTCAATTACTTTTGTGCTGCTATTGGGCAATTTAAAAATGTTAAAGGTATCAAAATTGCAAACCTTTGTCAAAAAGTCCCATCTCCTCCATTGCTACCACAAGTCCCAAGTGTTCGTAATGATGGCCCAAAATTAGAAAAACTGAAAATGAATTGCTTGAGATTTATTCGTGTTTTGTAGATGTGTTGGGAACTTTTATTATTTTAAAAGAAACCTTTGTAAAACGAATTTAAATACAAAAGCTTCGTTAAAATTAATAGACCTCACAATTCATATAATTAACAGTTTGCAAACATGGCTTGAAGAACCAAACTTTAAACTCCAAAGCATTTCAATTTCAGTTAACGATTGAACTAATTGTATACGTAAATGTCGCAGAACCGGAACCGTCTAAATATGCAATTGGAAAATTGTTTATATAATCGTAAATGTTATTTGAAATTTTATTGCAAGATATTCCTGTAAGGTGTAATTAAAATATTGTCAGTGGTTGTAAAAATTAAGAAAATAAAGATTGAATTGAAACTTACTTCTGGCGTCTCTATACGTTTGCTCGACTAAATTATAAAATGGATTTTCGCCATAACCATGATGGTATGGTATATCCCAAAATTTAGTCGTGATTACTGTAATTCCTGCAGATGCCAGTGTTTGTAAAATTATAGTCGCCACGTTTTCGTACTCTAAATTGGGCGATTTTAGATAAAACAGAACCACCTGAAAGTTCAAAATGTATAATGCTTCTAAATTGTAATGAAACCGACTCACGTGTGTCCAGTTGAAAGCAACGAGGACTGAAGCTACAGATTTTGATATTTGTGTGTCGGGAGGTCTCGTTCTTGCAAATGTTGGAAATTTTATTTTATCAGATGTGGCAAACAGGGTACAAAACTACGAAAAATAATATTTATAACAATATCACAAAAAAGGTTTTAATTATCAGTTGGACTCAAACAAAGCCGTCAAATAAAATTGGTTCAAGTACAAAATTATAAAAGTCGAGTAAATTGATACTACATTCTCCTCTTTTTTTTAATCAATGGCTCAGAATTAGAACAGTTTAAAAAATATAAATGTGTTGTATTCAATATTTAAGTATATTTATTAAAATTTCAAGTTATATATTTTTGATATAAAATGGATTTTATTACAGTAGAACAAAGTACAAACTCATAAAAAAGCACAAAATTTGATAAACAATAATGTCCTTATCCATTATAGTTAGAATTTAATTCAACCCTCAGGTCATCCAAATCAATATTTTCTTCAGTTACAATTTTATCAATGTCTGATTTTGATGTTTGTTTGAAATTTTTTTATTATTAGTTTATTTTCGTTCAGATTATAATATTCATGGTACATTGGAAATATAAAAGATAAAAATTGATTCAAATTTTCCCTCTTAACATAAATTATTTTTAAAGCGGTGTCATATTGGCGTTAGATGGGGCTAAGTGCGAAAATTATTTAATTCCTTTTGCCACCAAAAAATTTAGTGTGCAAATACAATGTTTTTTATTGTCACTTGAACCCTTTTGCCCTTCAACCCTTCAATTAAGTTGTTTACTAAGCATACGTATTTTCGCTGAGCCAAATCAAGTAGTATAAAATTTAATAAAATGTTCTATGTCCCATTGTAAAAATCCAATTTCTGTCTTCCACACATAAAATTCTTATTATTGCAAATTGAAATTTAGAAAAATAACAGTTGCAAATTGAAATTTAAAAAAATAAAAATTGCAAATTGAAATTCAGAAATATAATTTTGGGATATTATAATTTGAAAAAATAAAAATTGCAAATTAAAATTTAGAAAAATAAACATGGCAGATTAAAATTTAAAGAAATAAAAATTGCGAATTGAAATTTAAAAAAATAAAAATTGCGAATTGAAATTTAGACAAATAAAAATACTTTCTGTTGTGAGTACTTACGTAAGATATCATAGGCAAATTAAACGCTGCCGCCATAAATGCCTCGTGTTCGCAGGTCTCCTGGGGCCCCACATATACCGACACATTTTTCTTCCATAATTCTGCCGTTTCCTGCACACTTATTACTTCATCGCCATATGTTTCGGCCACTAAGAAATTCAGTTTATGACCACGCGGCCCAAAAATATGTTTATTCACTTCGTCCACCGCCAGCGATATAGCTCCTGATATCGTCAATCCCGGCCTTGTGTATTCTAAATCGCCAGGTTTTCGTTGCGATCCAGTTAAATAACCAATAGTAAAAGATTCACTGCAGATCTCGGATACAATGAGAGCCACCAGAATTATAAACTTTAACATTATTTTCCGATCTGAAAACAATCGTTCCTATAGTAAATCATAAGTAAATGATTGGAATTATGAAATAAAGATAACAATTGTAAGATTGGAAATAGCGATACGTTTGCCAAAACTTCTGAAAATTGTGTCCCGCCGAGCTTCTGAGTGGCTCCCTGTGTTATTTTTACACTCCTATGGAGTTGCAATCAAGTTTCCTTACGTCACAGTGATAGCTTTTACAAAATTACACGTTCACTATTTCATGTTGCAGATGATAGAAGGAATTTAATTTTTAAATTTAATTTGTAGAGCAGTTTGATTTATTGTGCACCTGCCAAAAGAAGATGCAATTATATCATTATACGTAAATAACAGTGGGAAACGAATCTACCGTTTTCTTATTACAAAGTACTTATCGATAATCGAAAAATTCTTTGTTTCAAGTAGACATTCTAGATTATTGGAAACACTTTATAAAATCCATTATCCTCCACTGTATACGCAGGGAAATTGTTTTTGATTTATTCAGACCCGTACCCGCATACAGTACATGTATTATGCCCGGCACGTAATTCTCCAATCTATTTTTACAAACATTTGCCACTTTGTTGCCGAATTGAATTTCCAATAAGTATCTAGGTCTGTCTTTTTATTCCATTAGTTTATAATTGTGCGGTTTTAACTAATTGGGATTATTATTTCAAAAATGGTGGATGCGCCGGGCGAGAGCAATTTATTAGTTTAATGCGTACCGCTTTAATCCGTGTTTTAAAATACGTTTATGTTTGTAATTAATCATTTTGCTTTTTGTAAGCTTAAAATATAAAACATGTTTACAACAAAACACATGCACCACATTTGATACACCAATTTCAAATAGAACACAGAAATTCTAAAAAAGCCGCAAAATTAATTTTTATTCTAATACACACACGTTAATAAATTACAACTCTGATATTGATAATCTTTACTAATTGTCAATTGTCACGTGTAATAAAAGATTTGCACTTTTGAAAAATTTCAATTACTAAACGAACATATTAATTTCTTTATTTTATTGTTCTTACCAAATGGAAATTGAATTTATTGGTTTGCACAAATCAATTACTAGTCTTTCTCTTGCTTTATTGTGAGAAAACGTTTGTGCCTTCACTGACACGATTTCGGTTCACGTAAATTGAATCTTTACCAAAATCGAATCACCACACGACGAACGAAGGCTCTAAACAAACTGGCGCTGAAAGGTGGTCGTCGTGGCGCTGAAAAAAAAACAATAGACTCCACTTGCGCGCACTTGCCGCACTAAAAATGCATTGTTTCATATGTGATATTAAATAAACAATTTCAAAAATGCATTTACAGTTCCCCCTGAAAGTATAGATATTCATAAATCTCTCGTATAAGCTCAAATCTTTTTTAAAGTCTCCAACTCTGTTTACTCTCAATTTCATTCTTTTGCTATTCAAATAGACTTAAACTGTCGCCCTAAATACACTGTGTACAGAGTCGGTCAGGTTTCAAAAAGGGGCAGCTTTTTAGAATGCGCTCAGTGACTCACTTTTTCCTCCACAATTTGTATATTTGAAAAAGGCGACTTTTCCACCCCTGCATTTAAAAAAGACGCGAAAGGGAGGTTTCAAGCATCACGCGCATGTCCTGCACGTATCGCATAGACGCGTCTCGACGCCGTAGTTAGTCGTTTGAATGGTGCCTTCCAGACTCTACGTAAAATCACATGGGGCACTTAATACAAGAGAACACTGTCTTCACGTTCTGTTCATTCACCTTTAATCACCTGGTGTAGGTGGTCGCCGCGCCTTTATGCGTACGACTCCGGTATTGACTGATTTAAGTCGACGAAAAGGTAGGCTTTTAAATAGGTAACTAACGTTTTATTTTGTACTCGATGACTATAGACTGTACCCCAAATAATTGCACATGCTCTCATGGTATAAATTATATACCAATTAATTACTGCATGATTGCAGACATTAGTCGGACAGTTACAGATATATGCGACCCTTGAACCACATTTTTAATCACTAAGCACAGGCCCGAACCGTACATTATTAGTTTTAGATCGATTTTGAACGAACAACCAAGTAGCTGCTATCAATGCAAAAATTGTATATGTGTAGTTTGTATAGTGATAATCTCCATAAATTAATTACATGAGCAATTGATACACCTGTTCATTACCACAATGTCTCCAAAACACATTGTTTAATAGGAATGAGGATATAATTAAAAGAGGGAAATTTTTATTTTAAAAACGTAATTTACATTAATGCATGTATCAGATAACATTCTCTATTGGTGTCAGTTTCGTTTTAATTATAATAACATTATATCGGATGTGACCAGAGAACGTTCAACTTTGACGGTTTTAGGCGGGTATAGATATCAGTTATTACTTTTATCGACAGCGCAACCAACATGTAAGAATTTAATAATATTTAAATTTTTTCAATCGTGTAAATGATACATTCTAGCCCATATATTATTAAACTATCTGTGATAAGAAGTAGCTACGGTCTATATTTTTACATCCCTTGATGCTCTTAATGCTAATCCGTACTTATATTTTAGTTTCAAATTTCTAATGAAGAAAGTTTGATTGTTTGTACTAAAAGTTTCAAGTGGTAAAGCATTTGTACTTCTTAAATCTCACATCAATCGTGCATATTTTTCGTTCTCATTTTAAAAACTGTAAGTTTTGCAATTTTTTTTAATGGAACCTTTATTTGACAGTTTCTAGAAAGTGCCGACGGTATAAAAATAATTCAAGTAGTACATTTTAAGAGGAGTCAAATATAAACATGTAAAAACTATTTCCGGAAACGGCATACTAACGTTCCTTGCACAATTGCGTCGTGGGCTTGACACGGAACACCTTTTTGTTAATACACATTTTAATATTAAACCGCTGAAAATTGTATTCCTTTGGGACGATAGTTTAAGCTCCTCACCGCAGCTACGAAAAATTTATGGGCAGTTTAAATCTGGTCGTTTTCCAGGATCAATTTTATTTCTTAATTTGAATCTCGTTAATGGCTTCTCTAAAGTCGGGCTTTTACGATTTTCGTGCGTCCTATTATTTTTATTTTTTAACGACAGGAGAAGAAGAACAGGTACACCTCTAAATGAAGTACCAAGACACGAGGATGGAAATTGGGGACGATTTAAACCGTACTAATTAGATGATGTCGATGTGTACTGTAAAAGTTGCACCTATTTTTAAAACGCCGAAATTTGGGTGGAACGCTTCAATTGTCCCGCAGTTTATTTTTAGTTTCACTACAACCTAAATGATAACTTTCCTCCGATCTTTTGTTATGTAAACGAGGCATCATTATCGACCTAGTTACCACCAATTCTTTAAAAATACGCGACTTCAAATTGAAGGAGAGCTAAATCAGAAAAAAGTTGTTTTCGGGATTGAAAAATGCTTTTCTTATGTGAGTTTGTGTGCCACCGGAAAAAGTATCGATCGTACAAGAAAATGTAATATAGGTATAGAAAATTGTAAATATTATTTAGTGTGGCCAGATTGGTGCAAATAACCACAGGTGCAATTCGCTTCCGGAAGTCGTTAGCAACTTGCTTATTTTGAAACACCGTTTTTATTACGTATTCTGATTCCTCGTAAATTTCCACTCCAACACCAACACCTAATACTTTTACAGATTTTTATATTTTCGTTCGAAGAACGGCATTAAAGGCCAAACTGAAAAGGCAAAATCATGTAAAAAGAAAATTTTACTTCGCGGTCGTAACGGGAAGCTAATTAAGAACTTTGAACAACATAACTTTGAAATACGTTGGAAAATATTTGAGTAAATTGGCGTCAAATTTCGGATTTTTCAGATAATTTTAAATATGTGCAAATTTTTTATTTCTGGCGTCCTCTACCAAAATCCAATAGTTTTAAAAATATAATCTACATTGTAGTTATTTTGCCCACACCGAAATTGTTATTTCAACAACTTTTCATTATTTTTTATTTTGTAGTTTTTCTTATACGATCGATGCAGTTGCGATGGGCCACTTGTAGAGTATAAACAAGTAGCTCTTAAATTTGAAACGCAAATGGATACTTGTAGTTGAATTTATTTACAGATAATACCTTCTATCTAACATCCGATCTAATTGTTTATAAACTCTAAACTGTAATTATTATTCGAAACATTTCCTCATAATATTCCTCGTTTCTATTGAAATGGAAAAAATTATGGAATTTTATATTCTCTGCACTACATGAATATGGGTTGTGAAAATTAATGAGAAACCAAAATATTACAATGGAAAGCC
This sequence comes from Eledona agricola, assembly GCA_964023215.1. Classification (NCBI taxonomy): domain Eukaryota; kingdom Metazoa; phylum Arthropoda; class Insecta; order Coleoptera; family Tenebrionidae; genus Eledona; species Eledona agricola. Next base: position 25,292,733 of record OZ026857.1, on the reverse strand, counting down.
AAAGATTAAAATGTTGTGTACATTATATGCATATTAATGTTATAAACGTGTTACACCGGAAAGATGAGTTTTAATCAAAATCCCTGCCGAAATTACAAAATGGAAAACCAACCACATACGTACTAATAAATAAAAAACGTGCTTTTAAAAATAAAAATTAATCAAAACTTCAACTCGTTCAATGTTTTCGATCATTTTCATACGTAATTGCATATCATTAGATCTTTTGTAAGCTGTATAATTTTTTTTGGCATCTGTCCTACCCTTCCAAACTGTGTAAAACATTTAAAATGTGCAAGTTAAAATCGTATTTTTATTTCGATACTTTCGATATTTTATTCGTAGAACTGAAACTATCATTGGAAATTTTTATTACCTCCTGCGACAGGATATAGAAAGGGAATTACAATTCCAATACATTTACTAATTTGGTGTCTCCTCTGCTCTCTTCGCCCACCAACTCCAGCAGGGAATTCTTTCACCTTTATGGTTAATCTATATTGTATAAATAACCATCATACGATCCCCCAGACATGACATTTCGCCGATTCTACATCGAATTTCTGGAACGCTGGTAGGAAAAATACGGGAACGGAATTAATATATAGGAAACAAATTTAATGAATACACTGTTTGTTCGTTTCGAACGTGGCCGTCAGGGATTTCATGAAAAATCGGTTTTTATTGCCCTAAATTTTTAATTGAAATTTTGTACTCCAGTTTCGGATTAAATTGAAAACAGTGTTAGGCGAAAAGTGTTTTTAAGTAAATCTAAATGACTAAATGTAGTTTTCACATTACGCTCAAGCCATTATTCATCACGGATTGAAAAAATTCGCACTCAATAGAATTAAATGATATATAACCCTATATATCTAATTTAAACCAAAATTTATTACATCGATGGCGTAGTATAAACTAATTTATTTGACATTTTCTTCGTCGAGTAGGAACTGCTATATTTGTAGTAAAATACGACGTATTTTAATAAACACGGAATATATTTTAAAATCGATATTAAACCCAACATGTTTACCTTAAAATCTACACTATGTTATAAAATGTGTAGCTATTTGCAAGAATAGCCAGCCTACAGTTGACTCAGTCGTGTGTGAAAATTTTCTGCTGTCATGACGGTTAAGCGTTCAGAAATTTTTACTGAATATGTGCATCACATTAAATTTCCATCTGAAAGAACACCAATAATGTTGGCTAACAAATAACAACCTACCCACCTGGAACATGCGAATAGTATGCGCGTAGATAATTGTCAACCTACAAAGCACAAAGGCACTAATCAGCTATCGATTTAATAAAAAAATACCTTTACGCATTGCGTAATCAAATACAGGATGTGCCTCAGTGCCACCGACAAACTTCAAGGGAAGCGAAACAAGTCATTTTCCTCAATACACCCTTGTCCGGAAATGTGCGCTCTTGGCTCTGAAGAAAAGTTCCAGTACGATCGATAGCAACTCACTAAATTTGCCCATTCGGTTCTTGTGTAACCAAGTACGGACTAATCAGAAGACTCATAAAAAATCCTTCTATAGTTTAAGTGCTTAGTGCGATGAGCTATCTAGTATCCGGAAATAATGAGTGGAAAAAGAAAAGACTCGGCCAATATGTGCGTAAAACAAAAATATGACTAACCGGTCAAAGAAAGGTGATTTTTAGTAGTAGGATTCGCACTTTGCCACAAGCAATCGAGACATTTCGACCACCGCCGAACAATTTTTGTCTTGGGATGCATTGTGAATTCCATGCTTGTTTTCCCCACATATTTGTTCTTTTTTTTTCTTCCACTCGTAACTTCCCGAAACTAGATAGCTCACAGACCGCAATGTATAATATAGTAGCTTGAGAAATCTCTAGGACCTAGACAGAATCACACACCGGGTCCCAGAACAGTAGAAACATTACTCCGGGGCGTCGTTATCATTGTCAAATTAACTTTGTACTTATCATTAAATTACGTTAAAACTGCGTACGTATTATAATCGCTTCGGTACCAACAACATATTTATAAACTTGTTAAATTAAATTTTTTATATGTTGTTACAAATCTATTCCATTTTAACTAAAACATTTCGGAAAGAATGATTAGCCAGGTAAATTTCAAATTCAACGTTAACTGAAATTTTAAACAAGATTAAAATATTACATACGTGCGAAGCACTTAAATTGACTGCGATCAGCAAAATAATCGATATTTATTGCAAGTTTATAACGACAGGGCCTAAAGGTCGAAACAACATCCTCCATTATTGGCCAGCTCACATCCCTCAACATTAAAAGTAATCCGTTTGCATCCGGCACAGATAGTTTCCGGTACAAAGTGAGCTTTAATTTGAAACTAGATTAAAAGGTGTTGTGAGGTCACATTTTATATCTAGAAGGCAATTAAGTATGTATGTGCAGCATAAAAGGGTTTAGTTCAGAAGTTAATTTTTCAAAGGGTAATGCACGTGGCGGGCAGTAAAATATGAAAAAGGTTGGCGGCGTCGGGTTTAAAATTCTCTGTTCGTTAAAATGCAATATTACTGATGCAGAAAATGCGAACTAATAATATCAGGAAGATAAATGAGTAAAAACGGCGCCGTATCGCGGACTGACATTCTACCTAAACAAATCAACGAGATTTATGGATATTTATAAAAAAAATAAATAAGAACGCAATTTTTTTGAGAAAATGTCCAGTTTTTGTTGTGACATTCTCACAAACATTTTCGACGCATGTATGAAAAAAAATAAAACAGAACTCGCAGAAAAAATTCTATTCATAACAAAATGACAGAATTCGGATATTACACGAAAAAAGTAATCGGTGTCACTTCCTCCACCGTCCAGCTCAGCCCTGCGAATAAATTTCTCTTGGTCAACTGCGACCCACCCTCTTTGTAAACATCCATTGAAAAAAGATTTATTCTCATGACCCGTCTTTGCAATATGTCCCACATGGCACATGGATGGCCTCAATATTCGCTGCATCCTAGAAATTCTGAATTATCCGTGCATTATCCTGCATGAAAATGAATGCAGGTCCAACAGCTTCCGCGTAAGAAGAACGCGAAGTTGCAGGATAACATCACGATAAGCAATTGAAGTTTAAAATCCCTGCAGCGCAACGAGATCACTTCTTCGCCCAACGCTGATGCAACCATTCGGTAACTTGGTAACTATGGCCTTCTTGAACTGTTTCTAGGCGTGGACTAGTCCAGGACTACTCCCAACCCTCGTTCTCGTCGAATCTGGTCGCAGGCCAAACCGAGAGTCATCATTCAAAGGACTCTAGTTAAGGATTAGGTGCTCCTGCTCCAGCAGCTCCTTTCTTCATTTGTTAAAAATCTTATCGCCATGATTTCCTTCCAACTCAATTGAATATTATGAAAGCAGCTTACATTTTGTGAATTTTTGTTGAAGGTGACTAGTTGTTGATAAAGAGCATATTCTTCAGTTGAAAACAATTTTTTATAAATCGTTCAAAACATATTAATGGGCATAATTAGCATGAATCTGAATTAATTTATCTGCATGATTCGGTTGGCTTATTTTTATGGTGCACCACCATTCATATTATATTGTCACATTGTTCTAACACGATCAGTTATTGGCAACAATGATGCAAACGTTATAACAATAAAGTCCGTGTCTAATTTTAAAAATGTGTATACGATCTTTGCATAAAAGAATTTCAAAACACTATAAATATAGAAAGTTGGTTATACATACCGCCGTAATAATAATAATCAGAAACGTGTAGTTTATAACATGAAACCTATTGTAATGTCAAACATAATTTCAATTTTTTTAAATGTGACATTTCTCAGAACATAATCATCCGAGAATATCTGTTTTACTTATTTTTGTTTCGCCAAAATTAAGCATTAGTATAATCGAATAACGTCAATGTGCATGTAATAAATACATTTTTAAAAGCTCAATCAAATGCACGTGGCGTTCTTGACACCAGACGCACAAAGACTGTTAATGTAATAAGTCCTTTTCGAGCGAAATTTTGATCAAGACAATGACAGTTAAATGAAAAGTACATTAATAGAGTTATAACAGGCACTCAAGAAAACTGATTTATGTCAGTTACCGAACAACTTGATGCAAAATAAATTTTGAAACTTTAACTCAATTTCAGCACAAAGCATCAATGGGTCCATCCCGAATAATACATAAATCAAAACTATTCAAATTCAAATTGCGTTTGGTAAATTAATTAAGCCAGAAGTTTGGTGTTTCAAATAGATTAATAGTTTTTCCCTGGCCTTCACAGGCCGCCACATGTAAGTAATTGCGATAATTATAAACAATGGTTAGAATTAATGTATAAAGTCCATTTCCACTTTTTATTGATTGATAATAATTTTCCTATAACCGAGGTAGGTACCAATTAATTTTATGCATAAAAACGAAAATGTATCTAATGAGTATTTTTGTAAAATGTAAACATACAAATAAATCAGAAATCGTAAACAAAGCTTGCAAGCATACGGACACTGAGTGCATTGTGCTCGTCTTTATCTGCTAACCCAAATAGTCGACATTTACAAAAACAATAGTTGAAAATTTTCCTCTTGCTGCCAAGGACGTGAACGTTTAAAAAGTAGTAAATCTCTGAGCTCTTGGAGCTGTGGGCGAGTGCAATTAGCAACTAAAAATGTTGTGGTGATACGGAGGACAAAGAAAATACTATTAATAGGTTACTGTTTTATTATACATCTGTTATCGATATAAACGACATATTTTAATCCAGTAAAACCTTACATCCGTGTAATTTCTGCGAGTTCGAATCCGATTCAGAGTCGACCATTTTTTGCTTTGAAACCCAACAACTTCGTACATTTTTATTATAAACAAATATTATAAGCAAAATGAAAAAGGCGCTGCTGCAATTGACAGCATTGACCAAGAACTCGACAAAGTAAACTTCGTATCTGTAATACCAACTGACGTCCAAATTGAACCTTAAATATATGGTTATTAGGGACAGAGGGAAATTTGTCACTAAATTTACCAGCGATATGTAGAGCGCATAATTCGAGATATCATAACTGCTTACAAAAATTTTGCACAAAATAAAAAGCAATCCCACCGACGCATAGATTATTACATTACCGATATCGCAACTAGGTCCAAAAGCTTCGTAAATAAATTTGTTAACACAAACATAATAATACAGGAAGCAAGTGAAGATAACAGTGGGTAGCGCTATAAGAAAATACGCTAAATAATCGTATTTAGGCTTGGGACTTCCGAAATATTTGGAAAAAAACCATACTACAGACAAAGAAGTACCGTAAACTCTTCCCAGCGCGGCGATCATCTGAGCCACGTACCGGGGATCCTCGTCGGCAGAAAAATTAATTTTTAGGACATGACCGAAGCGTCCAAATATTCTTTCAAACAGCACAAAAGAATTCAACAGGGCCCAAATAACAACGATGAAATTGGTCTTCGTTCTAACTTCTTTGTAATAAACAAGTATTCCAGCGATGTAGAAGCAAGTCAGGAGTGCGAATGTTTCCAAACTTGTCAAAAATGCAATCGAGAACGTACCGTATTTCTCTTCGAACTCGTATTTTTCGCGAAGAAGCGTCTCTCGTTCGAGTTCGAGGATGTATCGTGTGTTGTTTGGGAACAGAGCCATTTTCTAAAACACGCACTGACGTAGTATGATAAATAAACTCGGACAAAATTCTTACCAGTGAGGAGGATTTGTTGTCTTATACTGACCACGATCCAGTTATACAATTGGATTTTAATCGCAAGTTCAAAGTACTAAGGATTTGCCTCCGGTACTGCTTGGCGGCGATTGCGTAGTGAACTTTATCTTAAAACCGACAACCTTGGAATGAACCGGAATCTCTTCAATAGAAGACTACGCAGAGTTCTACGTATGCTGGCAAACTCGCTTTATTAATTAGGAAAAACGCATTGACATTGACGCGCAGAGGTCGTCGTCTTTCCGGATTTTGAAACAACATTTTCTACGATAGATTCGATGTTTAAAATTTAGTTTGCTTTTGTCACGAATTCGTTTAGCATGTGCTGCATAAGTTTACTTTTGCGTTTAGATCTGCAGAAGAGATTTCCACGAGACCGACGAATTTTGCACTTGTTCAGGTTTTGATATTTTCGAGTCGTGACTTGCTTCTCATCTACGCAGTAAATGCAATTTAATGCTTTTTGCAGAACTTAGGATGTTTAGGAGCCCGACAGGCTATTTTCTATTCTTCAGACGATTTATTATTTTTTTATAAACAAGAATGGCTCAAATTTATTTTTAGCTGTTGTTGCCGATTGAAATCATCCAAACCCTCGATTTCCGCTAAGTCGTAACATCAAATTTACGTTGAAAGAGAATAAATTATAAAGTTCTAAACTAAACGAATGACAACTGTTCCCTAAAAATTTCTTTAAACTTTTCAAGACTTTAAAGATAAAAATGAAAACTTTAATAAAACTAAAATCAGCAACAGCTTGGATACATGTATGAAGAAAGTTGCTCCATGGCAACCCCACATCCTTGGCTTAGATTTTAGCGTGATTAATTAATATCGAACGCACGAAACATTGCCGCAAAGATCAGTTCTAATCCTGATATTACTTCTAACCCCGAAGGATATTCTTCGTTCTCTCGCCTAAGGAGAATAATCTGACTAGACGTTTCGGATTAAATTAAGCTATAGTTTGACATATTTAATTACGTCGATAGATCGGATGCTGGTAATGAATGAACGCATGATCGAAAACAGGAAACGCAATTGTGCGTCAGAGTCAATTTAAAACTGAACAGGGTGTTTCAAATTGGACACAATTGGACTGGTTTTTTTAGGTTTCTCCTGTTTCCCGAAAAGATAGCAAAAAAGTAGCTGAGACGTCTAGGGCTTGATTTTTGAGAAGAGTTAAATAGCTAAAACCGTATTCCGATATATCGTTGAAAAGCTATCGTTTTTTAAACATTTTCTAAATGCCTGTAACTTTTTTTATTTATTAATATTTTTATTTGTGTTGTCCACTTTTTGAAAGATTTATACGCGGAGTATAGTGAATTTTAAAATGCAACATGTTTGACTTATGAGCAGAGGTGTATTTTTTAAATAAAATACATTTTTGAAATCTCTAAAATTAGCGTTTCAATGATATACAACATTCGATATTTCTACAAATAATATTTTAGGAAATTAGAAATAGTTTGTAGTAATAATATTAAAAAATTATGTAATATATAAATAGTTAAGTAAGCTATGCATTACTTTGTTACTTACAGCTAGTCTAATAAAGTAAAAAAAATAAACAAAATATTTTGACTAAACATGGCTCAAAATGATAAAAGAAACGAAAATTTATGACTGTTTAAATAGACCACCATTTTGTTGTAAACATAAATAGCATGTTTTATATAGGCTGTTAACAACAATTAACATTTCCACAGCCGTAATTGCTAAAAATGCATTTAAAAAAAACTCTTCCTGTTCTTAGTGAGAATTGAATTTTTGTTTATAAGAGAAGTACCTACTTTATTCTTCCCAATTAAAAAAAAAATCATGAAACCAATTGACAAATAGCGAATGCCTTCTCAAGAATTCTGTGCAATTTTACTCTTTGAGTATGTGATAGACTGTCCAAAAGTAGTTCATTATATTGTGCCAAATTTTGTTATGAATTGTTCAATATATAAATTTAGCATACCTACTTTTTTAATGTTATTTAAAACTACATAGTTTTAATTTTATAAAATAATAATTAAACAAGTACTATCCAATGTTATAAATAAATCGTTGAAAAACTAATTTTAAGTGGATTTCAAAAATGTGAAAATATGTAAGGTGTTACGTTTATTTAAATTAAAAACAACACAAGTTGTGTCATAAATCAAAAATAGTACATTTTAAACAACATCTCACTAGGCCGAAGCATTAAGACACAGTTAAGAAATATTTATAAATAAAAAGTTATGTGCCTTTTTGAAAAAAACCCTCTAACTCTTAAACAAATGAAGATATCGGAAAAATTAGTTAACTTTTTTGTAACGTAAGCCTGCTATCAAATATGTATGGTTCAAAAAATTTAGCTCCTAATGTGTCTAACCTACTTAATAGTTAAAAGAAGTAATTTATTATATTACATACCTACTTTTTTATATTATTTAAAACTACTGCTGATTTTATGTGGACTTTAAAATGTGAAAATATATAGGGTGTTTTATTTAATATATATAATTAAAAAAACACATATTTGTGTCATAGGTATTAAAGGTGATATAAATATTTAAAAAATAACTCACAAGGCCATTATATTTTGCAAAAATAATTCTAAAAAAACGTTTAAGAAATTTTCATTAATAACAAGGTACGAAGTTACAGAAAATGTTAAAAAAGGAGAAAAGCCCTTTAGCTTTTAAACAAAGAACAATTCAGTGACCGAATTCAATTACATAATACATAATTTTTTTTTAATATTAACTTGAATAAATCCACAACAAACATTTTGGAAATGTCACACTTTGTTTATTTCGACTAATAGTCCACAATTTACTTATGTAAGAACTGGGAAACTCTTTCATGCGTTTCTAGCGTAATATTACTTACTCGTAGTTCATAATTTTAACAACAGTTTGCGATTGTTACAGAAAAAAAGAAGACACCATGAATCAAAGCAACCTCACCGTGGACGACTCATCCACCGAACACGGACTAAAAGTTCCCATAATTTTTCAAACGATACTTTTCGCCGTGGTTTGCTTGGTGGGAATCGTGGGCAATACTTTGGTCATCTATGTAGTTATCCGATTTTCGAAAATGCAAACCGTGACCAACATGTACATAGTGAACTTGGCCATCGCCGACGAATGCTTTCTTATAGGCATTCCTTTTCTCCTGGTGACTATGATACACGAACAGTGGATTTTTGGAAACGCCGCCTGTAAGGCGTACATGATATCCACGAGCATAAACCAGTTCACCAGCTCCATTTTCTTGTGTATTATGAGCGCAGACAGATATATCGCCGTTTGTCATCCCATATCCTCCCCAAAATGGCGAACGCCTTTGATTTCTAGAGTTGTATCGCTGCTGGCATGGACCTGCAGCATTCTTTTAATGACACCAATTATAGAACACGCAACAGAGGCCGAGGGAAGACCCGGACAGAAATCGTGCATAATAGACTGGAACTCGAACGAGAACAATACTGATAATTCGACGTCTGCCACTGGTGCCACTGTTTTTACAACATACACTTTCGTCTTCAGTTTCGCGATACCGCTTTTTCTCATTCTGGTCTTTTATTGTCTGGTAATTCAGAAATTGAAGACAGTGGGGCCGAAAAACAAATCGAAGGAGAAGAAAAGGTCGCACAGAAAAGTTACCAACTTGGTTTTAACAGTGGTAACGGTATACGTATTTTGTTGGTTGCCCTATTGGATAACACAGATTGCCATGTTAAGTACCACATCTCTGTCGACCCAGTAAGCTTGTAATTTGTCTTGATTTCGTCATTTTCATGTCGTATTACTTTCAGTTCTCCGTTCGTTGTCACTCTTCACCTTATGGCGTCGTGTCTCTGCTATTCCAACTCTGCAATGAATCCCATTCTTTACGCGTTCCTCAGCGACAATTTCAAGAAAAGTTTTTTGAAAGCTTGTACATGCGCCGCGGGAAAAGATGTGAACGCCACGTTACACTTGGAAAATAGCGTGTTTCCAAGACGAAATAAGCACGGATCGGAAAGGACGAAACCGTCAAGAGGAACATCGATCTGTCCCAACAACGACGATGAGTGTGATATGGGACCATTGGTAAGCAAGGGCGACCAATCGACATCTGCCATTACAATGACCTCTCGCACAAATATTACTTCATTGAGTGATAGCAGAGAAACCATATCCAAGAGTAATACCACCAAAAATGGTAACGTTGTCACGATTCATCCCACATGTTTGTAATTAAGCTCCCATATCTGTATACAAATACATGTACTGTAAACGTATACCTGAGTGAATAAAAAAATACGCAGCGATAATGGCAGGGTACAGCGAAACGTAAACGATTCAAAACAATGTGTCAATTTAACGTCATAGCTGAATGTTAAACATTTTGATTGTACAATTTTTTCGTCTCATTTCATAAACTGTTCTCCTGTAATGAATCAATGAAATAATGTAATTTGCAAGGTTTTGTACTTGAGCCCATAAAATCTTGCTTGTTATTACATTTGATACTTTTATAGGTGAAAGCTATTACAATGTTACAATATTATTATTATCATCGTCATGAAGAAAGTTGCATACACAAGTTACCCAATTGTGATAGCTTTCTACCAAAAATGAATTAGCATTATAAATGTTTGTTAAATGTATTTAATGTATAGGTTATTAACTGTGATATTAACATAATTATAAATAACATCTTAACAATACACGTGGAAATACAAAGTATTTTACATGTAACTATCTGCTACATAAATAATTATACAATTCCCATAGAATCTTTCGTTTCACTAATCGTAACCTTCCCACGCATCCATTGCTTCAATGATTATAATTTTAACGAATTATTTGAAAATAAAGGGACGCAGTGAATACAGTCACAAATACAAACAGATTTATTCTGTGTTTTTTTTCAACGACAAGTTGTTAAATTAGTAGGCCCACTTCTAGCTTAAAATAAAAGATCATATGACAGACTGGGAGTGCACCTTTTGGCTTACCACTGCGCTTTTTATATTCTAATTACATCAAAAAAAGCACCCCTCTTAATAACGAGTGCCTCCAAAATTTCACAAAAATATGATCGCTTATGAGTTTATATTAAACAAAATCAATTCCCATTGTAAATATACCGCATCTCCTAATCAAACATTTCCGGATCCATATTTATGGATTTATGAATGGATGGAATATATTAATTTTTGTATATATTTCGATCTGGAAGCGGGAAATCAGCTTACGGAAGATTTGTGCTCCGCAAAATTATTTCTGATACCGCGATATCGTTTTATTTATTTTTTTTAATTTTTACATTGAAATCGAGCAGAATTTAGTAAGTAAACTAAAACCTGATTTTCAAAAAATCAACTTCAAAATGCAAAGAAGTAGAAAAAGCAATTTCGTCTTGCTCCCAAACATTAAAAGGGAAAATAATTAATAATGTGTGTTTTCCATAGCAGCTGCTTCTCTTGCATTGAATTAAAATTATATTTCGATTTTCACCAAATCTCTGAGTTGCCCGATTTGTTTTAAATCAGAGTTTATCGCTGGTAATTTTTGAACATGACAATAAAATCTCTTGTAGTAACTTTGAGCACGTTTCTCATTCATTAGAGTAGAAAGCCAACCTGCGCACTCATCACTGAACAATTATGTTGCTCATTGAGCATCGTTCCAATTGAAGAATTATCTGGTAAGCAGGCGTTTTGTCACAAGTTTGAAAAGCGAATAATGTATTCGGAAGTATTAATCTTGCTCAATTCGAAGCCGTTCTTGCGAACTCTTGCGACAGTAAAAAAACTCAAACTTGCCGTCCATACTGAATTCTCAAAAATATTATTCCGATATTGTAGCCTTATTCACTAAAACATCTGTGTTCTTCCTTTTCCAGTTAGCGTTAGAACAAAATCACTTTCCGGTGTAGTCGATTTCAATTTTCGGTTGTCGTAAAAACGTCACTTTTGTCACCGAAACAGTACGATCTACTTATTTTCTTATCTTCTTCCGTTATAAGCGGAAGTGCTCCAATTTTAAATTTATTATAATTGGATAGCACACGATCGAAAACCCCCAATGCTAAATTTTCCACTTTCAGCTGTGTCTAATTTAGAAAATATTCTAATAGGTTGCACACCTTGGGAGATCCTGTATACATATTCTTATGACCATTTTGGTTAGTATCCGCTTCAAGTGATCAAGTGCATCAAGCGACGAATTAATTAATTCTAGACTTTTTATTTCACCTTTCAAGTTGATAGAATTTCATAAAAAAATTTGATTTGGTTGGTCAAATCTCTACTCAGCTTCAAATCTTAACAATAATTATTTCAAGCGAATGGGAAAGGAAACGCCCGACCGGCGCTTTTTACGTATTTTTTGCTTGAAAAAATTCACCTCACTTCGCCAATCACAACGAAGACATGGCTCCGTGCTATGACTTTTTAGGACAATTAGTACGTGATTGGGTACGTTCTTCGGAAGAGGTATGGGCTTCGGTGCCTGAAAAACTCTAGACGCCCACCGTCCCAGAACTAATCAGAGTCGAATTTTGAATTTAGCGCACCGTTGTGGTAAAATTTATATGGAAATTAAATTTACAATTTTTAGATGGACAAATAAAAAGTAACGAGTGTTAGGTGACAACGATATGAGTTTATTGAATGACACGGATATCGTATTTTTTATTAAATTTAAATTTACTCGGCTTTGTAATGATGGATAAATTGTTTTCACAAATCCTCGAAATCCTTGTCCAGCCTTATGTCGTTTTTTGGTTAATTATAAGGATAAATCACGTCGATAATTTCCTAATTCTTGTTACAGGAAATGTAAAGGGTTAACGGGTAGTTTAAACAATTCTTTTGTTGGCCAATTGTTTTATTTTTTAATAGTGCTACAGATATAATAAAAGACGGAATTTTGCTCTGTTAAAATTTTAAATCATTAAGCGCCGTACAAAAGTCAGGTTCATATTAGGCAACATGTAAATTGCATGTTTAAACAAGCAAAATTAATACATCTAGTTGACAAATATTTTATAACTCGGTCACAAAAAATAATAAATATATAAAAAGGTTTATTTTTCTGCTAGTTTAAAATTAACAGGAATTGGTGTTTCGTCGTTAGTTGAAAGTAAGTAGAGAATCGTTGAACAGTGGAATCTTTAAAGAATTAGTATTATTGATGACTACAAGGAATGGTACCCATTTGAGAACTTCCATAACATGTCAAAATTAACTACTAGATTATAGAATCTAGATTCTAGATTATATTACATATAATCTATATATAATATATAGATTATAGAATCTATTAGTTCATTTTGACATGTTATGGAAGTTCTCGAATGGGTACCATTTCTTGTAGCCATCAATAATACTAATTCTTTAAAATTTTCACTATTCTCACGTTGTAACTGAGAACGTAAATTTGTAAAGTATTAACTCAAATTTTTTATATATAAAATTAATGAGACAATACTGTATTTCTGTATTTTTAAGATGTAGACATATTGATGGTGTTTTGTAAATTCGGGACGCACTTTGGAGGACATACCTTTTGTATTTCATTCGGATATGTTTGACGTTATCACAATGTAAAGTCTTAAGAAATAGTTGAGATTATGGCAAGATTTCCACATAGCCATTTTGGAAATTAGATGTTTCGAAAATGAGCACTTACCCAAGAGCGCTTGTATGCTTGCTGCAATGAACACTGAAAGAGTTCTCTCTTGCTATTGAGTGTTAAATGCACTAGGTGGCGCCCGAAATGTAAATTTGAGTTTCGAGTTTGTTGAGAAAGGTAACAAGATGTAGCCACCGATCTTTGAAACACATGCGAACTTCAACATTTAGCATTCAACTCAACAGGCTGCAGTTCGGACATCATAGTTAGGGTCATACGGTCGAAATCGGAACCTTAGAAGAGTGGTGAGTTTACGTTAATAAATCCATGGTGCGCGTTCCGCGTTTTAATCGCGTCGACGAAGAGAGTGAGCCGCTCCTCGAATTTCCTCTAAATTCTTCGACGAAGTGGTCAATCCTTCCGTCTAATCTGTGGTGATATTTAAATAAAGAATGTTTACCACCTAGGAGTCACAAGATATCGAGATAACGAGTGTCGCGAGTTACCTAAAACGGCCGGAACTTATTAGAACAAGTGCGAAGGGCAAAAGTGTACAAGTTAAACAGTAGAGAGTGAGGAAGTGGGTGCTATTTATTTATTAGGCTCAAGATGTATGGCGACGTCATGAACCGCCGTGCGAACATCGCCACCACCACGTCGTAAAACTTTCCCGTTTTTTCGCTTATCGCTGTGCAAATAATCACCAGTTTAAAAATATCGCTGGTTCCTCGACGGTTCCTGGTGTTTCGAACAAAGCTATCACGTGACAATCTGACAATCTTCAGCGGCGGCAGTTCCTCCATTTCGTTAGATCTACGATTTCGCTATTCCTTCCAGCAAAGCCCTACTCGGATTTTTTACACATGGTAAGGATGTTTTTATCTTGTCAATATTGTCGTAGTTTTAGAGCTTTTCGGTTGTGGGGGGAGTTTGTCTATTTTCGACCTCAAGGTCAAATGGACCTCCGGTTTTTATCGTTTAACGTTGACCTTTCTTTTTGCCCAACTGCATTTAATGAGCGTACATGTGAGGTTAGAATTTTTCTTTAAATTAAGTAATTCCTCAACTTGCCTCTCTATTTATAGCCAACAAGTCTTGGGGGAATTTAACTTCGACGCTCTTACTAGCTAAAAGTTTTGATTTCGCGCCGAATTTTTGGTGGATGTTTATGATTTTTGAAAACGAGTTTTGACCAATTAGCCAAATATGTTGTGTCATTTCCAAAATCCCGTTTTTTAATAACTTAATTAATGAATAAGTTCAAAACATTTAAATTTTAATAGGCAAGATTTCCGAAATGTGTAACTTTGAAATTCCGGGTTTTCATTCTAAGCGTGTCACGTCAATCCTTTTCGAAACGTCCGTACCGCCACTGAAGATGTCTACCGCAGATGAAGACAAAACGTCTGAAATTTATTACAAGGGTCCACAGCCACCAACCCTTAAAAGCCATAATTTGTAACTGATTTTATAAATTTGTTTTTACATTTTAGGTAAAATAAATTGTAAGACGTGTACGTATGACGTTTTAGTGAAAAAAAATATTTTTGTAACTATTCCCAGTATGTGGGGTACAGTATGTGTTGAAGTTACATTTTATTATTAAAATAATTTTCCAAAAGTTTAAACATTGATATTTCAATTACAAGGCCCTGTCTGTTCGTTTTTTTATTGTAGACTTTAGACAATTTTTTTCATCTCCATCTGTATATATTTGTCAATAAAATATCATCATGTGACATTTTAATTCTGTATTATTGTAATATTTTCTCTAATTATATTAGAAGTTATTTTTTAAGATAATTTTCTAAAAGTTTGATAATTTAATTACAAGGATCTATTCGTTTAATTTAGCTTGGACTCCAGCATCTCCACTCTGTATATATTTGGCAATAAAATATCTTCATGGGATACGTCAATCCTGTGTTTCATTGAGTTATTTTTAATAAATAACTACCCTACCTTAAAAATCTAATAACAATTTAAAAATGATGTTATACTGGCTGTAAATTAATAATGTATGAGAAAATTTTATAAAATGGCCATAAAATTACATTTACGTATATTCCACCATTAAACCCAATAACTTGTATCAGACAGAAAAAATTGTCTTTTTCGACCAAGATTTGAACCTAAGTGTTTGGATTACAAATAGGGTTCTTCATCAGCTAAGCTACTGGGTACCTACAAATCTCTTTGTCCACGCTCTTGAACTCTTACATTTTTGAATTAATAATTTGTAAAAAAATTATGCACCAACTGTATCAACATATAGAATGTCACTTTCGTATTTTTTATTAATAACACTTAATTTTATGCATTTCGAGTTCAAATGGATAAGAGCTTAATGTGAGCCTAAATGCAGTCTATCGTAAATTAAAAGAAGTAAAAAAAACCTCGGCTTCTACGTAAGATGGACGGACACAATAATTTGCGTAGTTATTTTATGAACTTTAAATCGTTCATTTAAATTCAAAAGCGTTACGTGAACGACCGCTAAGTCTAAAGTTTGCGGACGAATTATTTATTCCTACTAATCAATCGGTTTCCCATTCTGTTTAGTAAACGTTTAATAAAAAAAGCGTATGCATTTTATATTAATGATTTTGCTATGATTACAAAGTGAAACCAAGTAACATTGGATTATGTTTTAAATAAGTTGTTTATTGTCAAAGTATGATTGTAACGTTGATATTTCAGACTTTGGGGCTCTTTTGAGAAATGTATGCCAAATATCGTTTTCGTGGAAAAATTTAATTTAGAATTCAGAGGCAAAGTGAAAATTACAAGAACAAATTCCGCAGATCTTTGATATTCTTTACGATTTATTGTTGCTTCTAAATTAGTCATTAGTCATTGGGGTCATAACATAAAACAATGCAATTATTAATCTAGATATGGCCTTCGTGGTGCACGTGTTCTTCTTCTTGACATATCATACCGAAAAAATGACTCGTTTTTTCGTGTATATATATTGTGTTTATGTCAATTCTAAAGTATTTCTGCAATTAATAAACTCGTGGTTTCTGGGAAAAAAGGGGATAAGTTGTAATTAGACCATCTGCAGAAAAATTCATGTGATGTGGCTGCTGCAAATCCAGTTCTAGTGGTCGGGTTATCAATCTTTCAATATGATAAGTTCTTTTTGGCCATTTTAATGGTAGGGCGCGAATTTAAATAAATCGAGCATGAAATGCACTTTGTTCCGCTAGTCACGAGTGCGTACAGTTCCTTTCTTCTTAAGATCGAAAAAAGTCAGAGAAGGGAACTAACGAGCACATGCCGGAAGAAATGGTAATGGTTATGTTAAACTTGTAGGAGCCACAGTTATCCTAAATAGTTTGTGAGATCTTCTGGAAATTGTGTTCTTTGAGATTTTTTCGAAGCAACTCGAGCCGCATTTTCGAGTCCTAAATTAAAAATTAATCGACGATATGAGGAAAGACATGGGCGATTTTTATGGTTATAACAACTTTATTCGTGCGAACAAGCACATTCTACAAGAATTTGATACATGTTAACTACATATCATAATTGTCAGACTATAAATAGGCAAACATAGTTATTTTAAACAATTATTTGCATTGCATTGTTTTACTCCGAATAAAGATACTATTCTGTTGGGTTTCAATGGTTAATTTCATATTTTGCAAAAATCTCTCGTTATTATGTAACATAAAATATGTGTCAATTTACGAATAAATGTATGCATAATTATTTTAAATACAATTTTGATAAGAATTTTGTTGCGTCTAAAACTGAATTCTTTTGCTGAAGATATGATGTGATTAGGTGCCGCGAACCAAGACCAATGTTTAAAATTTCTCGTAATATTTTATAAATAATTAATCATCTCAATAACTATAAATTTAGCTAGAGGAAAAATCATATAACCAAGAAATTTCAAACGTACATGATATTTCATTTAAAAATAAATTACATTGACCCATAAATATTTCTGCAACTTTGTAGTTCCAGAGTTGTGTCGTGTGTAGTACAAGGGATAATCCTTGTATAATATCTATACAAAATTTTAAATATAGAACTTGAATTAGTTAAGTGATATTCAACTTTTGAAAGGGAAAAATATTGGATACAAGTTTATTTAGCACTAAGCATGTGTTGATAAATTTTACAACCTTTATCGCAAATAGTTTTTATGACATTTGTCCCGTTTTAAGTCAATTTATTGTGATAAAAGGATTAGATGGACCAATCGTGTCTACAAGCATTTTAGCACAATTCGTTGTACTCAACATTTATGTCATTTAATAGAAATTCCTATTCTTGAGGAAGCTGGAATCAATGTTTGTCCTGTTCTTTCATAACCCATTACTATTAAACACGTCAGTGATTATGATAGATATAATAGACAGAAGACCAAATACGTTAGCGCAGTTTCCGCAAGAAATTCGTTTTATTTTTACCAACCTAACGTTGACATAAAATCATAAAATCACTTGAATAAAACTATTATTCTTAGAAGTTTCTAATATTAATTATAAGTACATTTGAGAAATTGTTTCTTGTTCAAAGAATAATTGCTATACACAAATATGAATGAATAACTGGGGAGATAAAAAAAGAATATCCCATGATGGAAATGCTTGACCATACAGACGTTGAGCATTCTCCAGTATTATTTACGACAACGAGTCGTGCAGTGGTAGTCGTAGACTTGTGAGTCAACACAATTAATGAAAACAAGAATGGCTAAACCGCTAGATCTTTTGTGCATACAAAATTATAAAGCAAACATTATAATTTACGGATTGTAATTGAGCTTATGTGACGTGTTGTCAATACATTCGACATGTTAAGGTCTGCTTTTAATTGAATTTCAATCGACATTTATGAATGATTCTTCAACTCTTTTTTTCTCGTCACAGTGGTGATCCTTTTTCAAATTTACCATTCAGGTTTATGCCAAAATTATGAGAGTCGAATTAATTGTATTATCAAATAAATTAATGGTCAGCAGTGGCGGCTCGTGATCATTTTATTAGGGGCCTCCCCTAATATATAGAAGAAATATTTTTCTTGTCCGATGGTATTCCTTCTAATATATTTTATAAAATATTTTGAAAAATACGATACGATTCAATAAATTTCTATTCTTCTGTTTTAAGTTTAACGAATGAGCGTAACAATGAATAAATACACTTTGAGGAGCGAGTATTTTAATTTAATTTTAAGTTGCCAACTAGTTATATGTGCTATCATAATTGCAATAATAAGTTCGTGCTATTACTTTATTTCTTCTATTTTTCCAAACATTTCAGTTTGCTTTAGTAATTCGAACAATTCCTCCAAAGTGCGTCCCGGATTCATAAAACACCATGAATTTGTCTTCTATGTCTTAAAATTACAGAATTTGGTGAATGACATTAAGAATTTAAATTATTACTTTACAAATTTATGTTCGCAGTTACAACGTGAGCTATATAATCTAGAAGTTAATTTTGAATTGTTATGGAAGTTCCCGAAAGCGTATCATTTTTTGTACTCATTAATAATACTAATTAATCCCTTTTAATTTTAATCTACGGCAGAAAAATACAAATATAGATAAACATTTTTATATTTATTACCTTTTGTAACCGAGTTATAAATTAATTGTTAAATTTACACTTGACGTGCCGAATCGATTAAAGATATTACATTTTGTTTGTTTAAATATACAATTTACATGTTGCCTAATATGATCCTAACTTTTTGTATGGCGTCCAGCAACAGCAAACAACAGAGCAAAATTCCGATTTTGATTAAATATCTTCAGCACTGTTCTAAAATAAAACACAAGCCAACAAAACAATTGTTCCAAATTAAACCCATTGCACATTTCCTGTAACAATAATTAAGAAAGTATCCTAATTAATCAAAAAATCTTTAAGTGTGGACCAAGAACTAGAAGATTTGTGACGAATAATTTATTGATCAGAAGAAAACCGAGTAAACTTGAATTAAAAAAAACGACTTCTGAGTCATCAAACTCATCGTTGCCACCTAAGGTTGCTTATTTTTCCATCTTAAAATTGTAAAATATTAATTTCAATCGAAATATCAAAGACCAAACCCGCAAGAGCGGTTTGTCAACTGTGAAATAACGCAAATAAACAGAGACGATGTGCGCTAAATTCAAAATTCGATTCTTTATTAGTTTGGAGACGGTGGGCGTGTTGCCTTCGGTCCGTAGTTTTTACTTCTTTAGTCATCGAAGAACGTAACCAATCACGGACTAACTTTCCTAAAAAAGTCATAGCGGCGAAGCCTCCTTTACGGCGATTTGCCGAGTAAGGTGCATTTTTTCAAGCAAAAAATGCCTAAAAAGCGGGGATTGGGCGTTTCCATTCAAACTCGGTTGAAATAATTATTTTTAAGATCTGAAGCTTAAGAGAGATTTCTCCAACCAAACCAATTTTTTTTAATTTAATTTTACAACTTGAAAGGTGAAAAAAATTATAAATTTTAAGTCGAAAACCAATTAATTTGTCACTTGATGCAGGCACCAGTGCGTTTGAAGTTGGGTTGTTAAAGGAGGTCAAATAAAATATATCACATTATTAATCAATTTATTTATTAAAACACCACAAAACCATAACAGTTTAATTTTTTTTGTAAAATTTTATCAACTGAAAGGCGAAACGAATCGTAAATTACAAAGTCGTGAATTAATTAATTCGTCATTTGATGCAGTGCAGGCTCTAGCTCCACTGATGCTCAGCTTGCAGTGAATCCCAGGAACAATTTCGTTGTGAGCATGAGGGCCACACAAACTTAACAATAATAAAGGGACACGTGGACCGGTGTTAAAAAAATAATAAAGAACAACAAAAACGCTCCTTCGTCCAAATTGTTGGCAATTTGCGCAGTTGAAATCAACACGAGTTGGTTTGCATACAACTGACTTTCCATACACTAAAGTAGTACGTATTTTCTTGCAGTATTTTAAGCCGGCCAAATTGTATCATAGTCTTCTGTAAACACCTCGAACGCAATCGAATCTAGCGGAACAATTTTGAGATATCCAAGTGCGCACATGCTTTTCGATTTTTGCCAATACATTATTTGGTTGTTGCGTGGTTGACCATCGCCCGTCTACTTACTGAAGACATATCCTGAACCGGTTTAATCTGTTTTTCGTTTCTAAAATAAGCACTAGTGTTTCTATTTATAGCAAGCCCCCCCTTCGGTTATTCAGATTGTAATTGTTATTAATAAATCATATCGTCAATATCGCTGATATCGCAGAGAGGAAAGCCGTAAATGGCGCGTCTGTGGATTTTCATGCGCTTCGCAAAAGGGGACACTGTGTTTCTAACGAAGCGCACATTAACATTTTGAATAAATATTCATAGGTGTGCCATTGATATGACAGCCGTGAAATAACGAACTCGCTATTTATAGCGACATACTGACCGTGAACCGAAGCTTAGTTTGACGACGAAGATCTAACATGAAGTATGTAAAACATAAATCGGACGGATTAGCATAGGTATAAGATGTTACAAAATTTCGTTCGTTGAATGCCAAGTGTTAATAAAGCAGGAATGAGCAGCATAACATCCATTGTCGTTATCTAATCGCAATATAAATAAACTAAAATGGAATATAATATAAATATCATTTGGTGCACCAAGAAGATTGTTCGTTGTGAAGTCGTTGCAAACTGTCCGACGCTTTTATTGAAACTATAGCAGCTTGGTCAGAAGCAGTGAATTGGTCTTAATCGTTTTAGTGTTTAACACAATTTATTTTTAGAACAGTTTACAGTTTATATTGTTTGTTTTGTCAGTGTTCATCAAACCTAAGCAGCGAGCCACATCCACATTGTGGCTTTGCACTTTGAATTACTGCGGCTTCTCCGCAAATTATCATTGTAGTCGGGCAGAACCTGCGCATGTCGTGATTAAGTCCGCTTAATTAAATTAGCATAAACATTCAGTTTTGGAGTTATTATCGACGACAGATCTTTGAGACGGGACTTGTTAAATATGACGTATCCATTGTGAATTTAATTAAGGTTGGATAATATTTAATGTTTCAATTTATTTTGCAATATTAATTCGTTCGGTAAATGTTTAATTTTTCAAATTGCACGAGTGAAAATTTTCTTATTGCCTCCAACCAACGCCATGGGGATGTCTTGACCACTCTTGTGGCCAAACAAGCTTCTTCTTCTTCTACTTATTTTTACTGTGTGTTTGCATTAAAAATCGTGGATACATCGATTATTGTAAATTTACAACATTGCAGGTGAGTCTGGAGTTCCGGTGAAAGAGGAGCCTGGCCATGCGCCTCGGCCTGGCTTCTCTGCTGGTCGCGCTATTGTTGTTCCCTATCATTTCAACGATTCCCACGAGTGCACACATTGTTGCTTCGGGGGATGAACGTTCATCCGTCCACATTACTTCTTCGCGCCCATTCAGCACGACCAGCCCCGATCTGGATCTTGACAAATCTATATCGTCCGAAGAGTATCTTTATCGCAATGACTTGGATTTCGAAAGAAAGGTGGCACCCAGTCTTGCTTCGTACGTCTCCCATTACAAGAAATCCGAAAATCTTACCGTCGAGAATCTCAAGAGAGAACAGAAGAAGAAGGAGATTACAGTCGGATATCTTACAGCAGTCAAAGGCGACCTTAGGGAGCGTCAGGGCCTTGCAGTCTCAGGCGCAATCACTATTGCTTTAAACGAGGTACTGCAACATCCTCAATAAAAAGTGCAGTGAATTTACTAGCAAGAGAACTTTTTAGATAAATCAGGACCCAAACATTCTTCCTGGCGTAACATTGGTGATGCGCTGGAACGACACCAGAGGAGATACAGTCGTGGCCACTAAAGCCATGACTGATATGATTTGCGACGGGGTTTCTGCTTTTTTTGGGCCCGAAGGAACATGTCATGTTGAAGCAATAGTGGCCCAATCGCGAAATATTCCAATGATCAGCTACGTACGTATTCCTCGCCCAAACAATGATATCACTGACATTGTATTTATTAGAAATGTTCAGATTACAAAGCTTCGCAAGTACCCACGTTTGCAAGAACAGAACCGCCAGATACGCAGGTAAAAGTTACATAAATTTCTAATCAAGCTTGAGTTCCTTTCAATTACGAAACTTGACAATGCGTCTCATTAATAAGCTTAACATGTAGAGGTTTTTTAGGTGACAAAATCGGTGGTGTCTCTTCTGGACTACTACAAATGGTATAAATTTTCAATCATCTACGAAGAAGCGTGGTACACCGTGGCGCAGTCCTTGGTCCAACAAGCCAAAAAGAAAAATATGACCGTCAACGATGAGAAGAAGGCGAAAGACAGTTTCAAATGTTGCGCTGAAAAGCTGACGTGTTGCGGAAGCGGCTACTGGTACCAGTTTATACAAAATACTAAAAACAGAACTAGAAGTAAGTAAATGAGGTTTTCAAAGCGTTGTTTACGTTGTGCTTGTAGTATATGTTTTTCTTGGAAGCGTATCGTCTTTGATCGATCTTATGATAACTATGCAGACGGCACAGTTGTTTGAAAATGGAGAATACATAGTAATTTATGTAGATACAAACACGTATTCGGAACGAGATGCTCACAAATATCTTTGGAGTAAGTTGCACGATATGCAAAACTAGCAAAGCAATAATGAAGAGTAATTTTAGAACCCACAGTTTTTGATAAGCATAAAAACTGCAACGAGAGCGATTTTAACGGTTTAGTAAAACGAGGACGGTCTTTATTTGTTGTGGTACCGACGGCGCCGACCGAAAACTACGAGAATTTTACGGAACTGGTTCGCCTCTACAACTCGAAAGAACCCTTCAATTTTGAGACGTCGATCTTGTTAAAATCGTTCGAAAAAGTAACGGTTATTAAGGGACTTGCTGTCTTTGTAAAGGCTAAATGTTTCAGTACGTCTCCATATACGCGGCATATTTATACGATTCGTTCAAACTTTATGCAACCGCCCTTGATAAGTTGTTATCAGACAAAAAACTAAATTTAACCGACACTGATATTGACGAGATCGTTAGCAACGGGACGAAAATAGTGGAAACAATAATCGAGATGAAAACTTATAAAAGTACGTGCGCGCCAAAATGGGGATGAGTGAAATTTCATAAGATTTTAGGCATAACCGGTGCGACAATGAAGTTGGATCGGAACGGCGATTCCGAGGGAAACTTTTCAGTTCTTGCCTTTCAGCAAATCGGCAGTAATTCACACGTCTACGGCAATTTTTCGTGTTCGTATCAGATGCGCCCAGTCGGTCAGTTCTTCCAAAAGTCCGATGATTTTCCGGAGAACGAATCCTCGCCCGATTTTCCGGTGAGTTTAGGTTCAGTCTTGGATTTCATCAGTTGTCGTTTGGCGCCGCAGGAGTACAAAATTTACGCAAACACCCAGATTGTATGGGCGGGTTCCGATAAGCCCAACGACGAGCCGAGTTGCGGCTTCAACAACGAACTTTGCCCCAAACCCAACACGCACTTGAACAGCATAATAGCCGCCGGAGTTTTGGCGATTCTCTTATTTTGCGCCGGAGTCATTACTATGAGCATATACCGCAAGTGGAAGATTGAACAGGAAATCGAAGGATTGCTCTGGAAGATCGATCGCAACGAGATACACAGCTATTTCGAACGGGATATTGTGTCTAGTCCTAGTCGAGTAAGTTCTGCGTTTCCGTCAACATTTTCCAACTAATTATTTTTGTCTCGATAATTAGCTTAGTTTAATTAGTGCAAGCGTCACTTCGTACGAGTCCAGAGGTGGTCTGCAGGTTTTTGCCACAACGGCGCAGTATAGAGGCGTCGTGGTGAGAATCAAAGAGTTGACATTCTCGCGAAAAAAAGACATTTCGCGAGATGTAATGAAGGAGATGAGGTTGTTGAGAGAGTTGAGGCACGACAACATCAACTCGTTCATTGGAGCCTGTGTTGAGCCCACTTCGTTGCTGCTAGTCACTGATTATTGTGCCAAAGGAAGTTTATATGTACGTGTTCGCGACTGTTATACGATTCGCTCATAAAATTCTTTCAGGATATTATTGAAAACGAAGATATTAAGCTGGATAAAATGTTCATAGCTTCGCTAGTTCATGATCTCATTAAGGTAGGAGGCGTCGAGAGCGTTAAAAATATTTCATATTACTGTTAATGTCAGGGCATGTTGTATATTCACAATTCGATGTTGGTATGTCACGGTAACTTAAAGTCGTCCAACTGCGTCGTAACGAGTCGCTGGGTTCTTCAAGTGACTGATTTCGGTTTGGCTGATATGCGGCATTGCGCCGAAAGCGACAGTATCGGTGAACACCAATATTACAGAAGTAACGGTATACGTTTCGTACAGTTCGCACGTACAACATTTGTTCTGTAGGCTTGTTTTGGAGATCACCGGAAATCTTACGAAATCCGAGCGCGTTCTGCCGCGGAACTCAAAAAGGCGACGTTTATGCGTTCGCCATCATTCTCTACGAGATCCTGGGGAGGAGAGGACCGTTCGGGACGACAGGTTACGAACCGAAAGGTATTCCTTCATATGTTACTCCGGAACTGTTTACCGAAGCTTTTTAAAGACATTATAGAAATGGTTAAACGGTTTCCGAGAGATCCGGACGAATGTTTTCGACCGGACATTGATCTGTTGCTCGATTGTGAAATCGGCTGTGATGATTACGTGATTCAGTGCATGAAAGACTGCTGGAGTGAAATTCCAGAAGCCAGGCCTGATTTTGCCACCATTAGAAGGAGGCTGAAAAGAATGAAAGATGGAAAGTAAGTATTTTTCGTTTTACGGGTTCTAAAGCGGAATGACTCGGTTTCATTGCGAGCGAATTTTTACTTTAGAACCTGGCAAACGGTCCGTTTCAACGTAATGAGAAAAGATATAGGCAATTTTCGTTTCGTTATGGACGAAGCAAAAGAACAAATATTCGCTGCGCTCCCAGTTTGTGGAAAAAATTGACCGATTCATTTTTTTGCTTGTTATTTTGCGCAGTTTTTTTTACAAAATGTCAAAAAATTGAATTACAAGGGTAATTAACAAAGTGAAAATAATTCTTAACATTAAAATGGTAGCAAGAAACAATTGACGACCTAAATGGTTAAAAAAGTCATGTCGCAATTCATTAAATAAGATGTTAGCGTTTTGAATTGGAACATTTCTGTTTGATTTTTATCTTTTACTAATGACGTCTCTAAAAAAGCATATTACTAGTATTTTCATTTTTATACAGCAATACAGAAACAGTGTGGGACTTCCTTGAAAAAAAATAGTGTAATCTTAATCCACTTAACTCGAAATCGTTTGTAGAAATAAGAGAGTCATGTTTTGGGCAAAGTTTATTTTCTTCTAAAGACAATACCAAACGTACAAAACTACGAAAACTGCTAACAAAAAATAATTAATTATAACGATCTTCTTCGGGATTTGTAATCGTGTTCCATTTGAAGTTCCATGTTCCAATGGAACTTCAAATGGAACACGGTCACAAATACCGAAGAAGATCGTTATAATTAATAACACCGACCGTGAAAGCCTACATACTTTCAAAAAATAATTAATTTGTTTTTTAACTTTTTTTATGGTTTCCAGATTTTTATGCAAAGTTTCTTCATAGAATCATATAATACTGTTCTTTTACAAACTTGATCTGGTCCTGCAAATTTTTAATTTTTTCAGTTGACAGTCCTGTAGTTCCTATCAATCTTTTTCAGGCCTTTATAATATTTGTTTGCTCTTTAAATAATCATAGTTTTTCGGAAAGTTTCTTAAAGTTATAAAAGAAATGTTCCATTTTATTGAGACAGATTCCTAGTGATTAATCAGTTTGCGGTACTGATCAGGTATTAAAAGGTTTTTGTGTTTCCTTTTCACCTTTTCGGTCCTAAAATTTAATCCGCATTTTTTCCTTGCATAACAATCCGCCTTTTATGTTTTTTCTGCACATTTATTAATTTTGTGAAGCATATTACTCTCGCATTTTTCATTGTTCTGGATTGTGTATTCTTTTTAGACAAACTTTACCTTTAGATTTAAAAACATTTTTTTTACTTATTCCTGATTTTTCAAAAAAAACATTAAGCTGGACATTGTTACAGTGATTTTATTTTCTCGGTTACATTGCTTCAATAAATGTTACTGTTTCCAAGTTCATATTCACCCACCCCCTTCTGTTTAATTTGCGCCTTTAAATGATCATAACATAAATGCACTCAGTATTATCTTACTGAATTACTGTAATCGAGAGACTCGTCAGTATCTCTTTCATCCTTGTGTTATGTTACCATATCACATTTATCAACTTTTAAGTGCCAAACTGAATTATCTCATCATTTTCACCGCATTTTAGCTTATGTAAGAGTTGAAGTCTTCCTCGAAGTCACTGTTATTTTTTTGATTTTGAGCACTTGTTCCTACTCTTCTTCGTCTCTATTTGCATATCCCATGAAGATTTGTTCACAGCAATTTGAATTTGTTTAGTTTATAATTCCAACAACTTCTTCGGATGAGAACATTCTCATTTTTTCATGAGGATACCCAAGGAAAGGGAAATAAAACTTTTGCATCAAAACAAACATTTTATTTTAAACGTTTTTTCTACATGGTTGTTAATTTGGTGATACAACGAATTTCAGAAGTAAAAATATCATGGACCAAATGATGGATATGATGGTGACTTACGCCAACAATTTAGAAGAAATCGTAACAGAACGGACGCGGTTACTTTACGAGGAAAAAATGAAAACCGAAGATTTACTACATCGAATGTTACCCAAACCCGTGGCGGAACGTCTGACCAATGGTTCCGGTGTCGAACCCGAATCGTTCGATCTGGTTACGATTTATTTCAGCGACATTGTTGGTTTTACAGCAATGTCGGCTGAAAGCACTCCCCTGCAAGTTGTTAATTTTCTAAACGACCTCTATACAGTATTTGATAAGATCATCAAAGGATATGACGTCTATAAAGTCGAGACCATTGGTGATGCATACATGGTGGTAGGCGATTAACAGCAGTTTTCTTAGGCAAATCACCATTTTGTGTGTTTTAAGGTTTCGGGCTTGCCTTTGAGAAACAACGACAGGCATGCGGGTGAAATTGCATCAATGGCGTTGGACTTACTTTCGGCGGTAAAAAATCATTCCATATCCCATCGTCCTAATGAGATCCTCAAACTGAGAATAGGAATTCATACAGGTATTCCAATCTGATTCATCTGAAAAGCAGTTGCTTCACATATTGCTTCACAGGACCAGTTGTGGCGGGTGTTGTAGGTCTAACCATGCCACGATATTGTCTTTTTGGTGATACAGTTAACACGGCTTCGAGGATGGAGAGCAATGGAGAACCTCTCAAAATACATATCAGTTCACAGTGCAAGGAAGCATTGGACAAATTAGGAGGTTACGTTATTGAAGAAAGGGGTTTAGTCAATATGAAAGGAAAGGGGGAAGTGCGGACGTATTGGCTTATGGGGGCAACTGAACAAGCAGTTCAAAAACGCGAAGTCGATTTAGGTGACATCCCGCCGTTATTTTGTAGGCCCCGAAAGAGTCCAAAGTTGAATAACGACTCTAGACAAGCGTCCATTTGTGGGGGATTTGGAGGAATGACTAGTCGCAGACATTCTAGCGTACCACGAGGTAAATTACACACATTTTTTGTTGGGTGTTTTGGTGTTGCTTTCCATTGTATTCGACCTATTTGATAATCTCTGGTGTTGGTGGAGTGGTAGTTTGCGTTTTAATGTTACTAATTATCCAAACTGCCCTTTTTTTATCAGGTACTAGCGTGGAAGTGGAAAGCACATCTACACTTCAGAACCCAAGTCCGCTCCCAATGCGTCACATGAAAGTAAACCGTCATAACTTACATGTTCCAGAACAGGGATCCAAATTGACTATTAACACAGCTTTTGGCAGCCAGACAATCGAGAACGACGATTCACGTCGAGGATTGCGTCCGCGTCGCATTTTATCCAGCATCGCGTCAAGCTCCGACGAGCAAAAGAAAAGCCAAAACATGCTCAACAAAATACGCGAATCGAAAAGCCTGGATCCCTTGCCGTTAACGCGCAACACGCAGGACGTGGTCGTGGACGCTGATCTTCTGGAAGTGCGAAAGAGATCGACACGGTCGTTGGATAACTGTGATAAATGCGGTGAAATTCAAATTGTCGCCATGCCGGAGAATAAACTGATAAACAATAATTTTCCCAACGGAAACGTTAGTATTCCACAGGAGGAGCAAAGTCATGTTGAAGATGTCCAAGTGCCGCTGCTCAGTGTCCGTCAGTATGCTGTCGTGAGGAAGCGGGGAGGAAGTACCGTCAACGAAGCATCGCAGAACGTTTCAAAAAGGTACTCGCTTACTTTTTACTACATTACTTTTAACTATTAGACAAGATTATTAGACAAACCACAAAAATGTCCCGCGTCGCATAAGAAATTTTTTGGTTTCCTTTGCATCTTCCAATTCGTGCGGAAGTAAGTGTTTTGATTGTTGGCAGGTGGCGCTCGTTGGAGTCATTACCTGCAAGTTGTGACCCAGTGAGAGACGTGCAGAATAAGAAGAAGGCATCTTTGAAAAGCTGGTTAGTTGGATTATTCAACGGTAACGGCTTCAAAGCCAGTAACACGTCGCTTAGGAAAGGCGTCATAAACGATTATAATAATTTAACAGAAAAAGAGAGTATTGTATAAGAACGAATACAACCGCAATTCTACCATTTTCAAACCACTGAAAACATCCACGTTTCGTGATAACTATGAGCGAGGTAAACTAGTCCAATTATTCAAAATAATAATTGTTAAATACGTACCTTTGACGGTGTCATGCAAGATGCAGGTTGACGCGATCTATACGTACATATTTTTGCACTAAAACTGCTGAACTAAAGCATATAAAATATATATTTTGATGTATGTATATAGAAATTAAATAAATAGTCTTGCGCCCCATGTGACTTCTGCAATAGATATATCGTTGCATTTATATGAAGTATCCAAAGTGATCTTGTGACTGAACTATAACAAATATAATCTTTTTGCCATATTAATGTAATTACTAGAATATTTAGTTAACCTATGTTTTTGATTTTCTGCAATGGTACTGTTTATAGAGAAAATAAACTTCAATAACGTTCCTTCGAATCACTTCTCCCTTTGTGACACTTATTATTGAATAGAAATGGTAAAACTTAAATTGATTTTCATCAGGTAATGGAAAATTTTTACACGTGAGATAGTTTTTTAAGAAATATTTTATACATATGTCATACACTTGTTACCATTCTGCGAATTATAAGTTTGTGTAATAACACACTAGGAAAGAAATCGTGCAAGAAGAAGCATTGTGATTATATTTTTATAACGATAATATATTAATTTAATTGCTGCCGCGTGCTGAGCAAATGATATTTTGGAACAAAGCTGACATCATACATATGTATACTGTATATATGAACCAATTTACATAATCTGACTTCTTGTTTTTCTTGTGGTCGGTTGATTGCAGAAAAACGATACGTCAGAGTTCTTGTGTTAGAGGCTGTGAATATTTTCGTCATGTATAAATAAATTACATAGTAACCATTTTCTGCACTGTTGATTATATGTGCCATTAACTTATAATTCTGTGTATATCAAGGTACCTAAATCTTATGTAAATAGAGTGTTACTGTAGGTATTGTTTGATAATATACTTATTTATTTATTATCGAATCCTTTATTTGTTGTCTCTTCCAAAAAGCGATTGTAACTCGCAGTGATCAGGTGGGCATCTTGGACCTTTCCGATTTTCTGCACACGGATCGCACAGAGGATGTTCTTGGACCACTCCTC
Organism: Eledona agricola; assembly: GCA_964023215.1. Taxonomy (NCBI): domain Eukaryota; kingdom Metazoa; phylum Arthropoda; class Insecta; order Coleoptera; family Tenebrionidae; genus Eledona; species Eledona agricola. The sequence goes on along the minus strand of OZ026857.1, from coordinate 25,262,540 downwards.
CGGCAAACTCGCCCTTTTTTATATCCTCCATCAAAATCGGAATCGCGTTGTCCAACAAACAAGTCTCGAAGTCAGATAGATCAGGAATGCCTAAATCTTTCATTATGCCTGATGGTCCTAGCAATAAAGGAGTCGCCATGTATTTTAATTTGGGGTGGGCACTGGATTTGACGTAGGCACACTCCACGATATCGCCTTGACCACGTATCGCTTTGACCAATGATAATACAAATCGAGAAATTGCGAACGAATTCGTTAGATACCCGCCGTTTGATCGTATCTTTAATATATTTTCGTTTGCTTGTTTTACGCTACCAGTTATATCCTCCAGCTCTTCCTGCAATTAAATCAAGTCAAATTCAAACAACTCGAGGACATACAATCGTAAATTCGTTGCAAGGAAGTGATTTTGACAACACTGGGATCAACGTTTTTTCAGTGTGTCCCCCTATAACAGGCACCACCACACATTCAGGCTCCAAACCTAAAACTTCAGCCACGAAACGGTTTGATCTAACAATGTCCACTGTTGTAATTCCAAAAATCGTGTGCGGATTATAATTGCCGTGTTTCTTCATCACTTCGCTGAACAACGGAACGATACTGTTGATGGGTTCAGTTGCGATCGCAACAAAAGACTTTAACTTATTTAGTATGAGATCAATTTGCTTGTTTGCTTATTACCTTGGGCGAGTGTTTGGCTATCTGAACGGCTATATCTTTGACAAGAGCACCATTTCTATCCAACGCATTACCAGTGGAAGATTCCGATTGTGGACCGGTGACGAGGATAATAATCACGTTAGAGGCCTATGTAGTACGTTAGCAAAAAAACATAGACAGTAGCAAAAACTGGTTCTTACAGAAAGTGCGTCAGGCATGTCTTTAGCACCCAAATATGATTTCACCACGCATTTTGTATCGATGTAACTTAGATCAGTGGCTAGATCGTCTAACGCTTTCGTGTCGTACAAACACAGTTCGTCTATTAAAACGGACTGCTTCAGCATCAAAGCCGCCGATTTCCCCACATTACCTGAAGATTTATAAGAATTTAGCTAGTGGAGGCTGTGATTAATGGCAGTGACTACCTCCAGCTCCCAGTATTGTGACTTTGAGCGTATTTGCCTGGCTGGCATGTCTTATACGATTTTTCAGAACACACGATTTTGTTAGCAACTTCTTCGTTGCGTTTCTGCAAAGAAATTTACCGATTATGTGGGCCATCATTAGAAATTTAATGTATTTGAATAAAAATTTGAAAGACGCCGACCATGATGGTAGTGCATAAGTGTTCCTTCATAATCCGCATTTTTTATTATGTAACTATCAAATTTTCAGACGTACATGATTTAATTATAAAAATGGGAATCATGGTTTTTTAAAGGATTTAAACAGTTTAAATACAATGGGCATTAAATCGATTATTGTGGGCATTAAAGTATTTGATTTTGCGCAATCAAAAAACCTGTATTGTCAAAATAAAAAATATATAAATAGCAATATTTTGATCAATCTGAGAAACGGTTGTCCGCATTTTAAGTACTAGATCGATTAATGTGTTTATTAAAAATTTATATATTGCGCAGTGTGTATGCTTTTAAAATAAAATAAAAAAGGTAAACACATTCACAAAAACAAAGAAATAAACAAATTCATTTGTTGGAGAAAAATAATAAATACGAAAATTAGAAAAAAAAGGATAAGTTTGCTCCTTAGTAAACAATTTAATAGCATCTGCACTGATTCAAATTAATGCTTAATAAATTTAAAATACTACTCGTTTATTTTGTCTCTATTTTTAAAGACTGTTCACGATGCAAGGTGCGTTAATTAATAACATTGATATATTGGAAAGATCTCTCACCTTACGGGTAAAAACGTACCTAGAAAATGTGCTGGCCGACAGAGGGCTTGTCATGAAAATCATAAAATAATAATTATTGATCAATTAATAAAAATCAAAATGTTCCGCCAATTAAAATGAATTTAAATTTGAATTTAATTCGAAAAAGATACAAGAAGGAAGCGGCCGAAACAAATCTCATAGAAAAATTAACATCTTGTCAAGCTAATCATAACTTCCTGATCACACATTCTTGGGTCCTATTCTTTGATAACTTTGTAGATTCAATATTCAAAAATAGCATAAATCCTTTGTTATCATATTATTTCATTGTTCAATATTTAGTCCAACATGTATTGTGAGAATATCGAGCAAAAGCTTCCTGAGCAACTTGAATATCCTAAGCAAAAGCTTCCTGAGCAACCCTAGAATCCCCAGCAAAAGCTTCCTGAGCAACTTGAATATCCTAAGCAAAAGCTTCCTGAGCAACCCGAGAATACCCAGCAAAAGCTTCCTGAGCAACTTGAATATCCTAAGCAAAAGATTCCTGAGTAACTTGTGAATCCCGTGCAAAAGCTTCCTGAGCAACCCGAGAATCCCGAGCAAAAGCTTCCTGAGCAACTTGAATATCCTAAGCAAAAGCTTCCTGAGCAACCCGAGAATCCCGAGCAAAAGCTTCCTGAGCAACCGGAGAATCCCGAGCAAAAGCTTCCTGAGCAACCCGAAAATCCTAAGTAAAAGCTTCCTGAGCAACCCGAGAATCCCGAGCAAAAGCTTCCTGAGCAACTTGAATATCCTAAGCAAAAGCTTCCTGAGCAACCCGAGAATCCCCAGCAAAAGCTTCCTGAGCAGCTTGAATATCCTACGCAAAAGCTTCCTGAGTAACCCGAGAATCCCTAGCAAAAGCTTCCTGAGCAACCCGAGAATCCCGAGCAAAAGCTTCTTGAGCAACCCGAGAATATCGAGCAAAAGCTTCCTGAGCAACTTGAAAATCCTAAGCAAAAGCTTCCTGAGCAACTCGAGAATCCCGAGCAAAATCTTCCTGAGCAACTTGAATATCCTAAGCAAAAGCTTCCTGAGCAACCCGAGAATCCCCAGCAAAAGCTTCCTGAGCAGCTTGAATATCCTACGCAAAAGCTTCCTGAGTAACCCGAGAATCCCTAGCAAAAGCTTCCTGAGTAACCCGAGAATCCCTAGCAAAAGCTTTCTGAGCAGCCCGAGAATCCTGAGCAAAAGCTTCCTGAGTAACCCGAGAATCCCGAACAAGAGCTTCCTGAGCAGCTTGAATATCCTAAGCAAAAGCTTCTTGAGCAACCCGAGAATCCCGAGCAAAAGCTTCCTGAGCAACACTAGAGTACCGAGCAAAAGCTTCCTGAGCAACCCGAGAATCCCGAGCAAAAGATTCCTGAGCAACACTAGAGTACCGAGCAAAAGCTTCCTGAGCAACACTAGAGTACCGAGCAAAAGCTTCCTGAGCAACCGAGCAAAAGCTTCCTGAGCAAATCTAGAGTACCGAGCAAAAGCTTCCTGAGCAACGCGAGAATCCCGAGCAAAAGCTTCCTGAGCAACCCGAGAATCCCGAGCAAAAGCTTCCTGAGCAAGCCGAGAATATCGAGCAAAAGCTCCCTGAGCAACTTGAATATCCTAAGCAAAAGCTTCCTGAGCAACTTGAATATCCTAAGCAAAAGCTTCCTGAGCAAGCCGAGAATCCCGAGCAAAAGCTTCCTGAGCAACCCGAGAATCCCGAGCAAAAGCTTCCTGAGCAACTTGAATATCCTAAGCAAAAGCTTCCTGAGCAACTTGAATATCCTAAGCAAAAGCTTCCTGAGCAACCCGAGAATCCCGAGCAAAAGCTTCCTGAGCAACACTAGAGTACCGAGCAAAAGCTTCCTGAGCAACCCGAGAATCCCGAGCAAAAGCTTCTTGAGCAACCCGAGAATCCCGAGCAAAAGCTTGCTGAGCAACACTAGAGTACCGAGCAAAAGCTTCCTGAGCAACCCGAGAATCCCGAGCAAAAACTTCCTGAGCAAGCCGAGAATATCGAGCAAAAGCTCCCTGAGCAACTTGAATATTCTAAGCAAAAGCTTTCTGAGCAACTTGAATATCCTAAGCAAAAGCTTCCTGAGCAACCCGAGAATCCCGAGCAAAAGCTTCCTGAGCAACCCGAGAATCCCGAGCAAAAGCTTCCTGAGCAAGCCGAGCATCCCGAGCAAAAGCTTCCTGAGCAAGCCGAGAATATCGAGCAAAAGCTCCCTGAGCAACTTGAATATCCTAAGCAAAAGCTTCCTGAGCAACCTGAGAATCCCGAGCAAAAGCTTCCTGAGCAAGCCGAGAATATCGAGCAAAAGCTCCCTGAGCAACTTGAATATCCTAAGCAAAAGCTTCCTGAGCAACCCGAGAATCCCGAGCAAAAGCTTCCTGAGCAACACTAGAGTACCGAGCAAAAGCTTCCTGAGCAACCCGAGAATCCCGAGCAAAAGCTTCCTGAGCAACACTAGAGTACCGAGCAAAAGCTTCCTGAGCAACCCGAGAATCCCGAGCGAAAGCTTCCTGAGCAACCCGAAAATCCCGAGCAAAAGCTTCCTGAGCAAGCCGAGAATATCGAGCAAAAGCTCCCTGAGCAACTTGAATATCCTAAGCAAAAGCTTCCTGAGCAACTTGAATATCCTAAGCAAAAGCTTCCTGAGCAACCCGAGAATCCCGAGCAAAAGCTTCCTGAGCAACACTAGAGAACCGAGCAAAAGCTTCCTGAGCAACTTGAATATCCTAAGCAAAAGCTTCCTGAGCAACTTGAAAATCCTAAGCAAAAGCTTCCTGAGCAACCCGAGAATCCCCAGCAAAAGCTTCCTGAGCAACTTGAATATCCTAAGCAAAAGCTTCCTGAGCAACCCTAGAATCCCCAGCAAAAGCTTCCTGAGCAACTTGAATATCCTAAGCAAAAGCTTCCTGAGCAACCCGAGAATACCCAGCAAAAGCTTCCTGAGCAACTTGAATATCCTAAGCAAAAGATTCCTGAGTAACTTGTGAATCCCGTGCAAAAGCTTCCTGAGCAACCCGAGAATCCCGAGCAAAAGCTTCCTGAGCAACTTGAATATCCTAAGCAAAAGCTTCCTGAGCAACCCGAGAATCCCGAGCAAAAGCTTCCTGAGCAACCGGAGAATCCCGAGCAAAAGCTTCCTGAGCAACCCGAAAATCCTAAGTAAAAGCTTCCTGAGCAACCCGAGAATCCCGAGCAAAAGCTTCCTGAGCAACTTGAATATCCTAAGCAAAAGCTTCCTGAGCAACCCGAGAATCCCGAGCAAAAGCTTCCTGAGCAACCCGAGAATCCCGAGCAAAAGCTTCCTGAGCAACCCGAGAATCCCGAGCGAAAGCTTCCTGAGCAACCCGAGAATCCCGAGCAAAAGCTTCCTGGGCAACAGGAATATCTTAAGCAAAAGCTTCCTGAGCAACCCTAGAGTACCGAGCAAAAGCTTCCTGAGCAACCCGAGAATCCCGAGCGAAAGCTTCCTGAGCAACCCTAGAATCCCGAGCGAAAGCTTCCTGAGCAACCCGAGAATATCGAGCAAAAGCTTCCTGAGCAACTTGTATATCCTAAGCAAAAGCTTCCTGAGCAACCCGAGAATTCCGAGCAAAAGCTTCCTGAGCAACCTGAGAATATCGAGCAAAAGCTCCCTGAGCAACTTGAATATCCTAAGCAAAAGCTTCCTGAGCAACCCGAGAATCCCCAGCAAAAGCTTCCTGAGCAACTTGAATATCCTAAGCAAAAGCTTCCTGAGCAACTTGAATATCCTAAGCAAAAGCTTCCTGAGCAACGCGAGAATCCCGAGCAAAAGCTTCCTGAGCAATACTAGAGTACCGAGCAAAAGCTTCCTGAGCAACCCGAGAATCCCGAGCGAAAGCTTCTTGAGCAACCCGAGAATCCCGAGCAAAAGCTTCCTGAGCAACTTGAATATCCTAAGCAAAAGCTTCCTGAGCAACTTGAATATCCTAAGCAAAAGCTTCCTGAGCAACCCGAGAATCCCGAGCAAAAGCTTCCTGAGCAACACTAGAGTACCGAGCAAAAGCTTCCTGAGCAACCCGAGAATCCCGAGCAAAAGCTTCCTGAGCAAGCCGAGAATATCGAGCAAAAGCTCCCTGAGCAACTTGAATATTCTAAGCAAAAGCTTTCTGAGCAACTTGAATATCCTAAGCAAAAGCTTCCTGAGCAACCCGAGAATCCCGAGCAAAAGCTTCCTGAGCAACCCGAGAATCCCGAGCAAAAGCTTCCTGAGCAAGCCGAGAATTCCGAGCAAAAGCTTCCTGAGCAAGCCGAGAATATCGAGCAAAAGCTCCCTGAGCAACTTGAATATCCTAAGCAAAAGCTTCCTGAGCAACCTGAGAATCCCGAGCAAAAGCTTCCTGAGCAAGCCGAGAATATCGAGCAAAAGCTCCCTGAGCAACTTGAATATCCTAAGCAAAAGCTTCCTGAGCAACCCGAGAATCCCGAGCAAAAGCTTCCTGAGCAACACTAGAGTACCGAGCAAAAGCTTCCTGAGCAACCCGAGAATCCCGAGCAAAAGCTTCCTGAGCAACACTAGAGTACCGAGCAAAAGCTTCCTGAGCAACCCGAGAATCCCGAGCAAAAGCTTCCTGAGCAAGCCGAGAATATCGAGCAAAAGCTCCCTGAGCAACTTGAATATCCTAAGCAAAAGCTTCCTGAGCAACCTGAGAATCCCGAGCAAAAGCTTCCTGAGCAAGCCGAGAATATCGAGCAAAAGCTCCCTGAGCAACTTGAATATCCTAAGCAAAAGCTTCCTGAGCAACCCGAGAATCCCGAGCAAAAGCTTCCTGAGCAACACTAGAGTACCGAGCAAAAGCTTCCTGAGCAACCCGAGAATCCCGAGCAAAAGCTTCCTGAGCAACACTAGAGTACCGAGCAAAAGCTTCCTGAGCAACCCGAGAATCCCGAGCAAAAGCTTCCTGAGCAACACTAGAGTACCGAGCAAAAGCTTCCTGAGCAACCCGAGAATCCCGAGCAAAAGCTTCCTGAGCAAGCCGAGAATATCGAGCAAAAGCTCCCTGAGCAACTTGAATATCCTAAGCAAAAGCTTCCTGAGCAACCTGAGAATCCCGAGCAAAAGCTTCCTGAGCAAGCCGAGAATATCGAGCAAAAGCTCCCTGAGCAACTTGAATATCCTAAGCAAAAGCTTCCTGAGCAACCCGAGAATCCCGAGCAAAAGCTTCCTGAGCAACACTAGAGTACCGAGCAAAAGCTTCCTGAGCAACCCGAGAATCCCGAGCAAAAGCTTCCTGAGCAACACTAGAGTACCGAGCAAAAGCTTCCTGAGCAACCCGAGAATCCCGAGCAAAAGCTTCCTGAGCAACACTAGAGTACCGAGCAAAAGCTTCCTGAGCAACCCGAGAATCCCGAGCAAAAGCTTCCTGAGCAAGCCGAGAATATCGAGCAAAAGCTCCCTGAGCAACTTGAATATCCTAAGCAAAAGCTTCCTGAGCAACCTGAGAATCCCGAGCAAAAGCTTCCTGAGCAAGCCGAGAATATCGAGCAAAAGCTCCCTGAGCAACTTGAATATCCTAAGCAAAAGCTTCCTGAGCAACCCGAGAATCCCGAGCAAAAGCTTCCTGAGCAACACTAGAGTACCGAGCAAAAGCTTCCTGAGCAACCCGAGAATCCCGAGCAAAAGCTTCCTGAGCAACACTAGAGTACCGAGCAAAAGCTTCCTGAGCAACCCGAGAATCCCGAGCGAAAGCTTCCTGAGCAACCCGAAAATCCCGAGCAAAAGCTTCCTGAGCAAGCCGAGAATATCGAGCAAAAGCTCCCTGAGCAACTTGAATATCCTAAGCAAAAGCTTCCTGAGCAACTTGAATATCCTAAGCAAAAGCTTCCTGAGCAACCCGAGAATCCCGAGCAAAAGCTTCCTGAGCAACACTAGAGAACCGAGCAAAAGCTTCCTGAGCAACTTGAATATCCTAAGCAAAAGCTTCCTGAGCAACTTGAAAATCCTAAGCAAAAGCTTCCTGAGCAACCCGAGAATCCCGAGCAAAAGCTTCCTGAGCAACCCGAGAATCCCGAGCGAAAGCTTCCTGAGCAACCCGAGAATCCCGAGCAAAAGCTTCCTGAGCAAGCCGAGAATATCGAGCAAAAGCTCCCTGAGCAACTTGAATATCCTAAGCAAAAGCTTCCTGAGCAACTTGAATATCCTAAGCAAAAGCTTCCTGAGCAACCCGAGAATCCCGAGCAAAAGCTTCCTGAGCAACACTAGAATACCGAGCAAAAGCTTCCTGAGCAACCTGAGAATCCCGAGCGAAAGCTTCCTGAGCAACCCGAGAATCCCGAGCAAAAGCTTTCTGAGCAAGCCGAGAATATCGAGCAAAAGCTCCCTGAGCAACTTGAATATCCTAAGCAAAAGCTTCCTGAGCAACTTGAATATCCTAAGCAAAAGCTTCCTGAGCAACGCGAGAATCCCGAGCAAAAGCTTGCTGAGCAACACTAGAGTACCGAGCAAAAGCTTCCTGAGCAACCCGAGAATCCCGAGCAAAAGCTTCCTGAGCAAGCCGAGAATATCGAGCAAAAGCTCCCTGAGCAACTTGAATATTCTAAGCAAAAGCTTTCTGAGCAACTTGAATATCCTAAGCAAAAGCTTCCTGAGCAACCCGAGAATCCCGAGCAAAAGCTTCCTGAGCAAGCCGAGAATATCGAGCAAAAGCTCCCTGAGCAACTTGAATATCCTAAGCAAAAGCTTCCTGAGCAACTTGAATATCCTAAGCAAAAGCTTCCTGAGCAACCCGAGAATCCCGAGCAAAAGCTTCCTGAGCAACCCGAGAATCCCGAGCAAAAGCTTCCTGAGCAAGCCGAGAATCCCGAGCAAAAGCTTCCTGAGCAAGCCGAGAATATCGAGCAAAAGCTCCCTGAGCAACTTGAATATCCTAAGCAAAAGCTTCCTGAGCAACCCGAGAATCCCGAGCAAAAGCTTCCTGAGCAACACTAGAGTACCGAGCAAAAGCTTCCTGAGCAACCCGAGAATCCCGAGCGAAAGCTTCCTGAGCAACCCGAGAATCCCGAGCAAAAGCTTCCTGAGCAAGCCGAGAATATCGAGCAAAAGCTCCCTGAGCAACTTGAATATCCTAAGCAAAAGCTTCCTGAGCAACCCGAGAATCTCGAGCAAAAGCTTCCTGAGCAACACTAGAGTACCGAGCAAAAGCTTCCTGAGCAAAACGAGAATCCCGAGCAAAAGCTTTGTGAGCAACTTGAATTTCCTAAGCAAAAGCTTCCTGAGCAACTTGAATATCCTAAGCAAAAGCTTCCTGAGCAAGCCGAGAATATCGAGCAAAAGCTCTCTGAGCAACTTGAATATCCTAAGCAAAAGCTTCCTGAGCAACTTCAATATCCTAAGCAAAAGCTTCCTGAGCAACCCGAGAATCCCGAGCAAAAGCTTCCTGAGCAACACTAGAGTACCGAGCAAAAGCTTCCTGAGCAACCCGAGAATCCCGAGCAAAAGCTTCCTGAGCAAGCCGAGAATATCGAGCAAAAGCTCCCTGAGCAACTTGAATATTCTAAGCAAAAGCTTTCTGAGCAACTTGAATATCCTAAGCAAAAGCTTCCTGAGCAACCCGAGAATCCCGAGCAAAAGCTTCCTGAGCAAGCCGAGAATATCGAGCAAAAGCTCCCTGAGCAACTTGAATATCCTAAGCAAAAGCTTCCTGAGCAACTTGAATATCCTAAGCAAAAGCTTCCTGAGCAACCCGAGAATCCCGAGCAAAAGCTTCCTGAGCAACCCGAGAATCCCGAGCAAAAGCTTCCTGAGCAAGCCGAGAATCCCGAGCAAAAGCTTCCTGAGCAAGCCGAGAATATCGAGCAAAAGCTCCCTGAGCAACTTGAATATCCTAAGCAAAAGCTTCCTGAGCAACCCGAGAATCCCGAGCAAAAGCTTCCTGAGCAACACTAGAGTACCGAGCAAAAGCTTCCTGAGCAACCCGAGAATCCCGAGCGAAAGCTTCCTGAGCAACCCGAGAATCCCGAGCAAAAGCTTCCTGAGCAAGCCGAGAATATCGAGCAAAAGCTCCCTGAGCAACTTGAATATCCTAAGCAAAAGCTTCCTGAGCAACCCGAGAATCTCGAGCAAAAGCTTCCTGAGCAACACTAGAGTACCGAGCAAAAGCTTCCTGAGCAAAACGAGAATCCCGAGCAAAAGCTTTGTGAGCAACTTGAATTTCCTAAGCAAAAGCTTCCTGAGCAACTTGAATATCCTAAGCAAAAGCTTCCTGAGCAAGCCGAGAATATCGAGCAAAAGCTCTCTGAGCAACTTGAATATCCTAAGCAAAAGCTTCCTGAGCAACTTCAATATCCTAAGCAAAAGCTTCCTGAGCAACCCGAGAATCCCGAGCAAAAGCTTCCTGAGCAACACTAGAGTACCGAGCAAAAGCTTCCTGAGCAACCCTAGAATCCCGAGCAAAAGCTTCCTGAGCAACCCGAGAATCCCGAGCAAAAGCTTCCTGAGCAAGCCGAGAATATCGCGCAAAAGCTCCCTGAGCAACTTGAATATCCTAAGCAAAAGCTTCCTGAGCAACTTGAATATCCTAAGCAAAAGCTTCCTGAGCAACTTGAATATCCTAAGCAAAAGCTTCCTGAGCAACGCGAGAATCCCGAGCAAAAGCTTCCTGAGCAACACTAGAGTACCGAGCAAAAGCTTCCTGAGCAACCCGAGAATCCCGAGCAAAAGCTTTGTGAGCAACTTGAATATCCTAAGCAAAAGCTTCCTGAGCAACTTGAATATCCTAAGCAAAAGCTTCCTGAGCAACCCGAGAATCCCGAGCAAAAGCTTCCTGAGCAACACTAGAGTACCGAGCAAAAGCTTCCTGAGCAACCCGAGAATCCCGAGCAAAAGCTTCCTGAGCAACACTAGAGTACCGAGCAAAAGCTTCCTGAGCAACCCGAGAATCCCGAGCAAAAGCTTCCTGAGCAAGCCGAGAATATCGAGCAAAAGCTCCCTGAGCAACTTGAATATCCTAAGCAAAAGCTTCCTGAGCAACCTGAGAATCCCGAGCAAAAGCTTCCTGAGCAAGCCGAGAATATCGAGCAAAAGCTCCCTGAGCAACTTGAATATCCTAAGCAAAAGCTTCCTGAGCAACCCGAGAATCCCGAGCAAAAGCTTCCTGAGCAACACTAGAGTACCGAGCAAAAGCTTCCTGAGCAACCCGAGAATCCCGAGCAAAAGCTTCCTGAGCAACACTAGAGTACCGAGCAAAAGCTTCCTGAGCAACCCGAGAATCCCGAGCAAAAGCTTCCTGAGCAACACTAGAGTACCGAGCAAAAGCTTCCTGAGCAACCCGAGAATCCCGAGCAAAAGCTTCCTGAGCAAGCCGAGAATATCGAGCAAAAGCTCCCTGAGCAACTTGAATATCCTAAGCAAAAGCTTCCTGAGCAACCTGAGAATCCCGAGCAAAAGCTTCCTGAGCAAGCCGAGAATATCGAGCAAAAGCTCCCTGAGCAACTTGAATATCCTAAGCAAAAGCTTCCTGAGCAACCCGAGAATCCCGAGCAAAAGCTTCCTGAGCAACACTAGAGTACCGAGCAAAAGCTTCCTGAGCAACCCGAGAATCCCGAGCAAAAGCTTCCTGAGCAACACTAGAGTACCGAGCAAAAGCTTCCTGAGCAACCCGAGAATCCCGAGCGAAAGCTTCCTGAGCAACCCGAAAATCCCGAGCAAAAGCTTCCTGAGCAAGCCGAGAATATCGAGCAAAAGCTCCCTGAGCAACTTGAATATCCTAAGCAAAAGCTTCCTGAGCAACTTGAATATCCTAAGCAAAAGCTTCCTGAGCAACCCGAGAATCCCGAGCAAAAGCTTCCTGAGCAACACTAGAGAACCGAGCAAAAGCTTCCTGAGCAACTTGAATATCCTAAGCAAAAGCTTCCTGAGCAACTTGAAAATCCTAAGCAAAAGCTTCCTGAGCAACCCGAGAATCCCGAGCAAAAGCTTCCTGAGCAACCCGAGAATCCCGAGCGAAAGCTTCCTGAGCAACCCGAGAATCCCGAGCAAAAGCTTCCTGAGCAAGCCGAGAATATCGAGCAAAAGCTCCCTGAGCAACTTGAATATCCTAAGCAAAAGCTTCCTGAGCAACTTGAATATCCTAAGCAAAAGCTTCCTGAGCAACCCGAGAATCCCGAGCAAAAGCTTCCTGAGCAACACTAGAATACCGAGCAAAAGCTTCCTGAGCAACCTGAGAATCCCGAGCGAAAGCTTCCTGAGCAACCCGAGAATCCCGAGCAAAAGCTTTCTGAGCAAGCCGAGAATATCGAGCAAAAGCTCCCTGAGCAACTTGAATATCCTAAGCAAAAGCTTCCTGAGCAACTTGAATATCCTAAGCAAAAGCTTCCTGAGCAACGCGAGAATCCCGAGCAAAAGCTTGCTGAGCAACACTAGAGTACCGAGCAAAAGCTTCCTGAGCAACCCGAGAATCCCGAGCAAAAGCTTCCTGAGCAAGCCGAGAATATCGAGCAAAAGCTCCCTGAGCAACTTGAATATTCTAAGCAAAAGCTTTCTGAGCAACTTGAATATCCTAAGCAAAAGCTTCCTGAGCAACCCGAGAATCCCGAGCAAAAGCTTCCTGAGCAAGCCGAGAATATCGAGCAAAAGCTCCCTGAGCAACTTGAATATCCTAAGCAAAAGCTTCCTGAGCAACTTGAATATCCTAAGCAAAAGCTTCCTGAGCAACCCGAGAATCCCGAGCAAAAGCTTCCTGAGCAACCCGAGAATCCCGAGCAAAAGCTTCCTGAGCAAGCCGAGAATCCCGAGCAAAAGCTTCCTGAGCAAGCCGAGAATATCGAGCAAAAGCTCCCTGAGCAACTTGAATATCCTAAGCAAAAGCTTCCTGAGCAACCCGAGAATCCCGAGCAAAAGCTTCCTGAGCAACACTAGAGTACCGAGCAAAAGCTTCCTGAGCAACCCGAGAATCCCGAGCGAAAGCTTCCTGAGCAACCCGAGAATCCCGAGCAAAAGCTTCCTGAGCAAGCCGAGAATATCGAGCAAAAGCTCCCTGAGCAACTTGAATATCCTAAGCAAAAGCTTCCTGAGCAACCCGAGAATCTCGAGCAAAAGCTTCCTGAGCAACACTAGAGTACCGAGCAAAAGCTTCCTGAGCAAAACGAGAATCCCGAGCAAAAGCTTTGTGAGCAACTTGAATTTCCTAAGCAAAAGCTTCCTGAGCAACTTGAATATCCTAAGCAAAAGCTTCCTGAGCAAGCCGAGAATATCGAGCAAAAGCTCTCTGAGCAACTTGAATATCCTAAGCAAAAGCTTCCTGAGCAACTTCAATATCCTAAGCAAAAGCTTCCTGAGCAACCCGAGAATCCCGAGCAAAAGCTTCCTGAGCAACACTAGAGTACCGAGCAAAAGCTTCCTGAGCAACCCTAGAATCCCGAGCAAAAGCTTCCTGAGCAACCCGAGAATCCCGAGCAAAAGCTTCCTGAGCAAGCCGAGAATATCGCGCAAAAGCTCCCTGAGCAACTTGAATATCCTAAGCAAAAGCTTCCTGAGCAACTTGAATATCCTAAGCAAAAGCTTCCTGAGCAACTTGAATATCCTAAGCAAAAGCTTCCTGAGCAACGCGAGAATCCCGAGCAAAAGCTTCCTGAGCAACACTAGAGTACCGAGCAAAAGCTTCCTGAGCAACCCGAGAATCCCGAGCAAAAGCTTTGTGAGCAACTTGAATATCCTAAGCAAAAGCTTCCTGAGCAACTTGAATATCCTAAGCAAAAGCTTCCTGAGCAACCCGAGAATCCCGAGCAAAAGCTTCCTGAGCAACACTAGAGTACCGAGCAAAAGCTTCCTGAGCAACCCGAGAATCCCGAGCGAAAGCTTCCTGAGCAACCCGAGAATCCCGAGCAAAAGCTTCCTGAGCAAGCCGAGAATATCGAGCAAAAGCTCCCTGAGCAACTTGAATATCCTAAGCAAAAGCTTCCTGAGCAACTTGAATATCCTAAGCAAAAGCTTCCTGAGCAACCCGAGAATCCCGAGCAAAAGCTTCCTGAGCAACACTAGAGTACCGAGCAAAAGCTTCCTGAGCAACCTGAGAATCCCGAGCGAAAGCTTCCTGAGCAACCCGAGAATCCCGAGCAAAAGCTTTCTGAGCAAGCCGAGAATATCAAGCAAAAGCTCCCTGAGCAACTTGAATATCCTAAGCAAAAGCTTCCTGAGCAACTTGAATATCCTAAGCAAAAGCTTCCTGAGCAACGCGAGAATCCCGAGCAAAAGCTTGCTGAGCAACACTAGAGTACCGAGCAAAAGCTTCCTGAGCAACCCGAGAATCCCGAGCAAAAGCTTCCTGAGCAAGCCGAGAATATCGAGCAAAAGCTCCCTGAGCAACTTGAATATTCTAAGCAAAAGCTTCCTGAGCAACTTGAATATCCTAAGCAAAAGCTTCCTGAGCAACCCGAGAATCCCGAGCAAAAGCTTCCTGAGCAAGCCGAGAATATCGAGCAAAAGCTCCCTGAGCAACTTGAAAATCCTAAGCAAAAGCTTCCTGAGCAACTTGAATATCCTAAGCAAAAGCTTCCTGAGCAACCCGAGAATCCCGAGCAAAAGCTTCCTGAGCAACCCGAGAATCCCGAGCAAAAGCTTTCTGAGCAAGCCGAGAATCCCGAGCAAAAGCTTCCTGAGCAAGCCGAGAATATCGAGCAAAAGCTCCCTGAGCAACTTGAATATCCTAAGCAAAAGCTTCCTGAGCAACTTGAATATCCTAAGCAAAAGCTTCCTGAGCAACCCGAGAATCCCGAGCAAAAGCTTCCTGAGCAACACTAGAGTACCGAGCAAAAGCTTCCTGAGCAACCTGAGAATCCCGAGCGAAAGCTTCCTGAGCAACCCGAGAATCCCGAGCAAAAGCTTTCTGAGCAAGCCGAGAATATCGAGCAAAAGCTCCCTGAGCAACTTGAATATCCTAAGCAAAAGCTTCCTGAGCAACTTGAATATCCTAAGCAAAAGCTTCCTGAGCAACGCGAGAATCCCGAGCAAAAGCTTGCTGAGCAACACTAGAGTACCGAGCAAAAGCTTCCTGAGCAACCCGAGAATCCCGAGCAAAAGCTTCCTGAGCAAGCCGAGAATATCGAGCAAAAGCTCCCTGAGCAACTTGAATATTCTAAGCAAAAGCTTCCTGAGCAACTTGAATATCCTAAGCAAAAGCTTCCTGAGCAACCCGAGAATCCCGAGCAAAAGCTTCCTGAGCAAGCCGAGAATATCGAGCAAAAGCTCCCTGAGCAACTTGAATATCCTAAGCAAAAGCTTCCTGAGCAACTTGAATATCCTAAGCAAAAGCTTCCTGAGCAACCCGAGAATCCCGAGCAAAAGCTTCCTGAGCAACCCGAGAATCCCGAGCAAAAGCTTTCTGAGCAAGCCGAGAATCCCGAGCAAAAGCTTCCTGAGCAAGCCGAGAATATCGAGCAAAAGCTCCCTGAGCAACTTGAATATCCTAAGCAAAAGCTTCCTGAGCAACCCGAGAATCCCGAGCAAAAGCTTCCTGAGCAACACTAGAGTACCGAGCAAAAGCTTCCTGAGCAACCCGAGAATCCCGAGCGAAAGCTTCCTGAGCAACCCGAGAATCCCGAGCGAAAGCTTCCTGAGCAACCCGAGAATCCCGAGCAAAAGCTTCCTGAGCAAGCCGAGAATATCGAGCAAAAGCTCCCTGAGCAACTTGAATATCCTAAGCAAAAGCTTCCTGAGCAACCCGAGAATCTCGAGCAAAAGCTTCCTGAGCAACACTAGAGTACCGAGCAAAAGCTTCCTGAGCAACCCGAGAATCCCGAGCAAAAGCTTTGTGAGCAACTTGAATATCCTAAGCAAAAGCTTCCTGAGCAACTTGAATATCCTAAGCAAAAGCTTCCTGAGCAAGCCGAGAATATCGAGCAAAAGCTCCCTGAGCAACTTGAATATCCTAAGCAAAAGCTTCCTGAGCAACTTCAATATCCTAAGCAAAAGCTTCCTAAGCAACCCGAGAATCCCGAGCAAAAGCTTCCTGAGCAACACTAGAGTACCGAGCAAAAGCTTCCTGAGCAACCCGAGAATCCCGAGCAAAAGCTTCCTGAGCAACCCGAGAATCCCGAGCAAAAGCTTCCTGAGCAAGCCGAGAATATCGCGCAAAAGCTCCCTGAGCAACTTGAATATCCTAAGCAAAAGCTTCCTGAGCAACTTGAATATCCTAAGCAAAAGCTTCCTGAGCAACGCGAGAATCCCGAGCAAAAGCTTCCTGAGCAACACTAGAGTACCGAGCAAAAGCTTCCTGAGCAACCCGAGAATCCCGAGCAAAAGCTTTGTGAGCAACTTGAATATCCTAAGCAAAAGCTTCCTGAGCAACTTGAATATCCTAAGCAAAAGCTTCCTGAGCAACCCGAGAATCCCGAGCAAAAGCTTCCTGAGCAACACTAGAGTACCGAGCAAAAGCTTCCTGAGCAACTTGAATATCCTAAGCAAAAGCTTCCTGAGCAACTTGAATATCCTAAGCAAAAGCTTCCTGAGCAACCCGAGAATCCCGAGCAAAAGTTTCCTGAGCAACCCGAGAATCCCGAGCGAAAGCTTCCTGAGCAAGCCGAGAATATCGAGCAAAAGCTCCCTGAGCAACTTGAATATCCTAAGCAAAAGCTTCCTGAGCAACTTGAATATCCTAAGCAAAAGCTTCCTGAGCAACCCGAGAATCTCGAGCAAAAGCTTCCTGAGCAACCCGAGAATCCCGAGCGAAAGCTTCCTGAGCAACTTGAATATCCTAAGCAAAAGCTTCCTGAGCAACCCGAGAATCCCGAGCAAAAGCTTCCTGAGCAACCCGAGAATCCCGAGCAAAAGCTTCCTGAGCAAGCCGAGAATATCGAGCAAAAGCTCCCTGAGCAACTTGAATATCCTAAGCAAAAGCTTCCTGAGCAACTAGAATATCCTAAGCAAAAGCTTCCTGAGCAACCCGAGAATCCCGAGCAAAAGCTTCCTGAGCAACCCGAGAATCCCGAGCAAAAGCTTCCTGAGCAAGCCGAGAATCCCGAGCAAAAGCTTCCTGAGCAAGCCGAGAATATCGAGCAAAAGCTCCCTGAGCAACTTGAATATCCTAAGCAAAAGCTTCCTGAGCAACCCGAGAATCCCGAGCAAAAGCTTCCTGAGCAACACTAGAGTACCGAGCAAAAGCTTCCTGAGCAACCCGAGAATCCCGAGCGAAAGCTTCCTGAGCAACCCGAGAATCCCGAGCGAAAGCTTCCTGAGCAACCCGAGAATCCCGAGCAAAAGCTTCCTGAGCAAGCCGAGAATATCGAGCAAAAGCTCCCTGAGCAACTTGAATATCCTAAGCAAAAGCTTCCTGAGCAACCCGAGAATCTCGAGCAAAAGCTTCCTGAGCAACACTAGAGTACCGAGCAAAAGCTTCCTGAGCAACCCGAGAATCCCGAGCAAAAGCTTTGTGAGCAACTTGAATATCCTAAGCAAAAGCTTCCTGAGCAACTTGAATATCCTAAGCAAAAGCTTCCTGAGCAAGCCGAGAATATCGAGCAAAAGCTCCCTGAGCAACTTGAATATCCTAAGCAAAAGCTTCCTGAGCAACTTCAATATCCTAAGCAAAAGCTTCCTAAGCAACCCGAGAATCCCGAGCAAAAGCTTCCTGAGCAACACTAGAGTACCGAGCAAAAGCTTCCTGAGCAACCCGAGAATCCCGAGCAAAAGCTTCCTGAGCAACCCGAGAATCCCGAGCAAAAGCTTCCTGAGCAAGCCGAGAATATCGCGCAAAAGCTCCCTGAGCAACTTGAATATCCTAAGCAAAAGCTTCCTGAGCAACTTGAATATCCTAAGCAAAAGCTTCCTGAGCAACGCGAGAATCCCGAGCAAAAGCTTCCTGAGCAACACTAGAGTACCGAGCAAAAGCTTCCTGAGCAACCCGAGAATCCCGAGCAAAAGCTTTGTGAGCAACTTGAATATCCTAAGCAAAAGCTTCCTGAGCAACTTGAATATCCTAAGCAAAAGCTTCCTGAGCAACCCGAGAATCCCGAGCAAAAGCTTCCTGAGCAACACTAGAGTACCGAGCAAAAGCTTCCTGAGCAACTTGAATATCCTAAGCAAAAGCTTCCTGAGCAACTTGAATATCCTAAGCAAAAGCTTCCTGAGCAACCCGAGAATCCCGAGCAAAAGTTTCCTGAGCAACCCGAGAATCCCGAGCGAAAGCTTCCTGAGCAAGCCGAGAATATCGAGCAAAAGCTCCCTGAGCAACTTGAATATCCTAAGCAAAAGCTTCCTGAGCAACTTGAATATCCTAAGCAAAAGCTTCCTGAGCAACCCGAGAATCTCGAGCAAAAGCTTCCTGAGCAACCCGAGAATCCCGAGCGAAAGCTTCCTGAGCAACTTGAATATCCTAAGCAAAAGCTTCCTGAGCAACCCGAGAATCCCGAGCAAAAGCTTCCTGAGCAACCCGAGAATCCCGAGCAAAAGCTTCCTGAGCAAGCCGAGAATATCGAGCAAAAGCTCCCTGAGCAACTTGAATATCCTAAGCAAAAGCTTCCTGAGCAACTAGAATATCCTAAGCAAAAGCTTCCTGAGCAACCCGAGAATCCCGAGCAAAAGCTTCCTGAGCAACCCGAGAATCCCGAGCAAAAGCTTCCTGAGCAAGCCGAGAATCCCGAGCAAAAGCTTCCTGAGCAAGCCGAGAATATCGAGCAAAAGCTCCCTGAGCAACTTGAATATCCTAAGCAAAAGCTTCCTGAGCAACCTGAGAATCCCGAGCAAAAGCTTCCTGAGCAAGCCGAGAATATCGAGCAAAAGCTCCCTGAGCAACTTGAATATCCTAAGCAAAAGCTTCCTGAGCAACCCGAGAATCCCGAGCAAAAGCTTCCTGAGCAACACTAGAGTACCGAGCAAAAGCTTCCTGAGCAACCCGAGAATCCCGAGCAAAAGCTTCCTGAGCAACACTAGAGTACCGAGCAAAAGCTTCCTGAGCAACCCGAGAATCCCGAGCGAAAGCTTCCTGAGCAACCCGAAAATCCCGAGCAAAAGCTTCCTGAGCAAGCCGAGAATATCGAGCAAAAGCTCCCTGAGCAACTTGAATATCCTAAGCAAAAGCTTCCTGAGCAACTAGAATATCCTAAGCAAAAGCTTCCTGAGCAACCTGAGAATCCCGAGCGAAAGCTTCCTGAGCAACCCGAGAATCCCGAGCAAAAGCTTTCTGAGCAAGCCGAGAATATCGAGCAAAAGCTCCCTAAGCAACTTGAATATCCTAAGCAAAAGCTTCCTGAGCAACCTGAGAATCCCGAGCAAAAGCTTCCTGAGCACCACTAGAGTACCGAGCAAAAGCTTCCCGAGCAACTCGAGCAAAAGCTTCCTGAGCAACACTAGAGTACCGAGCAAAAGCTTCCTGAGCAACCCGAGAATCCCGAGCAAAAGCTTCCTGAGCAACCCGAGAATATCGAGCAAAAGCTTCGTGAGCAACTTGAATATCCTAAGCAAAAGCTTCCTGAGCAACCCGAGAATATCGAGCAAAAGCTTCCTGAGCAACCCGAGAATCCCTAGCAAAAGCTTTCTGAGCAAGCCGAGAATATCGAGCAAAAGCTCCCTCAGCAACTTGAATATCCTAAGCAAAAGCTTCTTGAGCAACCCGAGAATCCCGAGCAAAAACTTCCTGAGCAACTTAAATATCCTAAGCAAAAGCTTCCTTAGCAACCCGAGAATCCCGAGCAAAAGCTTCCTGAGCAACCCGAGAATCCCGACCAAAAGCTTCCTGAGCAACACTAGAGTACCGAGCAAAAGCTTCCTGAGCAACCCGAGAATCCCGAGCAAAAGCTTCCTAAGCAACCCGAGAATATCGAGCAAAAGCTTCCTGAGTAAACTGAGAATCCCGAGCAATAGCTTCCTGAGCAACTTGAATATCCTAAGCAAAATGAATATCTTAAGAAAAAAACTTCCTGAGCAACCCGAGATTCCCAAGCAAAAGCTTCCTGAGCAACTTGAATATCCTAAGCAAAAGCTTCCTGAGCAACCCGAGAATCTCGAACAAAAGCTTAGTATCAGATAGTGATACGGGTTATGTTTTGGAAGTCGATTTAGCATTTCCAGTAGACTTAGCTAGGGAGGTTTAGGAGGCGATGCAATTTAGTTTTTCTTTAAGTTTTTACAGTGTAGACTTTTCACATGAAGAAATGTTTAATATAAAAGTCGAGATTTTGTTATTTTGTAATGTAATTTCAAAATTAAAAAAATAGAGGAGAAAAAATTGATTTAGTAAGAAAACACAAGCATTGTTTTTGGTAAAGAATGCTATGCAAATTTTGCGACCAAACGAGTTTTGTCTTAAACTATTTCTCATAACTTTTCAAATTAGAATTGTACAACCATTAATTGATATTTTTGTTACACGCTGTATAGTAACTGCCTCAAATGTATGCAACCAACAATACATTACAAAATAAATTTAGTTAAAATAATGTTAATTCAACAAATTAAATGCTATGTACGTGATGTAGATAGCTTTTTGTTACTTATTAATAATATAATTATCTTGACGTTTGATGAAAAGTGGAGAAGCGAATCGTGGATTGTGTCCTTTTTTTAGCAGAAAACGTCGCTAGTCGTCCTTTGTTTAATTGGTTCGTTGACCACTTGTCTTGTGAAAGATTTAGGTTAAGTGGATCCGAGTTTAATTTTGAAATCAATCTCCCGCAGTAATCGCAAACGAAAAGTTTGTTATTTTGTATTATGGCAGATGCAAAAAAGGTGAGTGGCGATGATTGCGTTGGCGTCATGCATGAGCGAGGCATGTTCGATGACATTTGGCCTCCTTGGCATTGGACATTGCTGTCATTTCCAAAATTTAAATTCACTGCGAATTATGCCCTTTTCTTCATCTCCATCCTTCATATCAGTCCAAGATTGGGAAAACGAACAAAGTTACATCGAGGTTTCGCGTTTTGTTTGCTAATATCTACTGTAAATTTCATCTTGCAGGTATTAGAATACAAAGATAGCCTAAAGAAAGAAGCCGAGGAGTTGTTGCTAAAAGGATTCCCCGCTACCATAGTGAAGTTGAATGCGTTGTTGGAAACCACCCAATTTAAGAACAGAAAATTTACTGACATCCATCAGGAACTGAACATTCCAGTTCCCGATCCAATCGTGCTCAACAGTCATACCGACCTACCCCCAGCTAAAAAAACGAAATATGACAACAGCATATCTCAGGATGGGACAAAAGTTATGATTTTACCATCTGGAGCAGTTCCAACCAACAAAAATCTAGTGGAGCTTGTGGAAGCTGTTAAACCACACATCCGCAAACTTGTAGAAGACTCAAATACAGTATGCCCAAACGCCAGGTTTACCCATTACTAAAATTATTTTTTTTTTTTAGATGAAAATGTGGATATCTTTTATGATTCCAAAAATCGAGGATGGAAACAACTTTGGGGTGTCCATTCAGGAAGACACGCTTGCTGAAGTTCAATCTGTTGAATCGGAAGCAGCTGCATTTTTTGACCAGATATCACGCTATTTTATTTCAAGGGCTAAAGTTATCTCGAAAGTGGCGAAGTATCCCCACATAGAAGACTACAGAAGAGCTGTTCAAGAACTTGACGAGAAGGAATATCTCAGCCTGTGGCTAGTTATGTGTGAAATTAGGAATCGATATTGTGCTCTTCATGATATAGTCGTCAAGAATTTGGACAAGATAAAGAAGCCACGCTCTACCAATGCCTCTGAATCTTTATACTAAATAATGAATAAAACTGTATCTCATTGGTATTCATGATTTTTATTTAATCTCCACCTACCAGTAAATATTTATCAACTGATCAACTGGTGAAGAAATTCCCACCCTATTTTGTATCTTAAAATATTTATGAACGATTTACAAGTAAATAATTTTACTCAGGGCTTAAAACACATTTCAGTGTAAATAACTAGTAATTAATTTTTTTTAATCCATATAATAAAGAGTACTACAACAAAAAATATATATTTTTCTTATTTTTACAATGTAGACGTTTGTGACAGGAACAGTCAATCAAAAAATTGCTAAAAGGACGTGTAAATCGAATCCTTCAGATATAATTTTTAAAAACATTAAATATAGGTATCTTACGTGTGCAAAAAAACGGTTGTCAACCGAAAACTTAATTTCAAATGTCTTTATTTCAAGGACAATCATTTTCTACCCTCCAACGAATTCTAAAGTGATTCTCTTATTGTTACTGTGAATTATTTTTTGTACGCTCGTAATGTATTTTGTTATATACAGAGTAAGTCATTTAGATTGAGACAGAAAAAAGTTAAACTTGTTTAGTTTTAAGAATAAAAAAGAGCACAGCAAGCATTTATGCAATTCAAGGTATAGGTTTTTTTTAATAAAAATTTAATCAACTTCATCAAAGATCACAGCAAAAGAGTTCAAGTGACAAACAAAGAAATAAATAAGCCAAGTACGTATTTGCACACTAAAAACTATGAATTTCTTGGTGGCAAAACGAGTGAGAAAAATTGAATTAATTTTTACATTTTGTACCTCCAATTTAACGTGAATATTAAAGCCTACCGCACGAAAATAGAACTGCAAATAAAAAATCTCAAAAGAAGCAAATAAAAAAGTAAAAGTTGATAATTCTGTAAATTAATAAAAATTTAATTTGGATAACTCAATGGTTGATTTTGGTTCTGACTATGATAAATAAGGACATTATTGTTATTTTAATTTTGTGCTTTTTTATGAATTTGTTCTTCGTTAATAATATATTATTTTATCATCCTAAAATGATGTGATTTTTGAAATATTTTATTGGGGATATAAGGGTCTAAGTGCATTTTATATAAAAATGTGTAACTTAATGAAATTTTAAATAAACATTGTACTATTACCACTTATATGTAAATACATATCAGACATTTATATTTTTCAAACAACTTTTCCAAATTTTGAGCCACAGATTTTATAAAAAAGGTGAAACTCTAGGATCTAGTTACACAACTTTTACAGTTTTGCACTTAAATCCTTTTGCTTCTGAACCCTTCATTTATAATAAAAATAAAACAAATCAATTAAACAAAAATAACATTTTTGAGCAATTTTGAAATTGTGTTCAAACCATATTATTACAAATATGTTGTCCACCAGAGGCGGCTGATCAGGGGAGACAGAGGTATATTATTAATTAATTAATTCCAGAGTTTGTAATTTTATGATTTTTTCAGTTTTCAAGTTGTTAAAATTTTACAAAAAAATTGGTTTGCTTGAAGAAGTATTTTTTAGCTTCAGATCTTAATAATTATTATTGCAACTGAATTTGAATAGAAACGCCCGGCCCATGCTTTTTACGCATTTTTTGCTTGAAAAAATTCACTTCACTCGGCAAATCACAACTTAGGCCTCGCCCCGGCGCATGGCTATTTTATTACTGTTAGTTCGTGATTGGGTACTTTTTCGGATGGGGTCTAGCCTTCGGTGCCGTGAAAAACACACCGAAGACAAAGACTCCCACCATCTCACAACCAATCAGGAGTCCAATTTTGAATTATGGCACATCATCTTTGTTTATTTCTGTTATTTCGCAGTTGACAAACCGTTTTCTGAGGACTCGGCCGTTGGTCATATTTCTATTATAATTAAAATTTTACAATTTTAAGATGGAAAAATAAACAGCCAGTGTATCCTCAAGTTCCTCTTCCAGACCTGAGTCACTTTTTGATTCATTAGCACAAAGCATGTAAATTAATTTCGAACAATTGTATGTTTAAACTGTGCTGAAGATATTTAAGCAAAGGCCGAATTTTGCTTCGTTAAAAATTTAAATCACTTGAGTGCCATACAAAAATTCAGGTTCATATTAGGCAACATGTAAATTGCATGTTTAAACAACCAAAATATAATACATTTAATTGATTCAGCACGTCAAGTGGAAATTTAACAAATATTTTCCAACTCAGTCGCAAATAATAATAATTATATAAAAAGATTTACCTATCTATATTTTTGTTTTAGATAGTTATAGATAGTTATAATTACTATTTCGCCGATACGACGAGAGCAGAGAAGCTTTGAAGAATTAGTGTTATTGATGACTACAATGACTACAAATACCCTTTTGGGAACTTCCATAAAAATTCAAAATTAACTACTAGATTCTATATCTCACGTTGTAACTGAGAACATAAATTTGTAAAGTAATAATTCAAATTTTTTACATGTACATAAAATTGATGAGACAATAGATATACCTAAACCCATCATTCGCCCCTTTTTTTGTAATTTTAAGACATAGCTAGGTGAAATTGAAAATTATTTTTGTTGTTATTTTTCTATTTAAAATAAAAAAAATCGGCGGCATTTTATTCTTTTCAGAGGAACCTGTCTTTTAATTGATAATCCATGATAATTTGTACTTTTTCTACGACAGATTCATGGTGTTTTACTGTAAACTTTGAACAATGCATTAATTTAATCGAGAAAGAGAAATTTAGTGAACATTTGACAGCTTCTCTATTGTGTTTTTCAAAACATTTTAGTCATGATAAATATTTTTATAAAAAAATAATTGGAAGGAATAGCATAGGACACGAAAAATATGTGTGATGTAGCAATTTCAACTGGGAAGGAGGTTGTCAGAACATTTAATCAAAATACTAAATTTCAGGCCATTAATAACGAATTAAAAAAGTTATATCTTTTAATTCTTGAACCCCTATTATTTTTTAATGGCAGCTCCTAATAGAATCACACAAAGAAGTCTAATTCCTTCTATTCTTATCAACGTCCAAATAAAATTCTTCTATGAAAATTGTGCCCAATTATTTTTGAACACACGTCAATAATTTTTAAGGCTTAAGTTATTTACTTTTTGTGGTAAATAAAACTCATAATGCCCGTTTGACAAATAAAGTTGGCCTTGAAATGTTATTGTAATAACCTTGGAATAAAAGTTCATTATAGCTCATATATCCTAATAGCTTTTATTTGAAAAATATTTGCTTACTTTTTTTAAGGTAATTGCCTGCTTTATTTATTTTTGACCACCCGGTATAATAAGTATCCTCATAATGAAGACTAGCTAGCATAGCAAGTCTTGAATAGTGTCCGAGAGAGCTCATTTTAATTTCTTTCAAACTAAAACCATAACAACATTCAGGGTTGTTGTTTGCAACAAAAGAACACCCTAGATCGAATTTGAATAGTGTTTTGACGGCGCCGGCACGCGCCTAACACGTCGATGCTCTTCAGTGTCTTCAGAATATGTGGTGCGCGGTCGCTCTTTTACTAATTTATTTCAATTGATCGGCTACGCATTGCCTATAAACACATCAATTCATGTTAAAGTAGTAGTTCTCTGGTCTACAATAATGTCTGTCCTGTAATTTTTAAACGCACCCATTTATAACAAATAAAAAACAAGTTCTGAAATAAAACTGCCTTAAAAATAATTCCAATTGAAAATTTAATCACAGTGTAAGTGTTGGAATTTTCGCTTCGCCAGGTCTGATAACCATTGCTTATTTGAATCGCTTGTTTGAACTGAAGCTAAGGCTTAATTTAATGTGTATTTATGATTACGTTAACCGTAGATTTATGCAAGTGAGATAGAAAGCAGTCTTATTTACATTTAAAATAAATTTGTAGCCAGGATTGTTGCCAAGTTGTCCATTAAAGTGCTCCGCTAAACGCTTATCGGCTTTTATAAAATAATGCCCCAGCAGTTGCAAAACTTATTACAAAAATTGATGCGTTAAGTATCAATTAGCAGGTATAATTCGGATTCGAAGATTTGTGAGTGTGGTAGAAGATTAGCTATTACTTCTGTTACTTTTCACTTTGAAACTGTCTCGTCCTTTTAGTTCTGACTGGCATTCCGGGTTTGCAATTCGTGCAAGATGGCCAATTTAACAATGAAAACGAAAAGGTCTGGTCGGCAACCAGCCAACAACTTCTACGTCCATTCAAATCCTCCAAGAGGTATGCGTGTTTTATAATTAATGCAGTTGTGGGAGCGTAAGTCGAACTTTTTTCTTGCACGCAATATACAGTGGAAATTACTAGTGCTTAAGCAAGCAAGTCATTGTTTCCTCTACCTTTCATTCTGTTCGTATTTTCTCAGTCCTGCCATCGACTTCGACGCAAATCAAGCAGTTGATAAGAAAAGGTGATTTAGAGAAACTAGAACAAGTGGTTCTTGATGGTCACGGAAGGAAACTGGTGGGCGAATATACCTCCGATTATAAAACACGAACTTTTTTGAAAAAAATCCCCACGCTAATGGTGAGTGGTAATTAAATTGCAATTTGTGCCTATAATTGTTGGTCGTTGCTTTCCCAGACAAAAATTTCCCTTCTGCACGACGCGGTCAACAGTGGACGACTCGAAGAACTCAAATCTTTACTAGATGAAGAAACGAGTGACGAACGAAAAAAACTTGTCAGAGCCAAAGACGATTTCGGCGTTGGCCTCTTGCACAAAGCCATCTACTACGATATTAAGGATATCTATAAATATTTAATTGAGAAATTCCCTCATATCGTTCATATAAAAGATGCAGTAAGGTTCAAGCCAGTTGATTACGTTATGTATTGTTAATTTGTATAGGAAGGAAGGACGGCACTTCACTATACGCCAATGTGCAAAGAACCGGAAGTGGTACAAAAAATGCTAATTGGTGCTGGAATTGACGCTTCGTCTTTAGATCTAAAGCAGCACTCTGCAAAATATTACAAGAGCCATCCGCGTGAACTTGAACTCCCAAATCTATTGAAATCGGTGCGATCGAACAAGAATGACTCACAAAATGATGGTAAAAATGATTTCGATACAAGACTTTTCATAGACATTTTATGGTACTAGCTAAGCCGTTATTTAGTCACAAAAGGCGTACTAAGAAGCATTTGCGAAAAATATATTTCCGCGCCTCGCAAACTTTTAATTTCACGGCGAACTCGTACATCCTTTGTGCAAGAACGCACTAAATTGTTAAATGTCGATCGATAAGGGACGGTAAAACTGGAACAATAAACACCCCCCAATCAATAAAATAACTAAATTATTAAAGTAATAGTCACATGACTCGTCACATGACAGGCGCTTTACTAGTGACTATCCTTCGCGTGAATCCAAAACTCGAACACTCCTTAGACAGCAATGTTATCGTGAACACTTAGTTTATTTAATAAATTGTTGTTAATCATGAAAGATTTTTCGACAGGTCTCAATTTCAAAAAATCCAACATCCGAATATGGATTCATCAACGCAATATAGCGAGTCTTCAGCAAGTGATGTGGGAGGGACACGGATCAAAATTGCTGGTCGAACATAGTAACAACCCCAAAATTCGGAAGTTCTTGGAAGCTGTTCCGCACATAATGGTAAAATATTCAAGTTTAATTATTAATTCTATTTTCGTTTCGGCAACAAGCATAATATAGCGTGTGTTCAAAAAGTAAATGAGGCTGCGTTGGCCATGAAATTTATCGGCTTTCCAGTGTAGAAACCATAGAAATATAAACAAACATAGATTTGACAAATGTCAAGATCTGTCAGTTTAAAATTTACCATCGAAATAAAACGGCCCAAACGCTAGGACAGTTTAATTTTATTTTTAATGAGCATTTTTAATAATCATTGGTTTTTAAACCTTCGAATCCAAACAAATCCGAACCTTTTTTTTCTAATATATATTGTGTAATTTATAACTCACTAGTGGTCAACGTTCGTGTTTAACTATGTATACAACAATTGGTAGGTCACAAACATATTATTATTATTATAATTACTTAAATGATGGGGAAAACAAATTTGGTACTTTAAATAAAATGTAAAAAAAAATATGTAAACTTTAATGAAAGACAATCCGTAATTAAACTCCAAAAACAAACAACATTTATTGATTGGCATTGAGAAAGTGGTCCAGATTAAATGTCCTCACTAGTCACGCAATTGCTTTCGATTTTTTGCCGTGGCCCGTCCAAATTTTTTGGTCTATTAAAATAATAAACCTTCGAACCTTCGAATCAAAGCAAACCCGAACCTTTTTTTTCTAATGTATATTGTGTAATACAACTCCCTAACGGTCGACGTCCGTGTTTAACTATATATACAACGATTTTTGAAATATTAATTGAGAATGCAGTTGCTCTTAAACTGAATTGGTAGGTCTCGAGTTGCGCATAGAGACTGATGACCCATGAAGGTTGACGGGTAGCTGAGTGCTGCCAAATATTCTCAAGACATTTTTCGGTTTTGAGACTGATTCTTCTTCATCGATCTATTCACGACTTACAGTTATATCAAATTAATGACCGTCCTGGTCGTGTCGATATTCTCCTCAACAGAGGAGAAGCTGTAACAATGAATAGATTGATGTTTGGATTCACAACGATACCGGGAAATGTTTTGCACTTTTTTTTATTCCATAACGATTTATACCATTGTCAACAAGGAAGCTAACCTAAACATGAACACACTCGAACTGACACTTTTGCTACACTAAATTGATGCACAAAGTTTTTCCATGGTCAACGCAGCCTCGTTTTCTTTTTGAACACACTTTAGTAGCGTTCGAAAAGAAAGCGAATGCTTAGGAGGCTTGGAATCTAGCTTTTGTTTTTTGTGTTACAGTGTAGAGTTTTGACATTGATCAAGTCAATTTTTTTATCAAACAATATATTTCTCAAAATCGATAATTGTTGAAAAAAACACGAAATCATTGTTCAGGACCAAGTCCGCAAATTTCCTTAACCCAAGGTCGAAGATGCCTACACTCTAATAAATTTCAAAGTGATTCCACAGCCTCTTTATTTTTTAACACATGTCCATCGATATTAACACAGTTATTGATTCCTAAAACCAATTATGTTTAGTTCCGTTACCATTTTTGTCAACGATTGTTAAAGATCGATACATTATGTGTTTCTTGGGTAACGCAATCTATGCAAACACTTTCCACATACTACGCGTATCTGGAAACATTTTCGAATATGTTCGCAACTGAAACGTGTTTAATTGTACACTCAGGGCTTAGTGAAAAGTATCCATACAGACGTAGTAAACGACGATTTAGAAAATTTAAAGCATCATGCAGACGCACGAGTTCCCCCCATAGTTCTGTCCAGCAAAGATCAGAACGGCTTAACATCATTACACAAGGTGCGACAAAAACATTTGGAACTCTTTACATCACCATTTTATAGGCGGCAGGTTTAGGCAGACTAGACATAGCCAAATTTATTATAGCAGAATATCCTCAAGCCGTAAACTTGGTGGATTTAGAGGGCAGGACTTCTTTGCACTACTCATCGTTGTTAAAAGATGAAGGAAAAATGACGCACTTGCTGCTTGAAAGCGGTGCGGACGAATCGGCGCTGGACAATGTATGACGTGTTTTCTGTTTAATTTATTCTATCCTCAAATATTACAGAAGCAAAAAACCGCCGCTTATTACAAATCAAGAAATTCAGAAATAGATAATAAACTTCTAACGGTCATACCAGATTGTCCAAGAAATGCGAAAGAGTCGTTTATTTCTACGTTTGATTGGGGTTTACTTGCCATCACCACACCACTAGAAACCAATCGGACGATATTAGATAATCCGAACGAGAACAAATATGATGAAGAGACTGGACCAACGCCGCGAGTAATTAACAAGCGAGACATCAAAGATGACGAAAATGAAAACGTGGATTTATCAGAAACGACGCAACAACCAAATGAGCAAAAAATCGACGATAACGAAAACGTGGATGTGCCTGAAACGAAATCAGAAGCAGATATTCGAAATGATGCTGAATATGAACAACCAGCAGTCACCGAAGATGTAACTGATTCGCGCTTAGAAACCACACGTCCAAATTCTGAAGAAGCGAAAGAAGAAACTACTGAATTGCTTGTTGAAGCTGTAGAAGCGGACGAACAACGAAGCAATAGCGTTCTGAACGAAGCTGAAAATTCCGAGCAAATTAATGAACTCCAAGAAGATAACACGCGTGAATTTGATGATGAAAATGATGAGGCGGAACCGGAAGAAGTCCCTGTAAGTGACGATTTATTGGAAACGGAAAAAGACAATGAAACAGAGGAGGTAACTGAAACCTCTAAATCTGCAAAAACCTCACCGGCAGATGTTGAATTTCCGCAAACTGCAGAAGTCGAACCTGAAGAAGTAATCGAAGGAGTTGTGAACGGCGAGAACGAGATTGAAATATTAAACGAACAAGGACAAGACAGTCACGACACTAATGACAGTAACGAAGATACAGAAATTTCCGCCATCATTGAATCTGGAAATATGGAACAATTGGCCGCTCTGGTTTTAAATGGACAGGGCGAAAGATTATTGGGCAAATCAAGTAATAATCCAGAACTGCAGTCATTTTTGGACAACGTCCAAATTTATATGGTACTTTATAGGTAGTGTTCAATCCACATTTTTGAGTTCAATTTTGTAGTCGAAAATTGGAAGAATTCATGCTGCTGCGAAAGAAGGCAGTCTGCGCGATCTTCAAGCGGCGTTAGATAGACGTAAATTTGCAGTAGCAAAAGACAAGTCGTCGCCAGATGGAGCTTCTCCACTTCACGTAGCCGTAGTTTTTGGTAATACGAGCATCGTACGTTATTTGGCTGGAAGATTTCCAGAAACAACTCAAGTAACAGACAATAATGGAAGAAGTCCGCTTCATTACGCCGCCGTATTACCCGACAATGGCCATTACTACAATCTTTTAATACATTTGGGGGCGGACCCAAAATGCCAAGACGAAGTAATGTGCCGTTAGTACAAAACGCGATAATTTAACAAGTTTTGCAGTTTGGACATGCCCCCGAATATTACAGAAAACATCAAGACATTCTCTCACACAAATCGTTGCTGAAAAATTTCGGAGCTGAAGAGAGCGTCGCCGAAGAAATTCTAAGTGACAAAGGTAGTACTTTTGTTTATAACATTTATATCGGCTTTCTTTGTTTTACACTCGCAACACACCAATTATAACGTTCGTAACTTTCTTCAATTTATCTGCAACTTGGCCATTAAACTAAAATTGTCACACAGTGTCCAACGATACCAGTTCCGCCCGCAAAAATTTAGACGATGAAGACATGATAAACGTTCTGGAACGTTGCTATAACGTTTTACATGGACGGCGTAATTCGCATATTTCCACAACTTCGAAACTGTCAACGTCCACCCGATCTAACTCAAGCGCTTCGCTCATTGAAACGCACACTAAACGATACATTTTCGATGCGGTTAAAACAAGAATTACGAGATTAGATCACAATTTGTACGATGTAATTTGGCCTAGTGTAAAGAAACTGCCGGCAGAGATGAGTTTCAAAGTTGCGCTTGAGCAAGACTTTCCAGCGGGGATCGTGGCCCCGGATTTTTACGTTTACAAAGTGTTTGCGGAATATTTGGAACCGATCATCAGAGATTACAATTCGATTCAGACGTATCAGAAAGTCACGCAGCCCGACGTACGGTTTACCGAAGAAGGGAATACAGACGAGGAGATTGTGTTTGATTTGGACCCCCAAAATAGATGGATCATTTCAGGTATTTTGATCAGTTATTTTTGGAGGGAGTACATGATAGATTTGTAGGTACTCTAGATTGTACGAGAAATTTAAACGATTTCGAACTTCCCAAATCATTA
This sequence comes from Eledona agricola, assembly GCA_964023215.1. Lineage (NCBI taxonomy): Eukaryota > Metazoa > Arthropoda > Insecta > Coleoptera > Tenebrionidae > Eledona > Eledona agricola. The sequence continues at coordinate 25,231,072 of OZ026857.1, read as the reverse complement.
AATGTCAATCAATTAGAGACTGTAGAAAGATTAGTTACGACAGTCCTTCTAAGTAAAGACGTGGCTAAAGCGCTATATCCTAACGCCTCTACTGACGATCTAGATGAAGGATGTGGTATTTATTACACCATGAACGAAGTACTCGAGGAGCCTTCAGAAATTAGAGTAGTGTTAGCCTCGAAGGGTCTTTTGATTCCTTTGTGGAACATTCCCGATTCAGATCGCTTGCACGGCAAACATTGGCCTTATGGACGAGGTGTTTTTATAAGCAACGGTAACAATTTAGCGGTTTGGATTAATGTCCTCGATCACATAAGAATCGTAACCTGTGCTCCTCACACTAAACCCGGAAACATTGGCCTAATTTTCTCCAGAATGGCCCGGCTCGATTCGGTTTTACACAAGAGTTTGAGTTTTAAAAAAGACGACTGTTTAGGTTTTCTGGCTGCGAGACCGACAGTTGTGGGAAACACACTTCAGTTCAATTTAACACTTCGCATACCGAATCTGAGCAAAGAACCCGACAATTTGCGTCAGCTGTGCTACGTGAGGGGTTTAACATTTCAACTAGAGACGAATGCGTTAGATGTTGTTCGAATTGGAAACCAGCAGTGTTTTGGAATAACTGAGATTCAAACATTTAAAGACTTTACGACGGCCGTTGCGAATATCCTCCAGTTGGAGAAAGATCTCGCCGTTTCCAGTTCCTTGCATATTGCTACAGCTTTCGTGAATATTTTCAAGCGGAAGAAAAATTTTCTGGTTTAGTGTTATAAGCGTTTTTATATAAGTGTGTGCGTTTTAGCTCTTAAGTCAGATTGTAAATAGTGCCAAACTTTACATGATTTTTAAAGTTAGCTGTTGGCTTTGGATGGACATTTGACATAGGTCAGTACATTCGATCATCTTTCTACGAGCACTGTGTCCTATTATCAGAATTTATAATTCTATGTCTTGTACTGTGTCGACACTTTTAGCGGAGCACATTAAGTGTGTGTTTTAAGCTATTTTTTGTTGAGTGTTTAACAACAGCGTCAAATTGATCACATCACACTTACAATCGTTGCCTTATGCAAATTTGTTATTACATTTTATATCTCTTTACAGGTAATATTGTCCCAGCTACTGGCAATAATGTGGACATGCCATTTTTTGCCACGGAAGAAGGTCGCTACCTAGCTTCCTGTAAGACTCCACACCTCACCTCTTCACATGTTTTTAATTGATTTTTAGCTCTTGGAGATCCATTAATAAAAGGTTTAACGGAAGTTGCAAACAAGCGACCCGAAGATCCGATTGCGTATTTAGCCACTTACTTGTATAATTTTGCAAACAATAAACAGAAAACGTCCAGAGGAAGGAATCAAGTGAGTGAATTGCATCGTTGACGATATTTCAATGGTGTGTTAAAGGAAAATCAAAATGTAATTAACGAGTTTCTTCAGGATGGAAATGATGAAATTGGAAATAACAACGTTCCAGCAAGTATTGAAGTAGTTACTGTTGAACCGGACGATGTTAAGAACGAAGAATACTCAGCTTTCAACTATACGAGTAGGGTGAGTAGTAACGCGTAAAATAATGCTCACAGTAATTTTTGAAAATTTTAATCAACATTATGTCTACAGGACGAACACGGACAAAGCATGCTACATTTTGCTGCCGCGCGGGCTCATGGACGTAACGCGATTTTTCAGCTTTTGATCGAAACTGAAATCAATGTTTCCTATCGTGATGAATTGTATCGAACCGCTCGCGATATTAGCATTCAGGCAAACCTTCCGGAAAATACGGCCGGAATCGATAGATTCGTCATGAACATAGCCACAAAAGGTTCACAACCAACATTTTTTACCCTTTTTAACACTTTAAACTGCAGGAGATACAGACAAATTGGTGGAACTGCTTCTAGACGGTTACGACCACATCACCGACATTGTTGACGAAAATGACGTCGCCATTGTTGAGACAGTGGCTCGGAACGATCAACCGGCCACTGTTATTTTTCTGCAGTCGATTTTAGCGTTTGAGGAGAAACGCGAACGAGTTCATCATGCCATTCGTTTGGGATCAATCAACGATGTTACGACGCTGTTAGCCGACGAAAACGACAACGGAAGTGGAAAACTTTTGTCTATTGGTAAAAATAGTTACGGAAGATGTTCCCTGCATATAGCTGTTTTATGCCAACAAGAAGAGATAATTGACTATTTGGCTAATACATTTCCTGACACTTTACGACTTGGAGACAATGTGAACAATCAGTTACACAATTTTGCGTTCACTAAAAGTATGAATTTCAGTTGGAACGTACCGCTCTTCATTACGCAATGGGAATAGAGAAAATGGAGAGTATAAGCAAGGTTCTTATCAAAGCCGGTAGTAAACGAATCGTTAAGGATCTCAAAGGAAGACAGCCGACGTATTACTTTTTAAACAAATCCGATATTTTGAGATTACAAGAGGAGGAAGAAACTTTTTAGAGAGTAGCAGGGTCCGCCTTAGCCTTAGCTGGTTCACCTTTATATTTTTATAGACAATTTGAATCTAGTTAGAATACGAAAGATTCACCACAGTAATAATACGATAAATGTTAAATTGCTTGTAAAAGTAATTAGTGATGTTTTAATAGTAATAAAAAACTACTATACTGTTGAGTCGTCAATTTGTAATAAAACCTGGTCTGTTCTATTTTAGTATTTTCATTATTCACTATCTTAATGTAAGAATTTTGGAATAATTGAAAGCTTTATTAAATAAACTGGCTCTGGCAGTAATGGTACTGGCAGTAATAATAATGAATTGTGGGAGATTTATCCGGCGTATACCTAAAGAACGACAAATTCTCGTTCAATCGACTATGGCTTTTTGCCGAAACTCTGCAGTTTAAATTATGCAATTTTTTTGTAGGATAATTTTCTATTGCCTCTATTAAAATCACAAAGCCTAAGAAGGAACGTTTTGTATAATTTTGATCGTACTTGGTATAAAACTAGTGATGGTATAAGGGTAATAAAAGAAAAAAGTATATTTCGTTTTTGTTAAGGTACAGGATTCCACGGATTTGGATTTACGTAAGATACCCAAGTAGAAGAGCACAAAGCTAAAATTGTGTATGTCACACGAAGAACAACAACAAAAAATACTAACATTCGATTCCGCGATTCATGGGTAATGGTTTGTGTTTATTTTTTGAATTTTTCAACCATTCATCGAATGCCTTTTTGTTCTCTATTAGCTGCCTCTCCTTACGCTCCATCTCTTCGATCAGCTCCATCTGCTTTTGAATTTTTCTTTCTGAAACATAATTTACTGTTTTTAAACATACTGAAAGTGTTTGGTGCACGACGTAAACGTAAACGAGAAATAGATTTGTATTTTAATTCACTGGTTATATAAGATAAATCGATCAGTGGAAGGTCTTTAATACTAAAGAAGTATTTCCTACAATTTGAACTCCACAGATTTCCAAATATGAGGAGTAAAAATCGATTTTTATGCAAATTATCTAAGGCGGAACCGGAAACGGACATAAAATTTACAGCGGAACAGTAGATCGACGATTGCGCTAATTATATTGTAATAAAAAAAATTTGGATTGGTGTAACAATTATTTTGAGGTGAGTTGAAAAGCACACACGCACAGTAATATATTTGTATACCGAGGTTTACTTCTTCCTTCTTCTTGAGCCAAAGTTCAAATTTCAATCGAGTTTCGAGCTGTCGTTTCTCTCTTTCAAGATCTCTCAATTGTTGCATTTCCTCTTCTTGTTGCTTTTTTCTCTTCGCCTCCGCTTCGACCTTTTTCTTGTCCATCAACCATTTTTTAAAATTCTCTTTTTTCTGTTCTAATAATATTTCCTTTTCTTTTAACTGGCTTTCCACCATCATTTTCTGGTTCGTTTGTTTCCGTTTTTTTTCAGCTTCTTTCTTTGATATCCAGTTTTTCAATGCAAATTCCTTACTACTTTGCTGGACTTGTGATATTTTCGTTTTATTTTCTTTTACTTCTTTGGGGCAGCTTTTCTGAGCTTCGTCTTTTGTTTCCGATACATTTTTTTCTACGTGACAGGGACACGTTTTTTTCTCTATGGAGCAAGTGCACCGTTTCGTCTTCATTGATTCAAGTGAATCACTTGCGGAGACCGTTTGTGGTGCTAGAAGAGATTCACTGGACACGGTCTTTGCTGGAAGCGGCTTTTCCACATAAATTGCCGAATTTATAAACTTTCGAATGACTTGCTGTTTGCTAAGCCTTGTTTGCATTACTTTACCCCGTAAGACGACATCTCCATTGTCGTCACGTTGGTTGTTATCACATAGCATTTTCTAAAAATACTGTATAAAATAGCAAACAGAGGGACAAATGCTCTCAAAACGTACAAAAAGTGTGCTGATTGTCAACAACGCGTCAATTGCTGATGTAAATATTCGTTTCTATTGTTTCTGGGATAAAAAAGAATGTTGTAAGGTGTCTCTGATATTGAAGAAATGTGAAGTAATCTGGAGAAAAATCAAAAACATACTAGTGGCCAATGAAGGGGTTTTAAACTTTCGCGCTTGTTCTATTATCGACAGGATGACCTTAGCCTTAACCACAACTTCAAAGTGTTTGATTAAAACTTAGAACTTGTTAGCTCTGTTGTTAGTTCCTGGATGTCTCCCTCTTTGTCTTTGCATTTGAGTCATGTGAGTGGTGGAGATCTAGAGACTACTGAAGATCTACTGTGGTGAAAACGAGTATATAACTTTTATTTAATCAGATAACAAATATTAAGCACACAGAGTAAATCGACCGTTAAGTGCCTCTTCAGTCGGTTCTGATAAGGTGACTCCTTCTGTATATGCTGTCGTGTTTGTATTTTATTCTGCCCATAGCTTTTCAGTAAAAGTGGATCCTGGTCTTCAGTTCTAAGATATTAGTCGTTTTACGAAAACAGTGTCTGTTTTACTCGTCACTGCAGTGATTGTTAATTGATTACAAATCCTGCAAGGTCATAATCACGTGATGGATATAAGTGGTATTAAAAAATAAATAGGCATCCATAAAATGAATTAACATTTTTATTTTAGGACTGAGAACCAAATATAATGATAAGGCAAATTTGCTTTTAGAAGAAAATATCGAAAAAAAGGAACCCTTTGACTTATTCAACAAATGGTTTGAAGAAGTTAAAAACGAGGGTAGCACTATAGAGCCAAATGCTATGTGCTTGTCCACTGCAACTAAGTAATTCATTTTAAAATATCAAATGACGCATTTAAAACTTTTAAAATACCACATTAATATTGTGGTTTCAGAAATGCCATTCCTTCAGCTAGATTTGTGTTGTGTAAAGGCTATGGAAAGGAAGGTTTTAAATTCTTTACCCATTACACAAGCAGGAAGGGCCAGGAACTGGTAAAAAATACTTAAAGAATAAATTATATATTTTTATTATTTTAACAGGAGGAGAATGCTCATTGTGCTTTGACATTTTACTGGCCAGTTTTCAACAGATCTGTAAGTTGAATTACATAATACATTACTGGTGATTAAAATTAGGTTCCAAGGTAAGAGTTGAAGGTGTTGCTGATAAACTAGCATTCTCAGAAGCCGACCAGTATTTCCAAAGCAGGCCTTACAAAAGCCAAATCGGCGCTCTTTGTAGCGATCAAAGCAAACAAATAAAAAACCGCAATGTTTTAACTTTAAAGGAACAAGAACTAAGGTCTGAATTTGGTGAAGGTGAAGTACCCAGACCTTCACAATGGTATAAAAATGTATTTTGTAATTCGAATTTTTCTCATCTTATTATTTTAGGGGCGGGTATATTGTTCGCCCTCAGAGCATTGAATTCTGGCAAGGACAAACTGATAGAATTCATGACAGGATTAGATTTAGAAAACCAGGAAATGCAGAACCAGACCATGTATTAACCCATCCTGGAGCAGATGGATGGATTTATGAGCGACTGGCTCCCTAGCCTATTTCAACGTTATTTTTAAAATGCTTCTTTTAACGCCTGTTGAACATTCCCAACAAGTTGAATATTGAAACACTTCTTCCATATCTAGTGCTTCCGTAAAATTGCATAAACCGCCACCTACTCCAAAGTAGTGGTTTTTTGCAGCCAAATAGCTGTGTCTTAGTTAAGAACTATATAGAATTAAAATGTAACATACAAAGAATATTGACTTAAGGATACATAACGCCGGTCTTTTTTAATAAATGCTGGAAAATATTTACAATCTTTTTGTAATTATTTGTGTTATAGATGGTTTCAGATGTAAGGATGATATCAAATTTTTCTTGATTGTGCTGCATTTCCAGAAATGACTCCCAATCTCCACTAAAATATGTACACTTGCTTAAATCCAAGTTATTCAACCGCGAATTTGGAATTGTAACATGTTGTAAAACATCAATGTTCTGAAAGTTGTTCACTAATTTATTGTTTCTGTTTGTGGTGTTATATTGAGGTATACATAGTCTTGAAACACAGTGGTGGCACCTTTTAGGCTGCAGTATATTCCAAGAATTCCATTCCCACAGCCCAAATCAAGCACTTTCTTATTTTTCAAATCTAATTCCTTAATAAAATTTAGCAAATCAAATGTACACTCCCATATCTTTAAACCACCTAAAATTTTAAGGAATAAGTGTGAATGTAAATGAAAAAATGTAAAAACCTTCATAAACCGCTGGCATTAGATCTGAGCTACTTTTCCCATAGCTTAGAATGGAATCTATTTGCTCATTGTTCTCATTAACAGACATATGCCTAATCTTTACATTTCCACAACACACTTCACGAATATCAGTACACGGTATTGATGTTCGTTCTTTGGGATTTATCTCTTTGCTTTGAATCCACTTTAAACTAGGAGCTTCTTGGGAATCTAAAAACATACAACTACGGTTATCTAGTTTTACTTCAAACACTTAGTTACTGCTGTGCTCTGTTTTGTCATCCTTTGCAAATCCAAAACTAAACATTACTGTATTTATTAATTTCTTCGATTATTCTCTGCCTTAAAAGAACATAGAAAACTATGTTAGAAAGGAAATAAGGTTATGTTGGGTTATGTTTTATGTTTGGTTTGGCAACTCTAATCTAAGACATACGCCAGTGTTTAGAATATTTCAAAACCTAATTTAGAAATTAATCAATCGCATATATGTACTGTACATAAAAAACTAAAATATTACGAATATTTCTATTGTGATTGTGTTCTATGATTCTTTTATCGCTTTGCTCCATAGAATTGTAGAACTCTGTAATTCTGTCAAAAGATTGTCTATGGTCTTGTGGACATGTCACATATGAAGTTCATATTTTCCAAATAAATAGTAATAAAAATTGGTGGACACATTTATAAAGATTGTCAACGTTCATAATGGTTGCCATTGAGAGCTATAACTTTTCAAATATTCTTTTAGCAATTTTGTTAACAATTATTAGCACTTTGGGTAAGTTTCACTGTACAGCTCCATATGTTGCAAAATTGTCTTATTTCAGTAATTTTCGTCTTTTATCGCAGAAGAGCGCCAACCAGGAACTGCGTTTTGTTAACGGGTCTGTGCGATAGTGGCAAAACTTTAATATTTTCTCAATTATTGCACGAGAAATTTTTTCAAACTCACACATCGATTAAGGAAAATATTGGCAGTTACAGTGTTAACAAAGTATGGTAAACAAAGTCGTTTTTAGCCAATGTATGTTATCTCTTGTAGAGCACCTTCAGAATCATTGATATACCTGGACATGAAAGGCTTCGACACAAATTTATTGATCAATATAAACACCTAACCAGAGCAGTGTTGTTTGTTGTTGATTCATCAACTATTCAACAAGATGTGAGAGATGTCGCCGAGTTTTTATATGATATTTTATCAGACACAACTCTTGCAAGAAACTTGTCAAACATTGTAGTGTTGTGTAATAAACAAGACTACACTTTCTCCAAAGGTAGCAAAGCTATAAAATCTATTTTGGAAAAGGAATTGTGAGTATATTGGCAAATACATGTGGCATAATTGCTATGAATTAAAAAATTCCAGAAATACGTTACGGGTCACAAAATCAAACCAATTGGATTATGTCGATCAAAAGATCAGGCAGGCTGCAAGTTTGGGGCCTCATGATGTGGATTTTTCTTTTGCAAACTTTCCTCTGAAAGTTGATTTTGTTGAAACTACTGCCACTAACAAGGATGGTTCCATTGACATAGACAAACTTAAGAATTGGTTAGCTACTGTTGCCTAATATTATTAAAGTTACAGTCCTATTGATATAATTGAATGGCAATTGAATGGATTTTGTTAAGTTTGAACTATTTTCATTTAATTTCCGATTAGACTAGTTCAATGTGTCCAATTGAAAATTGAAGAGTTCATCAAGTTTATATTGTATATGTTCATTATCCAGCTATTTCGAAGTATGTCTTGGATTGAAATCGCAAGAGGCAGCTGGGACGTAAACCTAACCTTACTTTTTAATAATATACACAAATTCTAATTAAAAATGGCAGGTATAGAAAAACAAGTTGAAATTGAGAGATTGAAAAAAATACTTTTTAAGAAGACTAAAGGAAATTACACAAAATCGACGTTCCATTTATTCAGTTGTCAATTTAGTATAAAATATGACACATCCCTTTTTCGCTCCGTTTCTGTCTAACAAAAAGTCACCGCCAACGAAGAATTATTTTAGTAGACCTGTTTTTTTTTCAAAACTCATTTCGAGCGTATTAAAAGCACTTGTTACAGTTTACAATTTAAAAAAAAATATTTTTTCGTCAACCTCATATCGCATAGCACTTTAGAGATATAAAATCGATCAAAACAATATTATTACAAAACATTAGCAAATTAGTCAAAATTGAGCATTTAAAAAATATTCAATCGTTTAAAAGTTACATATTTAATTGTGCCAAATGTGGTGCGAGCTTGCAAAATTTCAGGTACCAAATCTATAAATGTGGGGCCTTACAATGAATTTTGCAAGTCAGCGTCAAACCTGTCATCGTCGACCGAGGAAATATAAATTAATATTAATTTTTGGCTGGATGCAACTTTTAACCCTCCCTTTTACACGAATGAATGCAATAGTTCCCGTGTCTGTGTCCCAGTTACATAATTATCGACGAGTGACTCTTCAAAAAATATTACTTTGCAAATATTCTCACAGTAAAGATTTATCTGTACTCAATCATTACGCCACGTTAGGGCAGTGGAAGAAATATTTCGGACATTATGAGGAAGGGGTTGTACAAATATTAAAAATGATTAATCGGGATTGAATATTGCAAAGGTATACGAAAATGAAAGGTTGCAAATTCATCGTCGCAACGGTCTGTTAAATTTATTCGCTGTAGTGATATTAAGATTACAATGGTAAAGTCACAGTGCTTAGTCATAGTTCAGGTGTTTTCTACCCTCGTCCAACAACGAACAGATAATAATAATACGTTTTAAATGTAGTTGAGAAAGAACAAACCAATTTCAACTAGGATCTATTAAAAATCGAGTTCTGGTAAAAATTGCTGTTGTGCCACCGACGACAATTCCATGTCGATTGGTTTCGTATCGTCGTAAAGAGCCGGTGCCTCGCACAGAATAGCAAAAGTCCCAGCAATGGACGCTATGATAAAAATCCACAAAAACAAGCGATCCAGTACCATCGCCACAAATCCCCAGTCTTGATCCTCCTTCAAATAGTAATCAGTTTAACTTCAACCCCGGCAATGACGCTGCTTTACCGCATTAAATTGATCCTGCCTCTGTATATGGTGTTGTATAAACATTACGTTGTGAATTGCCTTCTCCAGTTCAAACGGGTACTTTTTTCGAGTGCCGGAGTCGCTTTCGTCCAAACCAGAAAACACGGAAGGCAACCCATTGTAAACAGTCCTGGCACCCAAACCTCGGAATGCACTGTTGGAAGTGTGCAGACCGTTACAACCACTCGCTCGATTTCTTGAAGAACTTGACGAACTGGACGAAGATGACGCTGTAGATGGCATCGATTCCAATTCACGCTGTTTTTTTACCACCATCCTGCAGGAGATTTTATTTGCAGCCAGCTCTGTTAAGAGGTCTTTGGGAACCCTCATCAGTAACAGTTTCGGGACACTTTTTATAAAGAAACTTCTCACCCAAGGTGCCATTTTGTGGGTGCTCGGTTTACGATAATGCACGTTTAAAATGATAATGGTTATTACGACGGACAGTGCAACTAACACCATCGTAAACAAAATGTATTTACCTAGCAAAGGAAGAGCTAAAGACGTCGACGGAATGATTTCGGAAATCAAAAGAAAAAACATTGTTTGAGACAGAAGGATATTTATGCAGAGGGCGATTTTTTCACCCGAATCTGCCGGCAGATAGAACACTAAAACGGAGAGGTAGGAAATACCAACGCACGGAACTATCAAGTTAACCGTGTAGAAAAGAGTTTTGCGTCTTAGAGTGATGTTGAAAAAGATATCTGAAAAAGTCGGGACATATTAAATTTTCTTAGTGCAACCGTTACCTGGATAGGGTTCCGCACAGCATGGATAATACTTTTCGTGTCTTTCCGCAGGCACACCTAAGATGTCCCATTCGACGCTCGGGTAATATTCGCGCAAGTCTATGCCCACTTCAACCTTGTCCTCTCCAACTTTTTGATTAATGTGTTTCAGATCAATCTACGAATTTTTGCTTAAAAAGAGAATAACACCTTAACCGCAAGTGTGAACTTGGTTTCCATCGTACGTCCATGAGCCAAATTTCATAAAACACGTTTGTTGGTCAAAAGGAAAATAACGAACGTCAATTTCACACGACGATTTGAAGATTGCCGGTGGTGTCCATAGAACCTTTCCGGTATGACGCAGGACCGCTTTGGTCATTGTCGTGACGACATATTCTCCGTCGGCGCTGCCAACATGTTTAAGTTATGAACAAATGTGTCTGGTATCTGCCTCTTCAATATTTACTTATTGTACAAGACAATGTCGGGCAGCCAAATATGTTCTGAAGGAACATACAGTTCGGTGACGCCACCATACTCGTCGGGATCCCACACGAACTTGTGATCTTGCCATTCCTACAAGAAACGAACAAAAACTAATGTATTTGAACACGCGGTGAAACTCACATGCTCCAGCCAGACGTTGGTGGTTAAAATTTGATCCTTCAAATTCTAAAAACAAAACTTATGTAATAAAATATAATTAAAAATACAAGTTCACCAATTCGATCAGTTGAGAAAGTCGCAATCCTAATTTTACTAGTACTGTATCCGTATTATTACTAACTGGTCTAATGAGTCTATTGTAATTGCTTAAAAGATCGTCGTAAAGCCTTTTAGCGTCGGGGTTCGCCTGGCTAAAATACGCCAGAAATAAAATGAAAAAAATCAGTTTAGTCCACATTGTATTAAGTAAACTTCGAGTCGCATTTTTGTGACGATTGAACTCTTGTGGTCACCATGATGTAATCAGACACACGCACAACAAAACGTGGAGATTTGCTGGGGAAACTATCTAATGGATGCTGTACTGCACGCTGTAGTAGGGTGATCAATAAAACTGCGCATCCGATGTATACCTAGTGGTATTCTTGGGAGTCAATAGGGCCGTACAAAAACGACCAACTAATTTTTTTATTTATTAAGCCTTCATAGTACAATCATTAAAAGAATTATTAGACATATCGCCGTTTTTCATTTATCGTCTTGCGAGTCAATAGGGCCGTACAAAAACGTCCAACTACTTATTTATTTATTAAGTCTTCTAACTATAGAAGACTTATATTGTACTAACAATAATTAAAAGAATTATTAGGCATATCGTCGTCTTTCATTTATCGTGAGATATTGTAAATGAGTCTCGCTGTCATGCATTAATGTACTGTAGTAATTTTGCTCTTATATATCGCTATTCAAAAATCGCTGCACTCCACTGATACTTCCGAAAACATTTCTACGTATAATTAGGTTGGTGTTACATAAAATCGTTTCTATGAATCTATTCATGATGTAAGCAGCACTTTTCACTAAAATCGTCTTTATATTGATACTTAAATGTTCTTTATAAGTAAAGCCATGTTTACAGGGATCATTAAAAATCTTAAGTCTAAATTTGTCTGACTAAATTTATGGTAATTGGTTTTGCAAACTGATTATTACGCAGTTTCTAAGTGTCTATTTATTATAATATCACATAGATATGGTATTATATTGATATTTAAAATTAGTGATTTCACTAATTGATGATGGTCGGTGGTTTCTTGCCCGCCGACGAGAATTTCGGTTTTTGAGAAAAGTGTACCGAAGAACGGGACGACTGAAAGCTGAAAAATTTTCAGGAGCCTCAAAGAAAAAAGGAAACAGTAAATAAACTTGTGAGTCACCTTGGAACGGCCTTTACGTTCCAATGGCCTTGTGAAACTAATCATCCAAAGTACCTACCACATGGAGCACTCATACCGGATTAAACTTTTTATTACTGTTTGTGGAATAAATTCGTAGTAAAATTGTTGTGAGACTGATTTGTGGTGACTTTTACTCAATAATTAGGAAATCTGTCGGCCGCTTTCAAAGGAAGGTATAACAACCTTGGCGAAAGTAGGAGTTGGCGAGTTGTTAATTTTCGGCGACCAACAGCAACGTGTTTTTTGTACCGATTCGCCGGTTTTTAAAAGTATGCCACTAAAATGAAAATTTTACATTTTTTCTGTGGCTTGTGTCACGAAGAGGTGTGACGGCCGCAGCTAAAGACGCGAGTGCTTTATTTTGGCGCGCACGCCTGCCTGAGACTCGCGCGCCTTGCACGTTCTCACGGCCTCTCCAAGATGCGCCTCCAACACACAAACAGAACAGAACTGCAGAACACACGTTGGTGTATTATACGCCTGTAAAGACTGACTTCGAAGACTGTACTTCAATTCATTCAGTGCCAAAGACACGGCCAATTTTAGGATATCGAATGGCGTCACGTCATCGCTTGACTGATACCTGCCAGACTTCCTTGCTTTTGTTTTTACATTCCGAACTTATCAAGATATTCCATGGAATCAGAGATGTCAGGGACGTTGCCAGTAGTATGCAGATATAACAGATGTTGTCCAGGACCACACGGAGGCCACACTCATTTTATGCATAAATTTAAAAGAATGTCTCCGCGGCGGCACGCCAGTACCTTGCCTTGAGCATCCGCGTATATTGTATGATTTAAAAAAAATTGAAGCTTGATTGTAATAGATACTAGTATTATTAATGACTTCTATATTATAATAGATAATAAATGTTGTTCAAACGCGTATGTCTAAAACGTGTATTGTTCAAGATCAGTTTACAAAAACACCATGAGACAAATTTCCAGACGCCGCTAAGACCACCAGTAAATAATTCAATTAAGTCTGCTGGTCTAATAATACGTTGGCAGGTGGTCTTCACTTTTTGTGTACTATTATTTTGGGATATTTTATAGTAATTTTGCACCACTCGAATTAACTCATCAACCCATTTTAGACCACACACAGGTTCTGCATTTACATTCCATTAATGAACGCGGTTGCGGCCGCTGAAATCGCCCGCCTCTACAAATTTTGATACGGATTTTTCATCTAAGGAAGTGGTAAAAATGTACGGTTTAGCAACCGATATGTAAGTCGAATCGAATAATAAACTAATTAGTTCTTCCTGGCTCTTACTTAATAATTTCACCAATATTTTTATTTCTCTTAACACTTTTTCTGGATGAAATATATCAATCAATCAGTCTAAACAGCTAGGATTTGATCGACAAGCTTTAGTGCGCTGCATTAGCAACAAAAAAGGGTCTCAATTAGTTTTTCAAAATTTTATTTGTTGGATTCCAGCAACTAAACACCAAATTTCAATCAGCTAAACATTGAATTACATAAATAGTTCGTTCAGGATCGAAAGTGCAAATTGTCCTTTCCATGTATACATTAGTTAATTAATTAATTATACATCAATTAATAATGAATGTATAATAATTATTAATTAATTAATAATTAATGTATAATAATTGAGTTATCAATTTTTGAAAAGCACTTTGTTGACCACTTTTCAACATAATTTTTTTTATCTTGGTAACCGTACCAAGTGGACTCTCGTAATTTGGATCGTTGAAGGCTCGTGAAAAGTGGAATCCGAATATAAATTTAAAAAATATGGTTACCATTTGAAATTAGAAAATTACTGTCATTTCCCGTAAAACCAAAAGTAAAATGATGGCAGTATTTTGTTTCAATTCGAAAGATTCGATTATTGACCGGTTGCCAAATTTCAAATTTTTATCTCAATGGGAAGCAAAAAAACTTCTTTCTAATGGCCGCCTTAAATCAATCACCCTGTATAGCTTTACCGTTTGCTGAGTCGACGGTTCTTTTTCAAATGAAATACTTAACCGCGTAATTGTTACTTTTTGTTTTGAGTTCAATTCAGTTTTTTAACTTTTCACACACAGATACACATGCAATATGCAATTGGGAACGTGGACGTAGCATTCTGAAAACGGAAAATCATCACAAAATACGTGCTTCGTTTGCATTCCAAGGCGCTGTGAGAATGACCCTCTCATTTATTACTTATACAAAGGTAAATTTTCAAAATAAACAACACAACTGGTCATCGGTTTTAAAGAACATCAAAATTATATCCATATATAGAAAACGTATTACAAGCAGCGACCTGAAAGCAAAGTCTTTCAAACGTTCAAACACAGATTCAGATACAGATATCTATGAATTCCTACATAATCAGCATTTAAAAAGTAGTTCTTTATTCATTTTGTCAAATTAAATAAACACAATCATAATAATCAGTACGTGTAGTTTTAATGAAATGACTTTGTGAAAATAGTACCAGCAATCCATTGGGATTAAGCAGACGTCCTTGAATATGTGGGATACCCGTTAGTTTCCTCTACAGTAGAAGCAAATTCATCTACAATAAGATAGCCAAATACATTTGTGCAAATGTAGATCGTTTCATATCGTCCTCAAGTTTATTAGCAAATCCATCGCCTACTAAATCCGTCAAAACTAAATCATGAGTACCTACGGGGAAAGTACCATTATCTAGCGTTTCCTGATAAAGGAATCACTTGAACATGCTGTATTTGGAATCGATGATATTTACTGAATGTGTGATTGGCCCATGTGGGTGCAACACATACACAGCAAGCATTTTCCTAATTGATTTGGTTCAGTAGGTGCTTATACCATTTGGATTCTAAAATATTGATTAGATTGTATCTCTAAGACCATAGGTCGGTCGGTACCACACACGCTCTTTCCATTCGCGTGGCGCGTGCAAGATGCTTTCTATCTACAGATCACCTGATCATCGTTTGCTTTTAATTGATTGATAATCGCCAAGGTCTCACAAATATCCAGTCATTTTTGTACCACATCCCACTTCTGTCCTAATACAATTAGTGTATTTGAGCAATCGAACGCATCAACAATTCCACATGGGTTTATTCGTATTTCTCGTTTGTAACATGACGCACGATCATTTACGTACTTCAAAATCAAAGACGTACATGCGGATTGCAGATGAAGTATTCGGTTGCTGGTCGTGTGCCTTTCACGAAGTTTTCACGGTACCCGCGGATTGTAATCCCTGGACTTCGTTTCTAGGCCTGCATCTTTCATGTACGATTTAATGTGTCAAGTACGGCCACAATCGTCACTTGAGCAACAGGCAAATCATCATATTTTGACTGCCTAAATTTAAGCTTATCGTTTGTTTCGACAGCTGGTCAAATTCACCTGTGAGTCCAATATTGATACTGATTTTCGATTAATTATCATCCTACTACTAATTTATTGTTGTGCTCCGCTGGTTATAATATTAATTATATTTGAAGTTATACGATGAATTAGTTATCAGTTCAGATAACTATCAGTTTCGAAGAGCTAAACATTTCTAACGAATTTCATTTCTATTTTGGGGTTCCATTTTAAAACACTCTTCAACTCGAGTTGTTCGAATCTAATCTTGAACATAACAAGATGAATAAAAAAGGAGGGTACTGCTGGGATTGGATAAAAAAACTTAAAATATAAATGTTTTATTGGAGATTACAAAATATGTAAATAGATATATACACAGTAAACGTTACCAACATGGAAGACTTGAATGATCTTGCTGTTGTTTAGGCACTTTTAAAAACAGATCGCTGTTTTTTAGACTCTAATTATCAATAATTTAATATGTTTAACTTAATAAACGAGTCACTTTAATCTACATGGCAAACTCGAATATCTTCTCGTCGAAATTATCACAATCAATCGCGTTTCACAAAACTGTCTCTTTCAGTGCGATTACCACGGCCTCCACGGCTTCTCTTCGGTGGGTTGATCGCATTTCCTCACCACCAAAGAGAGCGGCTTGGGTTGGTTGTAGAGAGCATCGGGCTCGGGGCTATGAATGGGCGAATAATTTGACGGTGCCGAGGACGACGCGGATGAAGTCGAAGAAGTCCGTTGCGGGATCGGGACCAGCAAGGGCAGCGAAGAGGTGCTTTGCGTGTTTGATGGGCCGGTCGTGGTCGGCAACACCAACGCTATATCGCCGTTAGGCAACCGCGTGGGCACCAGTTGAACTCCAGAGCCGTGTCCGCTGCTCAAAATGATCCCATTATTTTGCGTCACGTCACTAGTGTTGGGCACTATGTGTACTTGAACTTGGGGCACTTCTTGCGTTTTGGTGCTTTGACTCAGACAACTGGACAAGTGCTGCAGCAGACGTCTTTTGACGACGGGCTCGAGCCCCGGAAAGCGACTCACTTCGGTTGCACATTCGCTAAATCCGGCTCGAAATTTGCTCACGACCGAAGGATCGGAGGCGGTGGACATCGCCGCCTGTTGCCGCTGAAGATTTTGCAAATGTTTGACGGTCATCTCCAGGATGTCGGCTTTTTCTAATTTGGAATGTCTGGCCGGCTGTAAGGAGATTTCGTTCAGACCGTGCATAATTATATTGTTTTTATATTGCTTGTCGTGTATTAAAAAAATCGCATGAAACCGATTTTGTTTTTCATATCTACTGATACCTAATCACCTACTGAAACTTCTCAAACTCATTTACTTCGACGAAAAATACGCCGGTCACAGGCATTATAAAAAAACACTAGGTCATTACCCCCCCATGTGTAAATTATACAGATTTATACCTAGATATTATTAAGATATACCGGGTGACTATAAATGATTGAAATTTTTTGTGTTGGGTTGGCAATATTTTTTATCTTTTTTAACCATTGGGTACAATGATTTTCAAATTTAAAATTGTCAAATAAACGTCAAATTTACAAATTGTCCATATTTCAAAATGGATTTTACAATTAGAGTATATTTTCGATTACTCGCTCTAAACATTTTCTCCGTTTTTTCCCATTTTTCGTTCGCCATTATTCAGTAAGTTACACATTTTGACAACAATGTTCTAACCTGAAAAGTTAATAGACATAAATCACGACGACAGTTAATCTGGTACCAATTCCTCACTGTTACCAATCAGCTAAATTTAAGTCAATCATTTATAGTCGGTAGTCTTACCATTTGAAAAAATCAGTATTTTATGTGCCAATTTGGATCATTATAACAAATTGCCCTTTTTTTCAATGGTCGATAATGTGTTAGGAGGAAGCCCGAATTGTTGTGCAATATCCTTGTTTTTCTTTGACAGCAATTAATTTCAATTCGTGCCAAGAAAATATGCTTCTCCTAAATCCAGTGTGTTAAATATCAGTTCGAGTATTAGAAATTTCCGACTAACGGAGACAAAATTAAATACCTTTTATGTTATGAAAGTACTCGTATGTAAGTATGTTCGCAAAAAATTGACCTAGAAAATATTTCGAGTTAGGGAAGTTACCTAACATGAGGATTCAACAAAAATATTTTTCGGTTTGTGGCTCAGATATTAAAGATGAAAAAATTATTTTAGATAAAAGTGCTCCGCAATTAAATGCTCTATCACCTCAAACAATTCTAAGTTTATTAATCGTAAGTGGGAGCTAAATTGAACTGTTTTCGAGTTATTTAAATTTTTTAAATTGAAATGGACCATTGCAACTGTCTGAAAAGATGCGAATATCTCTGGACCTAAGCAAGCTAGAGAGGTGCGGTTTGAACGGTTGAATTCAGTATAAATTGCTTTATTTTATTGTTAAAAAAATGAGAATCCCACCTACAGACTAGAGTGCGCTAAATACAACGCATTAAATTTGAACAATTTCAATTTTTACAAATAGGAGCCCAATTTTTTTTACTATGTTCGATTCTTTTTTTATTGTCTACCAAATTTCTAATCGCTATACCCATATTTAACGATGTTATTTTTTCAACTATATTTGATAGACAATTAAATAAGGTATCAAAAGCATAAAAAAAATTAAAGGTCCCATTTGAAAAAATTAAATTATGTACGTTTGAAATTGTTCCAATTTAACACGGTTGTATTTAGCGCTCACTAATAAGTAAGGTACCGCATTTTTTTTATCATAATATAAAGCAATTATGCTGAATGTTTAAACCACATGTCTCTAGGTTTATTAGGTCGAGATATTCGCATCTTTTGAGAACGCTGCAAAAGTACATTTCACCTTAAAAATTTGTATAAGTCGCAAACTGTAGGCCTTACATAAGATTAATAAATTCGAAGAAACGAAGAATTTTAATTTGCAATTATATGTACATGGGGTGATCCATTTAAATAAAATAAGAAGGTGGAGCCGCGTGTGGGCTAAATGGAAAATCTTGTATACTCAGGTGATAGAGCACTTAATTGCGAAAAAGTTTTGTTTAAAACGTTTTTTGTGCCACAACCCACCAAATACAGATAGGTATATGCAAATATCCAAGAATTTCGGACGCGGTGGACACCAGTTTGGGTAATTCTAAGTTACTAAATGAGGTTTGGTTTAGTTTGGTGGGCCAAAAATAATTGTACGTGTGTCCCACTAAAATGCAAATACAACGTGCCATGCCTGCGTCTACTCACATCCTTTTTCATAGCATCCAGTATGAGGGTCTTTAATTCATTCAGGCTGTTGTTAATACGCGCCCGCCTCCGCTTTTCCATGATCGGCTTATTACTCTGTAAAAGACAAACAATTGAAAATTTGAAAAGCGGGCCTAAAATTTCAACTCGGATTCAAACCCAGCGTCCGAAATGTTAAAGTGACTGTGGCGAACAAAAATTTTGTACAAACTTACCCTTCTGTTATCGTTGGCTCTCTTGGTGGAAGACGCGTTTTCCATTGTGAGAGAATTGGTAGATGTGGGAGCTGAGTTCGATTGCACAGTTGTGGTGTTCGTTCCCGTCACCATTGTAGAACACTTAATTGTTAATAAAAAAAAAAAACACACGCGTATGGAACGTATAAATCTTGAAGCGCGCTAACCACGAGTTCAATCCGATGCGATGTTTAGCTTTACAGAGGCGCCCAGGCGCACGTCGCAATTCTCAGTAGCCGCTGGCCGGAATGAGCTTAAGAGGAGTGGGGATGTGAGATGATGCACTCGGCGCGTTCCCACAGAGGTTCGGCTCGATCCGGACCTCAGGTATGTCGTCCTCCACCAGTGGCGTAGTCGAGATCGCCTACGGACAACTCTTGGTCCACGCTTTTCATTTAGTTTTTCTCACAGTTCCCGGCAGTCTGGGGTTGATGGCGGGAGCCAGTGCGTGGTGGAGGTACCACCAGTGGGATATTTTGAAGGCGCAGTGCCCAGTTTGAAGGCTGGGAACGGAATGGTACCCGCCGCTGGTCGGCGCGGAACGTGCAGTGTTTGCTGCCGTGCCGAGAGAGTGAGTACAGGTGGGTGAGTTCCTGAGGCCTGGGGCGACCGGCGCGGCGGTGCGGCGGCCAAGCAAGCACCGTGTTCTCGTGTCTGGCCCGAGGTCGAGCAACACGTGCCTCCGTGCGTCACGCTCACGACTGTGGGAAAGCCCCGCCCCGTACCGCGGGTGGCTCACTGCCGCATCCTTCAAAGACACTTACCCAGCCTGATTCATGCCGCCGCGGATGCTTACCGATCGCCGACCGTTCTCCGCACCGATGAATCATGACCGTGCTGAACCACACACCCATACGAGGGTCACTCGGAAATTTTCACAAACCGCTTCATTTTAATTATACTGTGTTTATTTTTTAGGGATTGTACGAAAAGTGCATTCGTAATACTTGTCAGAAACCGTTTCCTGTTATTTTTCTCCTTCTTGTGGTTTGGCTAGCTGAAAAAGATACTTCTTCGCCCACGTTCACATCGCCACTGAACATGTCTACCGCAGTAGGAAACGTTTTGAATAAATTCGTGAAGTATTCATCTCGTGGTGCTATTTTCTCCAATGTCCCCATGGAATAACTTCAATTGGTACATGTACTTTTTAACCCGAAACACACTACCTTATGGTGGTACTTCCCCCGTATTATTTAAAGGCTAGTCTTATAGTATTTAATTGAAAATTAAATTATTGCCGATTTGGTAAGCTAAAAAACATATTGTTACGGAATTGACAGAGTAGAAAAATAGTTTTGATTGACAGTGTAAAAGTAGATTTGCATATTGCTGTATATTTGGGGTAGAATAAAGAGTTTAGTGTTTCGCACCGGGTGTTACGAACCGGTAACACGCAACAATATGTAGCAGAAAAATCCTGACTAAATATCAAATTTTGTGTATCTAAGAAAGTTAAAATTGCAAACTATTTTTGGACATACTGAGCTATTTAACTAATACAGCGTCTGAAAAAGATTGTAACACCGACATTTATAATGTAGCAACGTAAGCTGAGTGCTCAGCATAAAATACAGTAAAAACCGACATTTTTATAACATTTTACTGTCTTCGTTTTTATAAAGACACATAAAAACATAGTGTATGCAACACAATTTCTACCTCAAATAAAATTTTAAATAAAGTTCTAGTGTCTGACCGAAACTAGTTTTTACGGCCGAAACTGAAATTTCATGTTCTGGTGGGAAAAATAAAATAAAAATTGTTATAATCATTTTTTATTTTTTTATTTTAAATTAATCACATGTTAATCATTCAGCCTCTGAAATTTTAACGAATCATATCATGTTATTTCAAAAAGCACAAATAAATTTCCTTTTTTTTATAATATTATGAAATAAAATATAAGCTACAAAAGAAAATTATTTTTATACTTTTTAGTGAATATGTGCAGGTAGGTACACAAAACAAAAGAAACACTTTCATCTTAACAACAAAATTATTTATTCTAAACTTTTTGAATGGTACTCTAAAATTACAATAAAATTAAAATTAATAAGTACCTACCTACTAAATACAACAACAAAATAAATATTTTTGAGGCAAATAATACTTCAATCAAATTTATAAAAATATAAAAAGGGTGGCAGCCGAAACCGAAACTAAGCCTAAACCAATTTTTTTTTTGCCGAAACTAGGCCGAAAGTTCGGTCGGATTAAGTTCAAATTTCTAATAAGAAATATATAAATTCTAATTCTACAACTTTATGACGTAACCCAGTACTAATAGAGAACAGAGTGACGGAGAAGATTGAATATGTATGTATGTATGGCAAGTCGAGTTTAATGCAGGAAATATTACAGTGAAACTTCTCTAACTCAAATCTCTAAGGTACCGAAAATATACTTCGAGTTTCATTTAATTTGACGTATAGAAAATATAAAAATACGCCGAATTGAGACATAAGTTTAATAGTCATTATAAAAAAACACTACATATGCAGATACAGATTCATACCGACATGTACATACATACATAAAGCAACAAATTAAAAAAATCAGTATTTTTTTGTGTAAAATTAACCATTTCAAAAGTTTGATCTTGTTTTCTAAAATGGTCGTAATGTTTTAGGGGGAATCCTAAATTGTTCTTCAATATCTTCCTTTTTATTTTCGCCGTTCTCTACCTCAGCAAATAATTTCAATTTTTCCTTAAGCGTTAAACATTTTAAATTTTTATTCGAGCTTTTTGACTTTTGCACCAATATCACTAATAAATCCTGTGTGAAACTGCACCCCGGGTAATGCATATGATGGCAGCTTAACTTCTGCGAACATTTCGAGTTAGACTTGACGTGTTAAATATCAGTTCGAGTATTAGAAATATTCGAATAATAAAATTAAACATACGAAGATAAAACTACTACGTGAGATTGTTATATAATTTCTTATGTTCACAAAAAATTCGAGTTAGGGAAGTTCTACTGTATGTTTTGATATTTTTTCTACGTTTTTTCAATAAAAATTTTTTTTTCTCAATAACTTCTGTTTCATTACCCATGGCAGCATTAATTTTAAAAACGATAACATTCTATCACCTTAAAAAATGCATAATTTAGTAATACGTTCCAATAACAATTTGGAATTCGGGATGATATTGCTTTCATTAAAGTCTATAATGGCTCCATATGTAAAGAGTTTTTAAATTGGAGTTATCGTTTTGCCGTTAAATACATTTATTTATTTTTCTTAGTTCTGGGAATGATATCCTTTTTCCAATCAGATATTCAATTTTCGATGTGCAGCTCTGACGCGCCAACAACCACGTGCTTCATGTTCTTTTCCAATAAAATTGGTTTTTCGTATGTATATTCAAGGTTAGATGAAAAAAAATGCTGTGCTCAATATGGACATTAGATATTCGTCAAGATTTTATGATGCCAAGAAAATTAGATGCTCTGTCACTATTTGTAATGCTAAGGTATATTGTTAGGTGATGCCTGTAGAATACCTGTCTGTTGTGTACTTTTGTTGTCATCTCACAATTATTTTGTTGTTCAGGAATTGCTTCTCTATTGATTTATTTGATGTGCGAACGTTTAATATACAATTGGTTAACCAGTTAAAAAATTTAGATCTGACTCTTATTTTGTGACTCCATGATAAAGACCGATCAGCGCAGAACAAAAAAGCACTACAAGAAAACTGCCCTTACTCGTCAATTTCAGGGACGGTAAAATGCTGAAACAAAAGTGCCATTTCGAAAAAATTGTATCTAGAAAAAGGATTTGTCTTGACGAGTTCTATTACCGGTTAAAACTTATGTCATTATTTCTGGGACACTCTGTATAGTTGCAATGTGAATTTAATACATGCTGTATTTTGCTGATCATTAATATTTTTGTTGCTCAAGTAAAAAAATATCTTTATATAAATCTCAACAAATCAGTTGTAATCATAACGTGCCTACAAATAAAAACTGAAGCTCAGGATACTTAGAATCGAGCTTTTGTTTTATTTTTTACAGTTTAGACTTTTGAAACTGTCAAATCATGACATTTGACAGGAGCTGCCATTCAAAAACTTGCTCAAACCGAAACCTGAAAATGGAATTTGTTGGAAAAAATATTAAATGTATCTTTTGTATTGGGTACGAGACTGTTATTAACAAGGAAGTTCATTTCAAAATTTTGCTACACTCTATCGAACGCCAAACTTATTCCGTGGACTACTCAGCCTCGTTTTATTTTTGTACCCTGTTATATGTATGTCATGCTAAGATTTCTATGTACTTGTTCGGCCTTTTTTTAATATTACACTTTTAGTATTCGTTCTTTCTTTATAACGTTATTGTTTCTTGTGCCATTGTGGCTATTATAACTTGTTACCAGCGCACAGTTTAGAGAAACATGTTTATTGTTTGATACAAGTAATTTATTCTATTAGGAAAATGGGACAGGATTTCTAATTGTTTTGTTACTTTTTGCTGCGTGTGTTTCGTGTAAGAGAGTTTATATCAAAAATTGTAATTGTATTTTTTTTTCTACTGTGCGGTATGTCTTTGTGTAATTCGAATTAATTGGTTTCAATATGAAGTTATCAAAATTGATGGAGCATTTCTTTAATAAAATACAATTTTATTTCTGATGTGTCGTGGTTTTTTAATTGGCGGTTATTTCGCCTGTTTTTTCTAAGATTTCCAACCCTTCGCTGCCATTTGTGTTTGTTTTTTTATGTTCTGCATTCTTTGCATTTATTTATATAATATATTTGGCGATGTATTCGTGAATATATTAGCTCCAACGGCATCATCCTACAGGTATAAGATGTATAGTAATAAGGTTGGTGTTTGTTGGAAAAGCAGGTAGCAAGCGATTCTCCCGTTGATTAGCACCTTACAAAGCGGTTGAGGTAAAGGCTTCGGCACCTTTAGGCGAATATTAACTACCTTTGCCCAATTTACTCTCGCAACAAGCAAAGAAAAAAACCTTTATTAGATGTCTGCCCTTGCTCCAAAGCTCACTTTTATTACTTTAAAAAATCAACGCCTTTTTTTAAAATTTGGCTCAAATTACTTTCATCGTTTCGGAACGAGATTGGAAGCGTCCTCCACAAAATAACAGGGCTACGATGCTACCAACACAAATCCGTACATCCGTTTGTTTAGGTACTATTATGGACGCACATGGTTCAATTGCTTATATTTTTGAGATAACGATTTTTATTTTGGTTGCATCTACAAAAAGGGCTTTTCGTGTCATTCAATCATCCACTATCATTATGGTATTAATCTGTTCTTGACAAATTAATTACCACCACAATCTGACTAAGTTTAAAAATTCCACGATCGATCGATTTTAATTGCTTTTTGATTCAGTGCCCAATGAAACCAATTTCAATTTTCTGAAGACGAATGACGCACATGACGGTGGATGGATGGGATGAAATGAACAAGTAATGCGGGTTAATTGACGTGGGTGAAGTTTTGTGGTTTGTTTTTGTGTAGACGGTGTTCGATTACCACCGTATTCACGTTATTGAATATCCCCGATAAAGATGGACCGTCACAAAAGATTTGTCAATACATCCCCCCTTCATCTTCTTTGCTTTTATCTTGACTCGGCTTCCGGTGGTGGCCACACTTACTTACTACTTAAATAAACACGTGGACGTAAGTGCCGAAATGTTTTCGGAAACAAATAATTATCATAGTGCTTTGTTATATGGGTTGCTAATGAGAATAGACAAAGGAATCGTTTTAGACTACAAAATATATTTTCGTTAAAACTGTTCCTGTGTTATTTAGTCGGGTGATTGAAAAATTAATACGTTTATAGCTAATCAGTTTCAAATTACTTTAATATAAAATTGTGAACGATAATTTGGCAATTTAACTTCGTAATTAAATCATTTAATTTGTCTGTGATATGATTCAACTAATTACTACGTGGAGACTTTATTACTTTTTTTGGTATATTACAAAACTGCTTGCTTGATGATGCATGGATTAAATGTCATGCGAAGCGGATGTTTATTTTATATTGATAAATAAAATGAGAAACGAAGTTTGCTTGATCTTTGACCTGCACGGGGCACGATTCGGACGCCACGAATAACATATCAAATAATAAAATGAAATAAATTATTCACATGTGTTGTATGTACACTGCGTTTAGAGGAAATATAGCTCTATAAGAATTTAACACGTACTTATCTTCATTTGGTATATGATGCAAATGTGATTAGGAATATTTTTGTTAACACTGACTGGTATTTAATTTAGTGGTCCAGTAATGTGCTATTGGTCATTGTCGAAGACTGCTCACCTGTCTTAGCTCACCTGGACCAGTTAAAATACAAATAATAAGGCGAGAAGCTGCGAAAACACCCATTATGTTAATCATACAGTCAATGGTTGTCAACGAGGCTTATAGATTGTTAGAGGAGTTTGGTTTAGGGCTTCAAGTACAATACCAAACCTTTTCTTTTAGGAGATTTTACACCTGCTGCCGTTTAGCACACCTTTTTTTCGATTATATCGTCTGAATTATTCAAAGTCTCCGGAAAGTTGTATAATGACTTTTTTTAAATCATTTTAACTAATTGGACGTGTATCTTAAGAAAAAACCAACAACTTAAAAGCGTACCGTTTCTGTAAATAATTAGTCGCGTAGTATGTGTAAATGTAATGGAATTGAAAATTCCTCATCCAAATGTTGAAGAAATAAGTAAATAAAGCGTTTCGTGTTCAGAGAGACCGACTGACTTCGGCTGGGTGAGAACCTGTTGAATCTCGCACGGCAGGTTAGATATTCATTACCTAGCGTGACAGTAATTACAGAGCACGAATCTCTGTAGGTGCATTTTACAGCGCCAGATCACAGACTGACTCCGTTTAGTAGTATTTCAAGTATGGACTAAGCGAAACATAATCACAGTTTGGACAACCACGCGCGTGTTTCGTTATTACGACTTATCACCTGTCGAAAATTTAAGTGGATTGTGCACCACACAACCACTCATCAAAACATTCTTAGATACTCATCTACAGAATCTAAAAAATAAGAAATATTGGAAGCTATTCTGTATCTGCAATTTGTGCAGAATAGCCACAAATATTGTTTTTGTGCCAAAAACCATTCCTGTGGCCATCCATGCATTTTTTAGTGTTTACGTTTGATATTTACATACAAAGTCAACCAAAAAGTTGCTCAAACGATGTCTAAACTGACGCCCGGAGATGGAATTTGCTAAAAAAAACATATTAAATGTGCCTTATATGTCGTGCCCGAAATGATTAAAAACATAATTTCAAATTTCTCCACCTGAAGATCAAACTTTTTCTACCCTGTAACGAATTCCAAAGTGATGCCACAAAGTTATGTCCTACTCTAAAACCTTTTTTATTTGGTCGCAAGTTAGTACGAGAACGATTCTGAAGACGCAATCCGAAGACATTAAAATGTCGCAATCACTTTCAGACCGCCTATGTTGAGAGTTGACTTTTTGCCGCCCCCTCGTCCGGTTTGCTCGGCGCCTCGGGCACAGAAATGGGTTTTGTGGATGGATTTGAGTGAAGACCGGGAAATTTGTAACCCAGCCGGTTAAGAACGGTGTGGGCGGTCATGGTCCATCTAATCCATGCGTGATGACACAAAGACACGCCGGAATTTGACACAAAAAATTACCACGAACTGTTTATCGTTTCAAAGAAGCCGGGACTAAAACTTCGGGTCCGGAGGTCAGGCGACAATAAATAAACACAGTCTGCGGAACTGTTGCATTTATTGCGGATTATAACTGAGTTAATGGGGGGTCGTTTATAGTCGGTATGGGCGGCTTTAAATACCCTTTTCAAATACAAGGGCCTCACGAGCAATTAGGGACAGTGATTTTGTACCAAACCAAACAAAGATTTCCTATGTCAACCACTTGAAGAAGTTTACCAGCTTTTTTGCCCACATTTGCAATATACTGTTGAAAACGCCCTTTACTCAAGCGGTAATAATTTGGGATATGATCAGTTGTAAGTCTCTAATTTTTCTATACTCAATTGCTACAACGGCAACACCTTAGAGCCAGTATTTGAAGTAAGCTTTCCGAATCATATTTTTCAACAAAACAGCAGCAGCTATTAAAAGAGTTAGTTGTGTTTAGCTAAATTATTCACTACGACCTTCTCGTGCTCAATCCAGACTTATCGCCTCTAGAACATGAGATATGATATGCATTCGTATAGGCAACTCACCGCACCCATCTAATAATTTTATGGAAGTCCAACGTCGAATTGAGAAAGTTTTGGAAAATATAATATAACATAACATCGAAGTTATTATAACCCAAAGCAATAGTTTGTTGGGTTAACGACCACGCGAAGTGCAAAAGTCCTCAAGAAGATGTAAAAAACTGTGGTCTTATTACCCAAATCAGGTGAGATGATCACCTTAGAGAAAAATGGGATCTAAGTAAGATCCAAGTAAAATCCATGTCTTCATAATCAAAATACATTTCGCTTAAAGAATGACCATGTCAAGGTGCGCATGTCGCAATTGGCAGTTTGGCCTTAGCATTTTATTATACAAATTTAGAAGAACACATTTCCATTGTATTTTAAATTTGTCATAAATTATTAAAGTTGAACTCACGATATTTACGGTCATTGTTTTTCAATGGTTTCAGCCAACAACGTGATGATTATAAGACGTTTTATTTTCGTGTTAATAATAGTGTTAAATGAAGCAAAAGGGTTTCCCCTAATTTCACTGAAAAACCCTCAAGCGCCACCAGCTGAAGTCGTAAGTTGGATTTACAAAAAATTTAATTTTTTTATTTTAAAGTGCCGTTAAAGCATTTAAAACCGTCCAAACGTCGCGAATTGTTTATCTTTTTTTTTGCATTGTTGTGTTAGATGCTTTAAAATTGATTTAATGTGGCAGCTGAAATTTCTACAAAAATATGGTTACGTCGAAGAAGAAGACGCCAATTCCGAAGCATTGTACGCCGAAGAAGGGATTGCAGACATCATCAAAGACGTGCAAAAATTTGGAGATCTTCCCGAGACTGGAATTCTGGACAATGCGACGTTGAATGTGAGATATATCAGAATTAGGCGCCTTCAAACTTTTGTAACAGCTCATGTTTTCACCACGATGCGGGGTTCCTGATGTCCATAAGCATAATCGTTTCAAAAGGTACATTTTTGGATCACCAGGATGGAATAAAGGAACACTTACATACTTGTAAGAAAATGTCACAACTTGCTCAAAATTTCTAATTTATTTTTAAATGTGAAGCATCGCTAATTGGTCACCTCGTCTTGGAGAATTGAAAGTTACTAAAAATATAGAAGCAGCTCTGGACACGTGGGCAAAATACAGCAATCTGAAATTCGAAAAAAGTAGTTCACCTGGTGCTGATATTGTGGTGGCGTTTGGAAGCGGTTATCACGGGGATAGTTTTCCTTTCGACGGTCCAGGTTACGTGTTAGCTCATGCTTTTTTTCCTAACGAAGACGGCGGTTATGGAGGAGACGTCCACTTTGACGCCGACGAACAGTGGAGTGATGTAAGAGGGGATAATAGCGAGGACGGCATGGATTTTTTATCAGTGGCTTTACACGAGCTTGGTCATTCTTTAGGTTTGTCACATTCAACTGTATCCAACTCGGTCATGTTTCCATATTATCGTCCATTTAATCAGGATTCTCAACTTCGACTCGGATATGACGATATCCTTGCCTTGTATGAGTTATACAGTGAGTGTTTAAACAGAAAATTGTTTTAAAACCCAACGAGTCGTATAACAGTTCGTCGAAGTTTAACCAACACTAATACTGAACAATATGAAGAACCAACTACGTCCAGCACACCATCGACAATGCCAATGTCTACCGAGACTACGGAAGAACCAACAACAACTTCAACTTTTTCTGAAACATCTCTAGCTCCAGTTGGTGAGCCAATACCAAAAACTAACTCGTCAAGTCTTCCCGATATTTGTGAAGGCCACTTTGACGCTGTAGCCACTTTTAGAGAAGAACTATTTATATTTAAGGAAGAAGTAAGTTATGAAATCACTAACTAAATCAACAATCGCCAGATTTTAGTACGTCTGGAGATTAAAAGATTGGCAAAAAATTGAAATGGGCTATCCCGTGCATTTGAGGAAAATCTTCCCACATTTACCAACAAACATAAAAAGTATCGATGCTGCTTACGAGAGGCCAGACGGAATGATTGTTTTGTTCACCGGAAAAAAATATTGGATATACGATGGTCAAGATCTTGTAGAAGGTAGTCCACGATCACTTGTGGATTACGACCTACCTTCATCACTTGATAAAATTGATGCCGTGCAAATATGGGCCAGAAATGGTTAAACCATTTTGAAACAAACAAAAAATTACTGCTTATTTTAGGTAAGACTTATTTCTATTGGGGTGATCGCTTCTGGAGGTACAACGAAACGCTTAAGAAAATGGACGAAGGATATCCTAAACATATGGAAAGATGGAGAGGTGTACCTCAAAATTTAAACGCCGCCACAACTTGGAAAGGTCCCGAAATAACGATAACGTCGTTGTAAAAACAGTTATTTTTTAGGAATTACGTACTTTTTTAAAAACAAGTTGTATTGGAAGTTTGACAACGATTGGGTGATTACAACCGAACAATCCCCTTTTCCTTCCCCTCAGTTGTGGCTCGGATGTCCTGAAACTGTGGACATCATCACAGTTGTGTAAAAAAATTTAGTTTTTACTATTGTATTTCATATGTACACTGCCGCTGTTAATAAATTTTTTAATCTTGTCTAGTCCAAAATGAGTTGTTGCTTTCTCGACCAAAAACTCTGTAACGCTTTTAGTTCATCCCAAAATACTAAACACAGGATCGAATGGGGTCCCAATCGTAAATACATCGGACCGACGCCTTTGTAAAAAGCTGATGCACCTTCTGATTTCCATATTTTGAGTACGCAGTCTGTGTAGTTTTTGTACAGGACTCCTTTACCATTTGAGTCAATCGCTGCGACAAAAAAATGTTTGAAAAAAGCGGCCAAGTTGTTAAGAACTTACGCTGATTATAGAGTCTTGTCATAACTAAATCAAAAGGAGTCATCATAATGCTGATCGCAATGCCGCCAACCAAGCTACCACAAAACGACGTTAAAATCGGCTTTCCTGAGAAATATTCATAGTGGCTGAGGAACTCTTTACAATATTTAAATGACATCAATTGAGAAACTGAGCCGACGAAAGCGCGTGGAATGGAAGCGGAGGCGCCTCGAAATAGACCCTTCAACTAAAATATCATTCAGAAGATTACGTATTAAATATTTTTTGAGTTTTGGACTTACTCCGTTTTTCCCATATATTTTTCTAAACGCGCTCCAGGAGCTGGTATATTGATGTTGATGACCCACAGCTATTTCCTTCACAGATTGTACCTGCAAATGCGTCTTGACCAGAAAAAAAGGACTTGCAAAATACTGCCCCAAGACGCCTCCAGTTCCAGATATAAGAACGCTTTTGTAAAACACTAAATTGCCATTTTTGTCGGTTGTATAATTCCGATTCTCCGCAAATTGAAATGTGCCTACGATTCGTAAAATTCAAAGTTTATTAAAAGTTGAAGTCCAATTATAGTACCCAGTCTCATTCCATTCATGATAAGCTGAACCCACATGGCTGGAACCAGTCCTTTTTGAAGGGCCACAAACCCATCATTTTTCCCGATAACATAAGCGGCGTGAACTATGTTTTTGTAAAAAACTTGATGACGTCCTTTTGCCTTCAACTCTCCCTGAAGTTGCATCCGAGTTTTTATTACTTCCAGAGGATTTGTAAAAACGCAAGCGGCGACAGCTGCCGCGCCGGCAATGGCAAAATCCATTATCCTCGACTCGTTTCTCGCTTTCAATAATCAGATGAAACTGATTAAACAATATATTTAGTCAAGTGCGTTGCGCAGACTCCATGTTCAATTTTCCGCTTTTACAAACAGCTTTCGTTTCGAATTATTGCAGCGTGCTCTTTGGTGATTAACGCGCCTTTTGCAAGAACGAGAAAATTGGAAAAAGTAAGTTAATAATTAACGATTATGATTATATTCAATTAAATTGGGCGAATAGGTTAATTAAATTGGACATTTTAATCAATTTCATTTAAAAATCGATGCTGTTGGAAGTTAAGAGATGTCTTCAAATATTTGAATGTAAACTACGAATATATACGCAAACATACCCTTTGACCTGTTTCGTCATTGAATCGATTGAACTACACATGCACTATTTCATATTAGAACTATACCGTCTTTGTTGGTACCTAATGATAAGTACGATGCTGTTCTACAAAAAATTGAAACGAGATTCTGATTTTGCTTCGAGATTGCATAATGATGACTGTGTGTGATAACAATTATCATTACAAATTTTCCACATAACCTAGCTGTAAGCTGTAACAAATTATCTCTATTTCTGGATCAAGACCACGTGTATTGTGGGTTGTCAAGAACACAAACCATCCGACAATTTATTCTCATGATTCTAATTATTTCATCTTGAACCAAAAGTTGCATACATAATCCCTAATCGCTCTTGAGTGTGAATTTTTTTTTATATTTTTGTATTGTATGTAATGTTGTATATTTAAGGAAACAATAATGATTTGATTAGATCAGATGGAGTTTAAGCTTTGGAAGCTTACACAGCTACCCAAAATATCCATGGGGAATACCCTTATCATTCCAATATGTATTACATATTTAAATTATTTCGATCAACTCCGATTATCTCATATGTTATATTCTCGCAACGGCGAATAATTTGAAAACTGTTTCTGTATAGACACGCATCAGTTCGTGTTTGAAGTATTACTTTCAAGTTTGTTTTAGCAAAAGCACCAGCAATGGACTTCGCCATTGGCGGCGCGGCTGCTGTATGCGCGGGTTTTTTTACAAATCCCCTCGAAGTAATGAAGACTCGAATGCAGCTCCAAGGTGAATTGCTTAAAAAAGGTGAACACGCTGTCCACTACAAGAATGTCTTTCATACCGCATATGTAATTGCCAAACATGACGGAGTTCTGGCGTTGCAAGCGGGACTTGTTCCGGCTTTATGGTTTCAGTTGGTACTGAACGGTTATCGATTCGGACTGTATCAAATTTTAGACGATAAGGGATATATGAAAGATCGGTTCGGCAATTTAGTGTTTTACAAGAGTGTGGCCGTTGGAGGTTTTGCTGGAGCATCTGGCGCTTTCATCGCAAGTCCATTTTATCTAATTAAGACACATCTTCAATCGCAAGCGTCCAAGGAAATAGCTTTTGGCCATCAATATCACTACAGGGGTACTTGGAGTGGATTATGGAGCATTTTCCAAGAACAAGGGGTACACCTTATTGTGATTTATACAATCAGTTGATTGATGAGCTCTTCCAAAGGTGAGGGGATTGTTCAGAGGTGGATCTTCAGCAATACCCAGAGCTTTCGTAGGCTCGACTTCACAGCTTACCTCTTTTGCTTATTGCAAGGAATTTATGAAAAAGCATGACGTTTTAACAACTTCGCCACTTTTGTTGTCGTTCGTTTCAAGTATGATAGGAGGTGTCGCTATTAGTGTAATGATGACACCGTTCGATTTAATCTCAACGAGGCTGTACAACCAAGGTACCGAAAACTAAACTATTCACATCTCATTGTATTTTGAAACATTTTTATTCAGGGATCGATCAGTTCGGTAAAGGTTTGCTTTATAACGGATACATGGATTGTGTGCTGAAAGTATGGAAAACAGAAGGATTTTTGGGATTCTATAAAGGTTTAGGACCAAGTTATTTACGTTTAGGACCACACACGGTATTGTGTTTAGTATTCTGGGATGAATTTAAGGGTTTATACGCACAATTAAAAGCAAAAAATGTATCTTAAACTATTAAATAAATCTTCAACAAGCAATTCTTTTATGTAAATATAGATACATTAATTTCATTGTTAAAATGTTAAATTAGTCTTACGCAATATATGTGTTTAGCTTTATTTTTATTTATATTTGCAGAGAGATCAACAATTCTTGGAATCCCTGATAAGAAAGACATTTATTATTATGAATTTTATATCAATTAGCTGTCTAAATGTGGAGCACGGGTCAAATATTTTGACCCAACATTTAAAGACTATTATTATGTAATTAAGGAGCACATCCAAACATGTGACGTTGTTTATTTGATCTTCCGATTCATATTTCGTAAATTACCAGTACCAACAGTAGATACCATTAGAAATCGTTGGCAGCAGTGACACGCAGTGGCAGTATTTACATACATACAGTTAAATAATTAGGCATGATGTTTCGCAAACTTGTTTTTATTGCAAATCGAAATTGTGAGGATATATCCATGCAGAGAAAAACTCTAAATTTTAGTTTCAGATGCAACAAGATCGAAAATAAGAGTGAGCAAACCAATTGTAGAAATAGACGGCGATGAAATGACAAAATTAATTTTTGACGAAATCAAACAAAAACTTGTGTTTCCATTTGTGGACGTAACAAGAGATTATTTCGACTGCAGCTTAACAAATAGGTAGTATCTTAAAATACATTTCTTAATAAATATATTATTCAATAATCATATGATAGAAATGAAACTGAAAATCGTGTATCCAAAGATGCGGCCGAAGCAATTTTAAAACACAACGTAGGGGTTAAATGTTCAACCATCACACCAGATGTGGAAAGGAAGAATGGTAAACAACTTTTTTTAAATCAAAATCTAGAGAAAATTTGATAATTTTAAACATTTTCATTTTGTAGCGATATTTGTTATTAATTTTGAAAAATGAGTGAAAAGGTTTCAAAAACGTTTTGTTATTTTACTGAAATACGAAAATTACTCTTTAACATTTCAAAGAGCACGACTGATTCCATCATGTGTAATTTACTACCTGTATTGTTTTTTCGAGATTTGTTATTAAAAAATGATGGAACAATGTTGAAAAACTTTCGAGTTGTTCGCGTTGTTTGTTTGATAGAAATTAAATACAAAAATGGCTCTCTAACAATTTAAAGAGCAAGACTGATTCCATCAAGTGTAATTTAAAATAGTTTTGCAAAATCTCATCGACATATTATCATCTTATCCGCACATACACAAATAAATAAATAAATAAATCAGATTATAACGATGTTCTTCGGGGTTTTGGACCGTGTTCAATTTGAAGTTCCATTAGGGGGGGTGTAGTGAACGCTCCGAGGAGCTAATTCAACAAGTGACCCCAATGAATCTCCAGACGTTTCATCCACAACTGCGGCGGACTTCATCAGTGGTAGTTGCAATAATAATAATAATGGTAGTTGTTATAATTAATAACACCGACCGTGAAAGCCTACATACTTTCATAAATAAATCAGATAAATGGCGCTTCTACCTTTTATGGCTTCTCCTGAAATTATTCTTTTTTTATGTCGAGATTTGTTATTAACTTTGAAAAATGATGGAAAAATGAATATTGAAAATTTTTCGAATTGTTCGCGTTGATTGTTTGATTGAAATGCAATGCGAAAATGCATTTCTAAAAATTGAAAGAGCAAGACTGATTCCATCATGTGTAATTTAAAATAGTTTTGCAAAATCTCATCGACATATTTTTCATCTTCTCTGCACATACATAAATAAATCAGATAAATGGCGCTCCTACCTTTTATGGCTTCTCCTGAAATTATTCTTTTTTTATGTCGAGATTTGTTATTAACTTTGAAAAATGATGGAAAAATGAATATTGAAAATTTTTCGAAATGTTCACGTTTATTGTTTGATTAAAATGCAATGCGAAAATGCATTTCTAAAAATTGAAAGAGCAAGATTGATTCCATCATGTGTAATTTAAAATAGTTTTGCAAAATCTCATCGACATATTTTTCATCTTCTCCGCACATACATAAATAAATCAGATAAATGGCGCTCCTACCTTTTATGGCTTCTCCTGAAATTATTCTTTTTTTATGTCGAGATTTGTTATTAACTTTGAAAAATGATGGAAAAATGAATATTGAAAATTTTTCGAAATGTTCACGTTTATTGTTTGATTAAAATGCAATGCGAAAATGCATTTCTAAAAATTGAAAGAGCAAGATTGATTCCATCATGTGTAATTTAAAATAGTTTTGCAAATTCTCATCGACATATTTTTCATCTTCTCCGCACATACATAAATAAATCAGATAAATGGCGCTCCTACCTTTTATGGCTTCTCCTGAAATTATTCTTTTTTTATGTCGAGATTTGTTATTAACTTTGAAAAATGATGGAAAAATGAATATTGAAAATTTTTCGAAATGTTCACGTTTATTGTTTGATTAAAATGCAATGCGAAAATGCATTTCTAAAAATTGAAAGAGCAAGATTGATTCCATCATGTGTAATTTAAAATAGTTTTGCAAAATCTCATCGACATATTTTTCATCTTCTCCGCACATACATAAATAAATCAGATAAATGGCGCTCCTACCTTTTATGGCATCTCCTAAAATTATTCTTTTTTTATGTCGAGATTTGTTATTAACTTTGAAAAATGATGGAAAAATGAATATTGAAAATTTTTCGAGATTTTCACGTTTATTGTTTGATTGAAATGCAATGCGAAAATGCATTTCTAAAAATTGAAAGAGCAAGATTGATTCCATCATGTGTAATTTAAAATAGTTTTGCAAAATCTCATCGACATATTTTTCATCTTCTCCGCACATACATAAATAAATCAGATAAATGGCGCTCCTACCTTTTATGGCTTCTCCTGAAATTATTCTTTTTTTATGTCGAGATTTGTTATTAACTTTGAAAAATGATGGAAAAATGAATATTGAAAATGTTTCGAAATGTTCACGTTTATTGTTTGATTGAAATGCAATGCGAAAATGCATTTCTAAAAATTGAAAGAGCATGACTGATTCCATCATGTGTAATTTAAAATAGTTTTGCAAAATCTCATCGACATATTTTTCATCTTCTCCGCACATACATAAATAAATCAGATAAATGGCGCTCCTACCTTTTATGGCTTCTCCTAAAATTATTCTTTTTTTATGTCGAGATTTGTTATTAACTTTGAAAAATGATGGAAAAATGAATATTGAAAATTTTTCGAGATTTTCACGTTTATTGTTTGATTGAAATGCAATGCGAAAATGCATTTCTAAAAATTGAAAGAGCAAGATTGATTCCATCATGTGTAATTTAAAATAGTTTTGCAAAATCTCATCGACATATTTTTCATCTTCTCCGCACATACATAAATAAATCAGATAAATGGCGCTCCTACCTTTTATGGCTTCTCCTGAAATTATTCTTTTTTTATGTCGAGATTTGTTATTAACTTTGAAAAATGATGGAAAAATGAATATTGAAAATGTTTCGAAATGTTCACGTTTATTGTTTGATTGAAATGCAATGCGAAAATGCATTTCTAAAAATTGAAAGAGCATGACTGATTCCATCATGTGTAATTTAAAATAGTTTTGCAAAATCTCATCGACATATTTTTCATCTTCTCCGCACATACATAAATAAATCAGATAAATGGCGCTCCTACCTTTTATGGCTTCTCCTAAAATTATTCTTTTTTTATGTCGAGATTTGTTATTAACTTTGAAAAATGATGGAAAAATGAATATTGAAAATTTTTCTAAATGTTCACGTTTATTGTTTGATTGAAATGCAATGCGAAAATGCATTTCTAAAAATTGAAAGAGCATGACTGATTCCATCATGTGTAATTTAAAATAGTTTTGCAAAATCTCATCGACATATTTTTCATCTTCTCCGCACATACATAAATAAATCAGATAAATGGCGCTCCTACCTTTTATGGCTTCTCCTGAAATTATTCTTTTTTTATGTCGAGATTTGTTATTAACTTTGAAAAATGATGGAAAAATGAATATTGAAAATTTTTCGAAATGTTCACGTTTATTGTTTGATTGAAATGCAATGCGAAAATGCATTTCTAAAAATTTAAAGAGCAAGATTGATTCCATCATGTGTAATTTAAAATAGTTTTGCAAAATCTCATCGACATATTTTTCATCTTCTCCGCACATACATAAATAAATCAGATAAATGGCGCTCCTACCTTTTATGGCTTCTCCTGAAATTATTCTTTTTTTATGTCGAGATTTGTTATTAACTTTGAAAAATGATGGAAAAATGAATATTGAAAATTTTTCGAAATGTTCACGTTTATTGTTTGATTGAAATGCAATGCGAAAATGCATTTCTAAAAATTGAAAGAGCAAGACTGATTCCATCATGTGTAATTTAAAATAGTTTTGCAAAATCTCATCGACATATTTTTCATCTTCTCCGCACATACATAAATAAATCAGATAAATGGCGCTCCTACCTTTTATGGCTTCTCCTGAAATTATTCTTTTTTTATGTCGAGATTTGTTATTAACTTTGAAAAATGATGGAAAAATGAATATTGAAAATTTTTCGAAATGTTCACGTTTATTGTTTGAATGAAATGCAATGCGAAAATGCATTTCTAAAAATTGAAAGAGCAAGACTGATTCCATCATGTGTAATTTAAAATAGTTTTGCAAAATCTCATCGACATATTTTTCATCTTCTCCGCACATACATAAATAAATCAGATAAATGGCGCTCCTACCTTTTATGGCTTCTCCTGAAATTATTCTTTTTTTATGTCGAGATTTGTTATTAACTTTGAAAAATGATGGAAAAATGAATATTGAAAATTTTTCGAACTGTTCCCGTTTATTGTTTGATTAAAATGCAATGCGAAAATACATTTCTAAAAATTGAAAGAGCAAGACTGATTCCATCATGTGTAATTTAAAATAGTTTTGCAAAATCTCATCGACATATTTTTCATCTTCTCCGCACATACATAAATAAATCAGATAAATGGCGCTCCTACCTTTTATGGCTTCTCCTGAAATTATTCTTTTTTTATGTCGAGATTTGTTATTAACTTTGAAAAATGATGGAAAAATGAATATTGAAAATTTTTCGAACTGTTCCCGTTTATTGTTTGATTAAAATGCAATGCGAAAATGGATTTCTAAAAATTGAAAGAGCAAGACTGATTCCATCATGTGTAATTTAAAATAGTTTTGCAAAATCTCATCGACATATTTTTCATCTTCTCCGCACATACATAAATAAATCAGATAAATGGCGCTCCTACCTTTTATGGCTTCTCCTGAAATTATTCTTTTTTTATGTCGAGATTTGTTATTAACTTTGAAAAATGATGGAAAAATTAATATTGAAAATTTTTCGAAATGTTCACGTTTATTGTTTGATTGAAATGCAATGCGAAAATGCATTTCTAAAAATTGAAAGAGCAAGACTGATTCCATCATGTGTAATTTAAAATAGTTTTGCAAAATCTCATCGACATATTTTTCATCTTCTCCGCACATACATAAATAAATCAGATAAATGGCGCTCCTACCTTTTATGGCTTCTCCTGAAATTATTCTTTTTTTATGTCGAGATTTGTTATTAACTTTGAAAAATGATGGAAAAATGAATATTGAAAATTTTTCGAAATGTTCACGTTTATTGTTTGATTGAAATGCAATGCGAAAATGCATTTCTAAAAATTGAAAGAGCAAGACTGATTCCATCATGTGTAATTTAAAATAGTTTTGCAAAATCTCATCGACATATTTTTCATCTTCTCCGCACATACATAAATAAATCAGATAAATGGCGCTCCTACCTTTTATGGCTTCTCCTGAAATTATTCTTTTTTTATGTCGAGATTTGTTATTAACTTTGAAAAATGATGGAAAAATGAATATTGAAAATTTTTCGAAATGTTCACGTTTATTGTTTGAATGAAATGCAATGCGAAAATGCATTTCTAAAAATTGAAAGAGCAAGACTGATTCCATCATGTGTAATTTAAAATAGTTTTGCAAAATCTCATCGACATATTTTTCATCTTCTCCGCACATACATAAATAAATCAGATAAATGGCGCTCCTACCTTTTATGGCTTCTCCTGAAATTATTCTTTTTTTATGTCGAGATTTGTTATTAACTTTGAAAAATGATGGAAAAATGAATATTGAAAATTTTTCGAACTGTTCCCGTTTATTGTTTGATTAAAATGCAATGCGAAAATACATTTCTAAAAATTGAAAGAGCAAGACTGATTCCATCATGTGTAATTTAAAATAGTTTTGCAAAATCTCATCGACATATTTTTCATCTTCTCTGCACATACATAAATAAATCAGATAAATGGCGCTCCTACCTTTTATGGCTTCTCCTGAAATTATTCTTTTTTTATGTCGAGATTTGTTATTAACTTTGAAAAATGATGGAAAAATGAATATTGAAAATGTTTCGAAATGTTCACGTTTATTGTTTGATTGAAATGCAATGCGAAAATGCATTTCTAAAAATTGAAAGAGCAAGACTGATTCCATCATGTGTAATTTAAAATAGTTTTGCAAAATCTCATCGACATATTTTTCATCTTCTCCGCACATACATAAATAAATCAGATAAATGGCGCTCCTACCTTTTATGGCTTCTCCTGAAATTATTCTTTTTTTATGTCGAGATTTGTTATTAACTTTGAAAAATGATGGAAAAATTAATATTGAAAATTTTTCGAAATGTTCACGTTTATTGTTTGATTGAAATGCAATGCGAAAATGCATTTCTAAAAATTGAAAGAGCAAGACTGATTCCATCATGTGTAATTTAAAATAGTTTTGCAAAATCTCATCGACATATTTTTCATCTTCTCCGCACATACATAAATAAATCAGATAAATGGCGCTCCTACCTTTTATGGCTTCTCCTGAAATTATTCTTTTTTTATGTCGAGATTTGTTATTAACTTTGAAAAATGATGGAAAAATGAATATTGAAAATTTTTCGAAATGTTCACGTTTATTATTTGATTGAAATGCAATGCGAAAATGCATTTCTAAAAATTGAAAGAGCAAGACTGATTCCATCATGTGTAATTTAAAATAGTTTTGCAAAATCTCATCGACATATTTTTCATCTTCTCTGCACATACATAAATAAATCAGATAAATGGCGCTCCTACCTTTTATGGCTTCTCCTGAAATTATTCTTTTTTTATGTCGAGATTTGTTATTAACTTTGAAAAATGATGGAAAAATGAATATTGAAAATGTTTCGAAATGTTCACGTTTATTGTTTGATTGAAATGCAATGCGAAAATGCATTTCTAAAAATTGAAAGAGCAAGACTGATTCCATCATGTGTAATTTAAAATAGTTTTGCAAAATCTCATCGACATATTTTTCATCTTCTCCGCACATACATAAATAAATCAGATAAATGGCGCTCCTACCTTTTATGGCTTCTCCTGAAATTATTCTTTTTTTATGTCGAGATTTGTTATTAACTTTGAAAAATGATGGAAAAATTAATATTGAAAATTTTTCGAAATGTTCACGTTTATTGTTTGATTGAAATGCAATGCGAAAATGCATTTCTAAAAATTGAAAGAGCAAGACTGATTCCATCATGTGTAATTTAAAATAGTTTTGCAAAATCTCATCGACATATTTTTCATCTTCTCCGCACATACATAAATAAATCAGATAAATGGCGCTCCTACCTTTTAAGGCTTCTCCTGAAATTATTCTTTTTTTATGTCGAGATTTGTTATTAACTTTGAAAAATGATGGAAAAATGAATATTGAAAATTTTTCGAAATGTTCACGTTTATTGTTTGATTGAAATGCAATGCGAAAATGCATTTCTAAAAATTGAAAGAGCAAGACTGATTCCATCATGTGTAATTTAAAATAGTTTTGCAAAATCTCATCGACATATTTTTCATCTTCTCCGCACATACATAAATAAATCAGATAAATGGCGCTCCTACCTTTTATGGCTTCTCCTGAAATTATTTATTTTTTATGTCGAGATTTGTTATTAACTTTGAAAAATGATGTAAAAATGAATATTGAAAATTTTTCGAACTGTTCCCGTTTATTGTTTGATTAAAATGCAATGCGAAAATGGATTTCTAAAAATTGAAAGAGCAAGACTGATTCCATCATGTGTAATTTAAAATAGTTTTGCAAAATCTCATCGACATATTTTTCATCTTCTCCGCACATACATAAATAAATCAGATAAATGGCGCTCCTACCTCTTATGGCTTCTCCTGAAATTATTGTTTTTTTATGTCGAGATTTGTTATTAACTTTGAAAAATGATGGAAAAATGAATATTGAAAATTTTTCGAACTGTTCCCGTTTATTGTTTGATTGAAATGCAATGCGAAAATGCATTTCTAAAAATTGAAAGAGCAAGACTGATTCCATCATGTGTAATTTAAAATAGTTTTGCAAAATCTCTTCGACATATTTTTCATCTTCTCCGCACATACATAAATAAATCAGATAAATGGCGCTCCTACCTTTTATGGCTTCT
The DNA here is from genome assembly GCA_964023215.1 of Eledona agricola. Classification (NCBI taxonomy): domain Eukaryota; kingdom Metazoa; phylum Arthropoda; class Insecta; order Coleoptera; family Tenebrionidae; genus Eledona; species Eledona agricola. The sequence goes on along the minus strand of OZ026857.1, from coordinate 25,189,363 downwards.
CCTGAAATTATTCTTTTTTTATGTCGAGATTTGTTATTAACTTTGAAAAATGATGGAAAAATGAATATTGAAAATTTTTCGAACTGTTCCCGTTTATTGTTTGATTAAAATGCAATGCGAAAATACATTTCTAAAAATTGAAAGAGCAAGACTGATTCCATCATGTGTAATTTAAAATAGTTTTGCAAAATCTCATCGACATATTTTTCATCTTCTCCGCACATACATAAATAAATCAGATAAATGGCGCTCCTACCTTTTATGGCTTCTCCTGAAATTATTCTTTTTTTATGTCGAGATTTGTTATTAACTTTGAAAAATGATGGAAAAATGAATATTGAAAATTTTTCGAAATGTTCACGTTTATTGTTTGATTAAAATGCAATGCGAAAATGCATTTCTAAAAATTGAAAGAGCAAGATTGATTCCATCATGTGTAATTTAAAATAGTTTTGCAAAATCTCATCGACATATTTTTCATCTTCTCCGCACATACATAAATAAATCAGATAAATGGCGCTCCTACCTTTTATGGCTTCTCCTGAAATTATTCTTTTTTTATGTCGAGATTTGTTATTAACTTTGAAAAATGATGGAAAAATGAATATTGAAAATTTTTCGAAATGTTCACGTTTATTGTTTGATTGAAATGCAATGCGAAAATGCATTTCTAAAAATTGAAAGAGCAAGACTGATTCCATCATGTGTAATTTAAAATAGTTTTGCAAAATCTCATCGACATATTTTTCATCTTCTCCGCACATACATAAATAAATCAGATAAATGGCGCTCCTACCTTTTATGGCTTCTCCTGAAATTATTCTTTTTTTATGTCGAGATTTGTTATTAACTTTGAAAAATGAATATTGAAAATTTTTCGAAATGTTCACGTTTATTGTTTGATTGAAATGCAATGCGAAAATGCATTTCTAAAAATTGAAAGAGAAAGACTGATTCCATCATGTGTAATTTAAAATAGTTTTGAAAAATCTCATCGACATATTTTTCATCTTCTCCGCACATACATAAATAAATCAGATAAATGGCGCTCCTACCTTTTATGGCTTCTCCTGAAATTATTCTTTTTTTATGTCGAGATTTGTTATTAACTTTGAAAAATGATGGAAAAATGAATATTGAAAATTTTTCGAACTGTTCCCGTTTATTGTTTGATTGAAATGCAATGCGAAAATGCATTTCTAAAAATTGAAAGAGCAAGACTGATTCCATCATGTGTAATTTAAAATAGTTTTGCAAAATCTCATCGACATATTTTTCATCTTCTCCGCACATACATAAATAAATCAGATAAATGGCGCTCCTACCTTTTATGGCTTCTCCTGAAATTATTCTTTTTTTATGTCGAGATTTGTTATTAACTTTGAAAAATGATGGAAAAATGAATATTGAAAATTTTTCGAACTGTTCCCGTTTATTGTTTGATTGAAATGCAATGCGAAAATGCATTTCTAAAAATTGAAAGAGCAAGACTGATTCCATCATGTGTAATTTAAAATAGTTTTGCAAAATCTCATCGACATATTTTTCATCTTCTCCGCACATACATAAATAAATCAGATAAATGGCGCTCCTACCTTTTATGGCTTCTCCTGAAATTATTCTTTTTTTATGTCGAGATTTGTTATTAACTTTGAAAAATGATGGAAAAATGAATATTGAAAATTTTTCGAACTGTTCCCGTTTATTGTTTGATTGAAATGCAATGCGAAAATGCATTTCTAAAAATTGAAAGAGCAAGACTGATTCCATCATGTGTAATTTAAAATAGTTTTGCAAAATCTCATCGACATATTTTTCATCTTCTCCGCACATACATAAATAAATCAGATAAATGGCGCTCCTACCTTTTATGGCTTCTCCTGAAATTATTCTTTTTTTATGTCGAGATTTGTTATTAACTTTGAAAAATGATGGAAAAATGAATATTGAAAATTTTTCGAACTGTTCCCGTTTATTGTTTGATTAAAATGCAATGCGAAAATGGATTTCTAAAAATTGAAAGAGCAAGACCGATTCCATCATGTGTAATTTAAAATAGTTTTGCAAAATCTCATCGACATATTTTTCATCTTCTCCGCACATACATAAATAAATCAGATAAATGGCGCTCCTACCTTTTATGGCTTCTCCTGAAATTATTCTTTTTTTATGTCGAGATTTGTTATTAACTTTGAAAAATGATGGAAAAATGAATATTGAAAATTTTTCGAACTGTTCCCGTTTATTGTTTGATTAAAATGCAATGCGAAAATACATTTCTAAAAATTGAAAGAGCAAGACTGATTCCATCATGTGTAATTTAAAATAGTTTTGCAAAATCTCATCGACATATTTTTCATCTTCTCCGCACATACATAAATAAATCAGATAAATGGCGCTCCTACCTTTTATGGCTTCTCCTGAAATTATTCTTTTTTTATGTCGAGATTTGTTATTAACTTTGAAAAATGATGGAAAAATGAATATTGAAAATTTTTCGAACTGTTCCCGTTTATTGTTTGATTAAAATGCAATGCGAAAATGGATTTCTAAAAATTGAAAGAGCAAGACCGATTCCATCATGTGTAATTTAAAATAGTTTTGCAAAATCTCTTCGACATATTTTTCATCTTCTCCGCACATACATAAATAAATCAGATAAATGGCGCTCCTACCTTTTATGGCTTCTCCTGAAATTATTCTTTTTTTATGTCGAGATTTGTTATTAACTTTGAAAAATGATGGAAAAATGAATATTGAAAATTTTTCGAACTGTTCCCGTTTATTGTTTGATTGAAATGCAATGCGAAAATGCATTTCTAAAAATTGAAAGAGAAAGACTGATTCCATCATGTGTAATTTAAAATAGTTTTGCAAAATCTCATCGACATATTTTTCATCTTCTCCGCACATACATAAATAAATCAGATAAATGGCGCTCCTACCTCTTATGGCTTCTCCTGAAATTATTGTTTTTTTATGTCGAGATTTGTTATTAACTTTGAAAAATGATGGAAAAATGAATATTGAAAATTTTTCGAACTGTTCCCGTTTATTGTTTGATTGAAATGCAATGCGAAAATGCATTTCTAAAAATTGAAAGAGCAAGACTGATTCCATCATGTGTAATTTAAAATAGTTTTGCAAAATCTCTTCGACATATTTTTCATCTTCTCCGCACATACATAAATAAATCAGATAAATGGCGCTCCTACCTTTTATGGCTTCTCCTGAAATTATTCTTTTTTTATGTCGAGATTTGTTATTAACTTTGAAAAATGATGGAAAAATGAATATTGAAAATTTTTCGAACTGTTCCCGTTTATTGTTTGATTAAAATGCAATGCGAAAATGCATTTCTAAAAATTGAAAGAGCAAGACTGATTCCATCATGTGTAATTTAAAATAGTTTTGCAAAATCTCATCGACATATTTTTCATCTTCTCCGCACATACATAAATAAATCAGATAAATGGCGCTCCTACCTTTTATGGCTTCTCCTGAAATTATTCTTTTTTTATGTCGAGATTTGTTATTAACTTTGAAAAATGATGGAAAAATGAATATTGAAAATGTTTCGAAATGTTCACGTTTATTGTTTGTTTGAAATGCAATGCGAAAATGCATTTCTAAAAATTGAAAGAGCAAGACTGATTCCATCATGTGTAATTTAAAATAGTTTTGCAAAATCTCATCGACATATTTTTCATCTTCTCCGCACATACATAAATAAATAAGATAAATGGCGCTCCTACCTTTTATGGCTTCTCCTGAAATTATTCTTTTTTTATGTCGAGATTTGTTATTAACTTTGAAAAATGAATATTGAAAATTTTTCGAAATGTTCACGTTTATTGTTTGATTGAAATGCAATGCGAAAATGCATTTCTAAAAATTGAAAGAGAAAGACTGATTCCATCATGTGTAATTTAAAATAGTTTTGCAAAATCTCATCGACATATTTTTCATCTTCTCCGCACATACATAAATAAATCAGATAAATGGCGCTCCTACCTCTTATGGCTTCTCCTGAAATTATTGTTTTTTTATGTCGAGATTTGTTATTAACTTTGAAAAATGATGGAAAAATGAATATTGAAAATTTTTCGAACTGTTCCCGTTTATTGTTTGATTGAAATGCAATGCGAAAATGCATTTCTAAAAATTGAAAGAGCAAGACTGATTCCATCATGTGTAATTTAAAATAGTTTTGCAAAATCTCTTCGACATATTTTTCATCTTCTCCGCACATACATAAATAAATCAGATAAATGGCGCTCCTACCTTTTATGGCTTCTCCTGAAATTATTCTTTTTTTATGTCGAGATTTGTTATTAACTTTGAAAAATGATGGAAAAATGAATATTGAAAATTTTTCGAACTGTTCCCGTTTATTGTTTGATTAAAATGCAATGCGAAAATGCATTTCTAAAAATTGAAAGAGCAAGACTGATTCCATCATGTGTAATTTAAAATAGTTTTGCAAAATCTCATCGACATATTTTTCATCTTCTCCGCACATACATAAATAAATCAGATAAATGGCGCTCCTACCTTTTATGGCTTCTCCTGAAATTATTCTTTTTTTATGTCGAGATTTGTTATTAACTTTGAAAAATGATGGAAAAATGAATATTGAAAATGTTTCGAAATGTTCACGTTTATTGTTTGTTTGAAATGCAATGCGAAAATGCATTTCTAAAAATTGAAAGAGCAAGACTGATTCCATCATGTGTAATTTAAAATAGTTTTGCAAAATCTCATCGACATATTTTTCATCTTCTCCGCACATACATAAATAAATAAGATAAATGGCGCTCCTACCTTTTATGGCTTCTCCTGAAATTATTCTTTTTTTATGTCGAGATTTGTTATTAACTTTGAAAAATGAATATTGAAAATTTTTCGAAATGTTCGCGTTGATTGTTTGATTGAAATGCAATGCGAAATGCATTTCTAAAAATTGAAAGAGCAAGACTGATTCCATCATGTGTAATTTAAAATAGTTTTGCAAAATCTCATCGACATATTTTTCATCTTCTCCGCACATACATAAATAAATAAATAAATCAGATAAATGGCGCTCCTACCTTTTATTGTTTCTCCTAAAATTATTCTTTTTTTATGTCGAGATTTGTTATTAACTTTGAATATTGAAAATTTTTCGAAATGTTCACGTTTATTGTTTGATTGAAATGCAATGCGAAAATGCATTTCTAAAAATTGAAAGAGCAAGACTGATTCCATCATGTGTAATTTAAAATAGTTTTGCAAAATCTCATCGACATATTTTTCATCTTCCCCGCACATACATAAATAAATCAGATAAATGGTGCTGCTACCTTTTATTTCTTCTCCTGAAATTATTCTTTTTTTATGTCGAGATTTGTTATTAACTTTGAAAATGATGTAAAAATATTAAAAAACTTACGAGTTGTTCACGTTCATTGTTTGATTGAAATGAAATACGAACATGACTTTATAACAATTGAAAGAGCAAGACCGATTCCATCATGTGTAATTTAAAAAATAGTTTACCAAAATCTCATCAATCAAACCGCCACCTTCGCCGGCCAAACGGCGACTGAATAACAGACAGTTCCGAATGGTCCTATGCGGATGTAACCCATTTTTTGCAATAATGAGTCACGTTCTGGTTACAAAATATAAAATGCATTTTTTGTACTGCAAATCAAAGGTTTGTTTCAAGGATACTGAGTGGTACCTGGTACTTTCTTACAGTGTTGCCAACTATATTAGACCACCGAATCAATTGTCAATGTAAAATACGCTAGATATATTTTTTGTGTAGATATTTGTTATTAAATTGGAAAGATTAGTGCAAAATTTTTAAAAACGTTTGATCTGTGAGCGTTCGTTATTTGATTGAAATGGAATACAAAACTGACTTTCTAACAATTGAAAGAGCAAGACTTGTTCCATCGTTGTAATTTAACAAAATAATTTGGCAAAATTTCATCGATATATCAACGTATACTCACATATCTGTCACGTAAAGAAAACATGTCACCTTTTTCATCGACGAATATTATTGGCAATTTGGAGAAAACTGTCTAACGTTTTATAAAAGTTGTTTATTTATTTTAAATGTAAATTATTATACGCGTTCGTTAACTGTTTTATCAGTGATCCATTGCACTCTTTATCCCAACGCGATACTCTAAGAGACACTGAAATTATGGCATCGACCGTCACCGTCGGCAGCTAAACTAATAATGCTATTTGTCTGAAAACTGATTAGATAACTTCCGGCTTTCGGGTCCATGTATTTTTTTGCGCCGCCAGTTAGTGATTTCCATTTATTGAACGATTGCAAAATTTAACGGGCGTACAAATAAAATAATTCAACGAAGGCGATGAATTCATTTTCAAATTTGTTAAAGTGTAGAAACATTTCACCTTGACTAGAGAAATTTGAAATTAAGTTGTCTGTTCACAATCATTTTGGACACGACATTTAAAATACCTTTAGGGTTTTTTGGTTGGTGCTACATCAATTATAAATCTTTTTTAGAGTTCAACTTGACTCAGTTGTGGCCGAGTCCCAATGGGTTGATCAGAAATGCAATTAATGGTACCCAGTTTAGAGAATCAATCATTTTCCAAAACGTTCACAAATATGTGCCGCGTTGGCAGAAATCCATCATTATGGGAAGACACACTTTTGGTGACCAGTACGGAGGCAAAGACATAACAGTAAATGTACCTTCAAATGTACAAATTCTCTTGCAAGTGGTAACAACGATTTTTTAACTGCATAATTTATTTCTTAGATCTATCTGACAGTAAAATCAGAAGATGGGAAAGAAGAATCGTTGGAGACTTTTAGCTTCAAGGGCCGCGGCGTGGCAATGTTGACATTTAACACAGAAGACAGCATCAGCGCCTTCGCCAATTCATGTTTCCGCATGGCGCTCCAAAGAAATTATCCTTTGTATTTTGCAACGAAAAGCACGCTCCTCAAACAGTATGACAAGTTTTTCAACGAGATTTTTCTTCAAGTATATGAAAAGTAATCGCTTTGCAATTTTACAGCAGATTATACGCATTTTTCATTTAGGGAGTACAAAACAAAGTTTGAAAACGCCGGTCTTACCTTTGAATTACGTTTAATCGACGACATGGCAGCTCAGGCGATCAAATCTACAGGCGGGTTTTTGTGGGCCTTGAAGAGCTACGATGGAGACGTTCTTTCCGACGTTGTGGGTCAAGGTTTCGGTTCCATGGGTTTGATGATACACAGCTTAGTTTCCCATGATGGTAAAACTGTTTTGACTGAACCAGCTCATGGGACTGTGACAAGACATTATCGGTAAAATGTACATGGGATTTAAATATTTTCTTAACGTGCCGTATCACAGGGAATATCAAAAGGGACTTAAAACATCAACTAATCCAATTTCGTCCATTTATGCATGGAGCAGGGCATTGCTCCACAGAGGAAAACTGGATAGAAATATTGAGTTGGAAAATTTTACTACTGCTTTAGAAAAGGCGACTGTTGATACAGTAGAAGCAGGTCTTGTGACTAAAGATTTAGCCCCGTGTGTATTTGGAGATGATTTTACAGAAACTCAGTATTTGGAAACTTCAGAATTTATCGATCAAGTAGCGGAGCGACTTAACAAAGTGTAAAAAATATGACAAAAGCAATAAAATTTCACTCCTACATCAATTGTCTGACTTAATCCCTCCACAAAACAACTTGCTACCATATCTAAAGACAAACATAACTTGTCACGACTAAATTTAATTAACAACTAGTTGAGGTATGATTTGTTACATTTCGATATCCGTATTGGAAAACATTTTAATGGTAGTGGCCGAGCTTGGTGATTCCAAAGGTCTAGAGGAAAATCCATGTTTACATAACTGCGTAATATGCACCGGGTCTTTTCCTCTGGTTTCAGGCAAGTAAAACCTGCAAAAACATCCTAATTTACGCGAAAATTCCGCTTTTATATAATACCTGACAAAGAAAAATAGAACGACCACGATTATGGCAAATATAAAAAATGACCCGGCTCCTATGAATCGAAGCATAAATTGAAAAAACAAACCCACTAGAATATTTCCTCCCCAGTTTGCCATACTACCTAGAGCCATCGCACTTGGCTTGGGACCTACTTCAAAGAGCTCTGACCCAATAAAATATGGAATCGGGCCGAGTGCAATTCCGTAGCAAATTACAAATCCCAACACACCTACAATACTTAAATAAGGCATCCATGTTACCTGAGACTGCAACAAAAAAACGAATACAGGCGATTTGAGCTGTGTCGTCATACACTTAAAATAATCGCAAATCCGAGGAGAATAAGAAATATTGTGGTCGTTATTAAACTGATCTGTAGAGTGCTTCTCCTGTCCAATCTTTTCATAACGGGAATAGAAATAATGGCCATGAAAAGATTACAACAACCTGCTGCTATAGTCGCCAATTGGCTGTTTTCCAAAGAGAGACCCGCTTTTTGAAAAATACTGGAAGAATAGTAAAACACCTACAAATTGTTTTCGTTATACTAAACGCAAGTAAAATAATACGTACGGCATTGATGCCACTGCACTGTTGGCCAGCTTGAAGACTGCAAAGTAGAAGAAGTGGAAGAAGCAATGTCCTGTCTGAGCAAACTTTCAAAATAGTCCACGAATCACCTTCTTTTGCATCGGCATTTTGTTCCTCCAATTTCATCTCTTGGATTTCCTCACCTAAGTATTCCTCCTTCATATTTCTAATAATTGTAAGCTCTAAAGTGCAATTAAATAAAACATTGTATTTTTAATGAAGGGGTCTTACGTTTTAAAGCCAGCTGCGGTTGCTTCTTTATTATGAAAAGATATTTTGGGCTTTCGGGTAGAAAAAACAGAATTGTGCTACTTAAAAGGGGTAGTAGAAAGAAACTGAGCAGATGGGGCCAGAAGGTTTCATTGCCTAAGACATAGAAGAAATAAAGCAAAAACGTACACCAACCACAAAATCAATACCTAAAATGTGATTCAATGATAAAATCTGTCCCACCAAGACACCGAATGTTACTCCCAAGGGGCACAAAACGCCCATGGAACCACGAAGTACACTAGGTGCCAGTTCTGTCAAGTACATCGGCATGACGCTTGTAATAAATCCTTAAAATAAATTTCAGTAACTGCAGTTTCATAAATGTGTTATGACGTAAACCTGCCGAAACCCCAATTAAAAGTCGACCCGCAAAAAGCATTTCAATAGAATTTGCCGGTTTTGAAACGAAAAATAAAAGTCCAGCCAAGGCGCTTATTCCGGAACTAATCAATAAAGTACTCTTAGGCCCGATTCTGTGAGCGAAATAAGGCACAGTCAGAGAGCCCACAGTGCCGCCAACTAAAAAAATTGTAACTATCGTCGACCAAAGGAATTCAAGACCTCCTTCTTGCAGGGACACCCCATAATGCTCAAACACGCTTTCATTGCAAAAATGTTTTATCACCTGCAAGACGTTTAAATCTTACGAAAGAACAAATGTTTCATGATTTACCTCGGCGGGTGTGTTGACTACACCGATGTGGTAGCCAACGGGAAGAGAAGAACCAATCGCGGTTGAAACTCCAGCTAATACTAGCACCCTAGTCCACGTGGGGCGAGATCCTGAAATCTCCTGAAAATGTGGGGACTTGTGAAAATCAACGAACTTAGCGACGCAGAGAAAAATGATGTTACCTTCTGAGACGACATTTGTTTGACTGCAATTCTCTACATCTGAATTTATATATGCAGCGATAAGGACTGTCGCTTTATCACTTTTCAATTATAACTTTATAAAATATTTTCATTAATTTAATAAGAAAATTGTGGCGAAACACAAAATTAGATTTATCTAGATGTCAAGCAATTTATTTAACGAAATTAATATGATCACAAAATAATCGGTGCTTCTTACTGATCACCACGTTTGCTAAAATGTGTATGTCGTTCATGATGGGTACTACTGAACCAAACAAAAATATCCACCAATACCATCCACACTCCCAACAATCCATCACGCTAAAACTAAGAAGTACACAAGCAGTAGCATGGCACCAAACAGCTTTATTCGAATTAAGGCAATACTTTGTTTTCATCTTCATATTCAAAAAATCGATTACTCTGTTTGAATTAATATTTTGATTAATTTCTTAGATTTAATACGTAGATGATTTGCGCAATGTACAGTTTATTCAAACACTACATCAACACCAATTCAATTAACTGATAAGTATTTAATATGTGTTTGAATAAAATCGCAAAACAAATTATTAATTGATTTTTAAAATGAAACAATGAAGGATACATAGCGAAGCCGACGTTGCATGAAACATGGTTAACCCACTCAAAAAACACAATAGTTCAAAACAAATCATTCCAATAGCTACACTCAATCCAACCGCCATCCTGAAATGCAAAAAACACAACAACTATTAAAAAGCAAATGAAGTTAAGACGTTAGATACAGAAAGATGACGTGGCTATGTAAACCGTTCATATTTGCCCTAATTATTACACCATACATAGATACTGTAACCGAATGCAGTTGAAACATTAAATTTTTAACTAAATTTAAATGTTCAGTAATGCGGTACTGGGTATTATTTTTTATGTTTGAAAAAACATTCACAAAACCATTCGTGATAATACAATGTTGGGTCAACTTACCGGGCAGGGTATGTTTGATTCATATCCTCTAGCGCGTCTTCCATTACACAGTTCTTGACGCTCTGAGGTCTGTTCCATAGTAATAGAATGCAAATAAGAGAATGGGAAATTAAAACAAGAAATTTGGCCGGAATTACGTCACTTCCGTGGCACATGATACCTGCCAGAACAAAAACAAAATTAATCTTTTCCGAATTACCTAGAGTATGTAATTTGTCTTATTCTTCATTAATTAAGAGCATACAAATTAACATTGGATTTCGAGAAGCCAACCCGAGAAAATAATGCAAATATAGCACAAGATTAGGTTAAATTTCCAAATCGGAAATCGCACCAAAATCAGTGACAAGAAGTGATATTTGAAACATATTAATGAAATAAAATATAAACAAGAAAATGATCAGTAACATAAGGGACATGTACGCGAAAAACAAAAATTGATTATAGAGTCCGTATGTCTTCACTCTTTTAATGGACGACTTAAGAATATAATGCAATTCTAAAAAATCTTTAATAATAAATATATTTTAACCTAGCAAAAATAGTAGGTACTTAATAAACTTTTAGGTTTAGTTTTAAAGTCGAAGAAAAGAAAGGCGGTAATATAACTTGACTGCCTAGTATTGGTATAAAGAAACGAAACACAACCAAATAAAAGTAATAGTAATATTAAGACCACCTAAAAAAATTATTGAAAGAGTCAGAAGCAAAAGGGTTCAAGTGCAAAATTGTAAAAGTGAAGTGAATGCATCTTAAAAGTATCTATCTTCTATTTTATAAAATCCGTGGCACAAAATTGAAAAAGTTGATTGAAAAATATAAATGTGCGGTACCCAATATTTTAGTATATTTATTGAAAACTTCATTAAGTTACACATTTTTGATATAAAATGCACTTTTTTGCACTCCTTTGCCTCCAAAAAGATATTTATAAAATCACTTGCATCATTTTAGGATATTAGAATATTTTATTAAAGTAGAACAAAGTACAATCTTATACAGAAGCACAAAATATGAAAAACAACAATTATTCGTCATACTCAAAATCGAATTCAAGCCTAGAGTCATCCAATCTGTTACAATATTAGCAACTTTTGATTTTTTATCTTGTTTCTTTTGCCTTTTTAAAGATTTTTTTCAGATTTATTTTCGTGCGGCAACGACTTATAATTTTCATGGTAAATTAGAAGTACAAAAGGTAAAGAGTTTATTCAAATTTTCCCACCAAGTGCGATTTCGTTTTGCCACTAACAAATCCAGTTTTTAGTAATAATACGTATTTAGCATATTTTTTATTTTTTTGTCACTTGAACCCTTTTTTGCTTCTGATCCCTTCAATTACCAAGCAAAAAACTAGAATAAATTTGCAAATTTGCAAACTGTGCTCACAGAAGGCGGACAAGGAGAAAGGAAAAATTACATTTGGCATTAAATTACGAATATTAACAAAAAAGTTCTGACAACACTGATGTTGTTGACTGGTTGACCAAGTACCGAAATAAGAAAAAGATTAGGAATGAAATCTGTAAAATAAATTGAAAATGATCTGAGAAACATTATGTTTGGAAAATAAGAAAATTAAAAAATATATATAAACGGCTGATTTAAAGAAACTACATCGCAGCAGTGGAAATGTATTTAGTGTGCATAGCTAAAAGAAAATGAGCCTGAATGGAAAAAAAGCTGAAAAGGTAATTTATTGGTAAAGGTAAAGGTAAATGAGCTCAGATTATGTATATGAGGTGATAATTTTGAATTGTATTTGTGTTTTATGCATTTATAAATCTGACTCTAACCCCATAATTAAGTATGCACACACACAACTTACAATGCAAAGAATCCAATTTCCACAATTTGGAATTGCAGGCACACACGCAATGACTTACTACTCTCAAATACTATTGTATTGTTTTCTATTTATAATAATTAGCGTAAATTTAAAACACTTCATTCTACATGTTTTGCTTGTAGTCACGGTTTTGAACTGTCAAAGTGTCAATTGTCAATACTGTCAGTTGTCAAAAAAAAGACAACAAAATGAAAGCCGACAACATGATATGACTAAAAAGCGCGAGATTTAAATTGTTGCCCCTTCAAACATTACTTTTTAAAGCATTTAGAGCAATCAATCGAAGAAAAATGTGTAAAGCATAGATTTCACATCTAATTATATAGATAAAAAGTAAGACCACATTACCTTTTTTACAATTAACGAGTTTTTAATTAACCATGCTTGTTTTACATATCAGCCTCTTATAAATTAAACTAATAAATGTTTAAATACACATATACGTATAAATGTGTTTAAATTATACACCGAATGAACAAAAACTTAATTGTGGGGTTTCTATTTTCAGAGATTTTCAAATTCAGCGTAAGAAGCAGACTATTTCGGTTATAACGATTTCATAAAACTATTCGAACCCAGACCTTTTCCAAATTGACTTTCATATTATTTAGACTTAGATTTTGCCATAGATAAAATAGACATGTAACACGCAATGTCCGTACCGTCAATAAAAATATAAATGATTTCAGTTTAAGTACACTTTTGCAAATACTGTAAATTTGAATACATTGCCGATAAAATACCATCTAGTACAATACTGACAAGAATTTAACACGACTAACATTTACAATCATAGATGCATTATGTAATTGAACACGTACGTATTAATTTGCTGTCGAATTTTGTTTTACAAAAATATTATTTTCGTATAAATTAACCAATTGGAGTCTGATGGAGATTTAGATTGTTTTCATTACAGCATGACTAGAGTGAAAGTTTATAAGTTGTAATTATGCAGAACTGCTTCTATTTCACTATCGATCGGTAAAAACCAGCAAAGCAAACTTTACTTTGATTTTTAGGCTTTTTGAAGATTTAGCTCCACAAAACGGGTAGAGTATCGTTGCTTTGTAAAAGTTAACAAAAAGGGTGCTCAAAGTTTTCAATCAAACTTCTGATACTTTAGTGGCCTGCAAAGTGGATTAACACTGATAAAATCGTTGAGCAATTGAAACACCTCTCGTTTGGAGCATCTGGAATTGACTCCGACGCACCCTTTTCGTAATCACAAAATATAAAAAAGATATCTAAAAGACGGGCATTGCAGGGTGTTATCATAAACATTCGTCTTTATTAGGATCCTCCTCCGATTCTTCGTGCTCATTTAATAAGGGACTGTCGTCGCAAATCATGAATTTGCTGTTTCTTTGACTTGATCCCTTTTTGTGTAATGGGAAGCTAGGAGCGAAAGTGCTGCACGGTGTGTTTGGTGCAGAGCGCGATAACCATCCTCTTGCAAACGGTTTAGGTCCTTTATTTTTGGCACCTTCGTACAGCGGCATGTATAGCGTTTTTGCTCTCGCGCGGTTATTCCTGCTCGTTTTTAACTCTTGCATCGGCAAAGGGCTCTTGTGTGCAGGAAGTTGTTGTATTTTATCCAAGAGTTCCCTCATTTCGATCGTGGGACTCGTGGCGAGAGGTGGAGAATCAGGCGATTCGATATTTATCAAACTGCTTATATCCGATCCTGTTATGCTATTAGTAACACTGTACTGTTGTAAATCTTGATCATAGTGATCGGAATGAATCGATGTTCCCAAATTGGCAACACTGCTCGGTAGGCAAACTGACATGTTCAGCAAATCTGAAAAGTTTGCATCTTCACTTTCCGAGTCTTGGCTGTCAGTAGATATTTGTCGTGGGTTAGATTTCCTGAAACGCACAGTTTTTATAGAACCAACCTGCACTAAATAAGTTACCCAATTTTTTTGAACGGCGAAGAAAAACTACTCGTTTCACAGTTTGGCAAAATACTGAAATCGGTTGCGTTTTTTCCAAAATTTGTTGCATTCTGACTGAAACAAGGGTTGTCTCGGATTGAGACGACAAGTTGACGGTTGGGGACTGTCGAAGGCGTATTCACATTAGTTCCATTAATGTTATACTTGGCCGGTGTGTCTAAATCAGCATCTAAAAGCGACGAACTTGAATGGGGTAATTCTGAATTTTGAACACACTGTTCCTCAACGGTTACTTCTTCCAAACTTCCCATGCGCGAGTATGGTGGAGGAATAATGGTATTCGCCTTGAATTCAAAAAAATTATAGTTAACGTTAGCAGCAACAGTGCACTATTTACTTCGTTAGCAGCGTTGCATATAAAACTTGAACTAAGCGAGTCTATGGTACTCGTTGCAGAAATAGACCCTGCAACTCAAAAATTAACACTGAATCGTTTTACGTATCTCACTTACCAACAGGTCTGACGATAAAATTTCGAAAATACTGCACCATCAAATAACCAGTCGTTCTGTTACTATTCTTTACAATTGAATCTCCGTTAAGTCTTATAACCAATGGGTATAAATCGGGTTTGGACGTCACCTACGGTGCGTTTTACCAAAGGATCAGGTAAATAAAAAATAAAAAAATTACCTCCGAGTAAGGCGGTGGAGCCTGATGGAAACTGTTGCATCTGCTGTACTGAGGTGGGGCATAGCAGGAACCATTGGAGTCGCGTTCCGAGGTCCTTTCGTCTCTTCCGGTTTCTTTGCAGCAGAAACTTCCCTGGTTGTGGCGTCGCCAAAGAGAGCACGCACATAAAATTCCTGCAATGGTGGCAGTAACTACTACCCAAAAATACCAGTGCCCGAGGAAAAGAGGATTGAAGAAATTTCCAGTAGGTACCGCGGAAGGCCGATGTAAGGAAGGGCTCAGGAGATAGCAGCAACCTTGTTTGCAACAATCTTTCGGTGGGGAACACGTGTAGTGGCCTCCATCACAATTTTTTCCAAGGAGTTGCTGAAAACATAATTGCTCAAGTCTTCTAACGTGCATACAAAAAAGATTCAGAGTAGGCCGTGTAATACCTTTGGAATTCGTTGAGTGTAGAAAATTTTAAATTACTGTTTCGGGCACGAGGTATAAGATACACTTTACGACTTTTTTAGACGTCTTTTGAGCAACTTTTTGGTTGCTGTCATGATACAACAAGCGTTAAAAAAAACCGGAGGCTTAGAAAGCTATGGAATGTAGCTTTTATTTTATTTTTTTACTTTTTGAACACTCGTTATTAATGTCAAACGACTACACTGTAAAAAAACAAAAGCTATATTTCATGTATGTACCACTCTGAATCTGTTATTATTTATAAACCTCTTTACTTATTATTTTTTCTGAATTTTCTTCTTAGCAAAAGTTGCTCGGTATTGGTGTAATAAACATAAAAATAATACGTTAGCAAAAATAATATTACACCACTCGCAATCCCATAGATCATTTAAATTATTGAAATTCTTTATATTCATTAGCTCCTTACTAAGTTTAGATACCGATTATTTCTCTAGGTTTATAAGGAACATTAAATAATGTTCCTTATTTATAAAATTTATATAGGTTAAACTATGCAATGAATTCAATTATGTAATTAAAAAATATATATGCAAAAAGTGAAATATCCGTTTGAGTCCGACAAAAAAATTAATTTAATTTTAAGGAACTATATAGGGATTGGACTTGTTTTTAATAAAATACTGATACGTTCAACGTAAATGTAGTTTCTTTCATCAGGAATTATAACCACTGTTTAATTAATAAATGTTCTTTATTTATCATCTTCTGTTCCTTATTTATAAAATTTATACTCGTTAAAATGAATTCAGTTAAAGAATTTAAAAAAAATGTGCAAGAAGTAAAATATCGGTTTGGGTCCGACAAAAAAATTAATTTTATTTTAGGTAAGTAGGGATTGGACTTGTTTTTAATAAAATACTGTTATACGTTCAACGTAAATGTAGTTTCTTTCATCAGTAATTATAACCACTGTTCAATTAATAAATGTTCTTTATTTATCATCTTCTGTTCCTTATTTATAAAATGTATACTGGTTAACATGAATTCAGTTAAGGAATTTAAAAAAAATGTGCAAGAAGTAAAATATCGGTTTGGGTCCGACAAAAATATTAATTTTATTTTAGGTAAGTAGAGATTGGACTTGTTTTTAATAAAATACTGTTATACGTTCAACGTAAATGTAGTTTCTTTCATCAGGACTTATAACCACTGTTTAATTAATAATTGTAGTAACTTTAGTTAATAAGTGATAAACGATCTTGCGCATGCTTGGGACGCTCTTTTCCTCTTGGCGCCAGCACGCGACGGATCTCGTTTTAGGTAAGACAACAATTGTATAAATATCATGTTAAGTCTTTAGTTTTAGTTTTTTAGTTTATTACAATATATCAGTTAAGCAACAGGAGCGTTTTATTCAACCTCAACGCGGGCTACAAACACATCAATTGGCGACGAGAATAAATAATAGAGAGTGAGGTTAAGTCACCACGTGGCTAATCGAGAAACTACAACCAGAAACGAGAAAACCGCAACAAGTAAAAATGGCATTAATTGGCGCAATGGACAAATTTGACATAAAGTCTGTCGAATGGGTACTCTACCAAGAGCAGCTAGAACAATTTTTCACTGTGAACAAAATAGTTGACACAGAAGGCAACAAAACTAAAGTGGCGGCATTACTCAGCTTAATCGGGAGCGAAACTTACAAGATTTTAAGGGATCTATGTACACCGCAATTGCCTAAGGATAAGACCTACGACGAATTATGCAAATTGTTAAAAACACACTTCTCACCAGCAACCTGTACTTTCCGGGAAAGAATCGACTTTTACGATGCTCGACAAGAAGAGGGAGAATCGATTAACAGTTGGCATGCAAGAATTCACAACTTATCTACAAATTGCGATTTCGGAAACGATCTGACCAGCATTTTGAAGGATAAATTTGTATGTGGATTAAGAAAAGGAAAAATCAGGGACAGGCTATGTGAAGAAAAACCAACTGCAGATTACACGTTGGAAAAGCTAGTGGCATTGGCGCTCAGCAAGGAAGCAGCGTTAGCAACAGAAAAGGACGTAAACGTAATCTTAAAAAATGGGAGCAAGATACAACATGCAGAAACAAGAAATCAAGGTGAACGTTTCCAAACCTCCAGGTCAACAACTCAACATCGAGGACCAGTCAACACCACAAGTCAAAAAGGGAAGTGGAAATGTCACAGGTGCGGAAATAATCACACAGGGAAGCAAAAATGCAAGTATTCAGAATACAAATGTAATGCATGTAATAAAATAGGTCATCTGGCTAAAGTTTGTCGAAGTAAGCATAGACAAAATTTCATTGAAACAGAGGAAAATGAAATAGATGAAATTAATAACATCTCATTTGAAAATAAGGAACCTGTAAATTCAGTAGTCACAGTCAATGGCATCAATTTACACATGCAAATTGATACAGGCGCGGCAGTTTCAATATTAACATTAGATAGATATGAGAAATATTTTCGGAATAGTGTATTAAAACCGAGTAGGGCTAAACTAAGAGACTATTCAGGGAACACACTAAATATCGTAGGAGTATTACGAGCGAAAATTTCATATAAAGGATCTGAACCACAAAACTTGAATTTACATGTAGTTAAGAATGGAAAACAAGATTTGTTAGGTAGAGATTTCTTAAAATGTTTTCAGTTCAAGTTAGTATCAGAATGTGAAATATTGAATGTAAATAGTAGCTTTGACACTATTAGTAAGGATTTTAAAAGGGTGTTTGACGACGGACTAGGTTGTTTTAAACATAAGGTATTCTCAATTGTTGTAAAAGAGGATGCTATTCCCATATTCCTAAAACCGCGACCCATTCCATTCCTATTCAAAACAAAAGTAGAAGCCGAGTTGGAACGACTACAAGATGAAGGTGTTATTGAACCGCTTGAAGTAAGTGACTGGGGTACACCTCTAGTACCGGTGATAAAAAAGGACGGTAAAATCAGACTATGTGGAGATTATAAAGTAACAGTCAACAAGGCAGTCATCAATGTAAGATACCCGTTACCAAGAATAGAGGACATCTTTCGCAAACTGAACGGAGGAGAAAGTTTTACGAAGATAGATCTAAGCAATGCTTACAACCAATTGAGACTCGATGAAGAATCATCACGGCTGTTAGCATGGTCAACACATAAAGGATTATTCAAAGTCAACCGACTTCCATTCGGAATAAGACCGGCAAGCGCAATATTTCAAAAAACACTAGAACAAACACTACAAGGATTAGAGGGCGTAACAAATTTTGTTGACGACATTGTAGTAACAGGCAAAACAAGGAAAGAACATGAGCAAAATTTGCGTGCAACATTCACCAGATTAGAAGAAGCAGGATTTAAGGTGCAACTAAAGAAATGTTCATTTTTCCAAAAAGAACTTAATTATTTGGGACATACGATTTCTAAAGATGGACTAATGAAAAACCAAGATAAGATAAAAGCAATTATCGATGCACCTAAGCCAGAGAACTTGACGCAGATCAAGAGTTTCGCCGGACTAGTTAATTACTATGGAAAATTCATTCCAAATTTATCGGGAACAATGAAACCCATATACGAATTATTAAAAAAAGGTGTTAAATTCCACTGGAATGAGAATTGCAATAAGGCTTTCGAGAACATTAAAAGCATAATCTCATCAGATACTGTATTAACACATTACAATCCGGACCTAGAAACGATTCTATCAACAGACGCTTCACAAGGAGGAATAGCAGCTACGCTATCTCACCGGATGAAAAACGGCGACATCAGACCAGTATTATTTATTTCACGAACGTTGACTCCAGCCGAGAAAAATTACTCAGTATTAGACAAGGAAGGACTAGCAATATATTGGGCAGTAAAAAAATTACACCAATACTTGGCAGGACAGGAATTTGTAATTAAGACAGATCATAAACCCTTGACAACACTGTACGGCGAGAAATGTGCTATACCAACAATGGCATCTAGCAGAGTGCACAGATGGGCTCTATATCTGTCAGGTTTTACGTACAAAATTGAATACGTAAAAGGAGCAGAGAATATTGTAGCGGACATGTTAAGTCGACATCCGATACAAATTGACAAATCCGATAGAATCAACGAAGGAGATGAAGTAAACTTACTAACAACTGAGGCAATACCGATTGATAGCACCAGAATTGCTACAGAAACCAGAAGAGACAAAATACTAAGTAAAGTATTACACTACACCATGACAGGATGGCCAGATAAGGTAGATCAAGAAACGCTGAAACTATATCATCAAAAGAAAACGGAACTGTCATGCGAGTTAGGTTGTTTATTATGGGGCTATAGAGTTATAATACCATTTAAATTTCGTGATCAATTATTAGAAGAATTGCATTTGAGTCATTTGGGCATTTCCAAAATGAAATCTATTGCCAGGTCATATTTCTGGTGGCCTAAAATCGACGATGACATTGCAAATATAAGCAAATCATGCAGATACTGTCTTCGAACGTCAGATGAACCACAGAAAACAATACCAACACCGTGGTATAGACCAAGTAAGCCAACAGAAAGGATACATATAGATTTCGCCGGACCACTTGACAACCATCATTATCTAATAATACAAGACGCATTTTCGAAGTGGACTGAAATTTGCAAAATGAAGACCATAACATCAGAAGCTACCATTAATTGTCTTCGAGAATATTTTACTAGATGGGGACTACCAAACGTATTAGTTTCCGACAATGGAAAACAATTAGTTTCCGAGGAGTTTGAAAGATTCTTGAAAAGAAATGGTGTGAAACATTTCACGGGACCTCCACATCATCCATCTTCTAATGGATTAGCGGAAAACGCAGTTCGAAATTTTAAAAAAAGTTTCATCGCATCACTTGAAGATCCAAAAAACAAAAAAGTACAAAAAGAAATAATCATAGCGCGATATTTGTTATCATACAGAAATGCTAAACATTCAGCAACAGGTGAAACACCATCATTTCTTATGCTAGGAAGAAACTTACGCACATATTTTGATTTAGTAAGACCAAACACAAACAACAGAATAAAAGAAAATCAAATTAAATATGCGATAAATTCAAAAGGGAGAAAACAGGAACAATTCCAAGAAGGAGACATCGTAATGGCTAGAGATTATAGAAACATCAACAAGAAGAGATGGAACGAAGCAATAATTACACAAATCTTAGGAGATAAAACATACATTTGCAAGGTTAAAGACGGCAACATGACATGGCGAAGACACATAGACCAGTTAAAAAGGTTGGAAGAAAGGAAGATTCACGAAGATGAATCAGGAATTAACGACTACGAGGAAAAGCAGAGAACAGCAGCTCAAGGCAAAGTAAGAAGAAAAATTCCAGGACAGGAACATCAAACCAATACATCGTCAAATGATCAACGAGCAACAAGAACTTCAGAAATACATCAGAAGGATAAATTTGATCCACCAATTATCCAAACAAACAATTCCTTACCAAGCACCTCAGAATCTAGAGAAATAAATAAAAACAGTACACGACCTATACGACTCTTAAAAAGGAAACCTAAGAGATACGAGTCATAAATTGTTCAATCATTACAATAATACCCAGCCAATTTAAGTGGGGGGATATTGTAGTAACTTTAGTTAATAAGTGATAAACGATCTTGCGCATGCTTGGGACGCTCTTTTCCTCTTGGCGCCAGCACGCGACGGATCTCGTTTTAGGTAAGACAACAATTGTATAAATATCATGTTAAGTCTTTAGTTTTAGTTTTTTAGTTTATTACAATATATCAGTTAAGCAACAGGAGCGTTTTATTCAACCTCAACGCGGGCTACAAACACATCAATAATTGTTCTTTATTTATCATTTTCTGTTCCTTATTTATAAAATTTATATGGGTTAACATTAATTCAGTTAAGGAATTAAAAAAAAAATGTGCAAGAAGTAAAATATCGGTTTGGGTCCGACAAAAAAATTAATTTTATTTTAGGTAAGTAGGGATTGGACTTGTTTTTAATAAAATACTGTTATACGTTCAACGTAAATGTATTTTCTTTCATCAGGACTTATAACCACTGTTTAATTAATAATTGTTCTTTATTTATCATTTTCTGTTCCTTATTTATAAAATTTATATGGGTTAACATAAATTCAGTTAAGGAATTAAAAAAAAAATGTGCAAGAAGTAAAATATCGGTTTGTATCCGACAAAAAATTTAATTTTATTTTAGGTAACTAGGATTTGACTTCTTTATTTAGATGTTCTTTATTTATCATTATCTGTTCCTTATTTATAAAATTTATATGGGTTAACATAAATTCAGTTGAGGAATTAAAAAAAAAATGCAAAAAGTAAAATATCGGTTTGTATCCGACAAAAAATTTAATTTTATTTTAGGTAACTAGGATTAGACTTGTTTTAATAAAATAGTGTTATATTGACAACGTTAATGTATTTTCCTTTATCAGGAGTTATAACCACTCACTGTTTAATTAATAATTGTTCTTTAATCATCATCTGGCAGACGAGCAGAACAAAACTGTCCTCAAATAACTAAGAAAAATAAAGCTCCTATTAATTTAGCGGAGCAGTGTATTTAAAAAATGTCTGATTATTAATTAAGATAATACTTACGGTAGTCATAAGTATTGGAAAAATGGTAATGATGTCAACAGTACAAAGGAAAACTGTCGCATTGCACCTCTTTCGTCGATGTTACAGATGCATGGTTAGAATAACTGGAAGACAAAGAACTGAAACAATATTATTTATTACAATTAAGAAATTTTTACGAATAATACTTTAGAACGTTTCACGCTCTTACATCTTTCCAGAATATAGAAAGGACGATAGACGAACGGCGCCAGGTCGTCCCGAGTATGGCGCCAACGTTATTAGGAAAAACACGTCCTTATTGCAGTGCCGTCTACTTTAAATCCAACACTGACAACTCTTTTTAACTCTTTTTAATTTAGGTGAATTTAAAAAGACTCCAATGAAACACGGATCTGTATTTGTAAATATGATTTAATAATTTTCCACTTGAAAAAATATTGTTATTACATACTGTGAAATTAAATTTCATGTCAACAGGTATGAATTGTTTCATTTTTTAGGAGAAAATCAAATTTCGTTTGTCATGCACTGGATGTAAACTGAACGTATTAATAATTAAAATAAACGAATAATAATAATTGAATGACCATTTAAATAGCGTGAATTGAATTACTTTCCATGTTTTATAAAATAACAATTCACTTTTGGGTCCCGAAATTAAATACCACCAAATTTAATGTCCCATAATGTTATCGATTTTCACCCAAACGAACCTTAACCCTCTTTCGTCCGCAAATTTTCGACCCAATTTAATATGTGCGTAATTATTTATTGACATCGTTGCATAAAAAGTAGTTTTAAACTCACTGAATGCACTCGTGTTATTTTCGCAAAAAATATTACAAGTGGCAGGAATATAGGTGCAAATAACTTACGTGGAATCCGCATTTGAATTTTGAGAATATATTTGTTTTAGTTCTATCACATGAATCAATTAAGAATAATTTTTTGATCGACGATGATTCGACGCCGCCATTGTGTACGAAGAGATAACTCTAAACTAACGTCAGCGCCGCGACTCTGTAGTGGCGTCTCGACGCTTGACCGATATTAGAATTCATGAATACACAACTCAAATGTAGGAAATTAAAAAATGATAACTGATTTAAGCCGCAGTTTGAAGATAATATAATAGCATTGTCACATAAAAAGGAGCTTTATTAATTCAAGTTCTTCAAGCTGCACGTGTTCAATGTCAGATTTATTATAACAATTATTATTAAAACAAGAACAAAAATTTACAAACACGAAGAACGAAATTATAATTATTAACAATTCTTAATGTTAGGCTATTTCCGCCTTTAAATGGGGAATTTTAATTTCTAACAAAATACTCGCGAATAGTTGAAAGAATAAAAACTATAGACAAAAAGTGGATAGAACAAAAACCAAGAAGTGAAAAGTTCCGGGCAGCAAATATATAAAAGTTCACCACAAATTTTACACTTTATATTATATTCGAAAAGAACACCTCAATTATGTCTAGGAAACGACTCATGAAGGAGATGGTCATAACAAGCGACGTCTACGCATCAATTCTGCACCATTCTCTCTCAACCAAAGAAGATGAAGTTGTGGGATTTCTTATCGGCAATTATAGCATCGCAGTATGTCTTATAATAATTATTATTAATTCTACACTTTGAAACTGTACATTTTAGAGTACATCATCGCAATGTATTGTCAACGTCTCAGCCAATTTCATTATAAAGCGAATAGAGAAATACTCGCTTCGAATAAATATATCGCCCGAACAGTGGATGAAGGGAAATTCTTACGTCGATACTTTGAAGAAATCTCTGGGAGAGAACTTGCAAATCGTAGGATGGTATCATTCTCATGCTTGCTTGAGGACGCCTCCCACCCTCACAGGTCGGTAGTTTTATAATTGAGTAGAACTGATTTAACATTACATTGAATTTAGATTTGAAAATTCAGAGTATGCTAGAGTGGACAAAGACAGCGTACTTTACTGGTTTAAGTATTTCTGTGTTTCAACGTGAATTTAATTTAAAAAATAATCTGGTGGAATTTACGGCTTTTCAGGCAAACCACAACAATAGAGAATTGCTTAAAATCATTGTTGATGTGGTCATAGAAAGAAGTTACCTACAAACTCATACCTTAAAGAGTAAGCATCAGTTATGTTAATAAGTTTTAAGAACTTAATTTTTTCTTAGACTTTTCGGATGTGTCAAATGCTTTTGCTAATGAGGAAATGCAAAAATATTCAACAAAGAAAAGAGACGACCAATTGGCTTGGTTGCACAATGAATCTTCTCATATGCTTTCCCTTGTCAATATAATCACAAAAATTGCTAGACCGTTATATGAAATTTTGCATGCCAGATTGGAAACAATTCAGGTGAGGATCAAGGAACTTGAAAAACTTAAACAAAAATATGCTTAGAATTAACTCAGATTTGTGATTGTTCAGGTCAAATGTAACTATTGTATTGTGAATATTTAAATGTCAATTATAATTATCTGCAAATGAACCATTTATTTCCACAGTTTCTTAATAGACATGTTCTTTTCAGAATCCTTCTGCATTACTTTAGCCACAGCCATTTCGAAATCCTCTTGGGTGACATGAACTCTTCTTTCCCTCAACGCATACATTCCTGCTTCGGTGCACACGCCCTTGAAATAAATTAATTGTGAAATGTACAAAATAAGCTATTTTAAGTTGTACTTTAACCTCTGCCCCACTCGCCCCCGGCATCAACTCTGCAATTTTTCTTAAATTAATTCCTCTGGTCAGATTCATCTTCCTGGAGTGTATTTTCAAAATGTCAAGCCTGGCTTCTTCATTTGGTGGTGGGAATTCGATTTTGCGATCGATCCTGCCGGGGCGCAGCAAAGCCGGATCAAGAATATCAATTCGGTTTGTGGCCATAATCACTTTGATGTTCTTTGTGGCTTCAAATCCATCGAGTTGATTGAGAAGTTCCAACATTGTTCTCTGCACCTCCGAATCACCACCAGATCCAGACTCGATTCTGGACGAACCGATCGAATCAATTTCGTCCATGAAAATAATAGAGGGTGCATGTTCCCTTGCCATTACGAACAGTTCACGAACCATGCGGGAACCTTCCCCGATAAACTTCTGCACCAACTCGGAACCAGAAACACGAATGAAGGTGCATTCGGTGTGGTGAGCGACAGCACGAGCAAGAAGTGTCTTTCCAGTCCCTGAACTTGCAACATTAAACAACGCTTAAAATAATATATGTTTTAAACCTGGAGGACCATAGAGCAACACTCCCTTCGGCTGTGCAATGCCCAAAGCATCAAACAATTCAGGATGCTTCACTGGCAATTCAATAACTTCCTTTATCTCCTTGATTTGCTTGTCCAAGCCCCCCACCATTTCATAAGTTGAATCCGGAACTTTTTCAACCATCATAAGTGAAACCAGAGGATCAACTTTGTTGGGCAAAATTTTATGAAGAGTGTAGCTTTCATTTCTTAAGGCGACGCGACAGTTCGGTGTCACATCGTTTATATCGATGTTTTTATCAATATCAACGACAAATTTGCCTTCCGGGTGCACTTTTACCAAAACCTTCTTCTTGTCCATTGGTTTGACTACTTCACCAACGTAACTGCCCTGTTCTTGTAAAAGCATCAACTCTTCACGTAACATCCTCACTGGAACCGTACATTACTAAATGTATTCGTTTTTTGTGCGTTACCTTTGGCATTCAGCTCGTTTCTTTGCGCCTGAAGGCGACGCAAATTTTGACTTTTTTCGGCCACAATGAGCTGTAGCTCCTCGATTTTTGTGATATAATAAGAGCGAAATCCCTCGCCCTTAAAGACTTCAACTTCCATCTGAAACCGAGACGTTTTACAATAATTATTAAGCCAATCAGGAAGAAAATTCAACGTGTTTTCTCATAGGTTTGGGTCTATCAGTCGATGTGCTTTGACGACTGAAAACATCAGCGAGGGGCATTTTTGCTGAAATTATACTAGTACTGGGACCGGGAACTGAAATATTTGATCCCATTTTTGCAAAAAACACTAAGCAAAAACAACAAAAAAAATGTAACGGCAAACGTTCGGTATTATTAAACAAGTGACTAGTGAAAAAACTGAGTCAAATTAAACGGATTACCCTATTAGTGACGGTCATTTCGACTTCGTGGACTTTTTTCGATTAAATTTATTCTATACAGAAATAAATCTTTTCTGATGAAACACCACAAAACACGAAAATCACGATTTTCGACAGTCGACAATTAGTTACATAGGATTGCCAACATAATGATTATGGGGAAAATGAGGGAAAATTATTATTTATAACGATTAAAGCAGCTCACGACGAAATTTGTCTGCTTTAGTATGTAGTCACAGATGTATATAATCAGATACATATAGAAAAAATATTGTTTTAGCTAGAATTATTTATAGAGTTGACAGGTTGTTGTAATTTTTGTAGCGGTACTATTGGTAGCCTTTTGTTTCTACAATTTGAAAAAGCGCGAATCACGACAATAGACATTAGATATATTTTTCTGTGTTACAAGACTAAATAAAGATATTATTTAATGTGGAATTATAATAGAAGAACTCGAATTAAAGCCGTTCTTAATTTTGTTCCAACAATCAATAATTCTGTCGTTAAACATCATCTTTGAACTGGTTGTCACTTGTCAGTTGTCATGTAGCCAACATAGGAACACATAAAGAACCAAAGTTGATTTGCTGAAAGTGAACCTAAATTTTTACAAATTATATAATTCAAACTAAGATCTTTTTTACAGAACTATGGTGAAGGGTTCAACTTGCCCGGGCGTTAAGCCCATGTCAATTTCCGGTCGATTCAATAGCGAAAGAGAACGACTGGTTAGTATGTCGGATGAAGAACGAGCTTTTCGAAAACAATGGCTTCAAGATCAAATCCTCGCACCGAACGAACCGAGAAAAGTACCGGAATTGTATACGGCGTCGTACAATCCAATCAGACGGTTCTACCGCTGGCCTTTGGAACAACTCAAAACAGCTCTTGAACCAGTTGTCGGGGAACAACGGGCATTTAAGATACGTTTTTTTACCGGAAAAATTCTCATGGGCATTGCAGGCGCATATGCGATTACATACTACTTAAAATATAACGGAAATAATTGGACGAGATCCGCTGGTTGGTCCTTGATTAAGTCGAGAGAAGCTGTTTTAGAAGGTGATGCTGGTTATCCCAAACTTTCAGAACGATCCAAACCTGACGATTATGCAACCAGGGGTTTTGAAAATTTCAAGTTGAATTTATAAGTTGTCAAAAGTAGTCGTTTGTAATGGAATTTAACAATATAGCTCGTTCTAATAATAATATTGCATTTTTATTTTGTTTAAACATAAAGCCACATCAACAGAAATAGTTTTATTAGTGGAATGTGCAATATTGAGGAAACAAAACAGTGTCTAAACATCCATATATCTAATAAATACTACAATATATACCTGGTGCTTTCTAAAAAACGCTTGTGCCATAACTTCTTAATTTATGGATCTTTTCAACCAGCAAAAGAAATGGTTTTCATTTGTTTTGTCGTAAGTCCTCCAAAGCAATTTTTTGTTGCAAGCGCATTTCAAATTAGGAAGTTATGGTGCAAGGGCGTTTTTTTCGAGACACCTGATTTAAGCACAATAAAAGACTATTATTAAACCATATATCCGCACTCTGTCATTCTGAAAAAGCGGATTTATTATCTTACAATATAATACAGCATATCTGCAATAAAAACAATAATTGCATGTACACTTTTTTTTTCTCTCAGATGATATTGCAGTGAATAATTAATCACAAACTAGATATTAATTGCTTTGGAAGCACTACCCAGTAGAAAATAAAAACGACAAATTAAAATTGCACCCAATTACTGTTCGATGACGGGGAAACCGAAGAAGCAGCACTGAAAATTGAAACATTTTTAGTCTAGTATTGGAGCTGTGAGTATATTATTAATCAAAGAGTATATGCCTCTAAATTAAATTTTGAATTCATAAGAAAAGTGGAACATGCAAACATCTGCAAGTTTGTAGATGCTACTGCGCATGTCAGTTCAATCAGTTTCAACTGCAGAATTGAAATAATCATTTTGGAAGTGTGCTAACCACTTTTAACGGCATGAAAACCGTGTTGTTCGATTTGTTTTCAAGTTAACAACCGTTTTGGATATGACATATAGGACACATTTAATGACTTTTTTAATAAATTCCATCTGCAGGAGTCGTTTTAGATGTGTTTTGAGCAATTTTTTAGTTGACAGTTCCTGTCAATTGTCATGACATGTCAACGTCAAATGTTTTCACTGTAAAAAATAAAACAAAAGCTAGATTACATGGCCTACTCTGAATCGTTTTTTATTTGTATGCACGTTATATTTTTCGTTCCAATTTATACTATACCTGGACCGTGCAGAAGCAAATTCACCCCAAGCTTCTGCTGAATCATTAGATTTGGACACATGCGCCGGAGAACCGGTTGGTGAGCTACCGGGAGGTGCCGGTAGTTTACCACTGGGTGGTGGTGGAAGTAAACCCAAACCTCCACCATTTCCTGATTTCAATTTAGATCTTCCACCACCATCACCGCCATCCTTTTTCTAAAAAGGAGTTTTTACTTGATTTTCACTCTCAATTCATGCTTACAGTTATTTTCATATTTATCTTGATTGTTTCACCTTCCTTAAAACCCAAATCTAATGCTGGCCCAACCGGCTCCTCACTGATCTGTTTTTCTTTTTTTAACCATTTGAAATGGTCTTGCAGTGCTACATTTAAATCAAACGAATCTGACCTGTCCCCGAATCCAATTCCAATAAAAGCAGTCCTGCCTACAACCGCTATTTTAGCAAAAACTGTTTGGTTTATTAATAGAGCTGACCGTTGTCATCTTGAATACGAAGCACAAAATAGCGAGATGAGTCTGTAACCGCTTCTATTGCGATACCTGGATATGTGTCGATGGGGCATTTGGCAAAAAGTTCCCCACTGTTTTTATCCTCCAATTTGATTGCACATTCGGTGCCTTTGGTAATTAGACGCATACGACCGGTCCACGACGGTTCCGCCAGATTCCAGTCAGCAGCCCTGATAATATAATCACAATCGTTACAGATACCGTCAAAGAGGAGGCGTATACATCCGTTATTTGACTTATAAAATTTTTTTACCTATAGCCTCGATTTGACGCTCTCGGGGGAATATTAAAAACAAACACTTCGGGCTTGACGAGTAAAATACTTTCGTAGGTATCCATTATGTGTTTTAATTGTTACTTCTTCACTTGTCACAAACAACGTCAACAAGAACAATCATTGAAGGACACGCTCTCTTTAACTTATTATGATTTTTTGCTTGATCTCTTGTAAACAGCAGCCACGAACTGACAACTCTCAACCAAACATCAACCCAAATCAATCAATGATTAAAACTTGGAAATTCTACAAGAACTTCGTGGTATGATTCTAAACATTGACATCAAAAACAAAGAAGGAGAATGACATTACCACTGAACACTTCACCACAGATTAAGAACATATTGTTAGTTTAATCTGTGCTTTGTTAAAATCAAATACAGAGCGTACAAGAAAAAAAAGATTTAAACTAGGCCTTGCAATCACTTTGGAATTCGTTTAAGTGTAGAAAATGTTTGACTTTGAGATGTATAAATTTGAAATTTCGGTTGACAACCGTTTCGGACCTGACCGATACAATTAATGTCTTTTTTGACTAATTCCATCAGCAGACGTCGATGTAGACGCCGTTTGACCAATTTTTTCATTCACAATTTTTGTCAAATGTTATGAAATGTCAATGTCAAAGGTCCATCGTTTCGGATTCAATATATTTCCTTTTTTTAAATATTTTCTATTTCCAGGCGCAAGAGATAACTGTAGACTAATTCTACATCAACAATTACTGTCAAGTGTAATAATTTGTCAACGTAAAAAATGTACACTGTAAAAAAAAGGTCCATCGTTTCGGATTCAATATATTTCCTTTTTTTAAATATTTTCTATTTCCAGGCGCAAGAAATAACTGTAGACTAATTCTTCATCAACAATTGCTGTCGAGTGTAATAATTTGTCAACGTAAAAAATGTAACTATAAAAAAAAATAAAAAATTGTTAGATTCCAGTATCGTGTGCAAGAAGCAAATTATTCATTTTAAACTAATTGAAAAAAAAATTAATAAATGTTATGTCTAATTTCTAATTAGAATTTATAATTTATTTTAGTAAGGTAGCGTTATAATAAACGTGAAAATAACGCAATGTTGATTTTAAATATGTGTTAAAAATTTATTTTTTTTTTGGTCACTCGGTGTATGATCAAGATTTGTCGTTCAAGTTACTTTTATCATTTCATGCTTTTTTCTAAAATTCTGTGGTACGATGAAACGTCAAATAATTGTCAAATTTGTCATGGACGGATTGACGTGTCCGAAATGAATTTTTAACAATTTCGTATAAAATACCGACCGCCGCATGAAATTAACATTGATATAAGTTAGTTTTTAGGAGAGTTTAGTTTCAGACATTAAAAGTTAAACTTGCAGCAATCGTCCGGTTCAGAGTCACAGAGTGTGGTAACGATGGAAGACGAGATATCGTCCGGAAATAAAAAGAGTGCAATTGCACAAGCATGGACCAGACTATCACAGGTAAATCCGGTAAATTTTGATCGATTTGTGCGTTAGGCAATCGGTGGCTGTAACAGATTTATTGTAACTTTCATTCGGTCGGCAGATTTATCAATGTACATTGGATAGGTGGACACCTCATAATAGATATCGTTGGTTTGGAACTTTGTCGCTTCTTTTGGGTTTCGGCGTTCGTATAGTCATCAAACAGGTACTTACTTAGTCTTATGTTGTTCTAGTGGTACCAAGGAGTGGTGGACAGAACAGTACCATGGCAAAAAACTCGATGGCTTTCTGCCTTCCTCCTCCTCCTAGTGTTTATGGCTCGAGTGCTTTATGCACAGGTACATGTCTCAAATTATTTAACTTTACTATATTTATGTAATAACTTGAAGGCTTGGCCCTGTATTTTCCACCACTCGATCATGGAATGACACTTGTCTCATTCCAATTAAAATATATTTTATTTATACAAAATGAACATTTATTGTTGGAATTAACTGAAAATTGAATCTTTTAGGGATGGTATATTGTAACCTATGCGTTGGGGATATATCATTTAAATCTATTTATTGCATTCCTGACGCCAAAAATTGATCCGGCCATGGATTTCGATGGTAAGTCTTTGGACTTGGGAAGTCGTTTGATTTTATTATTATTTAATTTATTATGTTTAAAGCTGAAGATTATGGTCCAGAATTACCGACGAGAGCTAATGAAGAGTTTCGACCATTTATTAGACGCCTTCCAGAATTTAAATTTTGGTATTCAGTCACGAAAAGCACAGTGATAGGTTTGATTTGTACATTCTTTGAATGCTTCAATATACCAGTTTTCTGGCCAATATTAGTCATGTATTTCCTTACATTATTTTGTATAACTATGAAAAGACAGATAAAGGTAAGAGCCATAGTGGGATTGTATGAAACCTAACAAGTGTTTTTCAGCATATGATTAAATATAAATATTTGCCTTTCACGCATGGAAAACCAAAATACCAGGGACATGACGAACCATCAGGAAAAGTGATCATTTCACCTAAATAATGTATATTTGTACAACTATAAATGATATAACCTAATGGTAATAATTATTGTGTAAAGATTTATTGAAGACGTTTTGTAATTACAGTATTGGTAAGGTGTGCAGTTTCATTTTACTCATAAAGAATAGATGAGATAGATATTAACACACTTATGTCTTTTAGAATACTTTTGTTTCTATGTTTTTTCACATGTTTTATTATTGAAAATCTGATGCAGTAGTATTGAGTTATCCTCAATGTAAAATTTGTAAATAAATTGTGCTTGATCCGCAATAAATCATACAAAAACCGATTTGTGTGATCGTGAAAAAAGTGATTTTTCGGTGCACAAAATGATGAAATCTGTTGAGGTTTCGAATTTCCTGCGTTCTTCAAACTTTTGGCAACACTGCGCTAAGTTAAATCAATCTCTTATGTGCGTGTAAAAAAAGGTGTAGCCGTAGATAAGACAGATCATTTTTATTGTCCTCAATATAAAGTAAATTACATGACACGTCAAATAAAATTAAAATCATAAGTTGTTTTGTTGAAATAAGTAAAATAACATCTTAAAATTTTCGTATAAAAGAACAAAATGACCAGTAAATATATTAACAAAACAAAGACGACTTAATCTGAAATTTCTCCGACTTGAGGTTGAAATTTTGCTACACTTTAATCAATTTCGAACAATTCCATGGCCTACACAGCTTATTCGTTTCAATTTTTAACAAATGCTACTCAATTAACATAAAGCAAATAAAAAAAGCAGAGCCTCCAGCGGGCCATGAAACCCAGCTTTTGTTTTATTTTTCACTATCGTTAGTTAAAAAAATTGGTAAAACGGAGCCCAACCAATAGCGAGATGAAATTAGTTGTAAAAGACACTTATATCATGCATCGTGTCCGAAAAGGTTGACGACCGAAAACTTAATTTCGAATTTATCTATGAAACGTTCCATGGCCTACCCCAGCCTCGTTTTATTTTTGAAATTTGTTAGTGTTGTCACCGTTTGATTTCAAGATGTGTAATTTTAAAATTAGAATAAATAAAATTATTAAATAAATAACACAGTTAATAATAAAATAAATTTAAAATTAAATTTTTTGTTGACAATCGTTTGGACACGATGCATAACATACATTTGGTGCATTTTTTAACAAATTACATCTTCAGGTCTCAGTTTAGATATCGTTTGAGCAAATTATTTAATTAACGTGCGTTCAAAAAAAAACGAGGCTGCGTTGGCCATGGAAAAACTTTGTGCATCAATTTAGTGTAGCAAAATTTCAAAATGTCAGTTCGAGTCTGTTCATGTTTAGATTAGCTCCCTTGTTGACAATGGGATAAAATATTATGGGATTAAAAAAAAGTTCAAAACATTTCCCGGTATCGTTGTGAATCCAAACATCAATCTATTCATTGTTACAGCTTCTCCTCTGTTGAGGAGAATATCGACACGACCAGGACGGTCATTAATTTGATATAACTGTAAGTCGTGAATAGATCGATGAAGAAGAATCAGTCTCAAAACCGAAAAATGTCTTGAGAATATTTGGCAGCACTCAGTTGCCCGTCAACCTTCATGGGTCATCAGTCTCTATGCGCAACTCGAGACCTACCAATTCAGTTTAAGAGCAACTGCATTCTCAATTAATATTTCAAAAATCGTTGTATATATAGTTAAACACGGACGTCGACCGTTAGGGAGTTATATTACACAATATACATTAGAAAAAAAAAAGGTTCGGGTTTGCTTGGATTCGAAGGTTTATTATTTTAGTAGGCCAAAAAATTTCGACGAGTTACGGCAAAAAATCGAAAGCAATTGCGATAAATGTTGTTTGTTTTTGGAGTTTAATTACGGATTGTCTTTCATTAAAGTTTACATTAATTTTTTTTACATGTTTACATTTTATTTAAAGTACCAAATTTTTTTACCCCATCATTTATGTAATAATAATAATAATAAAATGTTTGTGACCTACCAATCGTTGTATACATAGTTAAACACGAATGTTGACCACTAGTGAGTTATAAATTACACAATATACATTAGAAAAAAAAGGTTCGGATTTTTAGGCTTGGATTCGAAGGTTTAAAAACCAATGATTATTAAAAATGCTAATTAAAATAAAATTAAACTCTCCTAGCGTTTGGGCCGTTTTATTTCGATGGTAAATTTTAAACTGACAGATCTTGATATTTGTCAAATCTATGTTTATGTTTTCTATGGTGTCTACACTGGAAAGCCGATAAATTCCATGGCCAACGCAGCCTCGTTTTTTTTTGAACGCACGTTACAATTTCTATCAAATATTATGATTTGACAGTTTCAAATGGCCACACTGTAGAAAAATATTCCATGGCCGCCTGAGCCTCGGGTTTTATCTGTACGCTGATTATATTAAATATATCGGATTTGATTAATTTTGTATTTTCTTTAACAAATTCCATCCTAGTGAGAATTATTTAATTTATGTACTCTTTACTCGTTTCCTGTTTGTTCGTTATTTACTTTACAGAAGTAGCACAAGTGTTCGCTAGAGGACCTTCTCGCCTCTATGATTTATTTTACTGTCGTCTGTCAAAAAAATATCATCCTTTCGATGTTCGTGTATTGAAGATAACGTATTGTTTCTTTTCTTGTTGCATTCGCCCAAACTAACCGATTTCATTTATCGAAAGTGCCGTTTTAATAGTTTTGCCCAAAATCGAGGTTTAGTGCAAGCGTTAGTCACTCAAATTTGTGACCGCATAATGGCCAAACACTCAATAAGGTAATAATCGAAGCCGCATTAAATTACCAAGTGCTGCACCTAAAATTTTAGAAATAAACAGAACGTCCCCCAAAAGAAACCTCAAAACGCCCCAAAGTCCAAGTTTGGAGTGAAAAAACGAACAAACGTGAGTTTGCGTTTACAAGACGCTCGCCAAAAGTTAATAGCGAAAAAACGGAGCGACGTTAAAGACGCTCGCGATGTTCTGGCTAAGATGGCCAAAGGCCAAGATGCACGGAACAAAATCAACAAACTCAGACAGAAACGTGGGGGAGGTCCCACACCCAACGGTAACATCAAAGTAATCGGGCACAACATTCTGCAAAAAACCGACCGCAACGGAAAAATCAGTTTGGTAACGAACAAGAGCAAGACAAACGGCGGAATGAATGCCGCAATCCAAAAGGAATTGGGTTTCATAGCGTCTTCGAAAAAAGCAGCCAGAAGGTCATCAACTGTAGTGCGACAGCCCGCGGTTATAAAACAACAACTGAGTGAAATCGATAGGGCCGCATTGAGCCAAATGCTGGCGCGCAATTACGATTCCACTTTGTACAAGTGGTCCAAGCCCGGCTTGAGAACTGCCGCTTCCCAGCTCATTGGGTCCCTGGGAGTGCCTAGGGGAGAACCCGTGCAAATATATCAGAACTTCCCAGTTAAAAAGTAGGAAACGAAGCTTGTCTGAATGCAACGTATAATTTCATTTTCCCCAGATTGAGTCACGGCTTTGTTAACTTGGATGCCATCGATGATGAGGAAATGCCACTTGCGCCAGTTAAACAGACCATAACTTTACAAGGCTCGTCCAGAATTTCCAACATTCACTCGCGATTAGACTGCAGTCCGATTGAACAGGACACACATGGAATTTTTGGACACCCGAAAACTAAAGTTATGGTACCAGCCGGGCACAGAATAGTCGTTTCTAACTTGCAGCCCACCGTCACTCAGGATGACGTGAAGGTATAATGTATTATTCTCAAGTGTTTTTGTCAAACTTGTCATCCTAGGAACTATTCGAAGACATAGGACAGCTATTGGCTGCCCGGTTGGTGCGTCCAGGTGTTGCCGAGGTAATTTACAAGAATTTGAAGGACGCCCAAAAAGCCGTGGACACATATCATAACAGACAGCTGGACGGTCAACCGATGAAATGTCTTTTAGTCAACAAGAGACCGTTGAATAATCCCATGGCTCCGCCATTAACGAAAATGGATACTCAGGGGCAAGTGGCAATACATTTTTTGCGCTAATATTAATTTTCATTAGGCTTGTAGGCAAACGTACTATTGTACTAAAAGGCAGAGGTGTTAATATTTTAGTTTAGTATTCTCCAGTAGTTTATCATTATTACTATTTGGTTGGAAGTGCATTTTTTTTAAATTGCTTATACTATGGTTGTTTTTGCAGGCTTCTAAATGCGGTGGAAGTGTCTGGATCAAGCGGTTCAAATAAATTGGTGCCAGATCTGTCAACAATCCACAAAGTTCTGTTTCAAAGAAAGTAGTGATTAAATTTTCTTAATTATAACCTTGATAATATAAGTTACTGAAGACGTTTATGGAAACTCATGTTCATTTCAATAATTTGATTGGTTCAATAAAATGCAGTCCTCGAGTTGATAGCAGTTTTTATTTGACATTTAGTAATTACAATCACAACGCTTCAAAGTTATCGATAAGATTTCGGCTACGAGCGAAATTTGATTGATAGAAGTCGTTTTGTATTGTGGTTTATTAAACGTTATATTTGTGACCATACAATTTAAACTTTTATTGGCACAAAAAGGTTCGCCCGCCAAGGGCAAACCATGTTAGATACACAAATAGACACAACGAAAAGTAAAAATTCCAGTTAATGAGCGCTATTTACAAGTTGTAAAAAAACGAGAACACTATTTCCTCCTTTGACGAACCATTTGTTTTTTGGAATCTGCCTTCCTCACAACTTCCGCATACGACAAATCCAACTTTTTTAGCTTATGCAATTCCTGTGAGGCCACGCTTGGTCTAAACTCGAACTTTCCGCTGCCTTGACTCGGCGTGGGCGAGGCTAGGGTCCTGCTGGAGGACCAAAATTGTACAGTATTTCCGTTCCAGGCGTTATCGTTCTCTTGATGACTTTTAAAATCGCGTTTTTTCCTGCCCGAATTCGGTCGACTTGAGTAGTTAATCGTGGGGCTGCCGATGATGTGAGTTACTGGAGAATCAGACCTGTCCGATAACTTGCTCTTGCGTTTCGACGACGAGCGCTTGCGCACTTCCACAGAAACATACTCCAAAGGTTGACGAATCAGTGGTCTCAGAATTCTCTCGGGTTTAATCGTCTCTTGATTGTCGGCCTCCGGAATGGGCTGATTCTGCGCCTGAATGATGTTCTCGATTATTGTAGTCGGCTCAGTTTGAGATATCGACATTTCGGACATTGTCGAGGACACCACGCTCTGGGAATCGTCATCCAAATCGGCGAGTTGCAACTGCGACACCTCCGGCAGTAGAGCTCCTGGAGAAGACGTATTGACAGGCTTCGCTTCGCTTATTTCCGTATTCACGTCCACGGTATTTTTGAGAACCGCGAAGATCTCCTTGAAGAGTTCCTGGTACTCGGGTTGATTTCTGAATCTGTTGGAAATAGGCGAGGCGTCGTTGTAAATGCTGTACCTGTCTTCGCCGTCGGCTATTGTGCACAAAAACGAGCCCAGTCTGTCGTCCGTTTGCGTCGCTTTATTGCTGGTCTCGTCCGAAAATCCAGAACTGCTGGTTTCGGCTTCGGAAAAATCGGTGGGCGTGTGCGAGAACGTCATCCGCGCCTTTTGGTGCGTTTTTAAACTGTCTCCGTTTCCGCTTTCCTCGTCCGTGTCTTTCACGGGCACTTCGCCGAGGTGCTCGGATATCTGCAGCTCTTCCTGCAAAGACACGCAGTTGTTGCGTTTTGGATTGCGCAGCGGCTGTCGGTGCACTTCCAGCAGGGCTTCATATTTTTCGACTAGATTTTGGTAGAGTTTTCCGGTTTCTTTGCAAGACGGCGTCTTCGTGTTTTCCTAAAACAACAATAGTTCCATTGCCGTGATCACACTCGTAGGTCGGTTAGAAAGCGGAAGCAAATACAAAACCAACAAAAAAAACGACTTTGTAATAGAAACATAACGCTTTATTACCGAAAAATGTACAACTAAAAACAATCCCAGCCATATAACGTACGTTCAAAAAAAACTTTGTGCATCAATTTAGTGTAGCAAAACTTCAAAATGTCAGTTCGAGTCTCTTCATGTTTAGGTTAGCTTCCTTGTTGACAATGGGATAAAAAAAAAGTGCAAAACATTTCCCGGTATCGTTGTGAATCCAAACATCAATCTATTCATTGTTACAGCTTCTCCTCTGTTGAGGAGAATATCGGCACGACCAGGACGGTCATTAATTTGATATAACTGTAAGTCGTGAATAGATCGATGAAGAAGAATCAGTCTCAAAACCGAAAAATGTCTTGAGAATATTTGGCAGCACTCAGTTACCCGTCAACCTTCATGGGTCATCAGTCTCTATGCGCAACTCGAGACCTACCAATTCAGTTTAAGAGCAACTGCATTCTCAATTAATATTTCAAAAATCGTTGTATATATAGTTAAACACGGACGTCGACCGTTAGGGAGTTGTATTACACAATTTACATTAGAAAAAAAGGTTCGGGTTTGCTTGGATTCGAAGGTTCAAAGGTTTATTATTATAGTAGGCCAAAAAATTTAGACGAGTTACGGCAAAAAATCGAAAGCAATTGCGATAAATGTTTGTTTTTGGAGTTTAATTACGGATTGTATTTCATTAAATTTTACATTAATTTTTTTTACATGTTTACACTTTATTTAAAGTACCAAATTTTTTGCCCCATCATTTAAGTAATAATAATAATTATATGTTTGTGATCTACCAATCGTTGTATACATAGATAAACACGAACGTTGACCACTAGTGAGTTATAAATTACACAATATACATTAGAAAAAAAAGGTTGGGATTTGTTTGGTTCGAAGGTTTACAAACCAATGATTATTAAAAATGTTCATTAAAAATAAAATTAAACTGTCCTAGCGTTTGGGCCGTTTTATTTCGATGGTAAATTTTAAACTGACAGATCTTGACATTTGTCAAATCTATGTTTATGTTTTCTATGGTGTCTACACTGGAAAGCCGATAAATTCCATGGCCAACGCAGCCTCGTTTTTATTGAACGCACGTTACATGTTTATCGAAACTTTTGTACTGCCTCATTGAGTTTTGTAATGACAAATTAATGTGTTATCCATGAAATTAAAGTCCACTAAAAATACAGTGTGCAACAAAATGATTCTCATCTAGTTACCTTTGGAATTTTTCCTGCGCCGCTCTACTATTTTTTAAGTTCATAGTTCTGTCAATAAATGACATCAATCAAATTGACAGTTATTACGATTTATTGAAGTTAATTGAATTAACCAAGACTAAAAATGTAGACCGTGCAAAAGAACACTTTCATAATTGAAGCGTATTTTCGATCTTGACGCATAGTTTGAAATTTTAATGTATTTTTTGAGGTTACGATACGGCCCTCCTTTTTTGTAGAGCGGCACTTCGTATTTCTACAAGGATAATGCAAAAGTAACTAGATGAAAATCATTTTGTCCCACACTGTAGTAACTGCAATTACGTTGCAAATTACACAACTCGAGTTTTTATTATCATTTTAGCTTGTTTTTTTGACAGTATTGTAAGAGGCCTAAAGGAACCTTAATAAGCTTGCACAAACAAATGTCTCTAACATACAGGCAAAACTTTATAAACACAGACAGTATACAATTTGCTGCATTGGACGAGATCCATTTATGGAGCTGTGAAATAAATACAAAACACTACATGCAAATAAAAACACAAAAAAATCATGTTTATTTAAAAAATTACAAAAACAAGACAACCAACACCGTTTAGAAGAAACACTGCGACAGGGAGAAAAAGCCAAGGGCTCTAACGATTTCGGGTCTCACCTGCACTTCCAACGTGAACGACGAACGATGGGGGGGCGGTGTGATTAAGTTACTCAGAAGACTCGAATCGTCTTCGTCTACAGTTTCCTCGTTGGTCCTGTCCACGTCGCGCAGACATCTGCTGCACATTTGCCCTTTTCTGCACACACATGATCAATGAATCGACATTCCAACAACCATACTGGTTAACACAAACCTGACTTCTTCAAGCGTGCTGAGTTCGTCGTACATACTCTTCATGTCGTCGTCTCTGTGGTGCAGTTCAATCACCTGATTTTCAAGCGCCTGGTTCTGTTGTATTAGCGTTGATAGTTGCTCTTCGAGTTCGGTGATTCTGCGATGATCCCTGCTGGCTTGCGTTTTGCTTTCGCGGAGTTGTGCAAGAAGTTGCGATATTTGTTCGACGTCCGCCTCATTCTCTGGCTCTTTCGCTGCACTGTTTTGACTTCCCTCGGTCTTGATTGGGGTCGAGTTGGTTACGCACCGCTCCTGAAACCGACGTTACTTCTCCAGTTCACTTTTGTGACTTACCCAAGACTTACAACTTCTAGTGCGTGCGTAATCTCGAACCGGGGACTTGTAACTGGGCTGTCGTTTTTGTAGTTATGCACGTGTCGTAAACTAACCGTCACAGGCGACGTAACGACTTGATCTGCACACTTTTGCGTTTTTCTTCTCTGGACGTCGACTTGCAATCGAAGATCGTCGATTACGGTTTGCAGGTCCTCGCATCTTGCCTCGAGATTTTCGACGTTGGCGGTCAGAGTTTTAACGTGCTTTTTTCCGGCCGAATTTTCCAAGAGCAATCGATGGTTTGTTCGCTCCAAGTCTTGGATACTCACCTCCAGTTGCTCGTAAATGCGCAATCTTGAATCGCTTACTTCGCGCAGTGCCACCGTTTGTTTAGTGAGGTACTGAAGCGAGGGTTAGTTGAAAAACCAACAAAACGTTGTTTGACTTACCTCGATTTCTTGCGTCTGGTCTTCGATGACATTTTGCTGCTGCTTAAGAGCAAATTCCAATTCTTTGTTTCGTTCTAAAAGCGTCTTCCCTAGTTCGGCGGCCAGTTGAAGATCTGTAAACAATTACAACACATTGGAAATGACCTTATTATAAAACATGACTCGTGTTCAATGGTAGTGAATACCTATTTCTACTAGTCTTCAAATTTACATTGATTTTAACTGGTAAAAGGAAAACGATGGTGAATCAAACTTCACCCATGCATGAAATACGTTCAGTATTTAAATTATTAAAATTAATGTTTGCTTCCACGGCTGTAATAAATATCCTTTTTAACATTTAAAAAACAAACACTTCATTTGTTAAAAGTTTTTCCTTCTTCATATTAAATTGCGTGTTGCTAACTCCAAATTAATTCCTTAATACGCAACACTGTCCGATGGTGGTTTTAATTGTAATAAAAAATAATTACAATTGAACTAAAAGTCAATAATAAAACATCCTGATATAAATACAAATTAAAGTAGCAATTTAAAGCCAGTAAACAAGTAAATTACCAAGTCCGCGATGAATAACTCGTTCCATGGGTTCATTGTCCAAGGACTTAGATAAGTAACGATTCAAAATCAGGAATAGAAACTGTTTAGATAATTGAAACTGATCGTCCCGTGTATTGTAACAATGTTGTTTATTTCGTTCGATGTGAGTTGGAAAGTGGTTTCGTAAGTATAAATAATATTTACCATAACCTTGTGTCCCTTCTTGAAGGCACTCGAGTTCGATTGAATAATCCCAACACTCCAGAGAATTGAGGGGTTGAAGCGAATCGTGACCATCACCCATTATTATTCAAAACGTACTCACATCACAACGAAACGAAGCGACTGATTACGAGTACTCAACTTTCAAGAAACGCGAGAACATTTCACGTCGACGATTGTTAGAAGACTAGCTTATAGACGGACTCAGGTTGCGGTTAATAAGGTAAATTGGGGGAAGGTGTATACCTATCTGCGATATCCAAAGTGTAGTGCACAATCAACGAAAGTTGCAAATATTTGCCTCTCCAGATTTATATCTTTAAATTTAATAAATTTGATAAAGCTTGTTCGACGTGTTTATTTCGTAATAAGCAGATTCACACCCAAGCAACCTTCAATATGGAAATATTGGCTAGACGCGACCTTTATTTTTTAATAATAAGTTTGCATACTCTAGTTGATAAGTGGGTCCTCTCAGATACACATCGTGTGGTGGCTATTAATTAAAATCGATCGATTAATTCGGAACTGGTCCGAAAGCAGACAGTCTCCTGAGCCTCTGAATCGCCAAATAGCATTTTTCATGTTACTCAAGTGAAAGTTGCTTAGATCAATGGAATATAATTGCTTGTAAATGTGGTCGGCTTATAGCTATCAGTTTTGCTGTTAGTGAATTGTCGCGATAATAATTTTGCGATAAAACTACCTTCTAGAAGGTAATACGTTTAACGTTGAATAACGCAACTAATTATTTTTAATTAACGTCGAATAATGACTGAAAGTTGAAATCACTTTTAAAACAACTAAACAAGCATTGAAGAAACAATCAAAATATCACCCCTAAACCTAAAATTGCCAAGTCCTTGAATCCGCTTTGCCTAGTTTATTTGTTAACGCCCGCTTGTAAAATTAGCGAATGTTTCACCGCATTAAGGTTACAGCTTATTTGACTCGGTTTAAAATTCAACTGTGAATAGTAGGTTACAGCAAAGACTGATTCCTTTAAAACGAAATATTTGCAAGAGGTTTGCTTGCGCTTTCTTAAATTGTTTGCACCAAATGTGAAGCTCGAGTCGCCAGCGTACGCCTCTGTGATATGCAATTAAAATTGCTAGGCATAGGCGATGACGGTAAATGAATTTTTAGTCGGTGCACAATGGATAATCGAATAAGTGCAGTTATTAGAGATGCATTACGCTCGTCCATGCGTGTCAGACGTGGAATTTTGGATCGTGAGTGCGGATTTCTTTGCAAATATGCAAAGGCGAGAAACCACCGCTGCTCTTCGATAATAACGGAGCCGAGCCAATTTCATTACGGTCGAGATAATTAGGTACAAAACAAAAAAAATCGAATTGCGTTTAACTGTTGTTTGATGACCGTAAAAAAATTAGACATCGGCGTTCAGACTGCTGCACAAACAATAAATCACCCGCTAGGTGCAGTAAGAAAATTAATGCGTTAAAAAATAAAAGGAGGCGCCGTGGGCTTCCTTCGAAATTCATTAGAGTGTAGCATTGTTGTGGCCTTGTGTTGGAGAAATTTGAAATTAAGATTTTTGTTGACAACCGTTTTGGATACAATACATTTCGCGTTTCTCTGCAAATTGCGTCCTCGGGCGTCGTTTGGGCAAATTTTTCATAATTATTAATAATAACGATCTTATTCGGTTTTATATCATTATCTTATCTTCATTTATTAACTTTTTGATAATTATGTTATTAAATGTTAATGTCAAAAATCTGCACTGATAAAACAAATAAAAAAACCACTTCTGCGTTTTCTTTACACGCACTGTATGATGTATGCATGTAGCAAATAGGGAGAAATAACTGGGAAACTTACAGTAAATATTTAGATAAAATCTTTTATTATCTGAATACACCATTATATTTTTCTAACGATTTCTCTGAACTGTACCAAACCGGGAACGAACATCAGATTCATCTCGTTGCCCTTAATCTCTACCTATGCTAATGTTCTTGCAAAACAATTCAGGAATAAATCAAATATGTCACTAAAATCTTACCAATCCGTTGACTACCTACATTGTTACGTCATAATGAATGCTGAAAAGTTCATTCACCCAAACCTAAACAGGAGGTGTGTCCGACTACATACATTCATACTTATCAGCCTTATCAGGTATTGTTACTTATGAATGAAATAT
Organism: Eledona agricola; assembly: GCA_964023215.1. Classification (NCBI taxonomy): domain Eukaryota; kingdom Metazoa; phylum Arthropoda; class Insecta; order Coleoptera; family Tenebrionidae; genus Eledona; species Eledona agricola. Next base: position 25,145,816 of record OZ026857.1, on the reverse strand, counting down.
TTACGGATGTCAAGCCAAATTCTTTTGTTGGACAAACGGGTCTGGGTTAAGGTTTCCTTAAGGAAGATTCAAGTGACAAGTTTTGTTTCATATGTTATGTATTGTCCTGTTATGACCGAAATACGATATATACAAGGTCTGTCTAATTCGGTTCGCCGATTTCGTTCTAGATGAAGGCTCAGTTTTAGATTACTACAGTACCTCATATTTCTAGTGTAATGTAGCCATAATTAAATTTTAAATTGACTATTGCATCTTACAATGCTGCTTTAAAATATAAACCGTATTTATTTTAGGAGCGAAGATAGTTTTTATATTTTTTATAAATTTATAACGGTTGGATGTTAAATGCAAAGGAAGGTTACATCTATTTAGGAAAGGTTGCTTACGTGGACACATGTGGAAATGTTTGACAGACCAGTAAACAAGTTATAAAAAAACAGAATACGAAAATGTGCCTGACAAAATAATTTAAGCGAACGACCTAAATTATTTAATAATTTTTAAGTATTAATAAATTATCAACAAAAACTTTGAGAGAATATTAAAAAAGATTACATCGACAATCCCAACGAAAACTAGTAGTAAAAATTGTTTGAGTTACGATGTTCAAACAACTGGATGTTGATGTACAATTTCTCTAGAAAAAGTATGAGGCCCTCAACAATTTCAATTCAATAATATTAAACAATTTCTTGATTTTTTATTAACATTCAACGATCAAAGCAAGTTTCTCAAAACTGTATTTTGAGTTACTGTAAATTTCGTTGGAAGAGTCAACATAGTGTACTTTTTTTGATAAAAATCAAACGTTAAAAGAGTGCAAAATACGAGCGTTGCATCACAAATCGTTACAAATTGTGAATACAGGTGATGCCTACATAATATTTCGATATTCAGAAAATCAGAAATCCCCATTCAACCTTCACTTACTCTCAATCTTTGGATCGATACATTACATTTTACAATTCCTTACTCATTCGTGAACCCCGTCTAGAAGGGCAGTCCAAAATCAATACACTGAATGCGTCACTTTTAAGTTTTAAGTATATAGGGTGCCCCTTGCAAATTACTAAATTAATTAGTCGTGCAACTATTTACCGTCCAACATATTCCTCGTGTAGTCATCTTCCAAATAATCCTGGAAGGGACCGGTTTGATGTGAATTCATTTTTTCTAAACACGAATCACAATGACATTTTTTGCCAAGCTCACACCACCTTGTTAATGCAAATGTGGATCCGTTCGACTAGACAGCTGATTATTACAGCAGGGCCACTATTTTATTTTACTGCCCAATGTTCATGGCGAGCCGTATTGGACAAGCGCACAAGTGTCTTTTAATTACGGATCGATAAGACTAAAGATTCCTCTTATTTTAGTTTATTTACACTTGTTTATTTTTTTCAGACACAAATATTTACCGATTACTCTAATCGCAATTAAAGTTTAATCAAATATGAATAATGATTAAACTAAGAGAATGGCAAATTTAATATAACGTTAAAAACTTATCATATAGTCGGACGAAAATATTATTAGATTAGATAATATTAGTTGACATATGTTAACATTTTTTCTTAGAAATAGAAGTTTTTTTGCCCATTTTAATTGCAGAAATGCACAAATGTATATTTTGGTAATTTTTTATGCAACTTCTTAATTGCTTAATGTTTCGAATTATAGTTCAGTAAAAAAACAACTTGAAATTGGAATAAATACGAATTACTGAATTAAAATTTTAAATAATAAGTTGTTTTATGACGATTCTTCATCGTCGGTTTTTGCATATCCAATCGCTATTGAGGGATCGTAAAACGGACTTTTCTCGGCACTCAAACTAAATTGTTAAATGATTATCATCTCTAGTCTTTGTAAGGAGGTGAAACGACATTCAGGTTAAGTCTATATTCAATAAGAAAATAGAACGTGGGCGTATTTATCAGTTTAACGCTCACTTTTACTGATTGTAATAGTTTTTTTTCAATTCCATTTCGATAAGCAACCCTTTCTCCCATAATTTATTTTTTGAATAATTATTTTCTAAGTACATTTTAATGATCTTAAATTTGTAAAAAATAAGTATAAATTAAATTATCATTGAAGGTGAGTCAGTGACAAGCATAAAAGCTGAATTAAAGTCGCAGACTTGCAGAGAAAGTGTAATGTTATAAAAACCCGTCTTGGATGGCAATTCGACAGAACATGCATACAACTTAGATTAGTCGATTAGATTAATCACTGGCAAAATAAATGAATTCAATACAAACTTTGCACGAATAGATAATTAATGCCGTTATTTTCTTGGACGTTTAATACCTTACATTAAAATAGCGTTGACCCTGAAACGACTAGATAATAATTAAAAGATTTATGCAACCAGGTGGAATATACTAATTTGTAAATAATTTAAACAATTTTCCGAACGAAGTAAAATGTTATAAAACCAAATGTTTAGTCTTTATATTAGCATACGAAATCTATTATTTGATAAAAAATGACAAGTTCTTCCGCATAATTATCGATAACTTGATAGTTCTAAATGATGTATGACATCACTCGTGTAGCAGGTTTGAACTTTTTCGATTTGGAAATTTTCGATAATCACAGTTTACCGCCTTTACATGTCACTCTTCTTTTTTTACAAACCGTGTTTCTCTTCAACAATGAAACATAAAATCAAGCAAACATTGAAGTGTTAAAGTTAGCTAATCACTTTCAATGGACGTCTTATGTGGTGGCAACTTTGACGTTGCATTTCAGTTAGCAAATATAGGTATTAACAATCGGTGAATGCGTGATTTTTGAAAGTCTACAGCGGCCATAAATACGTTTCACCACCATCACGGCTCGTGGCAACGACAAAAAAGAAAACATTTCACATTCATCGTCTTATCGAGGGCGTAGTACTCTAAAGTTGAGCTCCAAGACTATACGGTTCACTTTCTCTATCTTCGTCCATGTCTGGGTGTGAACGACTTCTTTTGGTACAAACGGAACTTCCTCTTACTCGGCTCTAGAGGGAGCGCCTCCTAGAATATCATTGCAGATAATGGTTGGAAAAAGTACTTTCAGATTTACGGCGTTTTCTCAGACACGGTTAAAAGTCGTGCGAAAAGATATCCTTTTAATGAAATCGCATCTGACGTGATGCACTATCATGGAGAACAATACCATTAGCAGTATTTACGTAAAATATACACCGCGCGGTCGGAAAATCGATGGACCATTCTCACATTAAATAATAACCACTTTCCATTTTTCCGATTGAATTTCTTCATTCACAGAAACAATGTGGAGCAAAAAAATGCTGTATAAAATACGAAATATCTGAAGGTAGAAAGTTCACTAATATTGTAATTAAAATGTTGCGTCTTAGCAACAAAAAAACATCCCACGTGCACTGCGAGGATACTAAAATGATGTGAGAGTCGCCAAGTTATCTGAAACTTCAAAACCAATTATTTATTTATTTTTATTGACAACCACTAGTCATTGCTTCCAACGATGCCTAACAAATGTGTGCGCTATCAACAATAATTTGTAATTAAAACCTTTAATTCGTGTCGATTTATATTATGAGAAATCGCTGACATTCAGCTCGTTTAGATCGTGTAGGGAAACTCGGTGGTGTAAAAGCTCGTGTAAAACATTAATTACACAACGATAGGATCGGGAGAATATGCCAGAGTTTGACCTATGTGCGTTAATATTTTTTATGCTGAAATTACAGTTTCCGGGATTTGAAACTGTAAAACGTTGAAATAGTGGATGTAGACGTTTCATCTACATCTGCGATTAACATCATCAGTGGCAGATGTGGTCAAAGTATTCTTCTCGTATTTTCTATTCAAGAAAATCTGTGTAGCGCGGTATTCAGCTTCAAAACTTCACAATAAAAAATGTATGATGGATATGCACACAACATAAATGAGACACTTTTTCTACAAATTTTACTCCATTTTATTCCTACACATATTTTTAATAAATGGTTAAAATACGAGGACAATTTGAAAATATTGCAGAATGAACGTAACACTTCATTCAGCGATGATTACATCCTCAAAATAGTGATTCAGCTGTCCACTTATTAATGGTTGTATATGAAGTTGCTCACTCGGTACATTATTCATCTTATTAAAGATTTCTGTCTGCGTTAAAACATTTTATGTGTCAAAAAACTTTAATTACAATTTTATTCAATTCAACAACCGGAAGAAGAAGTACATAATTGAAATTGCTCTCGTAGTTTTAATATGAATCAGGACAACATTACATATATAGGCATCGGCTGGTACGAGACAATTTCTAATATCCAAAACTAATTAATTCCAATATTGAAGATTTATCTAAACAGTTTAGATTATATTTGAGCACTAGAATAATTTAACGATATAGTTAGTCGTGTTGCGGTCTAATAACAAATTTAATCAAACAAATAGGGCAAGAGAAATTCGTATAGACAATTTTTAATATACAATTATTGTAATTATGTTTTGTTTTGGCGTGTGTTATTTGACTTTTATTGTCACTAAAAATACGTATTCGAATAAATAGAATAGATTTTTTATATGAAAGTATGTAGGCTTTCACGGTCGGTGTTATTAATTATAACGTTCTTCTTTGGGATTTTGGACCGTGTTCCATTTGAAGTTCCATTAGGGGGGGTGTAGTGAACGCTCCGAGGAGCTAATTCAACAAGTGACCCCAATGAATCTCCAGACGTTTCATCCACAACTGCGGTGGATTTCATCAGTGGTTTAAGTTGCGATGTGGAAGAGCTCGAAGTGTTCTCTTCGCTGTCACATTCGCGACTGTGACAGCGAAGAGAACACTTCGAGCTCTTCCACATCGCAACTTAAACCACTGATGAAATCCACCGCAGTTGTGGATGAAACGTCTGGAGATTCATTGGGGTCACTTGTTGAATTAGCTCCTCGGAGCGTTCACTACACCCCCCCTAATGGAACTTCAAATGGAACACGGTCCAAAATCCCAAAGAAGAACGTTATAATTAGATTTTTTATAGTTGTTTTTTTTAAGCGAACCCGGTCAATCACTTCCGAACTTGTTATTTTGCTCAAATAAATTGTTTCCGTTTTGTACACTTCAGAATCCCATAATGCGATTGAGAGTATTAAGCAGGTATAATCATTGAAGCATTTTCCACTCCAGTTACGAAGTATAACTAAACATGCACTATCATCTACAAGTAAAATTGTTATAAGCCAATAATTTTGTATCTGCATAGCAGAGATGAGGATCAGAGAGTAAAGTAGAGAATGGGGCTCTCGGGTTAGTGTGTACAAAAATTGTTCATTGAAAGGGCACTTAAAATGTTTACAGTCAGGCGTGTGTAATGTGCTAAATAAAATCCTAATAAACTCAATACGTAGCATGTAGGTCATTTATGAACAAATGCAACAAACAATAATCAGATTAAATTAAACAGAAATGTTCGTTGATACCATCTTTCGTCGTAAAAATAGAGAGGAGTTCAGCTTCCGGACTGTTACTTACGTTGCCGTAATTTGCATAGCTCCTTCAAAATCGATTAGCAAAAAAATTGAAAGCCGACCGGAAGTCTTTTTTATCACGAAAGTATACGTGTGTCCCATTAATGTGACGATTAAAGTGTGAAGATATTGTTTAATATGAAGAAAAGCAGCGTTTTAACACCTGTCGCGATGTAATTTTGCATGAAGCGACAAATTTTAGAGTACCGTAATTTGATTTGAAAATTATACCGAATTCCTTTGATCGGTTGACTGGAAAAACGCTTATGCTAAGCCTCGGCAAGAAAATTTAAATATACTTGACACAACTTGACAAGACACGAGGCAACATTCCAAAGTCTCTTATGGCCTTCGACTACGTAAATATTACACTTGACATTTTTTAAGTGCGAATCGGTCAACGCCTTAATTGTATAATGCCAAATATCTTCGATACAATAAGAAGATAATAAGAAGAGGCGACTCACCTTCATTCGTCCAGCAATCCGTGCAATCCTGGCACAGGGAGTTCCAGTCCATTTGCAAATCACGAAAACTAGCCATATTTTCAACTTCCCAGTCACTCCAACGTCCACTTCGCTTCACACACGCATCTTTCGATTCATTTACTAAGAAGACTTAAACTCACATCCTCGAGTATTCGCACGGGGTACTCAAGAGTGCCGGTCACTTTTGGTGCGCAGTCTCGCTCGGATTTCTTGCAGCGGTCAGAGGCTAGTACCTGTTTTTACATTCTCGGCATTTATACGCACCTGTGTGAAAAAGGCGGGTCGTCGCTGCTCACATGCACAAGAACCGTTAAATGTTTTGATGGGCGAAAAAATAATCTTCGATTATTCTTATTTACACGCGCGCTATAAACTGAATTCACATAAATAAAATTCAATACGAAACTAGGACAAAGCCATGTATCACTACATATTTACTAATAGTCTTCCAGTTTGAAAACTAATCAAAATTAAAATACTTTGACAATGGAGTTAATAAGACAAATATTTATTTTTGAGGTTTTTATTTGAGCGATTGCACATCACCTTCATACCCAGCTCTAGTAGTTTATTAACATAGGAAATATAAAACAAAACATATTATAAAAGTGTGTAGGCTTTTAAAACATATTGTCTGTAGGGCAGTTACTTATGTCTTAGGTTTCATAATCAGTGCTTAATTTTAGTTGGCGTCGATGCAAACATGTGCACTGCACTGTCGCACATTGTGGTCCCACCCGTATGGTATCCTGTATCAAAGTCAAAGTCAGTAATATTCTCTTTGATTTGTATATTTTTAACACGTTTGGAAATTGCTCCTCTGCCTTCCTCCACAACGCCTAAATCGAGTTCGATTTTAAAGCTATCTGACAGTCTTTTCCTCTGACTAGTAAATAGTTTCGAATGTGGCGTGTCTGAATGAGATGAATCGAAGATATCTGGACTGCTAACAGGCGAGCGTGAAAGAATTGAGACATGATTGTACTCCACGTCCCAGTCTACAATCGACTGATTCGGTGGCAGTTGTTCAGCTGGTTGAAATGAACAGTCTGGTTCCACTAATAAACTAGTAACATTTAGGCTTTTGTTGACATCAGGTACCAAAATACTAGCATCCACAGACATATGACCGGAAAAACTCAATCTACAAGCTGATTTCGACGATGGAGGTCTTCCAATAGGGGAAAGAGTACATTCACGCAGTTCAGGCATTTCAATGGTACTTTGTAGTATTTCTTTGGGGCAGAATTCGGGCGAAAACTGAATTGGGGAAAGGCTTGTCGATAGTGCAGGGCTGGATGCAAGACTGTTGTGGTCTTGATTGTCAAATTCAAACAATTTGCGGTAGAGAGATGAATTGTGCTGGTCGACTTGCTCTTGTTGGTTATATGTAAAATATGGGGCAAGAACTTCTTCTACATGTTTGGGGAGTTTTGGGGGTAGAGTTAAAAGAGTCTGACAAGCTGTCTCAACAGATTGAAGTTTTGTTACATGAAAGGGGCTGGTGACGAGTGGGGTCTGCTTCACTTGTTCTGTTAAAGGACTGGGTGCTATGAATTTTTCATTGAAGAATTTATCGATTTTTTCTTGCGCCATGGACTCGATGGTTGGGTCGTGATCAGAAACGTGTTGGGAAAGGGTGTTTTCGTCGATGTCGGCCGGTTTCAAGCTAGAAATATCGTTAATGGTCCATTTAAAGTTGTCTTCAGTCTTGGGAGTTGAACCTTGGGCGAAAACGCTCGGACTAGAGATAAAAATACGATGCAAATTTTGTAGCGACAAACCATTACTTACCTAAAAGTGGGAAGATGAAGGCGGTCGGTTAGGTGCGGTTCAAACGGATTTAAAATTTTTGCGAACCTCGACGGAGGTGTTGAAAAGTGCGGAAGGAACCGAAAGGGACTATCACAGTTCATTTGATTCGTCAAAACTTTGTTCATTAAGTGCGGTTTGGATTTTGAGGGCGTTTCGTTGCTATTATTCATCACAATTATTGTACACTAACTACCATTACAAATAATATCACAATTAAATAATGTTTAAATGGACACAGGACCCACACGCGACCGTTATTCCGATGACGTTCCCCCCGTTTGAAAATAATTTTGACCGTTTGACTTTCCGCCAACACTACCGAACTACACTACCAACCTTACCACAACAAAAATCAAATATCACCAATCACCATACATTTTATACTGTGAAAGGATTTACAAATAATTTATTCACTTTCAAACTTTCTGCAAAACAATCATTTTATAACACATACCTTAATTTTGAACTAGGACCCGAAACTTGTCGATTTTTTCAACTAAATAACTGCCATACTCTTCATAGTTGATTGGATGAATTCCAACAATAATTGTTTTCAATTTCATTTCGTCCTGAAAAAGAAACATTTATCTAACTCGGCACATGCCTTTATGATTTACGTTATAATTGTCTAGGGTGACTCGGCACCGAAACACGAATTGCTTAAATTGGGCATTTTCAAAAATTTTTGCCACATTATCCTGATCGTTATCCATTGCTTCTCCAATTTCTTGTGCGGTATACCCTAAAATCTTCTCAGCTTCAGACGAGAATACCGTAACCCAATGACTGCTGCTCGAATCGCTTATATTCATCTGCAAAAAAGACTACAATGAGAATATAACGCCGCTAAAACTCACCGAAACCAGCAATCGATATTTGAATGTGGAAAATTCCCTGTTGCACTTTTCACATCTGTACAGGCCGTTTTCCATGTCTGTAACTTTTTTAAAGCAATCGTTGGCGGGACACGCCTTATAAACGGCTCGATCTAAACGCACAAGCAGAATTGTACCAAAAGTTTGATAAAAAAGGGGTTTGTCGTGGCCGACCAAATTGCGGTCTTGAATGTCTTTGAATGACATCCACGGAATATTATTTCTGTAGCTGAAATAACACTTTTAAAATAACCGGAGGCGCATTTAACATAATCACCTATCGCTAACGTTTCTGAATTCGATTTGATTGCCTCGTGTCTGAAACCAGCAGCGCAAACTTTCAGCTTCCGGTAAATTGGGATTTATCTTGATCCGGGTTCCAAATGAGACCGACAGGGATTTACTGTTGCGAAAAGTGCGAATTTTTGCGTTCGTGATTAAGACGATTGGATTATTTAAATCGTTGAATAACTCGGCGTCGCTTTCCCAAACAGTCAACGTAATCTAATGCTCAGTGATGAATATTTAAATTGTAATAAAATTTATATCATTACGGCAGTCTCGGTTTGGTCCACCAGCACCAGTTCCCGTTTACTAAACGTGCGATTTCTTGCTTTCGAAACTAAGGTTTCAAGTTCTGAGATGTGCTTGCAAATAGCAACAATATCTAAAATAATTCGACGTGCTTAAATATTAATTAATTATATTAGCATTACCAACAAGATTGTCAACCTCCATTGATTCAATTTTATCGATTGTAAAAAAATTGTATTTGATAACTGGTATAAAATTGTTATTGCTTGTACTCTCTTCAACTAGCGAGTCATCTGTTAAGACCATTTCAAATTCGTTTTTCGTACTTCGAAACTGTTTATTGCTGGGCTTCAGCTGGCACTTACTGATATAATATACTTTGTCGACCTATTAATAAGTACTTATACTCATAAGTTAATAAACATGTGAACAATATTATGCACCAATATAACTCATCCAAAACGAGTACTTTAGTTTTTTGGGAATCGAATTATAAAATCGTTATTTAAAAAAAAACATGTTATTTAACATTATGGTGCGCTAATTTTTTATAAGAAAAAACAAACCTCCATGTAATCAAAAAATTTGTCCACCAATTGTCTAAATGCAGTGCACCTTATTACACCACTTTCATCGATCAAGTCAATTGTAAAAAAACTCCCGTCGCCCCTTGCATTCGACCAACTTCGAATGCTTGACTTGTCTGATATCCTTGCTTTGATTACCCAATTATTATGAAAAGGACTCAGACTGGCAATCGGATTGATGTGATTTTTATTCATGGTGTTGGTGTGGTGCGGAAGAGCTGTGACATTCAGGGATTGGGAATTATCTGGCTCATTCACGCCACTAAGAGGAACAGGATTGCCTATAACGTGGCCCACAATATATCCCCTAACCACCACGTCCAGGTCCAATATTAACAAAATTCGACTGCAAAAATATCCATGTGCATGAAAATTAGCAAAGTGCACATTAACATACGAGTCTCGTTTATCTTTAATTTTTATAACGTTGGCCACGTATCGCTTCAGCCGAATCACAGAAAACGACTCTAAAGCATCGCTATTTTCATCATTGGCCTGTAGCGTTAACATTGCAATGTTTGTAGTAAATTTCCCATCAGAAAGGACGACTCGGTGATGTTCTTTGTCGATTTGAGAGGCACTGACTTTCTTACTTGCTAAAACTTGCATGAGGGGCTCAGTGACCAAGCCTCCGTTCATAATTGTCTGAAACAGAAATAGTGGTAACTGATTTTAACACCGAAAAAATTACTTCAAGAGCCCCTTCGGTTAACTTAAAGTCCAAAGCCATTTTATTTCGATATTTTATAATTTTATGTTGAACTAACACACAAAATCAAACTACAGAATTACCGCAATTTTGTTTCTGGTTTTGACAGTTGACAGCTCAGCTATCTTGATTTGCTGCCGCAAAATACCATCAGCCAATAGAGCAAATAAATTTAAAAGATCGTGACATAATATTATTATAAATTTATTTCATTTTAAAATTATAGGCACCGTTGTAATATTTACGTATTTGCGCGGTAAACAATGAAAAAATGTCAAATTAAAAATTGAAATCGTGTGCATTGTGATGGTGGTAAAAATAGGAATGGCCATGGGGAATATGAAAGTATCACCAGACTTAGATTGGTCATCCTGGCGCCATTTGGCAAAAATAAGCTTACTCAAATAATGTTTAAAATTTTTTAATTGATGATAAAGAATGTGTGTACGTTCGATTATCTACATTTTACAAATATGAACACAATATGCATGTTTTTATTTACTTTTTTGAGACAGGAAGTTAATTAATCTTTTGTCAGAAGTGTGACAACAAAAAGCGTCACAACTTCAACAAACACGATATGTAATTTTCTGTTAAAAACGCACGACTCTTTGTGTACTATTTATTCATCATTTTTAAATATTAGTGTGTTAACCATTCTCGATTCTTTACCAAATACAAGCGTTTTTTGGCCTTTTCGTGTTCGATTAAATATTGCAGCCGCTCATATTGCTTCATTTCCACATTTTCTGGATCAATCGTGTTCTCAACATTCTCGTCTTCTGCCTTCAACGTGTTCTCAATATCCTGAAGATTAATATCTATTAATGGATCTGATCACCCGCGAATGGGCTTTTACCCATTTTGCTGCCTCCGCAACATCAAACCTGGGTAACGCCATTTGATAATTTTCTCTACAGAAAAGTTCGAAACTCTTCTCTATTTGCTGTTTAATAGTTTTGCAGGCTTCGATGTGCACCTTAAGTTCTGTTTGACATTTTAAAACAACCTCCTGTTGAGTAAATTGTTCAAGCTGCGCCTTCTCAAATTCTGCCATCACGCACTTTTCAAAATCCGTGAAGCAGATTTCACCGGTTTCGTTATATTTGTTCGCTTGTTGAAATTGGCGTGTCATCTTTGCCTGAAAATTAATTAATTCTTGCGATTTTTTGTGGCGAAACGTGAGAGACTGTACCATCAAAAGGTCGTTGCGAAATTTCTCCACCTTGGCACTTACGCAATTCAATTTGTTTAATTCATTTAGGTATGTCTTATATGCGGCTTTCGCTTCTGCTTCATTTTTTTGGTACAGCTTCACGCTATTTATAAACTCTTCGTTTTGATCATTTGTATACGCAGTCCATGCTTCCTTATACTCGGGCGGCATTTTGGGCATAAGCTCTTCGGATTTAAATTTATCGCGCGATGTGTTAGAGAGTGATTTACGTTTTTCGTTCGACGATTTTTTTGAAATGCTCGCATTGCTTGTCTTCGACCGCGTAACTGATGGTCTATGAACTTAAAACGCATCGACGTAATCGATAGTAAATAATAGGTTGTAAAGTAGTCACGTGAAGGTACTCGGTCCGAGCTGGATTTCAATTTTGCAGCGGCCGAAGTTGAACGTTTTGTTGTTAGGGTCTCTGTAGATGCGGTCTTGTGTGAACCTCTCGACGACTTTGAACTGACCTAAAACAATCTTTCAAGCAACAACACCCGCACTAATTTTTTTACTTTCTGATTAACACTGGAAGCTGACAAGCGTTTAGGTTTCGAAACGGGTATTACGTTCGTCTGTTGATTCTTTTCCTCCTCGCATTTTTTATACATCACTTTTAGAATATCCAAGGCAGTGTTCACGTCACAAACATTCACCAACGTTAGGTGGGTGATTTTATTTTGCAAATATTCGTTGACGGTGCGTTCTATATGAGCCGCTCTATCTTCATTTAGCGACTTTGATAAATCTTGCTGCAACAGAATGCCGTTGTATTTATTTTGAAGAGTCAGCTGCGCCAGTTCGTTCTAAAAATTAGACACTTATAATTAGGGAAATTGTGTTGCGTTTTTCCACTTCGAGTTGTAGGATTCGTTCCAGGGTTATTTCTTTGTCTGTGGTTGCTTTATGTCGAGTTGTCTTCAAGCCCCCAATTAGTTCGGCGAAACGCAACATTGACAGTGTTATCAATAAGTCTTCGGGTGATGTTCTGATGTGGCCCACGAGTCGTAACACGACTTCTTTGTTTAAAGAGTCACTCAGATACTGTATCATGGGATTCAAACGCTGTTTTATTCTAATATGCTCCGGAATTTGGCTAATTAAAACTAAGAAAAATTGTTCCAATTGCGTCTTTGTTAAATTGGCGGAGCCGATTTCGTGTGGACTTTTAAAAAGGCAAGGAAAATTGCCTACAGTGTCAGAACCTGCAAGATCTATTACGTGTAACTGTAACACGTTACATTACATTAATAGGGAATCAAAAACAGTACAAAAAGTGTACCTTGCACTTGCTGACCGCATTCTCTTGCATATCCATTCGTTTTGTATTAAAGTAAAAAGTAAAGACGCTACCAAAAACATGTGAGGCGTATTGCGCATTTTCAGCAAACACCTTCCGTCCTTCGCCTGCATCTTTTGAATTATAATAGAACCAGCGAAAATAACTTTACCCTTAAAGATGATCTTGAGCGCTTCCGCTATATTGTTCACTTTCGTCTTGGTTACTTCTTTGAGGTTGTGGACCACGTTCGGATATGGTATTAACAAGTTATTGATGCCATTTCTCGAGAATTCAAGATACGACACTTGTATGCACAATTTAGTTTTGTTTTTGGTACACTCAGGAAGGAGTCGTTCAAACGCGTCCGAAACAAGTCGTGGCAGAATGCCTCTATCCTGTTGATTTTGTGTACGATTAGTGATAATGTTTGCGCGTTTTTTACCTCAAATGGCTTCTGCAGTCCGCCGATTGTTAAAGATTTTCCGGTTCCCGTTTGTCCGTATGCCATGATGATTGCGTCACTTCCATGCAAAATACTGCAAATTGAAGCTGTTACAAGTTATTTATATGAAAATGAATACTTTTCGAAGACATCCGACACGACTCCATCGTAGACTTCTTTCTGAGTTTCGTTGAAATAGACGTGATCCGACCGAAACGTCCAAAATGTTGGTAAAACGTTTTGTTTGAATTTAGTGAGTTCTTGTAAATATCTAACGTAAATTGTTCTCTGATCCTCCAGAATTTTCAAAAAGTCCCAGTTCATGTTTTCCGCCGGAAAAACACGGAAGAAAATCTTGGTACACTTCTTCCCAACCATTTTCGATTTTATATATCTTGACGGTTTAAAAACGTTAAAAAGCGTCAAGATCTATTAATTGTTTTTTGACACCCTGAGTCATAAACGGATTCAGGACTAAATTTTTCATTTATTCAGTTCATACACAGCTTGAAATTTTGGAAAACAAATGTAACGTAACAATTTATTTACACTCTACAAAAAATACAAGAAATAAACGTATGGGCAGTATATCCTAAAATGAGACTAGGGCTGACCAGGATTAAAGACTCCGGTCGCGAATTGTTGCATTAATATCTCGCTCGCAATTTGAATAAGCCATCCCCACACCGAATCCTCCTCCCAGAAGAATGGGCCATCGTCTTCTTTTAAAAAAGAGAAGCGAGAAAACTGATCCTAAGACAATCCCTCCGCCTGCAACAAAAAAAATTAGGTTATGTCGATGACGTAACATTAGTCGGACTCAAATTCCAACTCGATAACATAACGATCAGACATTGATTTTTTACCAAATTTCAGAAGAGAATCCGAAAAACAACGGTCCCATTTTCTGCCCAGCTCTTCTTCCACGTAGACCGCCGACGCCATGTTTTTAAGAGAACGTTCTGGATTCTGTGGATTCTGACGTTCTGTCTGTTTTTATCTTTGGTGTATAAAATCGTAGACGTCAGATATATTTTCACTATTTTCGGATTTTATGAAAAATTTCGGTGCGAAAATGTTACGCAGACATTTGTCGAATATAATTCCTTTTTTTGTGGCAATGACGCATGAGTGACATTTTATTCCATCATAAAAAATTCATATTCGTGATTTTCTATTAATAAGATACGTTCAAGTTTATTTAGGTGTTTCATATGATATGATAACTTTTGGCAAATCACTTGTAATCAAGAAATGAATTGCAACAAATTAAATATCTGTATTGGAGTTAGATAGGGATTTAAAAAAATAAGAGATTCAAAACTAAAGAGCGTACAAAAAAATCGTAATTTCAGTAGACTGTTAGCTGAAGATCGTTAAAATAGTTAAAAAATCTGTGGGTTATAACTTGTTTGACAATTTGGCACCACCGCCTTTCGTTTCAAGGTCAAGGTTGTCAACCATGGGACGTCAAACTCATGGGGTGCGCACTCTATGCTATCTTTCTAAATAAAATAAGCTTACAGGAGATCCCAACAGATGACACCAAGAGCTGCTGGTTCACGCAGTGTGGTCAACCTTAATTTGCAACCAACCCAAATTCCCTATAATCTATGATTGCTGACTGCAGAACACTCACTATCGCACCCACAATCGAGAATTCGAATTCGGCATTTTTACCTGGTTTTGTTATGACTTCGTTTTATCTCTTACCATTCGAGTTAGCGTCTAATTTGATTTTTCTTTTGTTCGGGAGTTTGATTTGTTTATATTTTAATAATGTACTTTTATAATTAATAAATAGTGTTTTTTAGTTTAGTGCTGTGGTTTAGTGTTTAATTTATTTCGGACAATTATTTCATTTAAAAAAGTGAAACGGTGTTGTGTTCGTTCGAAGGCATAGTAGGTTGTGTATATATTTTATTTTGTTATTTTGTATTACAATTATAATTTTATTATAACAGTATTAATGTATGCAATGAAATTACGTGCGATAATGTTATAACGGGGCATCTTGAGCTTCCGTTTTTGTTTGTATGTTCTATGTTAAGGAAATGTAATTCTATTTTGGTGAATTTATAAATAAAGCATTTTTAAATGTAAATTGTTTTAAATTAATCAATGAAAAATTAAAAAGCACGAAAATATTAAATTGCGAGCTTTAAGCTGTACAGGTTTCTGTACTGAACGAATCTTTTAGGAGATCCCAACAGAAATGACTATAAATAATCTTTAGAAAGAATAGGGAGAGTGGACCATCTATTCTCTCTCTTGTCTATGATAGGCACCCTAGAAAAGAGTAAAGTATTGAACGCTAACTCCCTTGTATTTCAACGGTCCCCTAGATACGCCATCTACCTTCACAAACCTCCTGGATATTGCGGGAATTTTAATTTAAATACTCAACTTAAGCGGGAGTTTTGTATGTTCAGTTAGGGAGGTCTCGCCTTTATCTTCGTTGTTAGAACTGTTTTCTAAAATCCAATGGAATGTCGAAAAAACTATCGAGAATTGGCATAACGAATCTTTATAAAGGTCGAGTTATTTTTTACTTTTACATTGAATTCCGTTATAAGATTGTAGTATATAGTAGATTGAGTTTTTGGCATTTTGTTATAGTAATTTTCCGGAAATCCCAACGATCGATAGTAAAAACAATTATTGCAATATTTCAAATGGTTCAAGAAATATTAATTTTTAGAAGTATTTTTGCATTTCCAAATTTTATCATTAAATTAAGAATATTTTTAAAACTATGACAGATAAGATAAGACAACTTGGGCGCATCTTATTTAGAATTGATTGCCAAAACTAACGAGTGCATAAAAATAAGTTGTTGCCATTTAATATAACAAAGTTGACGTCAATTTCCGGTATAACCGGAAGTGCCGCCATCTTGATAGTATTTTACTTCGATTCAGAATAGTCGATGATAATCATACATCAAATTTCAACTGTCTAAGTTTACGGAAAATTGAAAATATTCTAATGAACGGTCTAGGTGAATCACACTGTATGTTAATTTTTTTTATATATTATTGGAAACTAGTATTAATTACCTAAAATATCATTTGCTTAAATAGCGAATTAGACTAGCCGTAAATAACAAATGAATCCATAGCTTACTTAATTATTTATATTTTAATTTTTTTTTATATTATTGAAAACTATTATTAATTGTCTAAAATATTGTTTGCATAAATATCAAATGTATATTGTTTAAAAGCGAATTTTGTAGATATTTTAAATATTCAATAAAATTTAAAAATAGCATCGTGACATCGGAGAATTACACAGCAGGAAATGACGTCAGAAAGAACCTGTTTCAACCGGCACCAAACGCCACTATAAATAGCGGCGCACATCAGATCCAAAATCAGTTGGAAGTGAGACCGGCTCGAGTGCACTTCGATCTGGACCACGTGGCCACTGACGATGACCACCGCAGTCGTGGAAGAAACGTCTGGGAGCCCCTCGGGGTCTAAGTAACAATAACAACGATAACAACAACAACAATCAATAACAATAACAAAATAACAATAACAAAATAACAATAACAAAATAACAATAACAATCACAAAATAACAATAATAACAATAACAAAATAACCGTAACAAAATAACAATAACAAAAAAACAATAACAAAAAAACAATAACAACAAAAACAATAACAACAAAAACAATAACAACAAAAACAATAACAACAAAAACAATAACAACAAAAACAATAACAACAATAACAATAACAAAATAACAATAACAAAATAACAATAACAAAATAACAATAAAACAATAACAATAACACAATAACAATAACACAATAACAATAACACAATAACAATAACACAATAACAATAACACAATAACAATAACACAATAACAATAACACAATAACAAAATAACAAAATAACAAAATAACAAAATAACAATAATAACAATAACAATAATAACAATAACAAAAATAACAATAATAAAAATAACAATAACAAAAATAACAATAACAAAAATAACAATAACAAAAATAACAATAACACAATAACAATAACACAATAACAATAACACAATAACAATAACACAATAACAATAACACAATAACAATAACACAATAACAATAACACAATAACAATAACACAATAACAATAACACAATAACAATAACACAATAACAATAACACAATAACAATAACACAATAACAATAACACAATAACAATAACACAATAACAATAACAAAATAACAATAACAAAATAACAATAACAAAATAACAATAACAAAATAACAATAACAAAATAACAATAACAAAATAACAATAACAAAATAACAATAACAAAATAACAATAACAAAATAACAATAACAATAACAAAATAACCAATAACCCGCCACTAAAACACTAAAACTAAAACAATAAAACACTAATCAATAACCCACCACTAAAACACTAAAACTAAAACAATAACACACTAACCAATAACCCGCCACTAAAACACTAAAACTAAAACAATAACACACTAACCAATAACCCACCACTAAAACACTAACCAATAACCCGCCACTAAAACTAAAACAATAAAACAATAACCAACCACTAAAAACACTAAAACTAAAACAATAAAACACTAACCAATAACCCACCACTAAAACACTAAAAATAAAACACTAACCAATAACCCACCACCAAAACACTAAAACTAAAACAATAAAACACTAACCAATAACCCACCACTAAAACACTAAAAATAAAACAATAAAACACTAACCAATAACCCACCACTAAAACACTAAAACTAAAACAATAACACACTAACCAATAACCCGCCACTAAAACACTAAAACTAAAACAATAACACACTAACCAATAACCCGCCACTAAAACACTAAAACTAAAACAATAACACACTAACCAATAACCCACCACTAAAACACTAAAACTAAAACAATAAAACACTAACCAATAACCCGCCACTAAAACTAAAACAATAAAACAATAACCAACCACTAAAACACTAAAACTAAAACAATAAAACACTAACCAATAACCCACCACTAAAACACTAAAAATAAAACAATAAAACACTAACCAATAACCCACCACTAAAACACTAAAACTAAAACAATAAAACACTAACCAATAACCCGCCACTAAAACACTAAAACTAAAACAATAAAACACTAACCAATAACCCACCACTAAAACACTAAAACTAAAACAATAAAACACTAACCAATAACCCACCACTAAAACACTAAAAATAAAACAATAAAACACTAACCAATAACCCACCACTAAAACACTAAAACTAAAACAATAAAACACTAACCAATAACCCACCACTAAAACACTAAAACAAAAACAATAAAACACTAACCAATAACCCGCCACTAAAACACTAAAACAAAAACAATAAAATAATAACCAACCACTAAAACACTAAAACTAAAACAATAAAACACTAACCAATAACCCGCCACTAAAACACTAAAACTAAAACAATAAAACAATAACCAACCACTAAAACACTAAAACTAAAACAATAAAACACTAACCAATAACCCGCCACTAAAACACTAAAACTAAAACAATAAAACACTAACCAATAACCCACCACTAAAACACTAACCAATAACCCACCACTAAAACAATAAAACACTAACCAATAACCCACCACTAAAACACTAAAACTAAAACAATAACACACTAACCAATAACCCGCCACTAAAACACTAAAACTAAAACAATAACACACTAACCAATAACCCGCCACTAAAACACTAAAACTAAAACAATAACACACTAACCAATAACCCACCACTAAAACACTAAAACTAAAACAATAAAACACTAACCAATAACCCACCACTAAAACACTAAAACTAAAACAATAACACACTAACCAATAACCCGCCACTAAAACACTAAAACTAAAACAATAACACACTAACCAATAACCCGCCACTAAAACACTAAAACTAAAACAATAACACACTAACCAATAACCCGCCACTAAAACACTAAAACTAAAACAATAACACACTAACCAATAACCCACCACTAAAACACTAAAACTAAAACAATAAAACACTAACCAATAACCCACCACTAAAACACTAAAAATAAAACAATAAAACACTAACCAATAACCCACCACTAAAACACTAAAACTAAAACAATAAAACACTAACCAATAACCCGCCACTAAAACACTAAAACTAAAACACTAAAACTAAAAAATAAAACACTAACCAATAACCCACCACTAAAACTAAAACAATAAAACACTAACCAATAACCCGCCACTAAAACACTAAAACTAAAACAATAAAACAATAACCAACCACTAAAACACTAAAACTAAAACAATAAAACACTAACCAATAACCCACCACTAAAACACTAAAACTAAAACAATAAAACACTAACCAATAACCCACCACTAAAACAATAAAACACTAACCAATAACCCACCACTAAAACACTAAAACTAAAACAATAACACACTAACCAATAACCCGCCACTAAAACACTAAAACTAAAACAATAACACACTAACCAATAACCCACCACTAAAACACTAAAACTAAAACAATAAAACACTAACCAATAACCCACCACTAAAACACTAAAACTAAAACAATAAAACACTAACCAATAACCCACCACTAAAACACTAAAACTAAAACAATAACACACTAACCAATAACCCACCACTAAAACACTAAAACTAAAACAATAACACACTAACCAATAACCCGCCACTAAAACACTAAAACTAAAACAATAACACACTAACCAATAACCCGCCACTAAAACACTAAAACTAAAACAATAAAACACTAACCAATAACCCACCACTAAAACACTAAAACTAAAACAATAAAACATTAACCAATAACCCGCCACTAAAACACTAAAACTAAAACACTAAAACTAAAAAATAAAACACTAACCAATAACCCACCACTAAAACTAAAACAATAAAACACTAACCAATAACCCGCCACTAAAACACTAAAACTAAAACAATAAAACACTAACCAATAACCCACCACTAAAACACTAAAACTAAAACAATAAAACACTAACCAATAACCCACCACTAAAACACTAAAACTAAAACAATAAAACACTAACCAATAACCCACCACTAAAACACTAAAAATAAAACAATAAAACACTAACCAATAACCCACCACTAAAACACTAAAACTAAAACAATAACACACTAACCAATAACCCGCCACTAAAACACTAAAACTAAAACAATAACACACTAACCAATAACCCACCACTAAAACACTAAAACTAAAACAATAAAACACTAACCATTAACCCGCCACTAAAACTAAAACAATAAAACACTAACCAATAACCCACCACTAAAACACTAAAACTAAAACAATAAAACAATAACCAACCACTAAAACACTAAAACTAAAACAATAAAACACTAACCAATAACCCGCCACTAAAACACTAAAACTAAAACAATAAAACACTAACCAATAACCCACCACTAAAACACTAACACTAAAACAATAAAACACTAACCAATAACCCACCACTAAAACACTAAAACTAAAACAATAAAACAATAACCAACCACTAAAACACTAAAACTAAAACAATAAAACTCTAACCAATAACCCACCACTTAAACACTAAAAATAAAACAATAAAACACTAACCAATAACCCACCACTAAAACACTAAAACTAAAACAATAAAACACTAACCAATAACCCGCCACTAAAACACTAAAACTAAAACAATAAAACACTAACCAATAACCCACCACTAAAACACTAAAACTAAAACAATAAAACACTAACCAATAACCCACCACTAAAACACTAAAAATAAAACAATAAAACACTAACCAATAACCCACCACTAAAACACTAAAACAAAAACAATAAAACACTAACCAATAACCCGCCACTAAAACACTAAAACTAAAACAATAAAACAATAACCAACCACTAAAACACTAAAAATAAAACAATAAAACACTAACCAATAACCCACCACTAAAACACTAAAACTAAAACAATAACACACTAACCAATAACCCGCCACTAAAACACTAAAACTAAAACAATAACACACTAACCAATAACCCACCACTAAAACACTAAAACTAAAACAATAAAACACTAACCAATAACCCGCCACTAAAACTAAAACAATAAAACACTAACCAATAACCCACCACTAAAACACTAAAAATAAAACAATAAAACACTAACCAATAACCCGCCAATAAAACACTAAAACTAAAACAATAAAACAATAACCAACCACTAAAACACTAAAACTAAAGCAATAAAACACTAACCAATAACCCACCACTAAAACACTAAAAATAAAACAATAAAACACTAACCAATAACCCACCACTAAAAGACTTAAACTAAAACAATAAAACACTAATCAATAACCCACCACTAAAACACTAAAATTAAAACAATAAAACACTAACCAATAACCCGCCACTAAAACACTAAAACTAAAACAATAACCAACCACTAAAACACTAAAACTAAAACAATAAAACACTAACCAATAACCAACCACTAAAACACTAAAACTAAAACAATAACCCACCACTAAAACACTAACCAATAACCCGCCACTAAAACACTAAAACTAAAACAATAAAACACTAACCAATAACCCACCACTAAAACACTAAAACTAAAACAATAAAACACTAACCAATAACCCACCACTAAAACACTAAAAATAAAACAATAACACACTAACCAATAACCCACCACTAAAACACTAAAACTAAAACAATAAAACACTAACCAATAACCCACCACTAAAACACTAAAAATAAAACAATAAAACACTAACCAATAACCCACCACTAAAACACTAAAACTAAAACAATAAAACACTAACCAATAACCCGCCACTAAAACACTAAAACTAAAACAATAAAACAATAACCAACCACTAAAACACTAAAACTAAAACAATAAAACACTAACCAATAACCCACCACTAAAACACTAAAACTAAAACAATAAAACACTAACCAATAACCAGCCACTAAAACACTAAAACTAAAACAATAAAACACTAACCAATAACCCACATCTAAAACACTAAAACTAAAACAATAAAACACTAACCAATAACCCACCACTAAAACACTAAAACTAAAACAACAAAACACTAACCAATAACCCACCACTAAAACACTAAAAATAAAACAATAAAACACTAACCAATAACCCACCACTAAAACACTAAAACTAAAACAATAACACACTAACCAATAACCCGCCACTAAAACACTAAAACTAAAACAATAACACACTAACAAATAACCCACCACTAAAACACTAAAACTAAAACAATAAAACACTAACCAATAACCCGCCACTAAAACAAAAACAATAAAACACTAACCAATAACCCACCACTAAAACACTAAAACTAAAACAATAACACTAACCAATAACCCGCCACTAAAACACTAAAACTAAAACAATAACACACTAACCAATAACCCACCACTAAAACACTAAAACTAAAACACTAACCAATAACCCGCCACTAAAACTAAAACAATAAAACACTAACCAATAACCCACCACTAAAACACTAAAACTAAAACAATAAAATACTAACCAATAACCCGCCACTAAAACACTAAAACTAAAACAATAAAACACTAACCAATAACCCACCACTAAAACACTAAAACTAAAACAATAAAACACTAACCAATAACCCACCACTAAAACACTAAAAATAAAACAATAAAACACTAACCAATAACCCACCACTAAAACACTAAAACTAAAACAATAAAACACTAACCAATAACCCACCACTAAAACACTAAAAATAAAACAATAAAACACTAACAAATAACCCACCACTAAAACACTAAAACTAAAACAATAACACACTAACCAATAACCCGCCACTAAAACACTAAAACTAAAACAATAAAACAATAACCAACCACTAAAACACTAAAACTAAAACAATAACACACTAACCAATAACCCACCACTAAAACACTAAAACTAAAACAATAAAACACTAACCAATAACCCACCACTAAAACACTAAAACTAAAACAATAAAACACTAACCAATAACCCACCACTAAAACACTAAAACTAAAACACTAACCAATAACCCACCACTAAAACACTAAAAATAAAACAATAAAACACTAACCAATAACCCACCACTAAAACACTAAAACTAAAACAATAAAACACTAATCAATAACCCGCCACTAAAACACTAAAACTAAAACAATAAAACAATAACCAACCACTAAAACACTAAAAATAAAACAATAAAACACTAACCAATAACCCACCACTAAAACACTAAATCTAAAACAATAAAACACTAACCAATAACCCACAACTAACACACTAAAACTAAAACAATAAAACACTAACTAATAACCCACTACTAAAACACTAAAACTAAAACAATAAAACAATAACCAACCACTAAAACACTAAAAATAAAACAATAAAACACTACTAAATAACCCACCACTAATACACTAAAACTAAAACAATAAAACACTAACCAATAACTCGCCACTAAAACACTAAAACTAAAACAATAAAACACTAACCAATAACCCGCCACTAAAACACTAAAACTAAAACAATAACACACTAACCAATAACCCGCCACTAAAACACTAAAACTAAAACAATAAAACAATAACCAACCACTAAAACACTAAAACTAAAACAATAACACACTAACCAATAACCCACCACTAAAACACTAAAACTAAAACAGTAACACACTAACCAATAACCCACCACTAAAACACTAAAACTAAAACAGTAAAACACTAACCAATAACCCACCACTAAAACACTAAAAATAAAACAATAAAACACTAACCAATAACCCACCACTAAAACACTAAAACTAAAACAATAAAACACTAACCAATAACCCACCACTAAAACACTAAAACTAAAACAATAAAACACTAACCAATAACCCACCACTAAAACACTAAAACTAAAACAATAAAACACTAACCAATAACCCACCACTAAAACACTAAAAATAAAACAATAAAACACTAACCAATAACCCACCACTAAAACACTAAAACTAAATCAATAAAACACTAACCAATAACCCGCCACTAAAACACTAAAACTAAAACAATAAAACACTAACCAATAACCCACCACTAAAACACTAAAACTAAAACAATAAAACACTAACCAATAACCCACCACTAAAACACTAAAACTAAAACAATAAAACACTAACCAATAACCCACCACTAAAACACTAAAAATAAAACAATAAAACACTAACCAATAACCCACCACTAAAACACTAAAACTAAAACAATAAAACACTAACCAATAACCCGCCACTAAAACACTAAGACTAAAACAATAAAACAATAACCAACCACTAAAACACTAAAACTAAAACAATAAAACACTAACCAATAACCCACCACTAAAACACTAAAACTAAAACAATAAAACACTAACCAATAACCCACCACTAAAACACTAAAACTAAAACAATAAAACACTAACCAATAACTCGCCACTAACACACTAAAACTAAAACAATAAAACACTAACCAATAACTCATCACTAAAACACTAAAACTAAAACAATAAAACAATAACCAACCACTAAAACACTAAAACTAAAACAATAAAACACTAACCAATAACCCACCACTAAAACACTAAAACTAAAACAATAAAACACTAACCAATAACTTGCCACTAAAACACTAAAACTA
Organism: Eledona agricola; assembly: GCA_964023215.1. NCBI lineage: Eukaryota > Metazoa > Arthropoda > Insecta > Coleoptera > Tenebrionidae > Eledona > Eledona agricola. The sequence continues at coordinate 25,120,570 of OZ026857.1, read as the reverse complement.
AAACAATAAAACACTAACCAATAACCCGCCACTAAAACACTAAAACTAAAACAATAACACACTAACCAATAACCCGCCACTAAAACACTAAAACTAAAACAATAAAACAATAACCAACCACTAAAACACTAAAACTAAAACAATAACACACTAACCAATAACCCACCACTAAAACACTAAAACTAAAACAATAAAACACTAACCAATAACCCACCACTAAAACACTAAAACTAAAACAATAACACACTAACCAATAACCCGCCACTAAAACACTAAAACTAAAACAATAAAACAATAACAACCACTAAAACACTAAAACTAAAACAATAACACACTAACCAATAACCCACCACTAAAACACTAAAACTAAAACAATAAAACACTAACCAATAACCCACCACTAAAACACTAAAACTAAAACAATAAAACACTAACCAATAACCCACCACTAAAACACTAAAACTAAAACAATAAAACACTAACCAATAACCCGCCACTAAAACACTAAAACTAAAACAATAAAACAATAACCAACCACTAAAACACTAAAAATAAAACAATAAAACACTAACCAATAACCCACCACTAAAACACTAAAACTAAAACAATAAAACACTAACCAATAACCCACCACTAAAACACTAAAACTAAAACAATAAAACACTAACCAATAACCCGCCACTAAAACACTAAAACTAAAACAATAAAACACTAACCAATAACCCACCACTAAAACACTAAAACTAAAACAATAAAACACTAACCAATAACCCACCACTAAAACACTAAAACTAAAACAATAACACACTAACCAATAACCCACCACTAAAACACTAAAACTAAAACAATAACACACTAACCAATAACCCACCACTAAAACAATAAAACACTAACCAATAACCCACCACTAAAACACTAAAAATAAAACAATAAAACACTAACTAATAACCCACCACTAAAACACTAAAACTAAAACAATAACACACTAACCAATAACCCACCACTAAAACACTAAAACTAAAACAATAAAACACTAACCAATAACCCACCACTAAAACACTAAAACTAAAACAATAACACACTAACCAATAACCCGCCACTAAAACACTAAAACTAAAACAATAACACACTAACCAATAACCCACCACTAAAACACTAAAACTAAAACAATAAAACACTAACCAATAACCCACCACTAAAACACTAAAACTAAAACAATAACACACTAACCAATAACCCGCCACTAAAACACTAAAACTAAAACAATAACACACTAACCAATAACCCACCACTAAAACACTAAAACTAAAACAATAAAACACTAACCAATAACCCACCACTAAAACACTAAAACTAAAACAATAAAACACTAACCAATAACCCACCACTAAAACACTAAAACTAAAACAATAAAACACTAACCAATAACCCACCACTAAAACACTAAAAATAAAACAATAAAACACTAACCAATAACCCACCACTAAAACACTAAAACTAAAACAATAAAACACTAACCAATAACCCGCCACTAAAACACTAAAACTAAAACAATAAAACAATAACCAACCACTAAAACACTAATAATAAAACAATAAAACACTAACCAATAACCCACCACTAAAACACTAAAACTAAAACAATAAAACACTAACCAATAACCCACCACTAAAACACTAAAACTAAAACAATAAAACACTAACCAATAACCCACCACTAAAACACTAAAACTAAACCAATAACACACTAACCAATAAAAACCACAAAAACTAAAACAGCACCACCACCACCATAGCACACACAATACCACACAACACACCACCCAAATCACACCAAACAATCGCCAGTCGCGATTGTGGCAGCTGGAAGAACACTTCGACCACGACCACACCGCCACTGAAGATGTCCACCGCAGTTGTGAACGAAACGTTTGGCAGTGTTTCATGGGGATCACTTGTTGAGTTAGCCCCCGGGGGCGCTCACTACATCCCCCTTTATGGGCCTTTGCTTGGAACACCAAACAATCGCCAGTCGCGATTGTGGCAACTGGAAGAACACTTCGACCACGACCACACCGCCACTGAAGATGTCCACCGCAATTGTGGACGAAACGTTTGGCAGTGTTTCATTGGGATCACTTGTTGAGTTAGCCCCCGGGGGCGCTCACTACATCCCCCCTTATGGGACTTCGCTTGGAACACGGTCAACAATCCCGAATAACACCACCGTTGTTAAAGAAGATAATGTCGATGAGATAAGCATTGCTCATTTTCAATTGTTAGAAATTCAAATTCGTATTCGTACGCAAACAACTCAAAAGTTTTTCAATATTTTTCCATCATTTTTCAAAGTTAATAACAAATCTCGACATAAAAAAAGAAAAATTTCAGGAGAAGCCATAAAAGGTAGGAGCGCCATTTATCTGATTTATTTATTTATTTATGTATGTGCGGAGAAGATTATAATATGTCGATGAGATTTTGAAAAACTAATTTAAATTACACATGAAGCAATCAGTCTTGTTCTTTCAATTTTTAGAAATGCATCTTCGCATTGCATTTTAATCAAACAATGAACGCGAACATTTCGAAAAATTTTCAATATTTATTTTTCCATCATTTTTCAAAGTTAATAACAAATCTCGACATAAAAAAAAGAATAATTTCAGGAGAAGCCATAAAAGGTAGGGGCGCCATTTATCTGATTTATTTATGTATGTGCGGAGAAGATGAAAAATATGTCGATGAGATTTTGCAAAACTATTTTAATTTACACATGATGGAATCAGTCTTGCTCTTTCAATTTTTAGAAATGCATTTTCGCATTGCATTTCAATCAAACAATGAACGCGAACAACTCGAAAATTTTTCAATATTCATTTTTCCATCATTTTTCAAAGTTAATAACAAATCTCGACAAAAAAAAAGAATAATTTCAGGAGAAGCCATAAAAGGTAGGAGCGCCATTTATCTGATTTATTTATGTAAGTGCGGAGAAGATGAAAAATATGTCGATGAGATTTTGCAAAACTATTCTAATTTACACATGATGGAATCAGTCTTGCTCTTTCAATTTTTAGAAATGCATTTTCGCATTGCATTTCAATCAAACAATCAACGCGAACAATTCGAAAAATTTTCAATATTCATTTTTCAAAGTTAATAACAAATCTCGACATAAAAAAAGAATAATTTCAGGAGAAGCAATAAAAGGTAGGAGCGTCATTTATCTGATTTATTTATTTATGTATGTATGTGCGGAGAAGATGAAAAATATGTCGATGAGATTTTGCAAAACTATTTTAAATTACACATGATGGAATCAGTCTTGCTCTTTCAATTTTTAGAAATGCATATTCGCATTGCATTTCAATCAAACAATCAACGCGAACAATTCGAAAAATTTTCAATATTCATTTTTCCATCATTTTTCAAAGTTAATAAAAAATCTCGACATAAAAAAAGAATAATTTCAGGAGAAGCCATAAAAGGTAGGAGCGCTATTTATCTGATTTATCTCATTTATTTATGTATGTGCGGATAAGATGAAAAATATGTCAATGAGATTGTGCAAAACTATTTTAATTTACACATGATGGAATCAGTCTTGATCTTTCAATTTTTAGAAATGCATTTTCGCATTGCATTTCAATCAAACAATCAACGCGAACAATTCGAAAATTTTTCAATATTCATTTTTCCATCATTTTTCAAAGTTAATAACAAAACTCGACATAAAAAAAAGAATAATTTCTGGAGAAGCCATAAAAGGTAGGAGCGCCATTTATCTGATTTATTTATTTATTTATGTATGTGCGGAGAAGATGAAAAATATGTCGATGAGATTTTGCAAAACTATTTTAAATTACACATGATGGAATCAGTCTTGCTCTTTCAATTTTTAGAAATGCATTTTCGCATTGCATTTCAATCAAACAATGAACGCGAACATTTCGAAAAATTTTCAATATTCATTTTTCCATCATTTTTCAAAGTTAATAACAAATCTCGACATAAAAAAAAGAATAATTTCAGGAGAAGCCATAAAAGGTAGGAGCGCTATTTATCTGATTTATTTATGTATGTGCGGATAAGATGAAAAATATGTCGATGAGATTTTGCAAAACTATTTTAAATTACACATGATGGAATCAGTCTTGCTCTTTCAATTTTTAGAAATGCATATTCGCATTGCATTTCAATCAAACAATCAACGCCAACAATTTGAAAAATTTTCAATATTCATTTTTCCATCATTTTTCAAAGTTAAAAAAAAATCTCGACATAAAAAAAGAATAATTTCAGGAGAAGCCATAAAAGGTAGGAGCGCTATAATCTGATTTATCTGATTTATTTGTGTATGTGCGGATAAGATGAAAAATATGTCGATGAGATTTTGCAAAACTATTTTAAATTACACATGATGGAATCAGTCTTGCTCTTTCAATTTTTAGAAATGCATTTTCGCATTGCATTTTAATCAAACAATCAACGCGAACAATTCGAATAATTTTCAATATTCATTTTTCCATCATTTTTCAAAGTTAATAACAAAACTCGACATAAAAAAAGAATAATTTCAGGAGAAGCCATAAAAGGTAGGAGCGCCATTTATCTAATTTATTTATGTATGTGCGGATAAGATGAAAAATATGTCGATGAGATTTTACAAAACTATTTTAAATTACACATGATGGAATCAGTCTTGCTCTTTCAATTTTTAGAAATGCATTTTTAGAAAAACTTTCAATATTCAAAGTTTCAAATTTCAAAATTAACAATAAATCTCGACATAAAAAAGAATAAATTTAGGAGAAGCAATAAAAGGTAGGAGCGCCATTTATCTGATTTATTTACTTATTTATGTATGTGCGGAGAAGATGAAAAATATGTCGATGAGATTTTGCAAAACTATTTTAAATTACACATGATGGAATCAGTCTTGCTCTTTCAATTTTTAGAAATGCATTTTCGCATTGCATTTCAATCAAACAATGAACGCGAACATTTCGAAAAATTTTCAATATTCATTTTTCCATCATTTTTCAAAGTTAATAACAAATCTCGACATAAAAAAAAGAATAATTTCAGGAGAAGCCATAAAAGGTAGGAGCGCTATTTATCTGATTTATTTATGTATGTGCGGATAAGATGAAAAATATGTCGATGAGATTTTGCAAAACTATTTTAAATTACACATGATGGAATCAGTCTTGCTCTTTCAATTTTTAGAAATGCATATTCGCATTGCATTTCAATCAAACAATCAACGCCAACAATTTGAAAAATTTTCAATATTCATTTTTCCATCATTTTTCAAAGTTAAAAAAAAATCTCGACATAAAAAAAGAATAATTTCAGGAGAAGCCATAAAAGGTAGGAGCGCTATAATCTGATTTATCTGATTTATTTGTGTATGTGCGGATAAGATGAAAAATATGTCGATGAGATTTTGCAAAACTATTTTAAATTACACATGATGGAATCAGTCTTGCTCTTTCAATTTTTAGAAATGCATTTTCGCATTGCATTTTAATCAAACAATCAACGCGAACAATTCGAAAAATTTTCAATATTCATTTTTCCATCATTTTTCAAAGTTAATAACAAAACTCGACATAAAAAAAGAATAATTTCAGGAGAAGCCATAAAAGGTAGGAGCGCCATTTATCTGATTTATTTAATTATGTATGTGCGGAGATGATGAAAAATATGTCGATGAGATTTTGCAAAACTATTTTAAATTACACATGATGGAATCAGTCTTGCTCTTTCAATTTTTAGAAATGCATTTTCGCATTGCATTTCAATCAAACAATCAACGCGAACAATTCGAAAAATTTTCAATATTCATTTTTCCATCATTTTTCAAAGTTAATAACAAATCTCGACATAAAAAAAAGAATAATTTCAGGAGAAGCCATAAAAGGTAGGAGCGCTATTTATCTGATTTATCTCATTAATTTATGTATGTGCGGATAAGATGAAAAATATGTCAATGAGATTTTGCAAAACTATTTTAATTTACACATGATGGAATCAGTCTTGATCTTTCAATTTTTAGAAATGCATTTTCGCATTGCATTTCAATCAAGCAATCAACGCGAACAATTCGAAAATTTTTCAATATTCATTTTTCCATCATTTTTCAAAGTTAATAACAAAACTCGACATAAAAAAAAGAATAATTTTTGGAGAAGCCATAAAAGGTAGGAGCGCCATTTATCTGATTTATTTATTTATTTATGTATGTGCGGAGAAGATGAAAAATATGTCGATGAGATTTTGCAAAACTATTTTAAATTACACATGATGGAATCAGTCTTGCTCTTTCAATTTTTAGAAATGCATTTTCGCATTGCATTTCAATCAAACAATGAACGCGAACATTTCGAAAAATTTTCAATATTCATTTTTCCATCATTTTTCAAAGTTAATAAAAAATCTCGACATAAAAAAAGAATAATTTCAGGAGAAGCCATAAAAGGTAGGAGCGCTATAATCTGATTTATCTGATTTATTTATGTATGTGCGGATAAGATGAAAAATATGTCGATGAGATTTTGCAAAACTATTTTAAATTACACATGATGGAATCCAGTTTTGCTATTTCAATTCTTAGAGAGTAATTTTCGTATTTTATTTCAGTCAAACAATGAACGCGAACAACTCGAAAGTTTTTCAATATTTTTCCATCATTTTTCAAAGTAAATAACAAATCTCGACATAAAAAAAGAAAAATTTCAGGAGAAGCCATAAAAGGTAGAAGCGCTATTTATCTGATTTATTTAATTATGTATGTGCGGAGAAGATGAAAAATATGTCGATGAGATTTTGCAAAACTATTTTAAATTACACATGATGGAATCAGTCTTGCTCTTTCAATTTTTAGAAATGCATTTTCGCATTGCATTTCAATCAAAAATAAACGCGAACAATTCGAAAAATTTTCAATATTCATTTTTCCATCATTTTTCAAAGTTAATAACAAATCTCGACATAAAAAAAGAATAATTTCAGGAGAAGCCATAAAAGGTAGGAGCGCCATTTATCTGATTTATTTATGTATGTGCGGATAAGATGAAAAATATGTCGATGAGATTTTGCAAAACTATTTTAAATTACACATGATGGAATCCAGTTTTGCTATTTCAATTCTTAGAGAGTAATTTTCGTATTTTATTTCAGTCAAACAATGAACGCGAACAACTCGAAAGTTTTTCAATATTTTTCCATCATTTTTCAAAGTAAATAACAAATCTCGACATAAAAAAAGAAAAATTTCAGGAGAAGCCATAAAAGGTAGAAGCGCTATTTATCTGATTTATTTAATTATGTATGTGCGGAGAAGATGAAAAATATGTCGATGAGATTTTGCAAAACTATTTTAAATTACACATGATGGAATCAGTCTTGCTCTTTCAATTTTTAGAAATGCATTTTCGCATTGCATTTCAATGAAACAATCAACGCGAACAATTCGAAAAATTTTCAATATTCATTTTTCCATCATTTTTCAAAGTTAATAAAAAATCTCGACATAAAAAAAGAATAATTTCAGGAGAAGCCATAAAAGGTAGGAGCGCCATTTATCTGATTTATTTAATTATGTATGTGCGGAGATGATGAAAAATATGTCGATGAGATTTTGCAAAACTATTTTAAATTACACATGATGGAATCAGTCTTGCTCTTTCAATTTTTAGAAATGCATTTTCGCATTGCATTTCAATCAAACAATCAACGCGAACAATTCGAAAAATTTTCAATATTCATTTTTCCATCATTTTTCAAAGTTAATAACAAATCTCGACATAAAAAAAAGAATAATTTCAGGAGAAGCCATAAAAGGTAGGAGCGCTATTTATCTGATTTATCTCATTAATTTATGTATGTGCGGATAAGATGAAAAATATGTCAATGAGATTTTGCAAAACTATTTTAATTTACACATGATGGAATCAGTCTTGATCTTTCAATTTTTAGAAATGCATTTTCGCATTGCATTTCAATCAAGCAATCAACGCGAACAATTCGAAAATTTTTCAATATTCATTTTTCCATCATTTTTCAAAGTTAATAACAAAACTCGACATAAAAAAAAGAATAATTTTTGGAGAAGCCATAAAAGGTAGGAGCGCCATTTATCTGATTTATTTATTTATTTATGTATGTGCGGAGAAGATGAAAAATATGTCGATGAGATTTTGCAAAACTATTTTAAATTACACATGATGGAATCAGTCTTGCTCTTTCAATTTTTAGAAATGCATTTTCGCATTGCATTTCAATCAAACAATGAACGCGAACATTTCGAAAAATTTTCAATATTCATTTTTCCATCATTTTTCAAAGTTAATAAAAAATCTCGACATAAAAAAAGAATAATTTCAGGAGAAGCCATAAAAGGTAGGAGCGCTATAATCTGATTTATCTGATTTATTTATGTATGTGCGGATAAGATGAAAAATATGTCGATGAGATTTTGCAAAACTATTTTAAATTACACATGATGGAATCCAGTTTTGCTATTTCAATTCTTAGAGAGTAATTTTCGTATTTTATTTCAGTCAAACAATGAACGCGAACAACTCGAAAGTTTTTCAATATTTTTCCATCATTTTTCAAAGTAAATAACAAATCTCGACATAAAAAAAGAAAAATTTCAGGAGAAGCCATAAAAGGTAGAAGCGCTATTTATCTGATTTATTTAATTATGTATGTGCGGAGAAGATGAAAAATATGTCGATGAGATTTTGCAAAACTATTTTAAATTACACATGATGGAATCAGTCTTGCTCTTTCAATTTTTAGAAATGCATTTTCGCATTGCATTTCAATGAAACAATCAACGCGAACAATTCGAAAAATTTTCAATATTCATTTTTCCATCATTTTTCAAAGTTAATAAAAAATCTCGACATAAAAAAAGAATAATTTCAGGAGAAGCCATAAAAGGTAGGAGCGCCATTTATCTGATTAATTTATTTATTTATGTATGTGCGGAGAAGATGATAATATGTCGATGAGATTTTGCAAAACTATTTTAAATTACACATGATGGAATCAGTCTTGCTCTTTCAATTTTTAAATGCATTTTCGCATTGCATTTCAATCAAAATACAACGCGAACAATTCGAAAAATTTTCAATATTCATTTTTCCATCATTTTTCAAAGTTAATAGCAAAACTCGACATAAAAAAAGAATTATTTCAGGAGAAGCCATAAATGGTAGGAGCGCCATTTATCTGATTTATTTATGTATGTGCGGAGATGATGAAAAATATGTCGATGAGATTTTGCAAAACTACTTTAAATTACACATGATGGAATCAGTCTTGCTCTTTCAATTTTTAGAAATGCATTTTCGCATTGCATTTCAATCAAACAATCAACGCGAACAATTCGAAAAATTTTCAATATTTATTTTTCCATCATTTTTCAATCATTTTTCAAAGTTAATAATAAATCTATACTAATATTATAAATGGGAAAGTTTGGATGTTTGTTGCTCAATCACGCCAGAACGGCTGAACGGATCTGGATGAAATTTGGCACAGAGATAGATCATAATCTGGAATAGCACATAGGCTACTTATTATCCCGGAAAAATGTTTCCGTGGGATAGATGTTATCGTTTTTCATAGAGCACTTTTCAAGCCATCACTAGATGGCGGTGATGATCGCAAGCTGTCAAAAATTATTCTTAGGTTAGTTATAATTTGTGTGATTTGTTATTATTTGGTAGTTTTTTAAAATGTCCGGAAACGCAAATCTAATCTTTCGTGGAGGAGTAATAAAACTCGGACTTTGAAAGTAGCTAGAAGTCGAGAGACCACTCCTCAAGTAAAGCTTAGCAGAATTGAGCAAGCGGAGCGACAGACTACTTCCAGATCAACTGAATTGCCGGAGTTTTTGGCATTTTGTTATAGTAATTTTCAGAAAATCTCAACGCCCACCCTAAGCATTAAAATGTATTAGAAGTACTCTCGAATTATTCTTTAAAGTTATACTAATCGATAGAAAAAAAAATTAATGCAATACTTTAAATGGTTCAAGAGATATTAATTTTTAGAAAAATCCTTGCATTTCCAAATTTTATCATTAAATTAAAAATATTTCTAAAACTATGAGAGATAAGATAAGACAACCAGGGACCCCCTCAAATACACACAATAAATTTCAAATCGTTCTCAAGTTATGGCGTGATCAAGAGGACTAGGTATATATAGATAGATTGTGTCCGAGACGGTTATTAAAAGATAATTTAATTTCCTATTTCTCCAACTCAAGGTGTGTTCAAAAAGAAAACAAGGCTGCGTTGGCCATGGAAAAACTTTGTGCATCCATTTAGAGTAGCAAGATTTTGAACTCTCAGTTCGAGTCTCTTCATGTTTAGGTTTGCTTCCTGACAATGGGATAAAATATTATGGTATAAAAAAGTGCAAAACATTTCCCGCTTTCGTTGTGAATCCAAACATCAATCTATTCACTGTTACAGCTTCTCCTCTGTTGAGGAGAATATCTGCACGACCAGAACGGTCATTCATTTGATATTACTGTAAGTCGTGAATTGATAGATGAACAAGAATCAGTCCCAAAACCGAAAAATGTTTTGAGAATATTTGGCAGCACTCAGTTGCCCGTCAACCTTCATGGGTCATCAGTCTCTGTGCGCAACTCGAGACCTACCAATTCAGTTTACGAACAACTGCATTCTCAATTAATATTTCAAAAATTGTTGTATATATAGTTGAACTCGAACGTCGACCACTAGTGAGTTATATTACAGAATATACATTACAAAAAAAAGGTTCGGAAGGTTCAAAAACCAATAATAAATTCATTGTGCAAAAATGCATGACGTCGTAAGTAACATTTTTATGTCATAAGGTGTCTCATTAAAAAATAAAATTAAACTGTCGTTAGCGTTTTGCGTGAAAACATTAAATAGCGCATAGCTTTATCACCATCTTGTATATTTTTCTCACATAAGAGCGAGCATTTATTATAAACAATTTAAATAAAATTGGGGTCCGTTTTATTTTGATAGAATTTTTTAAACTGACTTTTATAATTAATAAATAGTTTTCTTTAGTTTAGTGTTTAATTTATTTCGGACAATCATTTCATTTAAAAAAAATGAAACGGTGTTGTGTTTGTTCGAAGGCATAGTAGGTTGTGTATATATATATTTTATTTTGTTATTTTGTATTATAATTATAATTTTATTTTAACAGTATTAATGTATGCAATGAAATAACGTGCAATAATGTTATAATGGGGCATCTTGAGTTTCCGTTTTTGTTTGTAAGTTCTATATTAAGGAACTGTAATTCTATTTTGGTGAATTTATAAATAAAGCAGTTTTAAATGTACATTGTTTTATATTAATCAATAAAAAATTAAAAACCAAAAAGCACGAAGATATTAAATTCGCGCTGTAAGCTGTACAGGTTTCTGTACTCATACGGGTTTTTCAACGAATCTTTTAGGAGATCCCAACAGATGACACTATAAATAATCTTTAGAAAGAATAGGGAGAGTGGATCATCTATCCTCTCTCTTGTCTATGATCAAACTTCAAACAGTTGTCAAAGTATGTGATTTCACTATTTTGGGTGGGTTAAAGGTATTTATTTTGGGGCAATGGGTCTGTTTGGGAAAAGCCAGGAGCGTACCCCCAAAGACATGGTTTTAGCTAACAAAATGGCAAGTTGGCGTGAATAATTATATTGTTGAAGGTAAATGAATGGAGCTCAAAGCTGCGGAAAGAGGGCTACCAACTGGATCGCCAAATAAGATGTGAGCGCGTCCAAACGAGTTATAAATCGTTGAATAACAGCGTAAATTACAGCAATTAAACGAGAAGAGGAAAAAGTTAAGAAGTCACTGAAGGAAGCTGCAAAAAAGAGTGACAGAGACACTTGCACCATTTTGGCAAAAGAAATACTTAATGCACGCAAAGCCATCAGTAAAATATACACTTCAAAAGCGCACATCAACTCTGTTATGCTGCAAATGAAAAATCAGATGGGTAAGATTTAATAAACATGTTATATTTTGATGAAGTTCGATTTAAGCTACTCTTCGTGTTGCTGGGTCTCTGTCGAAATCGACTGAAGTTATGCAAGCAATGCAGCGCCTGATCAGAGTTCCGGAAGTGGCACAAACAATGCAGAACATGTCAAAGGAAATGATGAAAGCTGGAATTATTGAAGAGATGTTGGATGAAACAATGGATATGTTTGAAGATACAGAGGAAATGGAAGAGGCAGCACAGAGCGAAGTTGACAAAGTATTATGGGAGATAACCGAAGGGAAATTAGGTGAAGCACCCGCACCTCCTGTAGGTGAAAAACCGACAGCAGTTGAGGAACCCCCTGAAATTGAAAATGAAGAAGAAATTGAGGAGATGCAAAGCAGATTGGCGGCTCTTAAATCATAACTCTTTTCACCTCAAGTATTTAACAATGATAAATTCTGCTTTGTTCTAGAGAGAAATATTTTTTTATGGTGCATGCAAGTTGTACACATACAATAAGAACCTAATCCACTGCTTGTTTTATAGTTTATTGTTATAATAAAATGTATGTAAATAATTCACGTTAATAAAGTTGCTAATTAACGCCTCTTCTTTTTTTCTTGTTTGCGAGGTCGGTGATAAGGTCGGCGTGGCGTGTTTTGGGGGGTACTCTGTTCGGAGCTCTCGTCGTCACTATCAGCCTGAAAAAATGATCAAATTTTAATTGTAAATAAAAAAGCTACATACTCTAGTGAGCCAGTTGTCCTCAGAGGAATCGGGCGTAAAAATACAAGCAGTTAAACACACGATCTGAAAAAGAGCTCCTAGATATAAACCGTAGCGCACTATCGTGGCTGTCATGTCTTCGACGCCAATATTTATAGCCGCATTCATTTTGAAGCTTCTTTCTCTTCTGCCTTCTTCATTAATAAACAAATCGATTCGACCACTTCTTGATCGTTCCCAGCGCCATCTACCCCACGAATTTTGAGTTGCATATATAGGGTGATTCAACAAATCGCTTGTTTGCATTTTTACAGTGTAGACATTTGAATCTGTCAAATCATGACTTGTCATTAAAAAATTTGCTCAAACGACGTTTAAACCGCGACTCGTAGATTTGTTGTGAAAAAAATGTGTCTGTATTATGTCAATCTGTGATTATGTCTAAGACGGTTATTGACACCAAACTTAATTTCAAGTTTTTCTGCATGGCCTACGCAGCCTTGTTTTTTTCTATGCACGTCAGAAATGTTGACTTTGAAGTAATTGAAATGAAAAAGTAGGGCCCAAAAAATTATTTCATAAGAAAAATGTGTGAAGGCGAAGAATTTTATTTGATTTTTAAATAGGAGGTATCTTACAAAAACTGGAATTTTTAAATACGATTAAAACCAAAGCTAGTCACTTCTAGTATATTTTCAACATGACTGCACGATTTTTAGAATGAAATTAGGAACACAACAGTTTAAAAAAGCAATCCTGAAAGCCACACTAACATCCCAGGCCTCATAAAATTTCAATTTTCCTACAAGGTAATGACTAGAAACAATGATTATGAAGAAGATAACAGTTTTCACGATAATACAAAGCCTAGCAAGGCATCCGTACTGCAAACAATTTACAACCACTATAGATATGTTTAAATACAACAAACAAATGAAAGATCTCGATATAATATAACTACCTCTACCTTAACGTTTATTTATTTGGAAAATCTGGCCAATAATTGATGTGATAACGTTGTGTTGTTCCCTCGAATAAGCGATCCAACCAATTCGGTAGACCGTCCAACAAATTCTCTTGCAACAAAATTTCGTCGTCCGAGTCGGTTGCATCGGATTCAAACCCTATAAACGTTCCACTCTCGCAGTCTTTCTGTTCGTACTTGTTTGCAGCTTTTAAAGTTTGCTTTCTGTGCTTCTCGGTATGTTTGGCGTGGAACATACAAAAATATTTTCTGTGTCCGTTCAACGCCAGCACTGTACCGACGCAGTTGCGCGGATTAATATTCAGTTCTCGTTCTTCTGGCAAAGACAACTGCAGCAACTCTTTGTACCAAGTAAGGCCCCGTTCCATGTACAAGAACGAAAACATAAGCGTTTTGTTTCTGAAAAAAGGCGACAATCGACTCCTAGCCACAAATCGATACTCACTTTCTGTATGGCCACACAGCTTTATGAAATGGGGGAATAAGTTGCTGACGTGATTGCATGTCAAGAACTAGTAGAATAGTGCGGCAGCCCGGCTTGAGCAGTCTTACTAATCCGTTATATTTCTCTGCTCGCATTTCATGCAGACGAAGCTCAGGCTGATAGGTTGAGTTTGAACTGTCATTATTGTTGTTGCCAGATTTCGCATTGGCCTTCTCCTGTTGAATAGATTCTTCTTCTAAACGTCTACAATGTAACCAAAATCAAACAATTCTCCCGTGAATACAACACAACTTACACCAAATAAGCCATAAAATATCCAACAGCCAGTATAAATACAACCGTTCCCACAATGGACACTGCCGGTAAAATCTGATCCTTGTTTAAGCTTTCATAAAGCGATTCTAGGGATACCCAGAACCTGCCGGCAATACGTCCAAAAATTCCCTTTGCATGTTCATCAAATAAGTCAGTCACAAACGCTTCATAGGTAAGAGCCTCACTCGAACGCAACAAACGACTTATTGTGCTTTCTAATTTTTGAGTTGTTTGATTCATATCATTTTGCCACTCCCATTTCTCGTTTGCCCATTCGTACTTTACATGCGAAGTGTCCCTTCGCCAAAAAATCACAATTCGTAATAACGGTTCTACGTCTTCTCCATCTGAGGCAAAAGTTATTAGGTAATTATCGTTTTTTTCCTGATTTTTTAAGTACAATACCTGGAATCAGTGAATTCACAAACTCGGTTTGTTTGTCATGGTAAATATATGCAAAGCGGACTTTTTCAGTACTGTATGGTGAATTTTGTGCATATATTCTAAATGACTGTCTGTGAACATCATGATTGCTGGACATTTTCGTGACTAAGACCACGCACAATCTTTTCCTTGGTTTGTTCCACTCGCAGGGACACAAAGCTTCTAATACTTCCTTTAATTAGACAAATATGAAATTGAATTTGTAAATGATGCAACAAAACCTGTGATGATAACCGAGGCAAGGCTAGATATTGATTGGATGAAATGACGTGATGTAAAGTAGATGTTGGGATATCTTTCATGGAGAGACTTGCCATGGGAGCGGAAATGTTCTCATTAAAAAGTAATACAGTGTCCATATCTTGAGGGACCTGATATCTTTGTCTGATTTCTTGAGAATCCACAGAGCTTAAATAATCAAGTGAAAATGAAGAATTAGTAATGTAATAGTGTTACCAAAAGGCAACTCTGTGTCTGAAGTGATAGGCAGTAATTAAATACCGCAACCTCGTGTTATATCTCGGCTCAAATATCAACCCTCTGACTCTGTTATCCTCCCAACCACTTAGAAAAGAATCCACGTCGGTTATTTTCATCTTTGGAACAAGCTTATGGGGTAATTTGGTTCTAAGAAATTCTAAAAATGTAATCAGTGATGATGGCCTGGCAAAGATGAAATAAAAGCATCACCAATTATTCTCTGAACACTTGTCACGGTTTCTTTGTACACATACACGTTGCCATCCAACAATAAAACTATGCATGGTATTGAGTGTATGTTAAGGCGTCTGGCTAGAGCAGGTTCTCTAGCGGAATGAACAGTAACAAAATTAACACCCAACGGCTCCAATTTGTCCACTAATTTACGGCAGTACGGTGCAGTTTGGAGGCAAGCAAAACACCAATCAGTGTAAAAGAATATTAGATGAGGTGTTTTTTCACTCTTTGGTACAACTAATTTGTCATATTGTCTGCAACAAAGGTGGTAAAATGTCGTTCTGTTAAAAAAACATGCATTACCTCGTAGTTATAGACAGCTTGTGAAAAAACGTTATATCGTTTTCTTGGAAATTGAAATGCGTCCCATGAGCATTGAATAAATCATCAAATGGATTGCTGGTATGAAATGGTGGAGGTTCTCGCGCGTTATAAAAGTCGTCTTCTGTTATTCCTTTATCATCATACTTCTTGCGCCTTTCCGGATCTGACAGCAGTTCGTATGCTTGATTAATATTGACAAAGTGCTCCTCAGCTGATGGGTCCCGCTTTTTATCAGGATGCCTACAATCGCATTTAATTGATATCAAACTATAGCTGCATTTCCAATCGTCACCATTCTTTAGCCAGTTGTTTGTAGGCTTTTCTGATTTCCGCTTGTGACGCCTTTTTGTGTAGCCCCAAAATTTCATAGGGGTTACCTAATTGAGCCGCTGTAACTACCAATAAATACGTTATCATGCAAAAACAGTGTGTCCACAAAATGGAGTGCCATTTCATTGTAAATATTACGTTAAACGATGAAATTAAATTAATTCACATTGAGGTAGAAATTCTGAAAATATTGATTTTCAGGAAATCGCTGTCGGATGTCAAATTTTTATTTCGGTCAGGATAATCGTAGGACGTATGCATTTTCCATTTGACTATAGCAAACGTATAATTAATTATAATTAAAATAATTTTAGTTATCTTCGGCGTTTGCCAGGAATGCGTCTTTAAATTTTGATTGTGAGTTTAAACTTGATAAATTTCAGATAATTTCCATTGCCGCCAACTTCAAAACATAATGCAAATTCTGCTCGTTTATTATCAATTTTTTCATTTGACCATTACATAATCACAATTAAATTCCCAAATGGGGATATCTAGTAAATAACTCGTGTGTTACGTCTTGAAAATATTTCATACAAGGTAGAGATAATTTTAATTCTGGTAAACTTCAAGGTCAAACTAGTGGCAATTTGTGTCATCCCTAATTTAATTCAATTTCTATAGAAATCGGTTTTCAAGGTTTTTTAATTAAAAATAAAATAAGGCAAGTTTATTAAAAAAAAATTGAATTCGAAAAATCGATATTTGGAAGTTGCCGGCTCACGCTCGTACCCTTATCGTCGTCGCACTCATAGATAATAAGTTAAAAAGAGATCACACCATGCAACATATGCCCAAGAGCAATCTTACGTGGTTGTTGGTTAATAACCTCAAAACTGATCTTTTGAACCACTCAAATCAAAGTTATCAAATTCTATGACTCAAACTAAGCACACAAACCGAGTACAAATTGATACGTATTTGGTCCGTTTCTTGCCTGTTCCGTTCGGCCGTAGTTAATTCATTAAATTCAGTATTGCAGGACACAAGTAACTTCTGCAATGTCTTCTTTAAAAGAACCGGAGCTAGTCGCTAGAATTCAACGATATTTTGGTGTTATGACGACGTCTCCGGACAAAAACACTTCCAGCGAAAACGGCTATGTTATCACAAACAAGTTTTGGTATTATCTGTTCGTTTTGGGAACTGCACTTGGAGATGAAACCTTCTATTCATTCATAATTCCTTTCTGGTTTTGGAACATTGATGGTGCAGTGGGAAGAAGAGTTGTGCTTATCTGGAGCATTGTAATGTACATAGGTACAAACAGGCGATTTCTAGAACATATTTTACTTTTACTGTGCAGGACAAGCTGTAAAAGATATTTTGCGATGGCCCCGGCCTGGCCCTCCAGTTGTGAGGCTCCAAAGCAAGTGGTCACTTGAATATGGGATGCCTTCTACACACGCAATGGTGGCTGTAACATTCCCATTTGCGTTCCTGCTATGTACAATTAATCGATATCAATATAACATTCCCCTGGGCCTAACTATTGCAGTTCTGTGGTGTTCGGTCGTCTGTTTGAGTAGACTCTACCTTGGGATGCATACAGTTTTGGTAAGTGTATAATAAATACAGCAATAGTTATTGTGTGGTGAAACAAGTTTTCAAACTTGTTTTACTGCATAATAAGATTCATCAAACAATTTATTTCAAATGAAAGAAATTATTTTTTGTCTTGAATAGGATGTTATGATGGGGTTGGTGTTGGCAGTGTTGATAATGAGCCCTCTCATCCCAGTTGTGGACTATTTGGACAGCTACTTGCTAACGGATCCCACTTCGCCTTTCCTCCTTATAGTGACGTCAATTCTTATGATTGTCTATTATCCTAACAGTGGTAAATGGACGCCCACTAGGTTGGAACACAATCCAATTTTTTTCATATTTTCATTGATTTAATTTGTAGAGGAGACACTACGATGATTTTGTCGGTGTGTGTAGGGATTCATGTTGGGTCATGGTTAAATTACCATTTGGGAATTACGTCGTCGTCAGATTTGACGCCACCTTATGCGATAATGTGGCCTTCTTATACCATGTTGGTTTGTATGATCCTGCGCACGGTGATCGGTTTCTTGCTAGTTTTGTTGACCAAGAAAATTTCAAAGAGTTTGTCATACAATTTCTTTTGCGCTCTTTTGAAGAAAGATGTTCAAGTTTTGAAAAATTCCGTCAATTCTTTGACTAATAAACACAAGACCACCGTCGAGTTGGGCTGCAAATATGTCACTTGTGGAATGATTGGTTTTAATGCTGTGTATCTCATTCCCCAGTTATTCAGATTTATGAAAATTGAACGACCCACATTTTTTACCGAGATTTGATAATTACTCCGCTGTAGCTTTAGTCCTAACTTGTTTGTTTTTCTGACAGACAGAGATTTGCTTTTTATCAAGTTCATAATTAATAAACAACGGTGGTATTAATCGGGTTTGTTGACCGTGTTCCATGCGAAGTTCCATGAGGGGGGGTGTAGTGAGCGCCCCGAGAGGCTAACTCAGCAAGTGATCCCCATGAATCTCTGCCAAACGTTTCGTCCACAGCTGCGGTGGACATCTTCAGTGGCGGTGTGGTCGTGGTCGAAGTACTCTCCCAGCTGTCACAGTCGCGACTGTGACAGCTGGGAGAGTACTTCGACCACGACCACACCGCCACTGAAGATGTCCACCGCAGCTGTGGACGAAACGTTTGGCAGAGATTCATGGGGATCACTTGCTGAGTTAGCCTCTCGGGGCGCTCACTACACCCCCCCTCATGGAACTTCGCATGGAACACGGTCAACAAACCCGATTAATACCACCGTTGTTGACAACACCGACCGTGAAAGCCTACACACTTTCATAATTAATACTCTTAGGATATCAATATTTTTTTAAATTAAATTATTCAACTACAATTAGATAAGTAGGGCAGACAATTTAAACATAGCCACATATCGACGCTCAGCTGCACGCGTAAGGCAACCTAACAACTTCAAAGAGCTTGTGATAATTGAAAAATACAGCACAGTTCACACCAATTTTAAATTGGAACAAATGTACACAAATTATTTCAATAGGATACTTCTTTTAACCTCCAATTAGAGGCATTGTTACTGTTAAAATCTAAAATAAAACAAACATTACAAAATCTATTGTTTTGACTACCTTATGTTACCTTCAGAGTTTTGTTGAATGTTGATGTGCAAGTGTTTTGTCTAATTACAAAGGGGACGAAGACATCTAGTAGGTAGTGTTTGGTTGGGGATTCAATAACAATTCTGTCCTCTCCAACATCCACCTGGAGCTCCTTGACCCCATTCTAAGCAAAAACCAGAAATAGCGAATAAATTAATTTAATCCATAATTTTTACTCACAATGTCTGGAAATTTAAATTCTCCAATTAAACAGTTTGCTTGATTTTTTCTTCGAAACAAACGATATTCAGGAATTCGATTAATAACGCCCTCACTTGATATGGTTTCAATAAGAGGCGGCGTTTTCAGACTCTTAGCGTCTTCATCGATTTCAGTAATTACAGATCTGTTCTCGCTTTTCGTTTCCTTGATTTGTCTTTGCTGAATCCTGTGCATTTGGAGCGTTCCAAACGCTTTACGATTTTTTAAAATGATCTTGTCGTCGTGACACACAATTCCGTATTTATCTTTCAATCCCTCAAATACAATGGTAATGAAGAAGTTTTTAAACAACTGACTCTGTTCGATTTTTTTGAAAAAGGTGGGGTGTATGGCAACGTCCG